>CM023481.1:353140883-353804644 GCA_013339685.2 Hyalomma asiaticum | reverse complement strand
GGTGCGGAAGGCCGCTGCGGCACGTGCGAGTTCGAGAGGCTGCTGCCAAGCGAGCGCGGCGCCGGGCGGATCCCGAGACGGCGCGCGCCAAGGACGCCGCTGCGAAACGTGCGCAACACGGATCCCGATACGGTGCGCGCCAAGGAAGCCGCTGCGAAACGGGCTCAACGAGAAGCGGACCCCGGAATGCGAGAGCGGGAAGCGGCGGCGACGCGCACGCGGCGCCGTGCGGACCCGGATGCTGCTCGTGCGCGGGAAGCGGCGACCAAGCGGCGGCAGCGGTCGCAGATGGAGGAGCGGACGCGCGGTTCAAGCGGGACTTTCTCGATCGTTTGGCCGGTACTAGAACCGCTATCAGCACTCTCAGACCACAAGGCCGTAATATACAAGGGAAACAAGACACAACAACAACAACAATAAAATTTTCTTCTGCACACACCACGTTTCGCTTGATGATTGTCGGCCGAGGTTCTCGGAGGATTCTCTGTATCACCGAAAAACCTCCGGAGCTTCGCCCACCTCACCATCATCCACTCCGTGGAGAGGCTGTTTTTTTTTTTTTCTTTTACGCGCGCGGTCTCAAACAAACCGGATTCCACCCCTCCACCACGGCCGCTGGATAAAAACGCACGTGGTTTCTAATCGAGCGGCCGTGCCTCCACTGACCACGTGGGAGCCAGCGGCGTCTCCTAGCCTCCGTGCCTTTCCCGTTCGGGCGGCATTTTGCGACGTTTGTAGACACCCAAGGCTTTCTCATGGTCTGCTCTTTTCGCTGTAAGTTTTCACTATGCCGGAGAGGCTTCCCAGAAATTCGTACAGCGTTTCAAATCGAAAGTAAGCGCAACGCTCACTGTGTGTGTCGCTGCCCGACCATGTTGTGCCATAGAGAAACGCTGCGGCAGCGTACGACAGGTTCGGCGCGACGCCGTACAGCTTGTTTCGTGCCGTGTCCGCGATAGGCCGCCACACTGACACGCAAAAGGCGGATTTAACTTTTTTTTTCTGATGATGAAAACAGGCAAACTGCCACACGGCCGGACTGGAGGAGCGACGCGCGCGCGCTTGCGCGCGTCTCTTCTCCAGTCCGGCCGCAAACGCATCGACGTCGCTGTAAATTCACATGTGACATTTTTTACAGCGAAAGCTGTTTATCGCGAGGAGAAACGAAAAGCCGCTCGTCCGTGGACCGCGCGCGGTCTCCATTGGCTGCGCCTTCCAGTGACGTCGTTCTCTGCGCCGTACCAAAGCGCGCGTGCCATTGGCTGGCCCGTGAGTGACGTCGTCCATCCCGTCGCAGCCGTGGCAGGCCGTGGCGCCGAGCACGCGCGCGTCAGCTTCGACTGAGAGCATCCACATGGGTAAGCCACGGATGTTAGCTCGCGATGTCAAACGCTTGCAACGACGGCGCGCCGAAGCAGCGTTGCGGGCAGAACAGCGTCGACGTGATGATTGCGGGAGCGTTCGCGGGACGAACGCCCGCTTTCAGAGAGAGTTTCTCCAGCGGCACTTTGGCTTCGGCTGCGACGTCTGTGTCGGGTTGAACACACTGCTAAACACCGGGGCCGCACATTTCAGCTTCGCTGGTTAACCATTTGTACGGAGTGCTAGGGCTGTAATTTTTTTGTCCAAGAAATGTTATTTTTACAATAGTTTCCGCCTATAGTTTACAATAGTTTCCGCCGTAGTCTCCGCCTATGTGGCCCAGGACTACCCGGTTATCACAAGTTTTCTTCTTTTTTGTTATTTCTTTCGTCATTAGATGTACTAGCTCACTATACCCCCAGTCCTTGCCTGGTATTTTGCCTACTTCTTCCTCTACAATTGCGGCTATATATACTTTAACAAAACTTGATACTGGGCTAGATGGTGCATGTTCATTATCATGGTAATATAGGCGCAGGAACAACACTCACATTGACACGAGGAGACAGGACAAGCGCTTACTTTCATCTACCTTTATTTTTGGCTACGCCGACAAATATATACACGTACCACACGTATGCTCCATCAGTCAAGCACATCGCCACCGTCATCCGACATCACATATCATTACACACAGCCGTCTACATATTTTATCTCTCCATTTCTAAGATTAACAGTTGTTTCACTAACGCACGCTTTGCCCTTCTTGAAAATAAAATATGCTTCTAAGAGTTCACGTGCCGTCTGTTCACTTCCCCTACCAAGGATTTTTGTTTCTTTCCAGCTTGGCTCACAATCACTACATTTTGCACAATGTTCTGCCATATTACTTCCACCGTTCTTAACAGCGCGTGCGTGTTCCATTGCCCGATCATTGAAGCAGCGGCCTGTTTGTCCTATATACGATACACCGCACGTCATTGGAACTGCATAGACCACCTTAGTGGCACACTTATCATATTCTACGCCATGGTTTTTCTCGCACTCTCTTCTTTTTACTCCCTTTCTTGACACACGTGAACACAGTTGGCTAAGCTTCTTCGGCGCAGAAAAAACCACAGGCACTCCGTACCTGTTCGCCACCTTTCTCACATGGTGTGCGATTCTATGTACGTACGGTATTACCACCGGTTTGGTGGCGGTCCTTTTTTCTTTCTCAACCACTTCTCCGAACAGTGACTGCTTTGTCTTTCTCAAAGGCCCTCAGTGACAGATAGAATCACTTCCGACGGGTAGTCCGCCGAAAGCAACCGATGTACTTGCCTAACGAAACTTGAGTGCATTTTGTGCGGGCAAGACTTGGCCACCGCCGATCCTAAGAACATATGTTCTTAGGATTGGCGGTTTGAGGTATGTTCAATAAATAATAAATAAATAATATGGGTGATAGCCCTCTTGACAGTCTTGGACTGCGCAGAACGGTAGGGTAACGGCTCTTTTTGGGCACGCGGGGCATACTCCCAACATACAGGGTCATCCCTTAGTGTCATGTTAATATCTAAAAACTGTAGCGACCCTTTTGATGGTAGCTCGTGCGTAAAAACCAAGCCCTTCCCATTATCTCGGAAGCTGTCCAAGATGTTACCCACTACTTCAGTGTACGTCATATCGGTTAGCTTGTCTAAACAAATAAGATAATCGTCCACGTACCTAAACACTTTCTGCACACCTTTTCCCGCCAAACAGCGCTGAAGGTCGCGGTCAACGTAGGCTAAAAAGATATTGCACAATACTGGGGCCACGGCGGAGCCAATGCAAATACCCTTCTGGCGATAGAAATTACCCTCAAAGGAGACGAACGTTGCATTCAGGTAAACCTGAAGGAGACGCAAAAAGTTATCAACCGACACACCGCAGGAGTTCTGGAAATCAACCACCTCTCGATCCTTCCTCTATTGCCTTCCTTACAGCAATATACAGGTCAATGGGTCCCAGATGGGACCCACTGGCAACTGATCCCCACTGGGAATTTGACCATAAACCACTTGAACTGGTCCCAAGTGGTCCCCATTACTATTAGTTCCAATTGGCCCCGCAGCTACTCACCTAGCCTATGTGAGGCTAGTAGCAGCGGCGTGAAACTTTTGCCCATGTTACACATGCGTAACAGAGATTGTGAACTAAACTCAGCTGGAACCATACATCATTATTTAATGAGTGAAAAGATCGCTCGTTGCCATCGCATGTGACCGAGTTGGTAACTGCTGCCCGCGAAATCTGTAGATCAAGTCATACAGCAGAAGAAGCTCGGTGCTGAAACGTGACATTTATTAGAAATATTCCAGCTTGTGCTCTGGCTGGGAATCTTCTTGAATGCTTTCTTGGAGACGCGGCAAACTCTTGGATGTTTCGTGGGCCGTGAACGTATTTTATCACCTGAAAGCAATTGTAAAATTTCCACGCTGTTAGCAAAGTTAAAAGAAAATCACTGCTATTGTAAATAGGAAGCGCGCTCTGCACAGCCCCGCACCAGTACGTGAATCGTAAGTGGGGCTTGGGCTGGATGTTATTGGCCGCGAGGCCTACGCTGTGTCGTCTTACGTTAGCGCGCCATACGCTGCGTCCACGACTACGTCGGACTTATTTATTATAATTGGTGGAATCGTAACAACATCCAGCCCAAGCCCCACTTGCGATTCACTGGTGCGGGGCTGTGCACAGCGCGTTTCTTCGTTACGCTATCAACATGCAACCCTACCAAAAACGCCAAACAGCCACTAGAGTTCAACTCAATGCAGTAACTTGGAAGCACTTTTCAATGTAAACATTCATACACGCAGGCATCTCTCACCTTCAAATGCTAGCATGGGTACCATAGGGCACCAAGGAAAGCAGCGCCAAGTCGTTTGCACACAACCGATCCACAAGCGTGTTGTCACGGGCGAAAACAGTTGTCATGCGCTCGTCCGAAGTATCATCTCTTCCACAGGTGCCACGTCCAAATTGAGCACAAATTCACAGGCAACGAACAGCCACACGTACCTCGACGCAAAACATCACATGTACCAGCACAGCGGCCCGCACCTATATTGCCTCGCCTTGTGACCTTTCCAATAGAGCCCTCCTGGGCGCCGCCATGAAGTGCCGCTAGCGACGTCAAGCGGTGGCGCCATCTTGGGCTGTTTGTTCGCCGGGCTCGTGCGGGTGCGTGCATTCCTTGTGTGTGTTTCAGCAAGATCTTGCTTTCGCTCTTTGTAAACATCGAGGAATCGTTAGGTTCATTTGTGAGTATGTGGGATCTGACTGATCGGTCGGTAGCAGTAAAACTGGGAAACCGGGAACATTGTCGCCTCTTCTTTGTTTGAGTTACTGTTGTAAGATTACTCGTCTCATAATAAAAATACTGTTGACCCCAGCCTACGGCCTGGGAACGTCCCTATCAATACTCGTTTGTCGCCGTTCACCCTCTCTTTGAGTGCCTCGGCGCATCGAACTAAATTGGAATCACCGGCTATGAACATCCTGATTTTCCAGCTGAAGTCGCCTGCACCTGGGTACGTACTGCCTGGGTGTTTAGCGTGAGTCACAGCCGCTGCACTGTCCACTCCCTCCCGCAAAACTACTTCCCAGAAGCTGGGCCCCGCGCTCTTTGCACCTGTGTTTTTCACACCTGATTCCCATTTCGCCTCCCGCTCTGGAGGTCGGCGCCGTACTATTCGCCGTTGCCTGCTTCTTTGTTGGCTAGGCCCTCCTCTGCTGACCTAAGCCTTTCTCCCATGACCTTCGTTTTCTCACGCCCTTTTGCCAACGCATTTTCAAGCTCAGCGATTCTGTCCATAAGTTCGCTCTGAGCAGCCATATATCATTTTTTCCATTTTTGCCTCGATCTCGCACTGTCTACATTTGGACCTTAGTAGAGTTACTGTATATTTATGCTAGCATAAAGAGTTAATTGCGCGTCTGTTTTCCAAACGCCGCCAGCTGCGAAGCAACCGAACATTGCAGAGAAGGTGACGTTCAGGCCAACTTTTGTGCTTCTCGGCGCCGCCGCTGCAGCGAACTCAAGTTCAAAGCGAATCTAGGCCAAACCTCATACGCGCGAAAATGCACGCGAAAGCGACGGCCGACGCGATGAGCGACGAAACGGGCCGTTCGCGCGACGTGTCGCGTAGTCAAAATCGCGCGAACACTCGGTTTTGGAAATCTAGAATCGGTCGCCCGTCGCCCGGAAGTGCCATGCTGATCTAGCCAATAGGAGAAACCCGGGACAGAATGTATATCAATGACGCACTGCCGGTTGCCGCCATGTGCTTGATATTCATGCACTTACGAAGGAAAAACATTATTACAAGGCTATAAAAACATTTTGTGTACTTTGCGTAGTAAAACATGCTACTCTACTTTTCAAGCCGTGGTCAACGCACCAGTTTCGCTACAAAATCGACGCCTTCATGCCAGCAACACTGGATATCGCTCGCCGAAGTTTTCGCGTGAATGAAGTTTGGTTATGCAAACTACAGCTCGCGCGACGGTAGCCTGCTTCGCGTCGCCCGTCGCTGTCGCGTGCATTTTCGCGCATATGTGGTTTGGGCTTCTAGCGGAACTTTGCCTGCGTTGGAACGCGTTCCGAGCGTTGATTTCAAGACGCGCATGTTGCGGGACAACTCGAAGCGCTCAGGAAGTGTTATTTTTCAGTTACGTTTTCACAGCGGCTAGAGATTAGTGCTGCAGCATTTCTGTCGGAACGCAAAATGACCACTGAGCTAAGTGGGTAACAACTGGCGTTATGTTTCGGCCTCCCAGCGCGATCAGAGAGACCTTAGAGACTTGCAGCGCCGCTATGCTGTGGCTGTGGGAAGGCATCAGCGCGGTGGCCACGCGAGCGCGTGCGCTCAGCACACTAGCCAGTATATAGGCACTATAGTAGTACGGAGAGGCGAAGAGGTTGGGGAGGAGGGCAGCAACTACGCGAAGAATGCAAAGGATTTACGCAAAGACGGATCGCAGCGCCTCCACACTCCCTAGGAGCGGGTCGTGCCCGGCACGCGAGGAGGACTTACGAAACTGAAAAAGCGTCGGGTAAAGTGGTGTAGTGCATTGGCTGGTGTAGTCGTATAGTTTCCCTTGGTGTTATTGTGGAAGGCCCGTCTCAGTTGCGGGTGCACCCTCTCTCTTGTGGACTCTACTGTGGGGTAAGTTTCTCTACTTTATATAATGGTGGCCTTCTTGTTTCATTTCTGTGGCCACTGAGCTAAGTGGGTAACAACTGGCGTTATGTTTCGGCCTCCCAGCGCGATCAGAGAGGCCGCTTATACTGGAACCAATCGCATGTATATCGACCGTTGCCTGTCGTTTGATCATTGCCGATTTCGGCAGGCAGTGCGGATCACAAGCCATTGTGCAGGTTATAACGTTCATGGATGCTTTTTCGCGACGGCCGATCGATTCTCTTTTATGTGAAAATGTTTTGTCGCCTGAAATGCGCCACAAAAAGACGCGATTAGGTTGGGTATACATTTCTACACAGGTACGAACTATTGAACCGCCAGTAATAGAATCTGTGATCAAAGAGCTGCTGTTCAGTGAGCTTCAGTAAAGGTTATTGTGCAAGCAGCTCTTGTGATAGTTCAGGAGAGCAAGTATTTCGAGTGCTACTGCTCATTTGTGAACTTGCGCGACTGCGCTAGTTCCAGCGACGCCTAAGTGTACTTGTTGTTAATCTTTGATAACCGCGCTGTAATTTAAAGAGACGAATTGTGCAGGAACACATTGTTCACGCATAACCCTGTACGTTAGAGCACGGTTAACCATCTCCTAGTGATCGAGGGTTGAACTGTAGCATTGCAGTATTGTTCACAAAGTCAGGCTCTCGTTTTGCAGGCTCTGTAGTGTTACTTTAATGTACTCTTCAACCTTCTCACGAAAATAATCAAATGTGGCCCTCATGCTATCTACTACCCACTTGTAAACTGTAATAAAATCTCAAATGTTACGATTTATTTTCTGTATGCTGGTGGGTGATTGTAAGTAATATAATTCAATGACTAGACCGTTCTTAAAGAAACCCTGAAACAATTGGCACAATTTTGTACAAATTTATTGCGTGAGTTGTTTGAATTATTGGTAGACTTATTTAACCTCTCTGTATAGAATGTATAATTTATCAAAGGGCTTTAAATATGTAAATCGATACACATCACAGCAGCACTGAGTGTCTAGGCTTGTTGCATGGGTGACTAACGTTACAAAAGCGACCAATTTGATTGGCTGCCCCACTGATGCTGAAAAATGTTGTTCACAATATTTTGAAGACTTTATATTTTGTTTCATTAAAGTACAGTCACACAAAGAGAATGGACAATCACAATTGACTGCTTGACTTCCTGTGGACGAGTGTCCTCTACCAGGTGCTACTTAATTCATGCAGAAAAGAGTGCGGGTGTAGGCCAGTTGGTGATGCATCGAAAAGAGAATAAAATGCAAAACACACAGGGCACAACAACAGAGACCACTAAGTGGTAAAGGTTCATGCGGATGTGAGAGCTGCAGGCAGTGTTGATACTGAGAAGCATGTTGCTGGGCAAGTTGGCGTTTGCAAAGTGAGATATTGCATTGCGTAAGCATGCACACAGTAATCTTTGTGTGTTCTTCAGCTTAATGGGTGTCATGTGGTAAACACAGAGAGGACAGGATGGCTGCTGTACAGCACAGGTAAAGGTAAAGAAGGGCCCACTGTATCAGGAGTATGAGGTGTGTTCAATAAGATACTGAGCTTTTGCTGCAACATCTCTATTACTACATTATACAACATTCGTGGCAGTGTGCCCCTCAAACTATTGTTTGGAAACTACATCCTTTCAACATTGTTTTAAATTTTGGAAAGAGGGAAAAGTCAGCTGGGGCGGAGGTGGAGAATATGGTCGATGGGGTCAGAGATGTGACTAGAGGAGGGTCGAGGGGGTCCTGACCTCATTCCCCCCCCACCCCCCTCAAAATTTTTTCATGGTTTAACTAAAATACTAAAATATTTACACACCTTCACGGCGGCTACCAGCTGAAGAAGTTTTTCATGCACTGCACCCGTCCTGACATTGCTTCCCCCTTCTTCCTGTCCTCAAACCTTCCCTTTTACCAGAACACTTCAGTGCTCCCTCTCCCGCCAGCCCTCTTTGTACAGCATTGCACTTCATCTTCCCATTCCTTCGGGTCTCATTTCCTTTGTTTTGTTTTTTTTTTGTCTTTAATCCCATAGAGGCTTCTAAATTGGTTCCAGATGCTTTCCTTGAGCATTGTCG
Source organism: Hyalomma asiaticum (assembly GCA_013339685.2). Taxonomy (NCBI): domain Eukaryota; kingdom Metazoa; phylum Arthropoda; class Arachnida; order Ixodida; family Ixodidae; genus Hyalomma; species Hyalomma asiaticum. The sequence goes on along the minus strand of CM023481.1, from coordinate 353,795,987 downwards.
CAGGAAAGGTTATACATCTGTGCATACTGCACTTGTCGGCTTTGGGTCCTTGCGAAATGCACATATGTCTCTTTCTGTGAGAAGGGAACATTTTAGCAGCATTTCTTTCGACAACACGAAAACAACGTGTGCAGATTTGCCAGGGAATGAAACGCCTTTTAGCAGAGAATTCTAAAGACGCAGACCACAGGATAAACTTTTCACAAACTACAGTCCTCGCCGCTGAAACGAACCACCTTTAACTACTTCTACAGGAAGCCTGGCATATCCAGGCAGCTTCAAAAAACCTTCACCGCTCACTAGGAAACTTCTCCTGTACACACAAGGTCTCTGTTCCCAGTGCACAAAACGAGCAAAGACATCAGCGTCCACACAATCCGGCACCCCTGTGAGCATACTCTGCCTCTCACCTCTCACCCCTTTAACTTTGCCGCCTTTGTCAACCGTCTCTTCCCCCTCTTCTCGCCACTACAAACAAACCATTTTCCAGTTGCCCCCTTATGAGGAAGCCAAGTGGTCTCTGAAACATTGGCTATTAACCTGAAGTAAAACTGGTTGGAGATATTACACAGTCTCTTTTAGTGGCACTGATGAGCCATCCGCAGTCATTTGCAGATGCACGTCACTCCTCCCTGTTCCCCAGGTCTTACCATAGAAAAAGCAAGCCTAAGCAAACATTGAAGGATGGCTGAGATTGTAGTGGCACTTGAAGAAGGCATTTGAAGCAATTCCGCATGGCAGCGAGCACACTTCATGACAGAATAATTGCCGCCGCCGGGGATATGCGGATGTGAAAACACAATGAAAAAGATTCGCCAGATGTTCCCATACAGTGTGTAGGTTTGCCAACCTGTTGATAGCAAGCGTATAGCTCTGTCCATATTGATGGAACTTCCCCTCGGCGTGGCATGAGGGGAAGAAAAGAGAGAAAGCAAGTGTCTTGTCCTTGCCTTACATATAGACCTTTCCACGGAAGAGAGGGTGCACCCTCTTTCTGGGCTGTTGCACGGGAGTACAAGGGCGTGTGAATACCTCGGCAATGCGGTTTGTGGGGGTCACACATATTTACAAGTAAGTCCAGAGGGGATCATGGCAGTAAATTTCACAGGAAGGGGAAATTGTAGCTTGAGTAGGGGTGCCTTGTTGTGGTGATGAACTCGTCCTCAGTTCCCACCTTCTCCTCCTTCCTGCTTCTCTTCTTCCTTTTGGAGCCGAGCTCCTCCAGCTAGCGTTACTGCTGCGAAGAAGGATGGACGGAAGCCTTCCTGCTATCTGCCCGCCGTCGCGTTGTCGACTTGAAAGATGGTGACCAGCCTTTCACACAAACACAACACGAGACTTTATATACGAGACAGACAGTACATACACATTGACATACACATAGATGACTTAGCTTCGGTTGGTAGGACCTAGGTGAAGCCATCGGTTGGTAGAGCATCGCGGTGGGACCGTCGCTCCAATTCGGCAGAGCCGACCAGTGCATAGCACCACTCCAGCGACCTCAACCACTGCCCGGACTTGTACTAGATGTCCCCTCTAGTACTATCCGCGCCCGAGCCCCGGTTGGGAGGACCTTGGTGGAACAACGATCGCTTCCATTCGGCAGAGCCGACCCCAGTGCATAGCACTGCCCCTGCGACCGTAACCACCACCCGAACTCGTGCTAGATGTCCTCTCTAGCACTATCCACTCTGTCCTCGCCAACCTTTGGGCTATCCTCCAACCTTCTGCTTACCTTCGCCCTTCCCAACATCCGCTTCCTGTCTTGCTTCCAGTCCCCCCTGCCAGGGAAAAGGGGCCACCTTATGTACACCGGTTGCTCCGCCCCTGAACCCCTCACAGCCAATCACAAACGGCGATCGAAACTCCGACGCCGCACTAACAAAGGACAACTGTGAACAATACATTGGGTACGCTTGCTGCCCACCACGCTGCGGAGGAGGGGGTGCGGGCGCCAAACCAGCTGTACAATACATCCCCACAATGGTCTCCTCCTACCCTACCTGTTCACCACGTGGCTGCGCGTCTTTTCCGGCACCTGCTTGACCACCTTGGCATACCGTGTTCTCCGACTCATTTTGACGACCCTTACAATGGCAACGTTGCAGGAAGCCTTATTTGGAAAAGGTAAGAAAGAGGGTAAGAGAAACAAACGTTGTCTGCCATCCTCGCCAGGCAGTCGAGGCAGTTGCAAACGTCTCTTTGGAGCTGCTGGCCACACCTATATGTGTGCACAGGGTTGTGGCAGCAAAACGAAAAGATGGTGCAAGAACGAAGCAAATGGAATGTGCGTCTTACTTCTAGAAAGTCTGAACGAATGAGGCGGGTGGAGAAGAGCTGCCTCCTTCGAATGACAAAACGTGTCCCTTTCTCAGCACAGTTGAAAAGGCACAGGTTGGAACTTCAGTAGTGACTGAGGAGAATGTGCAGGGCTTATGTGAATTGCCCAAGAACAAACACAAGCATGACACCCATGCACCACCAGGAAATGATAGTGGCTGCTATGCAACTCCAAGGGATCTTTGCTCTACAGTCAATGCTGTACAAAGTGGCGCCTGCACCACTGAGCAGACACAGACAAGAAGACTAAACCAGCGCATTGAAAATGCTGGTCTTGACTTCTTGTCTGTGAGGTGAGCAAGGTGAGTGTCATGGCACCTACACATTCTGGTTTACCTGCCCTCGGTGTAATGAGTGCAAATATTTTCTACTTGGGACCGTTTGTCTTGAAGAGCATGCATGCACTCGATCCAGAGACGATGGAAAGGCTGCTGCTTGATCCTTGGACCCCTCCGGCTATCTACGGTTATCCGTCCACAGGGAAAAGAAATCTGAAGTTTCAACACCACTGGGTTAATCGTTATCCATGGCTTGTTTATTCAAAGAAGCTTCAAGGAGCATTATTCAAATATTGCGTAATCTTTGCAGGCGAGTGTGTGGGAAAAAGGGAGCACCAGTGCTTGGGCTCTTTTGTAACTAAGGAGTTTACCAATTACAAGAAAGCCATGCACCCCTTTAAGAGCAATGCATCCAGCACATCCATGTCAACAATACTGGGAACTTTCTAGCATTCCGGTCTCATTCACAGCATGACATTATAACACAATGCCCCGCCACGGTGGTCTAGTGGCTGTGGTACGCGGCTGCTGATCCGAGGGTCACGGGATCGAATCCCAGCTGCGGTGGCTGCATTTCGATGGAGGCGAAATGTTGAGGCCCGTGTGCTGTGCGATGTCAGTGCACGTTAAAGAACTCCAGGTGGTCAAAATTTACGGAGCCCTCCACTACGGCATCTCTCATAATCACAGCTGGTTTTGGGATGTAAAACCCCACAAAACAACAACAATATAACACAACTCTGCCACGGCCTTAAAAAGCATATGGAGAAAAACCACAAGAACTTGCTGCCGAAACAGTTCTTTTAGTGGTTCGCGGCACAAATAGTTCTGGTTTGATAAAGATATTTGAAGTACTGCCATTCACAAATGATTAAAATTTCCATGCACTGCTTAGGATGAGGGCAATATGTGGAGATATCGCCTTGAAAGCTCATGGAGCTCACATTCCAGTGAATGCTCTGCACACGAGCCCAAAAATCTAAAATGTAGTAAGATCATACAAACATACGTCGGACACAACACATTAACACAACCATTAACACGATTAACGCGTCAAGATACACCTTTCGTGTGGACCAAAGACCAACAGGAAGCCTTTGAAGAATTGCGAAACCGAATGCAGACAGCTCCTGTACTCGCACATTTCGACGACGAGGCTGACACAGAAATCCACACTGACGCGAGTAACGTGGGGCTTGGTGCTGTGCTCATTCAGTGGCAAGACGGTGCCGAACACGTCGTAGCCTATGCGAGCCGCACCCTGACAAAGGCGGAGGGCAACTATTCCACGACCGGAAAGGAGTGTCTGGCAGTCATTTGGGCCATTGGCAAGTTCCAACCCTACCTCTACGGCAGGCCTTTTCGCGTAGTCAGTGACCACCACTCACTTTGCTGGCTCGCGAACCTTAGGGACCCTTCTGGCCGCCTCGCTCGCTGGAGCCTCCGTCTTCAGGAGTACGACGTCACAGTTGTGTACCGCTCCGGCCAGAAGCACGGTGATGCTGACCGTCTTTCACGTGCGCCCCTACCGCTGAAGACCAGCGACTTACAAGAAGATTTCCCGTTTCTCGGTATAGTCGACTTTGTAGAGATGGCTGATCTCCAACGTGCAGACACTTCATTGCGCCCTCTGATCATTCACCTTCAGGGAGGCGACGCTGTTATTCCACTGCTGATGTCGCGCAGCCTCGCTCCTTACTGCCTCCGGAACAATGTCCTATATAAGAAGAATTTCGACAACAGCCAAGAAACGTTCCTCCTTGTGGTCCCAGCTTCACTGCGCCAAGAAGTGTTGCAGGCATGCCACGACGACCCGTGCGCGGGACACTTGGGCTTCGCCAGGACGTTAGCCCGCATACGACAGAAATATTACTGGCCCCAACTATACTCGTCTGTACAACGGTACGTGCGCAGCTGCCGCGACTGTCAGCGACGCAAGGTCCCACCTGTAAAGCCAGCTGGTCTTCTGCAGCCCCTGGACCCTCCTGCAGCGCCGTTTCAGCAGTTGGGAATGGACCTTTTGGGACCATTCCCCACTTCGTCAGCAGGGAACAAATGGATAGTTGTTGCAACGGACTACCTGACACGGTATGCAGAAACAAAAGCGATACCGCGGGGCACCGCTGCAGAAGTTGCCACATTTTTTATCCATGAAATCGTCCTTCGTCATGGGGCCCCTTCTGTTTTAATAACCGATAGAGGAACGGCATTTACTGCTGACCTATTGCAGGAGATTGTCACGCTGACTCATACTGATCATCGCAAAACTACGGCCTATCACCCACAAATGAACGGCCTAACAGAGCGCCTCAACAAAACCATAGCCGATATGCTCTCGATGTACGTTGACGTGGAACACAAGTCGTGGGACCAGATTCTACCATTCGTCACGTTCGCATATAACACCGCTGTGCAGGAAACCACCAGATTCACGCCATTTGAACTCGTTTACGGACGCTGCGTTACGACCCCATTGGACGCCATGCTACCGGTCGACACTGGAACTCCAAGAAGCGACAATGCTGACGACGTTAACCAGAAAGCAGAAGAAGCTCGCCAGCTTGCTCGCACCCGAATCCGCAGCAAGCAGAGTGCCGACGCGCAGCGATACAACAGTGGCCACAGGACCATCCAGTATGAACCAGGCGCCTGCGTCTGGGTGTGGACACCAGTCCGTCAACCGGGGCTCTCGGAAAAGTTATTGCGACGGTACTTTGGTCCGTACAAGATAACGCGACGCCTAAGCGCCGTAACCTATGAGGTTGTCCCTCAGACTACGTCTACCAGCTCGAGCCGACGTCGGGCGCGACCGGAGGTCGTTCACGTTGTACGGATGAAGCTGTACTATGCCCGTGATTAGGCGGTCCTCTACCTGCTTTCATCGCGCCCACATCTTTTGCTGCTGCCTCACGCCAGTCGGCGACCGGGACGGTCGCTTTTCAAGCGGGGAGTAATGACGTGAGGGGATGTGCCCACTACGATTACTTCTTGCCGGCAGCGAGCTACCCACTATGGCCACCCCTCCTACAGTCCGAGGACGAAGAAGAGCGGAGATCGTGCGAGCGTTCTGATCGAGTTGGACGCCATCATTAAAGCAGGACGTGCTACTTTTGCTGAGCCTTGTTGATCACCTTCGTGACAATATATAAAAGAAGAGTACCAGAACACACCAGAAAGACAAAATAGAGAGTGCTGTGAGAGGAGCGTAGAGCCTCCTTCTAACAAATGACAAAGGTCCGGGAATATGCGTACAGTGGCTCACATAAGAAGGAGGAGACAGACCGTTTCTTGTCTGCTGCTACGGGCTGAAAGTCAATGAGGAAGTGAAAAGCTCGTAGCACAAACCGGAGGCATACGCACCAAAGACAAGAGCAACAAGAAAGAAAAGAAAAAGTAATGTCCGTACTAAAACCCCTTGCTTTGTTAGTACCTTGAAACGCACTTAGCTCTCATGGTTAAGCAAATCGAGTAGGAAGAGAGAACGAAAGAAGAAATCTGGAAACTCCGTGTCATATGCTAAGAACGGCACTGTCTATGTTTGAGGGGGGGTTGGCGACACTAGCGTTAGACTGTGTGGGAACGTGAGCGGTTCGGCGTTTTGGCACGAGTATGTCAGTGAGTGCGCAGCCGCACTCCTCCTGCGCAGCGTTGTGCTTGCTGCACAGATGCTTACGTGCAGCATTTCTTTTCTTCTTGTTGTAGGAGCAACCGTAAGCAATGTAAGCAATGGAGTGATGCCCTGTTGATAGGCTGTTCTTAAAGCACATTTTAAAGCGCTCTAGTGAGCGAAAAACAGCGCACGCACCATGCAAGCATGGCAAAACGTCTGGGCGGCTCGGCGCAACAAACAGCTCAAAGGAGGGGGCCGTGGCCCGGAGACCTCTCTCCCGCGCGCTAGCAGATGACAAAAACAGGTTCCGGCGCGCCGGTACGAGAGTGCCGATGGAAAGGTCTATAGGAGCTAAGCAAGTCCTGGCAGTTTAGTGAATGGGTCCGGCAATGATGTGCGAACATGACTCCTGAGAAGGAGATGGCTCATCGAATCGTCACTGAGCTCGACTGAAGAGCGGATCGAAGTGTGGCAGACTTGTGAAAATCACGATGCCAGATGTTTGATGGCGACGGACGACGTGAGCGGCTAGGCAGTCATTCAGGTGGTAGCGGCATCTTGGCCAGGCATCTGAACGTGGAACTCTGACCCGCAGCCCTACTGTTCACACTATGCTTGCGGGCACAAGATTGAGTAAGTCGTCGCCTGGAGCTTGCTAGCCACAGGGGTTCCGATGGCTGGAGTCAGGTCAACAGGAGGTCCTGGTCGGGTGAGGCCCTGGTGGCTCGGGTCCGGAACACGACTGCCGTCTTCAACGCCCGGCCCGGTGGACTATCCGCTGCCTTCCGTTGCCTTCCTGGAACTCCCCTTCCTGGAACTCCTCGAAAAATCCGATGCTGCAAGCTCTTTCCCTTTTGCTTAGTTGTTATTTCCTGATTGGTGGCTGCTGCGTTCTCGTGTTCTTCAGCTATTCGCCGCTGGGAATTCCGTGTGTCTTCCTAGTTGGTCGTTTTCCTTTTACTTTATTTTCTAGCGCCACGCCTTTCGTTCCTCTTCGTCCTCGTCTTTCATTCATGACTGTTTTTCCAGTCCACCAGGTCTTCGGTCATTTTTGTTCTTTTTTTCCTTCGTTCACATTTTTCACGCGCACCTTTCCAAACCGCGCACATCAAACATCACAGGCCTCTTCCATAGATCTCCAATTATCCCTGTCCTGTGCTAACTGGGCCCAATTTAGCCCCGTGAACTTCCTGATCTCATCTGCCCACCTGACTTTTTGCCGCCCCCTGCCACACTTGCCTTCTCTAGGAATCCACTCTGTTACTCACAGTCACACAAATAAAAAACCCCTCATATCATTTTCCGTGAATGCATACATCCAGTCACAAACCTCGTCATGCATGGAACAAACAAACAAGCCTACCAATCACAATCGCGGTGCAGTCTTTCACGTGTACATGTTCTGATGCAAACGCACAGCGCGTTTCGTGCAACGCCATGGAGCGTTGGGCGCCATGCCACAGCCTGTCTGATGCAACGCCATGTAGCCTTGGATGCAACACTTAGCACCTGCCAAATTATTAGCACAAGTGCTCAAGCAGACGACAGTGAACCTTTAGAAGGGAGTGACGATCTCGCTGCTATCCGCACACACCGCCCACCTCTCTGCCTCTCTCTGTGCCAACTGCGGCTGCCACAGATGCCCGTGCAGCCATATTTATGCCACCACTCTGCTCTGCGGAAGGAACTAGAATTTGCGATGCATGTGTATCTTGGGCTTGTTGCATGGTTTGATCACCAAAGCTAAACATGCTAGGCTTGCTGCTCATTTAATTTTCGGATGGAAGGGTAAGTAAAATAAGTGCGACCGGGCTGTGGCTCTGTTTTCGTTAGTTTCTGACATGGACTTGTCACTTGTCTCCATTGCTGGCAGCCCATTGCACCAATGCCATGCTCCGTGTGCTCTTCTTGAGCCAACATAGCATTACTTAGGTGGAGGAAAAGTGCGTTAGGAGAAAGTAGTGGTCATTTTTCTTCGCTGTCCTGATTCTTGCGGTGCCTTAGAGCATATTAGCTAGTGTACTGTGTATTAGCTAGTGTACTGTGTAAAAGCGTGATGTGGTTTATATTGTGATACGTTTTGTGGCGGTGGCCACTGGGGTTCTCCCACTCTCGAGGAACACAGGACACAGTTCACCGTAGTGCAAACCAACAGTAGGGCATTTATTTGCACCTTCTACACATAGTAAGCACGCTAGCCGAACTATACAAACCAGGCATGCTAATGCAATACCCCACCCGTAATCGATGACATTCGACTCACCGCAGCAGGATACCGAGTGAAGTAGTTTTCGCCCATGCTGGAACCGTAAGCCTATATTGCTCGCGAGATAAGTCGCGCGAACAGAGGCTCAATCGGCTATCGGGAGAGGCATCCGTGGGTTCGTCCGAGCGGAGCTCATCGCCACCGCGCGCACGAGCATCGACCACGCGCGACGACGTCCCAAGGCCAAGAGGGCAAGGATCGTTCCCCGTCCGTGGGCCCGCGAATCCTCGCTGCCAGGTAGCGCTACCGCGGGAACACCAGTGCCATACCCAGCGCAGCGGTGCACATGACGATGACGTCACGTCTCGTGTCCCGCGGGAAAGCCACCTTAGAGGAGCTTTGAGGAAACGCGAGCGCCACGAGATAGAAACTCATCAGGGGATGTCAACATTCCCACATCCCCCCAACCTTAAATAATCACATATCCCTGCAAAAGCACAGCTACAAATGCGCCGCAAATACAGGGTTACACACTCAGCGTCACTGAGCTTCGGGTATGTCCACGCACTCGTGTCCTTCACGCGCACCACCATCCACGTAGTCCCGTGCGCGCCGCCACGCAGGCGACCTGTCTTCAGGCTTGACCAAGGCTTCACAGCGGGGCTTTAGGCCAGGACTCCGAAAAGGCGACGTAGTCGGCACGAGCAAGCGTCACTCGCACCGACGCGCCTTCCGGCCGAGAAAGCCGCAACAGCTGATGACAGCTGCCAATATCCGCCGAGGGGCCCCGAAGTCCGAGCAGCAGCGTGGATGCCCAGAAGGCGACAAGCTGCGGGTGACGTCACTCCCGCTGCGTACACTGAAAACAGCGCTCTCGATAGAACACTGCATTAGGGCAAAGGAGAGCATTTGTACGCATCGGCCACGTGGTACGACAGAAAATAACGCTCTCGTTAGAACACTGCATTAGGGCAAAGGAGAGCAATTGTACGCATCGGCCACGTGGTACGACCGCTTCGTTCGGCTAGCACGGGATTTCGGCGGCTACCGAGACGCTAAGTTCACGTGAACAATGGTCGCTTTCTTGAGTTCACTCCGTGCGAGGCAAGCTAGAATGATGTATGCAAAGTGCGACACCTCAACGCCACGGTCCGACTGGTTGTGTCCCACGTGCGACAGGCAGCTTCAAGGAGCCTTAGGCCTAACGTATCGCTGCGCTCGACAACAACCGGCATCCAAACAACACCCACACAGGGCACAGAAATTAGGCAGCCGTGAGGAGACTAGCTCTGCTGGGGGCCCTCTCCGCTCGCTACGTGCGAGCAGCTGAACGATCGGCGCCCACTGTCCCGGACAGCGTCGGAACGCCCGGTGCCGAGCCGCAATACCAGACAGCCCGACATCCGTGGCCCGCGGCCACTCGGCCGCCCACTCGGCCGCCCAAAATCGGACCACCCACGAGGCTTCCGTACTCACTCACTTTGGGCTCGCCTACTATCCACTGGCACTGAGCCTCGTTCTCCCAGTATGCAGACCACGTGTGGCTCTCGTAACGACGATCTTTCAAAACGTGCAAGTAGCATGCCGACAAGTTCAAACACGCTACCGCATCCAGTCGCCTCGCTCTCAAGAAAGCACGCCGCTGACGCCAGCGATCAAAATCACGCTAGGCGTAATCTCGACAGGTTCAAACAAAGGTTGCCTTGAACCGAGAAAACTGCTGTCCAATGTTCCAAGAGCTCCACGTTGGGCAGCCAGATGTGGGGTTGGCCACTGGGGTCTCCCACGCTCGAGGAACAAAGGACACACCGCAGTGCAAACCAACAGTAGGGCATTTTATTTGCACCTTCTACACATAGTAAGCACGCTAGCCGAACTATACAAACCAGGCATGCTAATGCAATAACCCACGCGTAATCGATGACATTCGACTCACCGCAGCAGGATACCGAGCGAAGTAGTTTTCGCCCATGCTGGAACCGCAAGCCTATATTGCTCGCGAGATAAGTCGCGCGAACAGAGGCTCAATCGGCTATCGGGAGAGGCATCCGCGGGTTCGTCCGAGCGGAGCTCATCGCCACCGCGCGCACGAGCATCGACCACGCGCGACGACGTCCCAAGGCCAAGAGGGCGGATCGTTCCCCGTCCGTGGGCCCGCGATTCCTCGCTGCCAGGTAGCGCTACCGCGGGAACACCAGCGCCATACCCAGCGCAGCGGTGCACATGACGTTGATGTCACGTCTTGTGTCCCGCGGGAAAGCCACCTTAGAGGAGCTTTGAGGAAACGCGAGCGCCACGAGATAGAAACTCATCAGGGGATGTCAACATTCCCACAGTTTCTATGGCCTCCTGCAAGAGGCCTCTGTTGCAGTGCTTATTGTTGATGGGGCACGTGCCTCCTTATTCGAGGGACCTGGTGAGGTTGCTGTGTTATTCGTCATATTCCATAACTTGTCTTTTTTCCTCATTGTTAGAGGGGTAGCCAGAATTTTATTTTGGCAGGGGCCCGAACCCCCTTTGTGTATGTGCCTGTGTGTGTGCATATGTGCATTTGTATATATGTGCATATTGTTGTTGTTGTTTTGTTGGGTTTTACGTCCCAAAAACCAGTTCTGATTATGAGAGACACCGTAGTGGAGGTCTCCGGAAATTTCGACCACCTGGGGTTCTTTAACGTGCACTGACATCGCACAGCACACGGGCCTCAACATTTCGCCTCCATCGAAATGCAGCCGCCGCAGCCGGGATTCGATCCCGCGACCCTCGGATCAGCAGTCGAGTACCTTAGCCACTAGACCACCGTGGCGGGGCTATATGTGCATATAACTTTTGAAAATTTTAAGACGGGTTTGGACCCCTCAACCACCCCCTCCCCCTCCCTTCCCTCTGGCTATGCCTGTGCTTGTTATCATGTCTATAACATACCTCATTACAGTTGCTAGCATATTGTTATCACTTTAATATTTTAAGCTATTTACAGCTGTGAGTTGTAGAAACAGCCATGCTACATGAACCATCAGTTCTATGGTCATATCTTGTGCCACATAAAACAGCACGTATCATCATGAGCAGCCACAATGCTGGCAAGTCCTTTGGCTGAGGGGTTTGCAGCAGCACTGCTGCACTGGTAGGTAACACCTGCTTCAGTGTTGTCATGGTGGTGAGACCCTCTTTTATGCACACAATGTTGCAGTTAAGTGGGCCAGATTTAGTTGACAAGCCTAGTAACAACATTAGAGGCATATTTCACAAGTAGTCACTTTCCTGGAGCTACTCCAAGTGCAGCGCACTTGGTTTTGTAAGTTATAGGTCCCAAGAAAACGTCCCAGACATTGCGCTTGACCCTCACTGATTTTGTTCTAGAAAATTGTGGACAATCACTTTAGTGCACCATTTGCTATCATGAAGTGCTCTTTCAAGAAAAGTTTTTTTCTGCCTGTTGCAGCGAATTGGGTGTTGTCGTGGTGGGAGAAACATAGGTTGCAAAAAAAAGCTCTCAAGAATAAAATACTGCCCAGAACGCCTTGAATGTCGCATATTTGCTAGAAAAGGAATAGCACTTTCTTATTTGCCTAACGATGTGCTTTCAGGTGAAGCAAAACAGCAATTCTGTGCCATTTTTGAGAATCCTTTATAAATTCTAAACAGTCTAAAGACAATATAAGGATATCAAAGACAATATAATAATATCTCTTGGCTGGATACTAAGCATTAAGCTTGTCAAAAAAGTATATAAGTCAACAACCAAGCAGTATGGTAGCAGAAAGGGTGCAGACATGAGAAAATGTGTAAAATTCCTCATGTTTAGGCGCATTTAGATTGGCGTGGCGGTCCAAAAAAGAATACACGCTTGTGCTCACTTGGAAGAGCATACAAAGGAGATATATTTTTGAATGTTTCTTAGGAGCGTTTTTTTTGTTTTAAACTAGAAAAAATTCTTTATGCTGAGTGTCGTCCCGTGTCCCCGGGTGCTAGTCCACAAGTCCACGTTACTACAACGCAACACGTCACTGGCTCAAAGGAAATATGAGGCTGCCACGCCTGTGATAAAATGGAATGCTGCTTTATGTTTTCATGCTGCTGAAAACTTGAAAACAGCGCAGGTGGTTGGCTGAAGTTTTTTGGAATTGCATCAAAGCCTACCCAGGCAGTCGTGGTCGCTGAGTACAATTTGAGTGCAGCTACATATGCACGTACGACAAATGCAGAACTAAAGGAGTGTGCCCTGTTTCGCATCGTTGCAGAGATTGCCGTTCTTACTACTACTGCAGAGGTATGGTCTTGGCCACTTGAAATACCTGTGTTGATGAGTAGTAGGTGAGGCCGGCATGAACAGTAGTAAGCGATAATGGCGCGAAATTACAAGAGGCTTGCATGCTTTTGAGGAGGATTGTAGACCCAAACCTTGCTGAGTTTTCTTGTATTCAACCCTTCTCCCAGGCCCAGAGGATATATATATATATATAGATTGTAACACACTGTTTGAGAAAACTCTTTAATAAATTAAAGTAAATCAGACAAACTGGTGTCCATAAAGAAAAATGGCTCAACAAGCGTCCGCCTTGTTGAGCTCTTTCTCTTTTTGTCCCTCATGCAAGGTGTGCAGCTGCTGTGCATGCACATGCTATGAGTGATGCTGTTGCTCTGCTTTGCATGTATGCCGCAGATAAGTGGGAGGGCATAAAAAACGGCCGGCGCATGTAGTTTGAAGGCGGCTTGTGTCATTACCCCCCTTCAAGAGTGCATCGTCCCGATGCTCAAAACATTCTCACTTCCAGGCGTTCGTAGTGCGCCTTGGTCAAGCCAGTTATTATCGACTGGGATGGCTTCTCGATTGTTCATTGTCTGTTATGGTAAGGCTTCAGCCTTACGACGTGCACAACTTCTTGTGGGATACTGCCACCTTGATGATACCTCTTGGCCCTCAGGAACCACTTCGTAGTTCAATGGGCGAAACCTGCGAAGCACTCTGTATGGTTCAAAATAGTGGCAAAGAGGCTTCTCCAACCGTCCGTGTAGTCGAATGGCAGTCCATACCCATACTCTTATCTACCGGCGCTTACTGTATGTCTTTTCTTCGCAAATTATATCTATGCGTGTTGGCTCTTAGCTGTTGGCGAATACGATACTGCACAGGCTGTCTAGCTTCTTCGGCTATTTGTATGTACTCGATAGTATCACAGTCATTCTCAGATATCTGATCTACAGGAAGCATTGTGTCTAAAGATGTGACAACTGTATGGCCGAAAACGAGTTCGAACAGTGCCTTTCGGGTCTTCTCTTGCACTGCAGTATTGTAAGCCAATGTGGCACGCGGTAATATTTTGTTCCATGTTCGGTGCTCGATTTCCATGTATATTGATAACATATCAGTTGAGCAGTTTGGTTAGTCAGTTTGCTTGGGGTGATATGCCATGGTCTTTCTATGACTGGTATGAGTAAATTTCACAGTGTTCTTGAAAAAGGTCGGCCTGTTAGTGCGGTTCCTCGGTCTGTGATTAGCATTGCAGGAGTGCCATGCCGCAGTACAGTGCTGTTTACAAAGAATTTGGCAACTTCAACGGCCATTCCCTGAACAAGAGATGCTGTTTCGGCATACCGAGTTAAGCAGTCAGTCTGCTTCCCTGACGATGACGCTGCAAATGGGCCAAGCAAGTCCATTCCCACTTGTGTGGACGGGGCTACGGGTGGCTCTATAGGCTAAAGAAGACCTGCTGGTTTCAACTCTGGCGTTTTCTGTCTTTGGCACTCCCGGCAAGTTCTGACTTAGTTCTGCGCAGAACTCAGCAACTTGGGCCAGTAATATTTCGTGCGAATGCGCACTACTGTTCTGCTCACTTCAAAGTGTCCCAATGATGTGTCATCGTGGCACGCCTCCAAGATATCCGGTTGCATCAGTGCCGGAACAACAAGCAGGAATGTCTTCACAATTTGCTCAAAGTTCCTTTTGTAAAGGGCGTTGTTTCGCAAGATGAAGGATGACAAGCCATGGAAAAATGCTTGTGGGACGTCGGTAGGTTGTCCTCTTAAATACTGGATCAGTAGGAGTAATTCAGGGTCAGATTGCTGGTGATGTGCCATCTGCAATGTTGTAGCAGCTGCCAGGAATGGAAAATATTCTCCGTCATTTGCAGAAATAGGGTCAGTGCATTGAATTAATGCTCGTGATAAGCATTCGGTGTCACTGTGTTTGCGACCAGACTTGTATATGACAGCTATGTCGTATTCCTGCAACTGTACGCTCCACTTCGTAAGCCGCCTGATGGGTCCTTGAGATTAGTGAGCCAGCACAGTGAATGCTGGTCACTAACAACTCGAAAAGGTCTACCGTATAGGTATGGCCAAAACTTGTTGAATAGCCCATATCACCGCAACACATTCTTTTTCTGTCGCTGAACAGCTCACTTCAGCTTTTGAAACAGTGCGACTGGCATACGAAATGACTCGTTCTTCTTCATTTTGTCACTGTGTAAACACAGCTGCAAGACCTAAATTGTGCGCATCTGTGTGGATATCTGTTTCGGCTTCCTCATCAAAATGTGCGAGAACTGGATGGCTCTGTAGATGCCTCCGTAGTTCATTGAAGGCATTTCCCTGTTCATCAATCCAAACGAACGTTGTATCTTCTTTAGTCAGCCTCGTTAGCAGCTCGGCAATCGTTAAAAAATTTTTGACGAAACGTCTGTAGTATGTGCACAACCCTAAGAATCGTCTAATGACCTTTTTGTCTGTGGGCTTCAGAAACTTCTCCACGGCTGCATCTTCTGAAGATCTGGACGAATGCCTTCCGCATTGACAATATGGTCGAGAAAAAGGAGCTCGTGGAAACCAAAATGACATTTCTGTGGTTTTATCATCAAACCTGCTGTGCTAGTAAACTGCCAGCACATCTCGTAGTCATTCCATATGCTGTTCAAAGGTAGTAGGAAAAACCACAACGTCATCGAGGTAAACAAGGCAGGACTGCCATTTGAGTCTGGAGAGCACAGCATCTATCATCTGCTAGAAAGTGGCGGGTGCAGAACCAAGGCCAAACGGGAGCACCTCGAACTCGTATAGCCCATCCGGAGTCACAAATGCCGTCTTCTCACAATCCCTTTCGTCCATTTCTATCTGCCAATATCCACATTTTAGGTCTTGTGACAAAATGTACTTTGTATCTCGTAGTTTATCCAAGGTGTCATCAATTCTGGGGAGAGGATAAACATCCCGCCTAGTCACGGCGTTCAGTTTTTGTTAGTCAGTGCAGAAGCGTAACATTTGATCTTTTTTCTTTACAAGGACCACCAGGGACGCCCGTGGACTTGCTGACGGCTGAATTCCATCATCCCTAAGCATTTCTTCAACCTGACTACCAAGAGCGCCTTTCTCTTACTTTAGAAGACATCGAAAAATGTAGGAAATCCAGGTTTCGACGGAAACCCATAAGCTTGTGAAGGATAAGTTTCCCAGTGTCGTATACAGGATACCTTGCGCTGATTGGGGACAAGTATACATTAGTGAAACGGGCGATTTCTAGAAAAAACAGCGCAAGTACGACGTAAACAAGAAGCACATGGCAACAAATGCGTTGGCTGAGCACACGGTTTCCACTGGCCGTGATGTCAGCTGGGATAGTGCGAGGATAATTGGAAAAGAAAGAAACAAGATGACAAGACTTTATCTGGAATCCCTTTACAGTAAAACCTCGTTATAACGAAGTTGATGGGGAGTGGTAATTACTTTGTTATAACCATTAGTTCGTTATAACCAATATCAATTTCATCTACAAGAATTTCAAGGGGAATGGCGATTGCTTCGTTATATCCGATAGTTCGTTATATCCAGTTTCATTATAACGAGGTTCTACTGTATATTCAAACAACGGCGCACACACTCAACCGCAACTCGGGCAATGTGCCCCCGATATACACCCGGTGCTTACGTCACATCATGGAACATATTTAACCCACCTTCATTCATTCAAAATTCATTTCATTGTGAACAAGGCTCCCGTAGTGGAGTGGAAACATTGTGTTTTATTCTTAATGATTGGTCGACACTCGTTTTTTCCGCCACGAAAAACATGCAGTGAATTCTCTTACCAAGCTTTCTATTTCCTCCTTTTGGCTGGGCAGCAGTCCTGCTTCTATGGTAATGGATGTGAGGACAGAATCCACATCTTGTAAATCAGGTGTCATGGCCTTAAAGATGCTCAGCTCAGAAACGTGGACGAAATCGTTCAGGCTGGTGATGACAGTTACCTTCGCAAGGTGCTGGACCTCATTTCCAAAATTGGTGAGCAGGACATTAGCACACCCATCACACAGCTGCACAAGGCCTTTCGCCGTGCAGATCCCCTTTTGGAGTATCAGCCTGGTGTTGAACACCTGTCTGCAATTCCTTCGAAATCACTGAACGCCCTGCTTGTTACTGCGACACACATGCTTGATCTCTGGAATAGCATGACGTCTGCAATACAGAGCTTGCTGAAATCCTCTTCTGTGTCGAATGTTGAAATAGCCTTCCTTGTTGAGAACGAGACACAGGATTCCCACTAGTTGATTGCGGCACCATTTGATTGCAAAAAGTTCATACCAATAATTAATTCCTGTGAACATTCAGGCAGTACAATAAAACTTGCAACGTACGTGAAGCCCCGTATGCCAATTGTAGTGGTGCAAGTGCCCTTCGGGTCGATGAGGTGTCCGCCTGCGGTATGAACTTGTGGCCCTGACTACGGGGTGAGCACTTCAGCATTCTGGAAAGCTCATTGCTCATTACTGAATAATCAGCACCCGTATCCACCAGTGCCAGCACTTGGAAGCTGTCAACAAATACACGTAAATTGGAAGTGACATTGTTATCAAAGCACTGATCATCACCATGTCCTTTGTCGCTTTTCGGGTCAGCGATGGAGGCTCTTCTGCTTCAGCGTTGACAGCGGCCTTGCCTCCCCAGGTTGCTGACTCTAGTTTCCCCGATGCAGGCTTGGCGAACGACACCTGGGAGAACTTGCTGACGGACGAGGAGTCGGCTATCTATACCTCACTGATATTGTTGGACGAGGCTGATGCTGAAAGTACTGGCATCTTGATGAGTAGAAAGGTGCTCCTCGATCTCGAAAGGATGCTCACCATTGTGCGGCTGAGGTGCGTTTATGGGAATACCACGTAGTCCCACCTGGTGATACTGGCACATCCGGCACAGGTAGCCAGCCTCTCCACAGTGATAGCAAAGAGGTATTCTGTGAGGTGTGCACCAGATGTCGCTCTTTCTTAGTCTCCTCTCTGGCGGTGGCTGACATGTGCTTGAGTACATTGGAGGCTGCATAAGGGTGGCTGCTGCGACATCCGCACGCCCAGGAGTTCCCCGCAGCAGGGCATCAGCATAGGACAGTGGAACTTCTTGAAATACACTTTGCTGACATTCCCGGACCACCTGCCTAACCTCCTTGCGAACCACGTCAGCTAGTGATGAAAGCATCGGAGTAGTTTGGTCAAGTCTCATCCTATGAATCTCTTCTCGCACACCAGCTCCCGCAGGATGTCCTTGTTGTTCCTGAAAGCTGTTGGCAGTGCTTCTAGAGGCGCAATGTTTATGTCTCTGTTGTAAGTTCTCGCTTGCTGTTGTAGCGTCCTCTCCATCGTAGGCGCCTCAGAATGAAATTTGGCGACTGTGCGGTGTGGACACCGAACCAACCCGGCAAAAAGGTCCTGTTTTACGCCCCGCCCCGCATTAAATGGCGCACTTTTTGTCCTCGCTCATGTTTGGATCCGCTCATTGGAATAAGTGAGACATGTTTTCCATGTACATCGCCACGCTTTCGTTGTTGTGCTGGTTTCTTGTTTGCAGGATGACTTTGGCTCCCATCGAAAATCATCCCAGCACAGGATCGCAGCTTCGTGGTTTTTGAACCATGTTTGTGCACTGTCCTCCAAAGCGAAGTACACTCTTCGCAGTTTGTGATCATCATCCCAGCCTTTCACGATGTGCTTGAAGTGTCTGAAAAGGCTCTGGAGGAAAAAAGGCTCTTTGAAAAAAGGCTCTGGAGGCATTGGCGGATTCACCACAGTGTGAGCTGGCGCGACCTGGGATGTCGTGCCGGTAGCGTTCCCCTTCACAGATGAGAAGGTTCTGGTCAGATCCGATAAAGCTGAGAACTCTGGAGCGTCACCTCGTAGGTGACGACTGCAGTGCTGGTGAGTAGGAGTCAGCTCCGTAGTTCTGTACTGCGTTCAGTGATGTCAGAAGGACTTGACAACATACCCCTCACCTCCACCAGATTTGTAATACACAGTTTAAGTGACCTCTTTAATAAATTAGGGTAAATTGGGCGAAATGGTGTCAAGAAAGCAAAATGGCTCAGCAATCGTCTGCCTAGTCTCTATCGAGAACACCATTTGTGCGAGCTCCATGCCTCGTCATCTTTTTTCTCGTTTTGTCCGTCTTGCAAGGTGCGCGGCTGCTGTGCATGCACCATGCACATGCTGTGAGCGACTCTGTTTCCCTGCTTTACACTTACATTGCAGATAAGTGGGAGGGCGTTGGAAACAGCTGGGGTGCATAGTTTAAAGGCAGCTTATGTCAAGATATATATATATATATATATATATATATATATATATATAACATAAGGGAAGGGGGTCAAGGGCTCGCTTTATTTGTTAGAAGCAAGTTAATGAAACAACAAACATTGAAGCCTAGGAAAGTATAGGGGAAATTATTCCAATTCGTAATTATGATATTGTAATTTTGGGGTAAGTAGAAAGGAATTAAAGTGGATGAAAAGACAAAGCTGCCTTCGGTTCCCACCGAAGGCAGGTTTGTCTTTATATATATATATATAAATTTTTTTTTTCTGACCATGCAAAGTGATCATGGGGTGTAAAAATATGTCCCTTGTAGGGTCTTGGAAGACTTTCCCTGGCTGCCAGCTGCTTAATGATACCGTCAACTCCAACGCAAGTGCACCTACAAAGAGAGGTCGGGGAGGAGTTCCATGCTGTAGCTAAAGTTTTTCTTTTCTCATGGTAGCACAGGTTTGCAATTTTTTTCGGATTTTTTTCTGTGAAGATGCACCGTCGGAAAAGTAGTGAATTTTTCTTTTACATTGAAAATCGGAAATTTTGACATCTGAAATTCATGTTTTGGGCATTGGAGACTTATTTTGAAATGTAGAGTTCGAGGCAGTTCGTAATCGCAGTTATTTTGCAAGAATGGAGCCAATTTGTTTGCAGAGATTGTGTGCAACAAAGTGTTGCAATGTTGCTTCTGTATTAGGGAGTTTCAGAATAGGGTACGTAGTGTTCGCGTTCTTTGCGCTCGTTGGGTTAGCGTAAGGGCGCAAAGGGGGTTTTAGAGTAGGGCTTGCACTCCGCAAACGCTAAACCAGAGGAAGCTGTCATGATTTCTCATGCCGGGCAGGATCTCAGTGAGATCATCAATGCAAAGCGGCTTTGGGGGCTTTGGGTACGATATGCTATTTCCAAAAAATAAGGGCCGGTACAATAACCCAAACTTCACTTTGGGTACGATGCATGTGCAGTGGCAGCGAACACAAACGATTTGATAGACAATGCTTTGGGTACCCTATCTACAACTCCCTATTAACCGAGAGATCAGGTTGGGGAGCATCTTGCACAATGAAACCTTTGTTTCATTGTGCAAGATGCTCCCCAACGCTCCCCAAGATGCTCCCCAAGATGCTCCCCAAAGGTTTTGCAACCTTTGTTTCTCCCACTATGGCAACATTCAAATTGCTGTAACAGGCAGAAAAGCTTTTTCTCGCAAGAATACTTCATGATAGTAAATGGTGTACTAAAGAGATTGTTGACAATTTTTTAGAACAGAATCGGAGAGTGTCAAGCACAATGTCTGGGATGTTTGGCATGGAATGACCCAGGTTTTCTTTCTCTTAACCGCGATGACCCACTTAGCAGAGGTGTCATGAAATTGACATAATTGTGAAACTCAACTTCTTCATTACCATAGGTTACTATTGCTGCCCGATTCCACTGCGCAGAAGGCCGGCATGGTTAGTCTACTTTGTCAATTCAGCACGTGGGCTGTAGAAAACACAAATGGTGAGCCTGGTGCTATGGCAAGAAATAAATTAAGCAAGAACGTGGTGGCAGATTATTTCATTGCTGTCCCCCTCCTCTATGCCTTGCAGGGTGACCTACGCCTGTGAACTTACAATGTCCTTGTTTAACTAAATATTGCAAAAAAAAAGAAAAAAAAAGAAAGAGAAAAGAGGCCATAAGAATGAAGTTTTAATAAATTATAGAATGGAAAATTGGTTCAGACTGTCTTTAAATTGCATTAGAGCGTGCTAGTGTTCGCACATCACATGCAGAGAAAGAGTGGTTATGACAGATTTGGATGTTTTTTTTGCTAAATTCTGTCAGTGCATTGTAGCAAATGCAATTATTTTTAAATATAGCAAAACAAAAATCGTAACGGTGGAACGCAGCGTCGACAAGCAACTTGACTTGTGCACTTGGACTGCATCTTAAGAACCGCATCACTGAAGCAAAGGCTCACTATCAAAACGTGCAGCTAAAGAAATTTATTTCCTCGTCCCCGGCAAAATTCTGGAGGTATCTGTCACCAAATAAAAAATCGCCACCTACTCTGGTAATAGACAACAATGCTGTGACTGACAGCTCAGAAATAGCGCACATACTCAATGAATACTTCTGCTTAGTTTTCACTAAGGATAATGGCACAGAACCCGAGTTTGTCTTGTTTGGTGATTTGCCACCGATTGACAATGTACAAATAGAGGAAAGGGCATACTTTCCCTCTTGCTCAAGCTAGATGATAAGAAACCCAGTGGGATCGACAACATACCCAATGCCTTTTTGGTGCGCTACGCAGAATGGTGTTCTAAGTATCTGAGCCTAATATTTCGCAAATCTCTTTCTCGAGCAGAACTTCCTCATGACTGGCGTTATGCCAAAATAACCCCCATACCAAAAAAAGCAAACCAATCCATACACTCCGCGTACAGACCAATATCGCTGTTATATGTTTGTGTTAAAGTTCTGGAACACATAATATTCAAGCACCTTTCAGTGTTCATTGAAAGCAACAACATAATAGACAGCCGCCTGTAATATCGCGGCCGACTGCCGATACCAGAGCGGCCTCCGCACACGAGCCACCACTGCAGTCTAACCAACAACAACCTTTATTGATGATGTGCGCATGTATATATACAGATGGCAACAGATGGCAGCGCCATCTGTCGTGACAGAATGTAATTACAATACAACATATTCCCTTCCTTATTTCAGGTGTAGGGGTTAGTGGGTTACTCAGGTTAGTACTGTTAGCAAACACTTGTGAGAGATATGTACAGAAGGTTTCAGACATATTCACTTAAACCTTGCGCACCACAATACAAGAAAATAATTTCCCAAACGGTTAGAAATCACGAAAGAAAAGGCTGACTATACATAGTCTAGATATCTGTTGGGTGGCCTTCTTGCTCTACGTGGTTGCACCCGACGTGCTGGTGGCTCGAAAGGCGAACCAGAGGTAGCTTGCACTTCCTCCTGACCTGGCACTCGTTGGAAAGCCACTGCGGAACTGTGCTCACCACCCACGGGCATTGTATGCGCTGTCACTCCTGGAGTAGTTGATCCGGAACAGTGATGAATGGCTGATGCTTGCGCCGGTGTGCGAGGCGGCGTTGCCGTATGCCCAGTATCACTCGTATCACTCAGAAGTGAAGGCGTCGCTGAATGCCCAGTATCGCTCCGGGCTGAAGGGGGGTTCGCAGTATGAACATGTTGAGGCGGCATCTTGGCCATCTTTGATGCGTTCCATGTCTTCCCGTCATCAAGACTGAAAGTGGATGGTCCCTTCTGTTCCATAACCTTTCGAGGACGGCTGAAGGAGAGGTCCCCCTTGAACCCCACAGTTGGCTTCTTGACGCGGACCCTGTCGCCCACAGCTATGTCAGTGTTCTTTGCTCCTCGACACCTGTCGGTGTAGATTTTGCTGTACGCTTGCTTCTGCCTCACTCTGTACCTCAGCTGACGAAGTTCTTCGATTGGGTCAGTGAAGAATGACGGAGATGGGTGACCAACAATGTCTAAGCGAGTCCGAGGCAACCTTCCATGGAGAAGCAGTGCTGGTGCAACCCCCGTGGTGGCATGCGGTGTGCAGCGGTAAACCCCTAAGTAGTCCGTCACGGCTTCCTGAAGTGTTCTGTGCTCCAACAGGGCCAACTGGATAAAGTTCTTAAATACACAGTTGAAGCGTTCAACCTGTCCATTCGCCTGAGGGTAATAGACTGAAGAGTGTGTCAGGCGAATTCCGCGCTCTTTGAAAAATCAGGCGACCTCTCGGGAAGAGAACTGAGGCCCATTGTCGGCGACCACTTCATCTGGGTACCCCTCCCGGGAAAGTACTTGAAGCAAACAGTTGGTGACTGTCCTTGTCGTGACCTCTCTGCTGAACTTCACCTCGGGCCACTTGGAGAAGTAATCAACTAGAGTGATGGCGTATCTGCATTCCTGCGGAGCTTTCTCGATCGGACCAACGATGTTGATGGCCAGCTTCTGCCACGAACGGTCAGGTAGTGGGACGGGTTAAAGGGGAGCAACAGTGGTCTTCGCGCTCTTATCTGCACTTTGGCACACACTGCAGTTCTGTATGGCGCCTTCTACTTGCCGATCCATACCGGGCCACCAAAAGCGTTGTCGCAGGCGTGCCTTCGTTCGAACTATTCCCGGATGCGTTTCATGCGCTAAGGCAACTACCTGATGCGAGAGAGACCTTGGAACAACAAGTCGTTCTCCACGCAGGAGTAAGCCATTGACGACAGAAAGTTCTTCCCGCACAGTGAAGTACGGCTGAGCTTCTTTTGAAATGAACTTGTGCGGGGGCCAAGACGCTATCACGTAGCCTTTGACGCCTTCCAAGGTGGCATCGTCACGCGTGGCCTGCTCAAATTCCTCTTTGGCAATGGACACCGGCTCCACGAGGAGTACGACCTCTTCCTCAACAGGAGTGTCTTGCTGTGGCAGTGCAGTTTGCTCATCGATGGCAGCAGAAACTGGTAGGCGCGAAAGCGCGTCAGCAACCTTGTTTTCCGACCCTCTCTTGTACTCAACCTTGTAGTTGTAGCGAAGAAGTCGTTCCGACCACCTTGCAATTCGAAACGGTTGTCGCCCCGTTCCCTGGGTAGACAGCAATGCCGTTAGTGCTCGATGATCCGTCTGCAGCGTGAAAAGTCGTCCCCATAAGTACACATGCCATTTTTCACATGCCCAGATGCATGCTAAAGCTTCACGCTCAGCAGTAGAGTACCTCCTTTCGGTCTCGGTCAATGTTCTTGACGCAAATGCAACTGTGTGAATGCGCTGGCCGTCTCTCTGCTGTAAAACTGCACCCAAACCGTACGCAGAGGCATCAGTACTGACAATGACTGGGAGCTCTGGATCGAACATGCGCAATATGTTGGGCGAGGCCAGAAGCTCTTTTACCTTGAGGAAACTGGCTTCCGAGGCTGCATCCCAGTCGAAGGGAGTGTCCTTGCGGAGCAGGCGCCGCATAGGCTCTACTTCAGTAGCAAGGTGTGGAACAAACCTTACGTAGTACTCGATGAGGCCCAGGAAGGACCGAAGCTTGCCTGCATCAGTCGGTGTTGGGGCATGGACGATTGCGTCAACCTTTGTTTGAAGGGGTGCTATTCCTTCAGCACTGACGCGATGTCCGAGAAAAGACAGTTCCTTGACATTGAAGACGCATTTGTCGTTTAACTTCAATCCCGACTTTGAAATGCGCTGCAGGACTTCTTCAAGGTTTCTCATGTGCTCTTCCTCAGTCTTTCCGAACACAATGATGTCATCGATGTAGCAAAGAACGCCTTTGCAGCCTTGAAGAATTCCAGTCATTAGCTGTTGGAACGCTGCAGGGGCGGATGCGAGGCCAAAGCAGACCCTCTTAAATCTGAACAGACCCTCATGGGTAATGAACGCTGTTAAATCTCTGCTGTCGGGATGAAGAGCAACTTGTTAATATGCTGAGGCCAGATCTAACTTCGAGAAATGCTGTGCTCCCCTCAGGGCATGCAGAAGCTCTTCTGTGTGGGGCAGTGGAATGTTGTCAACCACCACAGCCTTGTTCGGCTCTCTCAAATCAACGCAGAGTCTAATGGTTCCATCTCCCTTTGTTACTGCGACTATTCGTGACACCCACTCAGATGCGTTGACCCTCTCGATAACGTCGGCTGCTAGGAGATGTTGCAGTTCGTTAGAGACCGACTTCCTCACGGAAAATGGCAGGCGTCGAAGTTTTTGTGCAACTGGGGCCACCTGCTCTCTCAACTTCACCTTGTGCTGGACACCTCTGGCAAGCCCCAGGCCCGGCGATGCCAAGTGGGCGAACTTGGCCCATAACATGGCAGGCATGCCAAATTTCGGGGGACCCACCTGACTGTTCCCAGCAGCAGTTTGTGGCTGCTTGCTCTCTTGGTTGCCTGGCCCAGTGTGGGCTTCAAAATCCGCGGGCGTCTCGAAAATTGGTTCGATGGCCGTGTTCAGGCACCACAGTTCAGTGCCTAGAATCTGAAGTCCCAGGGCTTGCACGGCGTCGAGACCAAGGAGCGACGTTCCACTGCGGGTGACATAAAAACCTACGGAAGCTGCTCGTGTCCTGTACATCACTTCGGCTTGGAACAGGCCCAGTACGGGGATTTTCTTGCGGGAGAAGTCTAGCAGGGTTGCACTGGGGCTGTGAAGCTGCACGTTGTCGCCAAACAAGCTTCTGAAGTGATTCTCTGCCAGTATCGAAACCGCTGAACCCGTGTCAACAAGGAACGTAATGGCCTGTGTAGGTAACGGCGAGTCAACGGCCCGGACCCTGACATCCACGTGGATTCCAGTGCGCTTGCCGGTACGGACAGTGAAGATGCTGATTACGCTGTCTTCATCTTCATCACGGCGAACCTCGCGAACTTGCGATGGCCGCTGTCCCCTACCCCGTCGAGAACTCCGGCAGACATACTTGAAATCGCTGCTGAGCCCGCTTGCGAAGCAGGTCCGGCCGCGGGCGGGGCACCAAGAGCGGTCGCATCTTTCTGCGCCGCGGTTGTCGCACCCTTCGGGAGAACTGACGAACGGTGCAACGGTAATATCGGGCGTACGGAAACGGGAGTTCGGTGCGTCATTGCGGCACTGAGTTTGGGGGCGTATCTTGTTCCAGCGATACTGGCGATCGTCTTGTTTGCGTTCACCTGCTGCGCCGCAACCGCGCGAGTTCTGCGCATGTTGCTGCCAAATGCGCTGCACTGGCTTTCCGAGCTGTTGTGCCTCGCAAAGCGCTCGCTCGCGCAGTTGCGAAATTTCTACAGCTCGGTCAAATGTCACCGAGTCGCCTTCAAGCAGCAACTTCTCTCGCAGCCGTGGGCACGAAACTCCGGCGATAAATTGCTCGGCCAAGTTTTTGTCAGCTACAGTGTCGAAGTTGCAACATGCTGCTAGCTCACGCAGCGCGAGGGCGAAGTCGGCGATTGACTCACCGGGAAGCTGGTGACGCTCTCGGAAGTGGTGCCGTTGGACGCGGATGTTGACGGTGGTAGTGAAGTGACGCGCCAGGGCCGCGACGGTTGTGTCGTATACTTTGGCTGCATCGTCTGTCTGGGTGGTCGTTACGGGGAGTGCGTTGAAAATGCGTTGGCCTTCTGTGCCGAGGCAATGAAGGAGGATAGCTCGACGGCGGGCCGGTGGTAGTTCGTCGGTGCCGGATGCCAGGAGGTAGTTTTGAAAAAGTCGGTACCAGCGAGGCCATGGCTCCGCTGGCGTGCCAGGTGTGGTAAGAAATGGTGGTGGGGGCGTTATTCCGGCTCCAGCGTCCATCCTCGTCGCCAATGTAATATCGCGGCCGACGGCCGATACCGGAGCGGCCTCCGCACACGAGCCACCACTGCAGGCTAACCAACAACAACCTTTATTGATGATGTGCGCATGTGCGCATACAGATGGCAACAGATGGCAGCGCCATCTGTCGTGACGGAATGTAATTACAATACAACACCGCCAGCACGTCTTCCGACGCGGCTTGTCAACTGTCCGCAACTGCTTGAAATGGTGCATGACATTGCCATTGGTTTAGACAAACAAAGCCAAATTGACATATTATTTCTAGGTTTTGAAAAAGCGTTTGATCGCGTCTCACACCGAAAGCTGCTCATCAAACTAATACCAATCCTGAAAAACAGCTCCTTATTGACCTGGATCGAAGCGTACTTGAGCTGCAGGCACCAGTGCGTCACGGTCGGTGGTATCAACTCGTCGTCTGCGCCGGTTCAGTCCGGCATACCTCAGGGATCCGTCCTCGGGCCTCTTTTTTTTTGGTTTTTATCAATGATATCGTCCATGATATTCCAGTAAAGATAAGGCTTTTTGCAGATGACTGCGTGCTTTATCAAGTAGTTAATACTTCTAGCGACCAGGTTCTTTTAAACAACTCCTTAAATAAAATTCAAGATTGGTGCGCCAAATGGCAAATGACTATTAACCCGACAAAAACAGTGGTGATGACCATAACCCGCAAAAGAGACCCATTGAAATTCCAATACAACCTAGGCAATCACTCCTTGTCCTTTGTCTCGCAGTATACGTACCTTGGCCTTGTTATCACATCTGATTTAAGGTGGAACGAACATGTGTCTCATATTGAGAAAAAGGCTTTGAAAAAACTAGGTTACCTAAGGCGGGCACTCGCTAAGGCATCTCGCGAAACTAAATTACTCGCATACAAAACGTATGTGATACCAATATTAGAGTATGCATCGGCTGTCTGGGACCCGCACACGCAAGCTAACATAGATAAACTAGAATCAGTACAGCGAAAAGCTGTAAGATTCATATTTAATGCCTACCAACGTGAAACATCTCTGTCAGCTCTTCTGGAAAGCGCTAAGCTGGAAACCCTAGGCTGGAGACGTTATCTCGAGAGAATGAAGCTGTTCTATCTCATATATAATAATAAGCTATTACATCGAACCAATCTTGCGCCGCGAAACGCGCGCCTCCCACCCTAAAAGAGTTGCTGAGCACCTCTGCCATAGTAACATTTATAGGTACTCTTTTTTTCGCCACACAATCAGCGAGTGGAACAATTTGCCATCAGAGACTCTCGAAAGCATTGATCTCAACTCGTTTCTCCGTGCGTTACCTGCTCCTTATGTCCCATAGCTACATCTTCATTTATTTTAGTACACGTCAAATCAGATTGACTGCTTGAAGTTCAATGTCTCGCTTCTATACTTTTCTATTGTTGCTGATTTTATTTCCACTACAATTGATATTTGGTGCCACTTCTTTTCACTTTCTTAACCTAGTGTGCGCTTCTTCTTTTCTTTCTTTATTTTTTGATGGCTTTTTGTATTGTTTTTGTATGTCACGGTCATTGTCAAGATTGTGGACCGTATTTCATGTTTCTTTTTTTATCATTGTAGTGGTTCTCGTTCAACATTGTATCGCCCACCCCTGCTCAAAGTCTGGCACTCAGACTGGCAGTTTTTCTCTAAATAATAAATAAATATGCTCACATTCAATTATGCTTTTCATAGTTTCCTGCCTGCACTCAAAGCTTTTCCAGAGGTCATGGCTTGGCCACGATTGTTAGACATAAAAGCTTGCTCTTGACTTACAGCTGTGACAAGCTGTGGAGAAAGCAAATGCAGCAGCCGGGTTGACAGTGGGCACCTGCAGGCCATGTCTGGTGGACTGGCTGACAGCACGGAGCTGCATAACTTGCCACCAGTCGTTGCCATTGACCGGGAGGATCTGGGAGCCAGGTACGTTAGCCCTTTTCACACGAATGCTTCCTGTTGCTTGGCAGTTGTTAGTGCAAAACTGCCATCGAGTGCATCGATTTCCTGTTGCATTGCTTTGGCTCTGACATTGCAGTGTTGCTCATTTGGTAAAATACTCTACGAGAACCCCTCTGCATTGTGACAGCTAGGGCCAACAAAAACTAACAGTTGTGCATTTGAGAAGCTCTTTTGCTGCATCCAGGTGTTGTTTCTGATATGTATGTCAATGGTGCCTATTTTGTCTGCAATCTTGATGGTGTAGTGAAGAGGAGGAAGAAGAAGTGCATTGGCATTTGTCGCTGTGCGCGTGATCTTCGTGTTGCGTCGTGTTGGCTCTCGACTGCTTTCTCAAACCAACAGCATCCTCTGCACGATAATAAATCGTCGTGCGACATTTGGTGGAAGTGCTGGGTATCCCCTTGAGTCTCATCCTGGAGCTACGCAGCCGAAGGTTGCCGACTGCATCAGCTGCTACCATGACTGAGCCTGCCAACAATCAGCCTGGAGCCGCCGCCATACCTCCTGTCATCTGCGGCGGAGCCCAGCGGCAGCGGGACCCCCCTATCTTTAGCGGCGCAGGTGAGACCGACGCTGAAGACTGGCTATCCACCTACGAGCGCGTCAGCGAACACAACAAATGGGATGATGCGGCGAAACTACACGCTGTGTCCTTCTACCTCGCCGACGTTGCAAATTTGTGGTTTCACAACCACGAGCGCGAACTGCCAACATGGTCTGTTTTCAAGACAGCCTTCGCGGAAGTTTTCGGCCGGCCGACCTTAAGAAAACTTCGAGCGGAGCAGCGTCTACGACAGCGTGCTCAGCAACCCGGCGAGTCGTACACGAGCTACATAGAAGATGTCGTGGATATTTGCGGCCGCGCCGATCCTAGCATGAGCGAAGAGGACAAAGTCAAGAATATACTTAAAGGCATTGAGGACGACGCATTTCAAATGCTGCTCGCACGAAACCCTACTTCTGTCGCTGCCGTCGTCACTCTTTGCCTGAGCTTCGATGAGCTGCGTCGACAAAGGGTCCTTACGCGCAGCTCTGTTACGCCCGCCCCCTCTCTCTCAAGCCTAACGCTCGCCTCCAACCTGTCGTCGGATGCGGTTCTTCCCGGCCAAATTAAAGACTTCATTCGGGAAGAGGTGGCGCGGCAACTGTCTATGCTGCCTGTGAGCGATCCACCTCCTCAGCGTGACACGACTTTGGCTGCGCCCATCAGGAGGGCCATTCGCGAAGAACTTGCTGAGTCGCTAACTTTGGCGCAATCCATGACTCAACCCATGGCTCAACCTTGTCCTCCCGTGGCTGCACCGCTGACATATGCTGCAGCCGCAGCACGACCTGCATCGCCGGCATTCATGTTACCTGTGGCAATGCGACTGCAGACGTCGCCACCTCCTATGCCTCCTCGAATGCCACCACGAACCCATGCCGTCCAGAGCCCCTGGCGCACACGCGACAACCGACCTATATGCTTCACATGACATCATCCTCGGTTGGGATTTCTTATCTCATCATCGTGCCATCATAGACTGTGCCCGTGCCGAAGTACCGCTTTTCCCGCTTGCTGATTTCGCGCTTCCCGACCCTTCTGCTAGAAAAGTCGCCAAGCTCACTGTTGTGTCGGACACGGACATCCCGCCCGAAGTGTCGGTGCTTGTGTCCGTATCTTGTTCCGCCGAGCCAGATGCTACCGTACTTTTTGCGCCGTCGCCTATTTTTCAACGCCGCAAGGCTCTGCCTCTCCCATTCGCTATCCTCACCACTACATCCGGATTATCAACAATGCTTGTTTCCAATCCTTTTCCGTATAGCGTAACGTTACTGCGCGGAGAGTCACTTGGTCGTGTTCAGCCGATTGACCCGCTTCACGTTCTCGAAACTTCCGACGACACGCCGTGTTACCAGCTCGATGCCCTTACTTCTCGCACACAGTGCGCATCGCCCCAATCCTTAATGTCGCCGTCGTCGTCGTCGTCGTCGTCATGTGCTGCGGCCGTCCTACAAGCTGCTTTGGACGACAACCTGCCGTCTTCTTACCGCCAGCAGGTGCTCGCGCTTCTTCAGGAATTTCGTTCCTCATTTGATTGTGACCAACCATCCTTAGGACGTACATCGAACGTAACTCACAGCGTTCACACTGGTGAGCATCCTCCGTTACGTCAGCGACCATACCGCGTGTCGGCAGCCGAGCGGAAGGTCATAAACGAGCAGGTTGATGATATGCTGCGACGTGGAGTCATTCGCCCTTCACACAGTCCTTGGGCTTCGCCCGTGGTATTGGTACGCAAGAAAGACGGGTCAATACGCTTTTGTGTGGATTATCGTCGGCTGAATAAGATAACTCGAAAAGATGTCTACCCACTGCCCCGGATAGATGACGCACTCGACTGCTTACAAGGAGCGGAGTACTTCTCATCCTTAGATCTTCGCTCCGGCTATTGGCAAGTGCCGATGGCTGAAGAGGATTGCGAGAAAACGGCGTTCATCACACCCGACGGATTGTACGAGTTTACCGTAATGCCTTTCGGGCTCTGTAACGCGCCCGCCACTTTCGAGCGTATGATGGACACCCTTCTTCGCAACTACAGGTGGAAAACGTGTCTGTGCTATCTTGACGACATCGTCATGTTCTCGTCCGATTTCCTGACGCACCTCGTTCGCTTGCGTGAGATATTGAATTGCCTCACATCTGCTGGCCTCCAACTCAATATCAAAAAGTGTCATTTTGCTGCGCGCCAGTTAACAATACTGGGACACGTCGTGTCGAAGGATGGTGTGCTCCCCGACCCAGCCAAGCTTCGCGCGGTCGCAGAGTTTCCTGTGCCCACTACTCTTAAGGAACTCCGCAGCTTTATGGGCCTCTGCTCATACTTTCGGCGCTTTGTGTGGAATTTCGCTACTATCATCGCACCATTGAACAATTTGCTTACTGCTTGCAATGGCATCTCCGCGTGGTCAACTTCGTGTGATGAAGCCTTCCAGCAACTACGTCGCCTGCTCACTTCGCCGCCGATCCTTCGCCATTACGACCCTACAGCACCAACAGAGATACACACCGACGCCAGCGGGATAGGACTTGGTGCAGTTCTCGTGCAACGGAAAGATGGCTACGAGGAGTACGTCGTCGCGTACGCAAGTCGTACTTTAAAGAAGGCAGAAGCCAACTACTCTGTGACGGAAAAGGAATGTCTGGGCATCATTTGGGCGCTCACCAAGTTTCGTCCTTACTTATATGGTCGTCCATTCGACGTAGTTACCGATCATCATGCCCTCTGCTGGCTGTCCTCATTAAAAGATCTGTCAGGTCGCCTCGGTCGATGGGCGCTTCGCTTGCAAGAATACGACATCCGCGTCAGCTATCGATCAGGCAGGAAACATTCGGACGCTGATGCACTTTCTCGATCACCGCTACCTCCCGAATTGGCCTCTGCGTCAACACCTTCCGTATCCTTGTCACCCATCGATGTCACCGATATGCCAGCGGAGCAACGTAAGGATCCACTTCTTTCGGCAATGTTAAGCTTCCTCCACGATCCATCCGTCGCACCCTCTTCTCGAGCACTCCGCCGCCAAGCCGTTCACTTTGCTGTGCGCGATGGCATACTTTACTGCAGAAATTATTTGCCCGATGGCCGGAAATGGCTCCTTGTGATACCACGGCATATGCGTTCCAATATCTGTGCTTATTTCCATGATGCTCCTCATAATGGTCACGCCGGTGTTCTGAAAACGTATACCAGGCTAAGGCACCGTTTTTACTGGCATGGAATGTATAACTTCGTCCGTCAGTACATTCGAGCTTGCACGGCCTGCCAACGCCGAAAAATTCAACAGCGCCCTTCTGCAGAACTACAGCCGCTGCCTTGTCCACATCGTCCCTTTGACCGCATCGGCATCGACCTCTACGGGCCACTTCCCTGCAGCTCGACGGGTAACCGATGGATAATTGTTGGCGTCGACCACTTGACGCGCTACGCCGAGACTGCAGCGCTCCCAGCCGCCACTGCGCGCGAGGTCGCATTTTTCATCTTGCGGAACTTCGTTCTTCGACATGGAGCACCCCGAGAACTGCTCAGCGACAGGGGGCGCGTGTTCCTCTCTGAAGTCATACAAGCCCTTCTCGCTGCGTGCAGCATCATTCACCGCAAGTCTACAGCCTACCACCCCCAAACGAACGGCTTGACAGAAAGATTCAACCGCACACTAGGTGACATGCTGACTATGTACGTTGCTTCGGATCACAGTAACTGGGACACCGTGTTGCCGTTCGTGACGTATGATATAACACCGCGACACAGGCCACTACTGGATTTTCGCCATTCTTTTTGTTGTATGGACGAGAGCCCTCGTGTACGTTGGACACGATGCTGCCATACCGACCCGATACATCCGAATGCACACCGGTCTCCGAAGCGGCGAAATATGCAGAAGATTGTCGACAACTCGCACGTACCCTTACGACCAGCGCCCAAAGCCGCGAGAAACTGCGCCATAACAGCGACGTACCCACACCTCAGTTCCAGACTGGCTCCCTCGTTTGGCTGTGGGTCCCACCTCACAGTCCTGGCCTCTCGACCAAGCTTCTTGCTCGCTACGATGGCCCTTTCCTCGTCGTAGACCGTACCTCTGCCGTTAACTATGTCATCGAACCCTTGACACCATCTACCGACCACCGGCATCGCGGTCGTGACACGGTTCATGTCAGCTGACTTAAACCGTATTATGACCCCGCTATCCTACCAGCAGCATAAGTCGCCAGGTTGGCTCCTCTTCTCGCCGGGGGGATATTGTAGTGAAGAGGAGGAAGAAGTGCACTGGCATTTGTCGCTGTGCGCGTGATCTTCGTGTTGCGTCGTGTTGGCTCTCGACTGCTTTCTCGAACCAACAGCATCCTCTGCACGATAATAAATCGTCGTACGACAATGGGAATGTTACACTCTTATGGTGCCATCTTCTTAGAAGGCTCAACTTTTTGTGGCTGTTGTTGGCGAGGAGTTTGTGCAAGTCGTGCTCCCTACTAAGAATGGTGGTCCAAAGCATGGTGAATGAATAGGAGATGCAACCGAATGAGCACTGCAAGCAGGTCGCTGTACTTTTTGAGTTTGCAGAGCAGTTGCCAGATGGTGCAACGATAATGATCTGGGCAGTTACGTCCCAGAAGGACGACATGATTATGAGAGATGCCATAGTGGAGGACTCCGGAAGCTTCGACTACCTCCTGTTCTTTGTGCACTGTACATGGGCCTCAACACTTTGTCTCCATCGAAATCCAGCCACAGTGGTCCAGATTTGATCTCGTGATTTCCAGATCAACGACTGATTGCCATAGTCACTAGACCATTGTAGCAGGTTGGTGCAGCGAGTTTATGGGCCTGCACACCTCGCCAGCTTTCGCTATGCCATAAAGAGCCAGTTATTGTTTTGCAACTTTCTTGGCTTAAGGCATTGCTGTCTTTAATAGCTTGTAACGTCTATCTACTGGCCTAGCCCACAAGAAATACAGTAAAACCTCATTAATCCAATGTTACTGGGACTGCAAAACTATCTCAAAATTAAGAGGATTTTCACATTAACAAAACAGAGGAAAAGATGGAATCCACGGTACATTGATTACTGAAAGAATCAGAGATGCTGGTTTTCAATGTCCGGTAGTTTGCAGCTTCAGAGGTCATGTTTTCCAGGAGGACTCAACCCTGGTTTCACCGTGAACCTGACTACTGTTTGGGGCGACAAGGCAAGCAGTGTTGATGATTGATAGGACGAATCACAGCAGCCTTGTTGCTGCCAGTGCAAACAGAAAAGTAAGAAAAATGTATGCTGTACGTATAACTGCCAACCCCAAAGAGGGTTAAAAAAAAGTGCATTTTTTTGTTCCTTGCTTTTCATGTAGGGCAGCATACACACAGCTTTGAATGATTGACACTAAACCTTTTAGACGTATCGGTATTTGTAATTTATAGTGCATGTGCGCAGTTCATTACGCACAGGGAAAAATGTGCCGGTGAGAACTGTAATGGCTGCTTCCCACACTTCTCCGTATAGCATTGTTGTGTGGCAGCAAAGCTAACTTTCCATGCTTTACAGTATGACACACCACTGTGACTTCGAGATACAGATGCTGAACCGCAAATAACAAAGGTCACTCGTGGACACTGTGGCCTTCCCTCCCTAGTGGGTATAGGGAGGGGCCCAAGGCAAGTCTTTAGGGTTCCTCAAGCCAATAAATGCTTATAACTGCTGTCCTCCGCTACTTTCTTTGCGTGGTGCCATTGGGGCTGTTTATTAATGTTTTGTGGCCATACAGTGAGGAAGTCTGGTCAGGGGCATGCCCCACAGGCAGCTCAAATGTGTGTCAGTGGAGGTGCATTTCACTGCAACACATCATGTCACCACCCTTTCTGTGAAAAGAAAACAAAAGTGAAAGGGCTGGTCTGATGAAATTTGCTATGTACAGTAGAATCTCGATGATACGATTATGGTTGATGCGAATTTCGCAGTGATACGAATTTTAATGTTGTTTTGGACGGACTACGTTGTATAAAATGCGCCGTCATTCGGTGTTATACGAACAGTTTCCCCAGCCGTTGTGGATGATACGAACGCGCGAAATGACCGCTTCACGTGAGCGACTAACTCAGGTTTTTGACTGCAGATTTTTTCCGCGAGTTCCTTACTACTTTGGACCGGCAAATGGCAGCGAAAAACTGAAAAAATTTGCTTTTCGTCGACCAGTGTTCGGCCCATCCCAAAGACTGAAACTTCAGCAATGTCGCCGTAAGGTTCCTGCCTGCAAACGCCACGAGCCGTCTACAGCTGCTGGATGCGGGAATAATCCGAAATGTGAAGCACCATTTCAAGGGGGATTGCTTGTGCAGAGGCTCCTGGTGAAAATTGAGCGCAAGGATGAAAACTTGCGGATCAGCCTGCTTGACGCGTTACATTTCTTGGCCATGTCCTGGGATAATGTGACCCAGGACGCGATTGTGAATTGCTTTCGCAAGTGTGGATTTTTCGTGGAATCGGATGCTGCTCCAACAGAAGAAAACCAAGGGCCTGACGACGATTTGCACATCGAGGGTTGGGAGAACCTTGCAACTCGAGCTTCAGCATGAGGCTTCGTCACCGCGAAAAATATTGTTGAGACCTGTGGGCTGCAATCCATCGCAATCCATTAAAGAATTCCTTACTAACCGGTCTCAGTGTGTGCGCATCAATAACACAGCTTCTAACCCTGTCCCCGTATCCTCTGGCGTCCCCCAGGGCTCTGTGCTGGGCCCCCTGTTGTTCCTGATATATATAAATGATCTGCCACTAGAAGTTACTTCCTCTGTTCGAATGTTCGCAGATGATTGCGTTATTTATCAGTCAGTAAGAAATTCCTCCGACCAGGCTGTGCTGCAGAGCAGTTTGTCTAAAATCCTGAACTGGTGCGATCGCTGGCTCATGGTTCTAAATCCCAGTAAATGTAAAGTTATGTCCTTCACCCGTTCGCGTAACCCTCTCCTTTATCCGTACAAAATTTCTAGCACTCGAGTTGAGTCTGTTAGTACTTTCAAGTATCTCGGTGTAACTATCTCCAAAGATCTGAATTGGTTTCCGCATGTGTCCAACATCATCTCATCCACTAACAGAACCCTAGGCTTTCTCAGGCGTCATTTACGAAGCTCTCCTCCTCACATTAAACTCATCGCCTACAAGTCTTTAATTCGTCCAAAACTTGAGTATGCGTCCGCAATCTGGAATCCTCATCAATCTTATCTCATAGACGCATTGGAAATGGTGCAGAACCGTGCCATCAGGTTCATTCACTCATCATATTCGTATAACGTAAGTGTATCCTCATTAAAGGCGGAAACTGGCTTGCCCACCCTTTCCTGTCGCCGTCGCACTGCCAGCCTAGCCCTGTTTCATAAAATGTACCACAGTTCACTCCATCAGCCACCGTACATCTCACCGCCTGCTCGCATATCTCTTCGTACAGGTCATGGCTTAAGTGTTGCTCGCCCTCGAACCCGTACTCTCACTTTCTCGTCTTCTTTTTTCCCACGCACCATTGTGGACTGGAACGGCCTTCCCTACACCATTGTTGCCATCACCAACCCAGACGCTTTCATCGCTGCTGTAAAAGTGCACTTCTCATCCTGAATGGTCATGTGTTATGCAAACTTCCTGTACATCCACCCCTTATGTAATGCCCCCAAACGGGGCCTTTAAGGAAATAAAGTGAAAGTGAAAGTGAAAGAATTGGTCAACGGGATGCAAAGGATACAGAGTCTGAGAGTGATGGTGAAGATGCCAGTGAGTGCGATCTCCTACCGTAAATGTCGGAACACCTTGACGCCCTCGACGTACTGCGTCAAACCGTAAGCACCGGCAGCGCGAGTTAAGAAACCACAGCACGGTTTTATTCCTTTCAGGCGGCTTTCTTGAGGGACAGCGAAGTTTAAAAAGTTCAAAAGAACATCATGGGCTTCTTCAACGAGAAGTAGTTGACCCCAATAAAGTTCTTGTTCATATTCATGATCAGCTTTAACTTGTTTTGGCTCATACGAATTCGGGATGATACGAATATTTTACGTGCTCCCTACGAATTTGTATCATTGAGATTCTACTGTATGTTGGCTAGGAAACACGACCTTTAGAGTTTTCGAATTAAGTTTAAGCACCTGCTGCCACAGGCAAGCATTCCGCCAGCAGTGTCAGTGCACAAGTTATCTGGGGCCGACATACACCGCGAGTTCGATCAGACCATCATTTATGATTTTTTATCACTGTTACGAAAAAATAAGCGAATGGTCATATCATGATGCACTGGAACTGTAAGGCGCTCACGACACACTGCCAGCCTGTTGCTTCTGTGTTGTAGTGAAGCGTGCCTTTTTTTCTGCAACAAGGCTGGGGTGCAGTAGAGTCACTGGAATAATTTTAGAGTACCGCAAAGGTCTCTTGGATGCTGGCAACATTGATAGGTGGTGGCCATTTCCCTACCGGGCAACCCGACGCATATGCTGGTGGCATAGGAAAGTGATCGAGTTATTTGCTTAGATGTTGCATCCTTTTCAGCGAAACTGGGATATTTTGCTGTTTTTCTTCAAGCGGATACCATAGGTGATTCTGAGGTACCGATGGTTATGACTGTGCCACGTCGTAAGCTTCGAACTTTTTATAAAATGTGTAGAAGTTGTTGTGATGCTTCCTGAACCCTCTCCGTGGATTCGTCGGGCTCATTTTACTAATGTTTGCCAGATATGTGTATGCATTTAGCAAATTTGTATTAAACGGTGACGTGCACACTGAATGAATTGAGATTGTGCTTGCAAGACTGCAGCCGAATCGAATGTGTTGTCGGCGTTTATACGTTGCACTCAAGTGCTTGTTTGCCTACTTCGTCGATGGACATGGACTGGAATATTTTCGTGTTTTTCTTCAAGTGCATGCCACGAGTGATTCCGAGGCATCGATAATTATGAACGTGCTGTGCTGTAAGCATCGTAACAATGGTTGCAATGCTTCCAAACTCTCTTTCTCGTTTCATCAGTTTCATTTTGCGTATGAGGATATGTGCACGCGCTCAGAAACGCTAGTGACGTGCGCATATCTTGAGATTGTGCTTATGAGAGTGGCAGCTGAATCCATTGTGTTAGTACACATTCGATTTGATCGTAATGTACCCACACTTGATTCTAATGCGTGTCGGAGATGAACGCTAGCAACCGAGAACGCGGGCAACTCAGTGCTGCGGCTACTCGTGTATTTACCTCCATGGTCCGCAGTCGTGCCACTTTAGCCGATAAACGATGGTATCAATGGTGATTTGTCATTATTTATGCGTCACACGGGCACTTTTGGGTGCGATCAGGATTGTATTTTGCGACCGCGATTGTGCAGCAAGTTACCGGAGATTAAGCAACTCGATTCACATCAGCACTGAAATAGAGATTGGACCGGAAAGGCGCCGTGCTGCACTTGTGTATTATTTGTGGATGTGGGTTATCATCTTCTGGCTGATTAATTCTCCAAGAAATAAGCTCTCTGAATGGCTAACATTTACGCGAGCTTACCGAGATTTGGCACTTGTGTGTGCAAACACCAGTAAATGTGTATGAAGGTGTGTACTTTAATGACCTATTTTGCCTGCTATTACCAAAATTGCGGTGTATTTCCAGCTGTGGAAATCGGTTTATTGTTCATGGAACAGCAGTGTTGTTCTTACCAAGTGATCCTGTTAATATTTTTTGTCTAGTGCACTTTCCACTGAAGGAAACTTTATCGAGTAAAATTACTGACAAAATCAGTCTTTTTAGAAGATTCCTGTAAGGCGAAAGGAATACCAGATGTTGGCAGTGAAACTGCAGCATGCTCTTTAGGTTTGGCACATGCTTGGGGAAGTGTACACTTTGCTTTAACCTCCCTTGATATAAAATGACAGATCAGCAGCGTGGCTTTACTTGGGCTTGTTGAACAGCAACAGCACAAGAAACTGATGAAGAGCCTGAAAGGCAATCGAGTACAAAAACATTGCTTTGAACAAAATGTGTTTTGCCAGTACACATCAAATTTATACTGAACACTCAGCACAAGCAATCGCTTATGTGTGCAGTGGTCATAACACTATCACAGTCTGACTTTTGAATGCACTATGGTTGAAGGAATAGGTATGGCGCTAAATCGATGGGACACAGACAAAACAGAACACACATGGGTGCCACTTCCAGCTGTTTATTTGCAGGAAACATTGCTGAATTTTATACAGGATGACAGGCAAGGTCATCTTTTACAGAAATATACAGTGAAAATATGCAAAAAAACAAGAGTACGGAAAAAGGCATCTAAACCAAAGAGCAGGCTTAATAAGTACAGTACCTCATGTGAACATTGAGGCACGTGCAAAGGAACACGTGTTCATTACACCATCAAAACCAAGCCTTAGCAAGATAATACTTTGCGCACAGACTAAACTAGCAATAGCTACAGGCAATAGCTACAGCCTGTGTTTGGGTGCCCGTGTGTGTTCTAACTTGTGTGCCTGCTGATTTAGCGCCATACCTATTCCTTCACGAAATGAACCAGCTAGCTCAACATGTCCTTTTGGTATGGTCAACTCCACGTTGCACAAGGCCATCGATGGGCAAATGACGCAATTGTGACCCATACATGAGATTGCGGTAGTTCCAGTAATCTCGCTTATATGAGTTGATTTGCTTCTGGAGACAATCTTACGTTTATTGACAATAGTTTTACACCCACACGAGTAACACGATTCCAAGGTGATCTGGGATTGCCCATGTATCTTTAGCTTTTTACAACACGAGATATGTATAGACATCACTATGATGTGACCAAATCCATGCCAGTATGCTTGACTTGATTTGCCTGGGCGTTGCCTTCACTTGGTGCTTTGCACACCTCATCAGTTGTGTGGACAGCTCGAGCTGTTAACACTGCCAGGTGCACAACACACACATATTCCGCGATTGTCCTCTCTCTGGCTACAATAGAAGACACTGGCTTCCATGCTGGCAGGCATCAGTGGCAGGCATCAGTGCAATATTAAAGACATTTGTTCGACAGCGAAAATTAAACTCTGGTTTTTGCGTAGGAAGCTCAAGCTTGCTTCGAAAGACGCTAACTGCCTACCTATATCTCGTAAGACCTACACTAGAATATGCCAGTATTGTATGGGAGCCTTATGAAACAGGATAGAGCAACATGACTGAAAGAGTCCAACAAAGAGCTGCTCGATTTATTTTGTCTCATTACTCGCAAACTGATTCTGGTACAGAAATGTTACAATTACTTAAATTACCCTCCTTAGCTGAACGATGCTATGTAGCCAGACTTAAGTTTCTTTTCTTGCTTTGGAAACTGAATTTTAACATAAATACTACTCACTACTTAGCGCCACAACAAGGCAGAACCTCAAGAGGTACTCATGAACATAATTTCCGGTTACCTCAACTACACATTAATACATATACCAATTCTTTTTTCCCCAGAGCAATAAATGAACAGACTAAACCACCGATATTCAAAGTGATACCATAACACAATTTAAAACAAGCTGAAGTTAATCATGTCCTAAACAAAATTTTGTACATTATGTTAGATATAGACTGTGTCCATTGTCTCTGCATATTGCTGTTGTATTTGTACTCTTGCTAGTTCCCTCGTGTTTTATGAATGTATAAGACAGTATTTGGTGTATAATTTGCGTGCATTGTGTATAATGTACAGTATGTTATCTTTTTATTATTTTCTGTACTGTACCCCACCCCTGTAATGGCCAACAGTATGCCTAAGTAAATACATACATACATACATACATACATACATACATACATACATACATACATGCATGCATGCATGCATGCATGCATACATACATACATACATACATACATATATACATACATACATACATACATACATACATTACATACATACATACATACATACATACATACATACATACATACATACATACATACATACATACATACATACTGCTACAGTGAAATTAGAGTCGTATGAATCATAAAGTTGTCAACAATGTTTGGACAATATTCTTATTGTTCAACCAGATGTTAGATTCCAATCAAATTGTGGCTGAGTGCCAAGATCGCTAGTGCAGATGAGACACTGGAGACATAACCACTGTTGAGAGTGTTCAGGCTCCAAAATCTTGCTGGATCAGGTTTTAAATACATTACTGGCATCTCTTATCTACAGCTGTACTGCATTTAGGAGCATACCATTTGTCTCATAAATTGCATTATGCAGTGGGCCAGGTTGGCACATTCAGAATGGCATGCAATTAAAAAAGTACACAGAAGTAAACAGCAAATACTGATATGTCAACAACAACAGAGGGCACTCAAAAATACAGTTAGAATTTGTTTTTATTGGAACACCCTGTTTTAACGTGACAGAGAGAGAAGGAATAAAAAAAAAATGCAGGGAGATGAACCAGACTTTTTCCTCTTTGCCACCCTACAAGTGGGAAAGAGAACAAGGGAGTAAAAGAAACAGAAAACATAGTGTAGATGCATAAGTTGCACATACAATGCAGCATGACTACAAGTGAACAGCTGGGTAAGTTGCCTACAGGTATTGTAGAAGGGCTCACAACATTCTCGACTGATGAGATTTGGGTCTGGGCTGCCAAGATCTCTTAGTCAATAAAATGCCGATGATCATCAAGCCTGCTTAAAGTGCACTAGAAAGGCTGGCGATGTGTGTCAGTTTGATAACAATGGATCAGAAGGTGATGGATGATGCTTCCACATTAGCATACAGACCACACTGATTAATCAAGCATTCTAATGTGACACCTGTACAAGTACTATGCTGACCCACAGGTGACACAGCAGTGACGCATTAGATTTGGAGCTTCAAAGATAGACCGAGGCTTTGTAAACAACAGTTGGAGTTTATACATGGTACCAAGCATTCAATGTTGCCACATCATTCCATCCTGGCAGCAGTGCTGAACTCGTCACATTACAACTGTGCATCATGTGCATGAAAGGGAGATGCCATCCTGGAGTCAATATTTCACCAAAACTGTAGACAACTGAGCTTAAGTTGCATCTTGTGAAATGATTAAAGGAGTACTGACACGATTTTGTGGCGGAACAAAATATACATTTTTCGTTTTCTAGCCATGTATTGTTCATGCCCTCCACACACGGAAGCCAGGAAACACGTACAAAATAATTTAGTTTGGTTTTAAAGTTTTCGTCGCCCAGCACTGCAAGCCAGCCCCAGCGCAACGGACACTACGATGACGTATGAACACAGTGTCTTAAAGATTGCCGGAATTGC
Source organism: Hyalomma asiaticum (assembly GCA_013339685.2). NCBI lineage: Eukaryota > Metazoa > Arthropoda > Arachnida > Ixodida > Ixodidae > Hyalomma > Hyalomma asiaticum. The sequence goes on along the minus strand of CM023481.1, from coordinate 353,753,901 downwards.
TGTCAGAGTCGCTGGACGACCGTGAAATTGTCATTGTTTGCGTGCCTCATGTGTAGTTGACCACAGACGACAGAGTTGCAGCGGTGCTATCACGATTTGCTGTCCCTATGTGACTTGGACGTAAGTTCGACTGTGTTGACACATCAATAGGAAACCACTTTGTCGAAATTGAAACTGAAAGAGGGCTTTTAAGGGAGCTGCATTGAAAATGTATTCATTGCATTGCGAAGCAACACGATACTCTTTTTGGGGTTCTCCACACGAGTGCTTTCATTTACAGCATCAATATGAGAATGTCAAAAATTCGTGTCAGTACACCTTTAAGTGCAGTGCCGATGTAGATGAAAAGACAACAGGACAATGTACTTACTTGCAAATGAAAGCTTCATTGAAAATGGATGCAGATGTAAATGTATATGTAAATGTACAGAAAAAGAATGTTGTCGAGGACAAAGGTTTGAGCAAACAAAGGCGAATTATAGAACTAGACATGACAAGGAATCCACTTTCATATTTAGGCCATGTTTCCTTTTATGATTTGCCTTTGTTTGCTTGGACCTTAGTCTTGAGACCATGCAATTTAGCACCTTTCTCGCTACATTTAGTTTGCCTCCTTTTGCTTTGTCTTATCTTTCTTTTTGTCTGCATATGCAATGCGCTTATCATTTCACAAGGTGCAATGTTTTGGCAAACAAGCTGTATTTATAGGGAAACAGGGGCCTCGTCAAGGATAAGTGAACTTGTCGAAATGTTGAATGAAGGCTATGGCTTACATACTCACCCGTTCTTATGCAAGTTTCCATCATCAGTGACTTTTTTTGTTTTCATTGAACTGCATTATCATTTTTGAAGGAAACACTTACACAGTAGGAGTTTTGGAGTTCTGGTAAACGACATATACACCGACAAGACACCACTTTAATCTTCACTATAAATAACTTCCCATGTTCCAGTGATCATGCACAACATCTTAAACAGGTTGTCAAAGTACCTTTGTGTTTTTACAGTGCTATGTAGTTGCACCATATGCAAACACAGAACAGTTGATATTCCCTCAGGTTATTCATTTTCACAGCATTACCAGCTCATGTGCACCCTTGTTCCTCAGCTATAGAGTGAGTTTATCACTTAGCACGGCGCCGCCTTAAGCGCTTAAGTCTTCTTTTAAGGTGCGAGATCTCTTGAAATCCAGGGGCAACTTTAGATGTTCATTTAGTTTTGCTCGGAATGAAATTGCTGAGGCAGTGATTAACAATTTCCTTAAAACGATGCCAAAGCTCAGTAATATCATGGTCTTGGAAACTATCAAGGCATATTTCAAGGTAATCTAAAACGCTTTCATCATTTGCTGTACAATAGTCTTTAACGGTGACTGTGTTCTTCATCCTGACGTCGCACGAGTTGAACTAACACGTGAAATACACTAGTTCATGGTCCGAAATGCCAGGTTCAACGGAGACAGAAAATTTTTCGATAGATTGAGTTTTGAAAACAAGATCAAGAATTGGGGTAGCTGACATGTTATGAATACGTGTCGGATGTTTAACAACGTGTTGCAAGTTATGATAAAGCATAATATTGCACAAGTAGTTCACGCGCAAGTTCGATTCGGTAAAGAAGGGCGCATTTTCCCAGTCAATGCCTAGGAGATTAAAATCGCCTATAAGGAACACATTATCACTTGTAAAGGACGCAATATGTTCACAAAGATCAGAAAGGTATTGCGCAGATAAGTTAGGGGCTCTGTACACGGCAAACAATAAAAATGATTTATCCCAACAAGAAAGTTTCAATGAAACAGCTTCCAAGTTACTGGCTTGCCATACAAGAACAGCACTTACGTTTTCTTTAACCAAAACTGTGACCCCCCACCCCTCGAAGACCTGTCGCGATGATAGGCCCGATAAGACAGAGGGAAAACAACTGTGTCATCAATATTGTCATGCAGCCATGTTTCTGTCAACACAACTACATGAGGATTGTAACTCAAGATAATCGATTCAAGATTCTCAGATTTGTTAACAATGCTGTAAGCATTAATGTTTAGAACACGCAATCCTTTAGCTGCAAGTGGAGTGCGTCAGTCATACTTCGAAGTATCATGGTCGCCATGGGTCTGCGTTCTCGAGTTTTTCTGGTCTTCCAAATGAAGAGCTTATTACCCACTTGCAGTTTGTCATTAATGTAGTTCTCCGCACACCGTGGCATCCAAAAGCACAGTAGAAGCATCATTGTTAAATTGTGCTGGCAATTTCTCCAACTCAGTGAAGCAAAGCCACAGTGAATCGCTAAGACAAACACGAAAAAACAATGACTTGTCCTTGCCAATGGTGTGTTTACAGGTTGTGCAATCACTTTATGTGGTCACTGCATATAAAAGAACTTCTGTGACCTGAGGGTGGTAAGTCTGATTTCCAGAGGTATTCACCAGCATGCATTGCTGCCTCACTGCTATATGGTTTAATTGTGACATTGAAAATTCAAAGATAAATTATTTATCACAGCAGACTGTTCTAAAGCTATGTTCTCTTTGCGCCACACTTGTAACGGGCTCTGAGCAACTTATGAATAGGATTTCAAAATATCGCAAAAAAAAAAAAAAGAACAGATGGGCACTTCACGCACAAAATATCACAGAGTAATATACAGGCAAGCAGCACATCTCTAAATAACCATGTTATACAATACTAAAATGTACTAGTGGGTCTTGTAACACTAACATGGAAGCGGATCGACAGCATCCGTGCCGTTTACATTGCAGAGACATTGTTCATTTGCCATCAAAAACTGTGACGTACGTCGAACTGTCATGTTCGCCAGCTGTCCCTGATGGCGAATATCTTGCTGCACCTTTCACAAACGTGCTCCTTACGCGTTGTGTTACTGTCCCCTATACAGTCCTCAGCGTTACAGCTAGTAGAACCTACCTGCCACTTCTCAACTTTGGTTTCACCAATCAAGTGCTCCCACAAGGCATGTCCATGGCTCTCCTTTACCCACTCCAAGATTTTCAGGCAGAAGTTTTTACTCTCCGTGCTGTCGTACCTGAACAAGACACACCCAGGATGACCAATTGTGAAAGTCATGATATCCACAGCATGATTGCCGCTGATTCGTAGATTTGTTCGAAACTTCGCCGAGGTTGCTAGACCGCTCACAGATCTTCTAAAACAAGACGTGCCTTTTGACTGGGGTCCCCGGCAAGCTGCCGCTTTCTCTCAACTCACTACCCTACTCACCACGCCCCCAATTTTGGCCCACTACAACCCTTCAGCACCAACTGAAATACGCACTGACACCAGTGGTTACGGTATAGGCGCTGTGCTCGCCCAAAGACAACAGGGAGAGACTCGAGTGATTGCTTATGCCAGCAGGCTGCTGTCCACCTCGGAGCGAAATTATTCTATTACGGAGCGAGAATGTCTCGCTCTCGTGTGGGCAGTTGCAAAATTTCGCCCTTATCTCTTTGGCCGGCCATTTACGGTAGTATATCCGACCACCATGCCCTATGTTGGCTGGCCTCTCTGAAAGATCCTACTGGTCGTCTCGCTCGCTGGGCGCTCCGTCTACAGGAGTATACCTACACCGTGGTGTACAAGTCGGGAAAACTGCACCAAGATGCGGATTGCTTGTCTCGATACCCAGTGGCCGACGCTGACTCTACAGCTACAGTATCCATCAATAGCATATTTTCGATTTCTGAGCTCCACAACATTAGCGATGAACAACGCCGGGACCCATACTTAAGTAACTTGATCCATCGGCTTCAGTCCTCACCAAGTGACACCTCAGTACGCATGTTCACTCTGCAGAATGGAACTTTATATCAACGAAATATGGCACCTACCGGACCTGAGCTCCTTCTTGTCATTCCGGCACACTTGCGCTCCGCAATTCTCCGGGAACTTCACGACGCCCCAACGGCTGGCCACTTAGGCGTTGCCCGCACCTACGACCGGGTACGCAACCGCTTCTATTGGCCTGGTCTAACGCGCTCTGTGCGGCGTTATGTCAATGCCTGCGAAGTCTGCCAGCGCCGCAAGAAACCATCAAGGCTCCCTGCAGGGTACCTTCAGCCCATCGACGTCCCTGCGGAGCCCTTTTTCCGTGTGGGCCTCGATCTCCTAGGCCCATTTCCAACATCTGCTGCAGGAAACAAATGGATTGCCGTCGCTACCGACTATGCGACGCGGTACGCAATCACACGAGCACTCCGAACCAGCTGTGCCGCAGACGTGGCTGACTTTCTCCTACATGATGTTATTTTAATCCACGGTGTCCCACGCCAATTGTTGACCGACCGCGGCCGTACCTTCCTTTCTCAAGTAATTGACGATATCCTGCGCTCCTGCTCTACGCAGCACAAACTCGTGACTTCATATCGCCCACAGACCAACGGCCTCACGGAGCACCTGACCCTGACCGACATGCTTTCTAAGTACCTATCGGCTGACCATCTTGATTGGTACGTTGCACTACAATACGTTACCTTTGCATACAATTTGTCTCGCCACGACACTGCTGGGTACTCCCCGTTCTACCTAAAGTCCCTGAAAAATAACTAAAGTAGCGCCATTCGTGTCAGTGTGGAGACACCCCCTCTCTCGTTTGCTTCGTAGATGTGTAGATGAAGCTAGTTGAGAAAGCACTTGGCCGCTGTCGTACGTTCAGCTAAACGCAAGAGGGTGCTGCGGCTGTAAGTGACCCTTTGGGGGAAGTTTGAGAAATAATTAGGAAAGTGCCGGTAAATACGACAATAGAAGGTAATTAGGGAGCAAGTGGAGTGTTTTTTTAGTGTAAAAATATGCAGTACATTATAAGTGAGTACATGCATGTGCTCGACGTGTGTTTATGTGCGTGGTGTCGGCAACATGGCATGGGACAGGTTCACGGTTACGGCGCAGTTATGAGTTTTTGTGCAATATGTTAAATATACCGCGTCATAAAAGAAGTCTGTAGAAGAATGAAGTAAGTGAAGCTCTTGTACCGCCAAAACCCATCCCCGCAAGCGAGCAGCACACGACGCAAGAGCCCAGCATTCTCTTGCCGATGTGCTTGGGGTTGACGCTGTCGATGGTAGCACCGCCGCACGCCATGCAGATTCGGCTTCGGCCGTGCTAAGAGATCGCAAAGCACGATGCACCACTAGCTTTTTGAAGGTCGGGCGAACGCCATCTTGGTTGTCCACCCCACGTGAAGAGGGCGTGCAACGCGCGCGGCGTCTGCTCGACCTTGCACGATCATGCTTGAATCTGCCGACAGTGCTGCATGTTTTGGGATGCCGCAAAAGCACGTACAACAACAAGTTTTCGCTTCTGCAAGGAAAGCTAAATGCCAAACGTCGAGATGTGTGGCTCCAGCGTATCGGACAGCTATTCGCGCACACGCCGAGGCAACGGCGGAGAAGCCGGAGACAAAATGCGGGGACGATGGTAGCCGAAGACGGTTCCTGCGGCATCGAGCGCGTGCTCTCAGGGCGAAGCTGGCTCTCATAGCCTATCCTACGGCCCTACTAGCCGCCAAACATGCAGCTTACGCAGGGCTGTCAGAGCGCCCCTTGCAGAGGTGCGGCCGCGTGTTTGCATACAAATGCATACAAATCTCATCGCACTTTACAGCTACCAATCATTGCACACTGCATTTATCAGCAATCAGTCAAATACAAAGCAAGTCTACCGCACGCTACATAGCGGCAATGAGGGCGAAGTCCGGCACAGCAGCCGACGACGACCGCTCCCGCAAGAAACGTGCTTTCAACGACGCGGTTGCCCAACGCGCGCGGCAGCCTCGCAGCCTCGCGGCCGCCACGTGCTTTCGCTTTCGCCCCCATAGTTACTTGTGGACACTCCAGGGGCGCTGCTGTAGCTGCTAGGAGAGGAGGGAGAAGTGGAGGGGTGCACTTGGCCCTACTTTACTTGTAGGGGCTTTAGTTCTACCTCCTGTTCAGCCGTGAACCAACTTTGCCGTTGGACACGTCCCTTCCGCCAATTCCACCCTCGAACACTGCTTACGCTCGTGACGCAATTGCCCGTGCTGATCATGCCCATCAGCTTGCCCGTCGCAGACTAACGACTTCCCAAGAGACCCAGAAGCGACATTATGACCAGCAGCATCGTGACGAACGTTTTCCTGCGAACTTGCTCGTTCTTTGGTCCCCAACATGACGCCCCAGACTTTCGGCTGGCTGGGTGCTGGAAGGTACTAGACCTGATGAGGCTTATCGCAGTATTAATTATGGATGTTGGTTGCCTTGTGGATCTACTGAAGTAAATCATTGGGGTGAATGAATACACTCAGGGGAGATACGGCATGGTTGGCTATTTTCTTGGTGCGTCATTCCATCTGTTATCAATGTAATGACCTCGTAAGGCATGTGGCAATTGTTATTAGAGAGAAGAGACCCACTTGATGCGGAATTATGTGGAGGGCCACATATGCGAGACAAATCATATGCATTGGGCAGTTTAATGAAAAGTCGAGTAGTATAGTTTACTGGAAGAGGTTGGCAATGACCATTTCTATGTAGGTGGGAAACCTGGTGGGAAGTTGGGTCTTTGTTACAAGCAGCTTGGACGCATTTCCGGGGATCAGTGGCTTTGTGTTGTTTGTTGCCACTTGTAGATTGATATCCGGCGTTTGAATGTGATATATATGTTGACGGATTTGTAATGTGGGACAATTGTCGAGGGTCGCCTAACATGAGGCCATGTTTGGCACTTATGATAGATACCCGAAAACACCTTTTGAATGTGATGGTTAAGTTAAAATGTCTTGAACTGATGGTTCGTTGGGAGGTCTTCATCATTCTGTTTAAATCAGATTATCATTTCTTTGATTTTTCTCCATGACTTCTTGTATTGCAAGACGTGCACGAGATAAAATTAGCAGGCCTCACCGGTGATGTAGTCATTGAACTTTTCGAACATCTCTCATTTCGGCCGTGATGCAATGGCAGTGTGGAGTTCGAAGAAGTCGAACCAGTCCTCCATGGGCTCATTGTCAGCTGATCCTGCGTACTGTGGGATGCAAAGGTCCACAGGTGATGCTGTCATGTGGGCGGTCATGTCGCGCTGCACAATAGCTATCTGTTTCTGTGGTCGACATATGGCCAAGGCGCCTAGCTGAGATCGTTGTTGATGATGTGAGGCTGATGAGGTGGCGGCCAGGTCTTGATCTTGTCGACTTGAGTGATGCCAGGAATTGGAGCTGTGCTATGGTTCATATGCCATCCCTCTATTCCATGCATGCACACCTCTTCATCAACGGCTTCTACCATTGCTTGCTTAATATGCCACATATATACACACACTTTAGTATACTGAGTATACATATAATGAAGAGTTTTTATTCATGTGAGGAAAAACAAAGAGATGAACCTGATCGTGAACATATTAAAAAGGTGTGCATTTCAGACATGAATCATTTGGCAGTGATGTACTTAGTTTGCTGAAGCAGTCTGTACCCAGAAAAATAAAGAAATAAAATAATCAAATGAACAACTAAGAAACGAGGTGTTTGCAGTCACACTGTAACTCCTTATGAAAAATCCGTTTTAAGCAATGGCATATATTTTTATTTATTTATTTACCGTTCACCTACATTGCCATAATTCATTTTTTAGGGGTGGGTTGGCATGGTTCTCAATGTAACACAATTAGCAATAGATACATCAATATGCAAGATACTTTAAAGAAAAATGTTAATGCATAAGTTATGCACTATTATATACAAAATATAAATAAACATCACAAGCTTACCTTTGAAACGTCAGTACACTTTGGAATAGTAAACCATTCCTATTAACAGTAGTAATGTGGGTGTTGTCACAGGAAGAAAAAGAAAGTAAGTTCACTATCTGTTTCACTGACAATATTGTACGCAGAGGGTGAAGTGGCACGTTTTGAAAAGAACGAAGTGACTGGCTTGTGAGGGCCAGTCAGTCAGCCTTGAAGATGACGAAAATGATAGATTGTGACAAGACTGTGCCTCTTGGCTGAGAGCATCATTCTGCGAAGCTCTGTTTGACATTACATTTAATGGTAGTGACAGGATATGTTATAAAGCAAGGTGACTGTGACTACGGCAACAGCTGTCGACCTACAGGTAAACACTGGAGATGTCGACACATCGCTGACAACCCTGGTGCCTGCTGTCCTTTCTTCGGTGGAAACTAGGTGAACCTGCCACAACACTAGCTTTGGCAAACGCACCACATGCCTCATGGCCGCAGTCTTCTATCGAGCGTGCTCCTCCTGCGACCCACCAGTCAAATACAGTGGAACCCCGCTGTTACGTTCCTCACTGCTGCGTTTTCCCGGCTGTTACGTTGTTTTTCATGGGTCCCGGCATAGCTCCCATAGGGTCCCATGTATTGCAAACCCCGCTGTTACGTCGCAACTGTGGGCGTGTTCCCGCATGATGCGTCGCAACCTGGCACGCCGTATCCGCCCAGGCATCGCTATTTTGATTTTACTTTTGACAGTCTTGGTCACGCTTGCAGGAATCGCCGCCCGCTGATGGCTGCCGAGATAGCGCCAGCGCTATCTTGGCAGCCATGCGATCGCTCGGCAGCAGAGCGACACTCCCCCCCCTCCCGCTTTTGCGTGTTTTCATGCACGTGAAAGACGGGCGGGGCGTTTCCTTCCCGCTTCAACAGCAGGCGATCTGATAGGGGTGGTGTTATCGCTTCCGAGCGACGGAGATGTGCCGGGCGCGTTTGACCTCTGCTTCAGCCGTTTTTGTCGCCCCCACTCGAGCGCTTTTATTCTAGCGACCGCACTTTGGGCTTTGGGGCTTCCGGAGAAAGGAATCGGAAAAAGGAACATTGCACTCGCAGCCCCTTTTGCGTATGACTGTGCTCGCCCGCGCAGAGAGGGGCGCGGCCGCGCGGCTGTCCAAAGTCTGTCGGTGCGCTCGCCAGCGAGCTGGTTCGGGCCGGACGGCGAGCGCAAAATATACGAGAAAAAATTTTTTTTTTGTATTGCTGGCTAAATGTCAGGGGTGCGCAAATTATGCTAGGGCGCAAATTATGTGGGTAAATACGGTTAACAAGCACTGAAGACGGAACGTGAAGGCGCTATCGAGCGATCGCGGACCCGACGCGACCAGCCACGCGCGGGGTGCCGGAACAGGATGCGGTGAACGCAGTGACGGGGCGACTTGCCTCCAAAATTGGCGCGCGACGCTGGAACTAAACCTCAATGATCACAGTTTTGATTGCGATCTCTGAGGCGATACTTTCTCTTATCGGGGCGCCGAAGGCTATAATGGCGGCCCATTCACTGCGCTCGACAGCCGCAAACGGAGTCCGAATTATCGAATTTAGAGCTAGAAACTGTCCGAAATATCAGTCAGTTTTATCACAATAAGCCTATGTTGGCACTAGCGGTACTGCGCGGCTGTCCGGATTATCGGTCGGCGACCTAGATGGCTCACCTTGCTGAAATAAATTGTTTGAAATCAAAGCGGCCCTGTTCTCATTCATGTTGGGAGCTTTCCTCACTCTTGCGTTTTCCCGGTTGTTACGGTTTTTCCCCCCTGTCCGCTGAAAAACGTATGAACGGGGTTCCACTGTACTGGGGAGCTAACGTCGCAAACAAAATTCCTCAAGGTGCTTGCTTTGCTAGCTGCAGCTGACCAACAAGTGCTCATTTCCAGGATTGGCAAATACACCACATGCCTCATGGCCTACCTCAGTTGCAGTCTTCTATCGAGCATGCTCTCCGTCCAACCCATCAATCAAATACTGGAGAGCCAATGTCAAAAACAGAATGCCTCCATGTGTTTGCTCCGCTAGCTGCAGCTGGCCGACGAGCACTCGTGCAAGAATTTGACACTCGCTTCACAGACTGCCTGCTCTCCCTCAAGACCACATCAGAGAGTACCTTTATATTCACTTTACAGAACGGAAACTGTTGCTTCCACTGTAGGACAAAAATAATAGGAGTGGCAGCGCAGTGAGCTGCAATAGGACTAAGGGAGATGGCATGGCAAGTACTATCATCATTTTTGGAAAAGCTCTGTTTTTGCCGGTTCGCAAAGGGCTGCCCTGCTAGCCCTATAACTGCTGTATTATTTTGCTTCCTATTCTCGCTAAACCGGACTTGCGTGTATACTTTTTGTATACAGGTACTTTTGCCTATTGTCAGGTGATCAAACAGGCCTCGGCTGGCAAAAACAAGGCCAATCAAGGTTTGCATCGTATTGCTATACCCTAGCTTGTACAAACAATATACAGTGCAGTGCACACATGATCCAACAATTTGCAGTCACGTCCAAATAAAACACATGTAGAGTGTGCTTCAACCTGTGCATAATCACCCTAAACTGTGACAAATGCCCGAGGAGAGACTGGATATGAAAGTCATGGAAGGAATATTGCTCTCTCATTGCATTGCGTTCTCCAATTCTGTTAGTAGCTTTTAATGCAGCAAGCGTGCATAAGCACACGATGCTGAGTTGGAAACATGCACAACATTGGCACAACAAAGGCAGGAGGAAGAAGAGAGAAATGAGCAAGAGGCGAAAAGACGAGACATGAATAAAGAGAAAGAAGGTGCAATGCCTGAATGGAAAAAAATAAACAGAGAAAGGAAGAAGTGCCAATAAGCTTGAGTGGCGACGTGGCCCAATAGAGACAAGGCAACGTGGCCAGAGGAGGAGCAGACATGTCGCAAGAGGGGAGGCCGAGACATGGCAGTTGGAGCTGGAGCAGGAGCTGGGGTCGGACTGAATGCTGGCAGCAGAGGACCTGGTCGAGCAAAACGTTTTCTTGGGCTAGTTGGTTCATGACTTCTTTAAAATATTGTAGCGCAAAGGAACACAGGGACACACAAAGAGCACAGGATGGGCGCTAACTGCATCGCTGGTAGCACGGTCCCGTTCTCGAGCGTCTGTGTGAAAGGCTGCTTGCCTTGCTATGGCCAGAAGCTGATGTCGCTGTACCGCCGGCACGAAGCTGTACTTCGGTCCGTTGTCCAAGATACAACGACATCTGTCCAGTAGACTGGAGTCACCTATGATGGTTACGCTGTTGGCGGCCGTCCTTTCTTGCTTCGGCCTTGGCGGAAGGCCAGCTTGCGCATGTTGCCAAAAGAATTCCGTTGACTGTGCTGAAAGCTTCTTGAACTCTCTGAAGCGCCTGTCAGTTGATGACTGATGCGTTTCTTCTTTCAGAACGAGGCGAAGGTAGTCATAAAATAGGCGCACCTGCCGCCAATACTCCGCCTTGAGGATTTTGATCATCCTGCATAGGTGTCCCCAGGAAGGGCTGACGATACCGAACAAGGCTTGCACTTCGTAGGGAGCGAGCTTGTGTTTAAGCTTGCTACAATATTTTAAAGAAGTCATGAACCAACTAGCCCAAGAAAACGTTTTGCTAAGCCATATTTCTCCTACACTGGGCTCTTTTTTGTCACAACGAGCCAAGAATGGCAGGGCTATTACCCTCGTCAATCTCATTTCTGTGGCCACATGCCAATCACGGATTCTTGCTTTTGGTCTTAAACTTTCGGTTCTAAACTTTACCAGTTCAGTCTCGGGCAAGAATCTAAAAGGTTTTTCCGTAGACATCTCCGATCTATATTATAGTTTACCCCACAGTAGTTTGCTAAGCTGCTTCGAACAAGCTATTGAAGAGTTGGGGGCATAGCTTTCCAAACTGAATCAGGCATCTCTAATAGCCATTTTTTAGAAACACTTCAATTTTATTTGAGATCGACCATGGTAAAACGGAATGAAGGATGCTTTCTGCAAAAGGCAGGCATATGCATAGGTTCATGCATAGCCCCTATTCTTAGCGATCTGTTTTTAGCCCGTCTTGACAATGCACTAGCAGGGTGTCTAGCGACCGGGAAAACCGGGAAAAGTCAGGGAATTTTTAGCCACCTGGAAAAGTCAGGAAATTGTCAGGGAATTCATCAATCAAGCGAGACACGTCAGGGAAAACTGTCTTGGGGCCTGCCCACACTACTAATAACTCGCACAGCCGATCGCTTTGGGCGAAACGCTGGCGTCAAGGGAATGAAATTTCCATAGAAGGACGATAGGAGGTGTCGAAATTGCACGCTCAGATTGCTTTTTTTTTTTTTTATGTAGGGAATTTTGAAGGCAATGCATTTTGGTAGCAAATCTTGAAGGCGATGCACTTTGGTAGCAAATCTTGGAGGCGATGTATTTTGGTAGCGAATCTTGGAGGTGATGCATTTTGGTAGCGAATATTGAAGGCAATGCTTTCTTACGACGTCAAGAGCCAAAATCAAGTAATCTAAGTTGAAGACTGCATGTTTTCGGCGTCACCTATTTTTGAGCCATCGTTTGCACGCACTGACCTCTACTAAAATTAGTTTACGCGTTCTGGCTGCAGAGGCAGGGTAACGTAGGATATCAAGCCGAGCCACGACAAGCCACACGCAATAAATCCAGCATGGCGACGTCCCTTTGTTGTACCACAGCCTGTGGTTGTACAGTGCGACTAGGCTCTACTATGACTGAAACTGTGTGAATGGACCTTTTCACGTTGGGAGAGCGCCTCTAGCGGCAGAAGCGAGAAGCAGAACGGTGGCTCTTCTGTCGACGCGCGACGGCAGCGAGGATGGCGAGGTCATCCACAGCGTGACAGGCAACAGCTAGTGCTGCCTTGCGTTGTGCCTTGTATCCGCTTCCGTAATCTTTCTATCCGCCTGTTCACTTTTGCAAAGCCTTCTGTGATGTTTTCTATTGAAGACTTAAAGGGAGTCTTCATGACTTCGGCGATGCAAGGAGCCGCGATTTGGAGCTCGTGCCACCGGTGACAGACGGTGTGTGTGATCGACAGCCATTTCAGTGGGTTGCACCGGCAGCTGCATAAAGGCTGGCTTTTGAAAGAAGAAAAATACATTCGCCGGTTCGAATATCTCATGCGACGTCAACCCGCAGGGACATACCTCGTTGTGTTGCGCTGCATATGTTTGTGCTCTATGAAGGCTGGACACTATAAGCAAGTCGCAATGCTCCGTGACGGTGCAACAAGTGCTGTCGTATAAGCATACTGAGATTGCGTTGCCGGTTAAGTACTCTTTTGAGAAACGTATCAAATGATGTGCTGCCTGCGCTTCTTACCCTGAAAGTCGATATAGAAAACAGGCTTCCAAACAATGCGGTGTTTACAAAGTGGCAGTGCAGTCACAGCTTCTTATAAACTGAGAGGCCAGTATTACGCATGAAACGCGTGCATACGAGCATAAGCATTGTGTTATTTTCAGGTCAAAACCCTTTGGTGACGAAGCCCTTCGCAGAAATCACATTTAAAGGAGTACTGACACGATTTTGAGACGGCGCAAAATGTACACTTTTCGTTTTCTAGTCACGTTTTGCTAACGCCCTCCGCACACGGAAGCCAGGAAACACGTACGAAATATTTTAGTTTGGTTTTAAAGTTTCCGTCGCCCAGCACAGCAAGCCAGTTCCAGCGCAATGGACACTACGATGACGTATGAACACAGCCGCTTAAAATTGCCGAAATCGCTGTCAGAGTCGCTGGACTACCATAAAATTGTCGTTGCTTGGCTGTCCCACCTGCAATTCACCATAGACGACAGAGTTGCAGCCACGCGATCACGAATTGCTGTCCCTATGCGATTTAGACGTACGTCCGACCATGTTGACATGTCACCAGGAAACCGCCCCCTCGAAATTGAAACCGAAATTCGGCTTTTAAGAGTTCCGCATTAAAAATTCATTGCGTTGCGAAGTGCCATGGCATTCTTTTTGGGGTTCTCTATGGCAGTGCTTTCATTGACAGCAACAATACGAGAATGTCAAAAATTTGTGTCAGTACTCCTTCAAGAAACGTGATAAGCAAAATGGTGCAGGCCAAAGCTGAGCGAGAGCTTCCTCCACATTTGAAAACGTCTAGGCCATCCATATTTATCTTTTTATTCAGTAATACTCTCAGTCCTGTCAGGAAATATTATGGCTGTGCGTTAGAAAGGCCTACATGCATTATGGTGCAAAATTATACAGTTAGAACTACATAAAATGAGATTAATGTGATAATTATTATTGTAAATAATAATCATAATGGACCTATGTTATTAAACAATGCAAAAATGAAGAAGACGAAGGGCACGCACCTTAATTATCAAGCTGATAACAATTTCCACCATTTTATACCACAAATTTCGAATATACAGAAGAAAAGGACATTAATAGACACAATACAGATTTATTTGAGCATACTGTTAACCCACATTTGTGGGTCATTACAGGGAGGGAGTACGTAAAAGTAATAATTGGTATATAAAAACACTAAGTAATGTCAACTGTCAACAATAACAAAAAAAGAAAAATCATCAACATTGGCATGACAAAAAGGAAAGCAAAACATCAACACACCATCCAATGATTTTTAGGTAACATAGTTGTCAAGCAAATGTTCAAAAGCCCTTGCATCCGTGCACTCAGCAATATGTGCAGGTAGCACATTCCAGTTTTCAATAACATTGGGGAAAAACGAATACCGAAAGACGTTTGTGCGGGTGGCATATGTTCTAATGGCTGCACTATGATTTATTCTTCTGCTAATTCTACCAGGTTCCCGTATGTACATATTTTTATCAATATTTATTTGTCCCTGAAGAATCTGAAATAATAATTTTATTCTGTTCCTCTTTCGCCTAATCTCAAGCAGTTCCAATTTACATGAGTTTAGCATCTCGGTAACTGAGTCTGTTTTTTGTATTTGAGCATATGAACCTGGCTGCAAGTCTTTGGATTCTTTCCAGCTCATTTATTAGGCCTTTTTGGTGGGGACTCCAAACTGCGGCAGCATACTCCAGAACAGGCCGAATAAAAGTTTTATATGCCATCAGTTTGACGTCTTTGGTTGTGTTTCGTAGTTTTACTCGAAGAAAACACAGTTTTTTGTACGACGAAGAACACACATTTTCAACGTTGCTGCGCCAGTTTAGGTGATTTGATATCACAACGCCTAGATATCGAAAACTAGAAACATTTGTCAAAATTGCACTTCCCATACGATACTGGAAATCAAGAACTTTTTTCTTTCGGGTAATATGCGCAAAAGTGGTTTTGGCGTAGTTAATTTCCATATCCCATTTTTCACACCAGGTATGGAGACCTTCAAGACACTGGTTAATTTTTTCCTGATCGTTTTCACAGATAACTGGAGCATAAATTAAGCAGTCATCTGCAAACAGTCTCAAGACCACTGGCGGCTGAACAACTGTGGCTACATCGTTGATATAAACCAAAAACAATAAAGGGCCTAGCACCGAGCCCTGTGGTACCCCGGAAAGTACATCCAAAAAGCTTGACACAGAATTATTAACACGCACCACTTGCCTACGCCCTGTTAGATAAGCTTCAATCCATTTTAAAACATCATTACTGATACTAATTTGACGCAGCTCATAAAGCAGCTTACCATGTGAAACTTTGTCAAACACTTTTTTAAAATTGATGCAAATTACATCAGTTTGTTGGTGTTCATCCAAAGCCCGTGAAAAGTCGTGAACCGTTTCGATAAGTTGTGTAACCGTGGATAGGCCCCTTCTGAAGCCATGCTGGTTGGCGCAAAGCAGCTTATTTGTTTCCAGAAAATGAATAATGTGTTTAGCGATTGCGTGCTCCATGATCTTGCAGCATAGAGGTTAAGGATACAGGGCGATAGTTGTTTGGATGCATGCGATTTCCACTTT
The DNA here is from genome assembly GCA_013339685.2 of Hyalomma asiaticum. Classification (NCBI taxonomy): domain Eukaryota; kingdom Metazoa; phylum Arthropoda; class Arachnida; order Ixodida; family Ixodidae; genus Hyalomma; species Hyalomma asiaticum. The sequence goes on along the minus strand of CM023481.1, from coordinate 353,738,203 downwards.
TAAACACGGGTATAACAGCAGCGCAATGCCAATCTTGTGGAATGGAATGGTTACGTAAAGATTGTTCAAAAATAATTACCAGATAGAAAGACACCCACTCGGCGTATCGCTTTAAAAATACCATTGGTATTCCATCGGGGCCACAGGCTTTCTTTGGATCTAAGTTCAACAGTTGTTCAAACACGCCCTCCTGATGAAACAAAAGAGGCTCCATAGGGCATGCGCAGGAATAGTTTATCTCGTCTGCGACGGAACTTTGTGCATCTCTATTAAAGACTGAATGGAAAAACTCGTTGAGACCATCTGCTATCTGTTGTGTATCTGTCACAGGAGCATCTTCTATACTTATCTGGTCTATTTTTTATTTCTGTGCTCCCAAAAAACGCCAGAATTTGGTGGCCGAGCTTTTAAGGAAGTTTCCCAGCATCTCATTGAAGAACTTTCTTTTTGATTCTGATAATGCTGATTTTAGTCTACTGCGCACCTGGTGATAGTTCAGTTGACTTCTTTGGCTGCCTGCATAGCCTTTTTATTCTGCGTTTCATGTGAACAGTATTGCGAGTTATCCATGGATTTTGCTGTTTCTTTCTTTTATAACTATTTGGTACAAATCTGTCCATGCAAGTAGCAATGATGCATTTAAATTGCTCCCACAATTCCTCGACTGTCTCTGAGTGGGAGGCAATTTCAAATTCATTAAATGATTGTTCTAAGTAATCTAAGATCGAAGTATCATCCGCTCGCTCGTAGTCTTTAACCAACAATCGTTCTTTAGGCCCTAAGTCATCGCAATGCTTGCTCGGCGATGGCAGTATGTTCATCAAAATCATCTTATGATCAGATATGCCTTCCAGAATTGACAGGCTATAATCTTCAATCCTGCTGGACAAAAAGACCAAATCTAATAATGATCGTGATTCGGGTGTTACCCTTGTGTAATTGTTAACAATCTGTCTTAAATTGTGAAAGAAGGCAATCTCTAATAGCTTATTTGCACTCATTATCTCAGTATGTTGACTAGACAAAGCCTCTCAATCAGTGTGTCCCAAGTTGAAGTCACCAACCATAGATAACTTTTCTAATGTGTTGCTGATAGCGCGGTCTCGCCAGCAAGTTCAACAAATATGTCGACAGTGGGCTGTGCGACTGCTGTCTCAGCTAGAGTGTTCCACTCCTGAACAGCCTGTGGGAAGAAGGAGAAACTAAATGTATTGTTGGCGCAAAAGTGTTCCTGGAGTGTAAGGTTGTGCTTATGACGGATTTCATGGTAGTGTTGAAAGAAATGTAGGCGGCTGATTTCAATTTAACCTTGTTATGTATGATGAGGTACATAAATTTGAGGCGTCCAACTTCAGGAGCGACATTGCCACATATGCACGTGAGATGGTGTGGAACCGCTGCGCAGGACGGCCAGCACCACTGAGAAATACGAGCCCCTTTGTGGACACGGAGAACATGAATTCACAGAGGTGCCGAAAAAATCACACTCTTCCGCTGGCATTGCTGCAGCCAACGGCAGCACATCGCTGTGGCATCGCAAAACAGAAAAAATAAAGCACGACGAAAAGAAGAATCGCAAATGAGCAACTTGGCGGTCAACATGAACTTTGTGGCTGAAGCCACCCATGGCCGGACTGGAGCGGCGCGCATGCTTTTCTCCGAAGGGAAGCTCGTGCCCCTCTGCAAATCGGCCGTGAGCCACCTAAAATATTTCGGGCGCTCGCCGCTAGTGGTGCCCCAAGTTCACTTCCGGTGCGCATGCGCAGAGGCCTCCCATGAAAAAGGTCCATTGTGAGCTTTGCATTTTCGTGGACGTTTTCCCGGAGATCCTGCGTAGTGCGAATTGTGGTGTGCGACGTTGTCCGTGACTAGGTGCTTCTGTGATTTGAGGTGAACATATCCGTATATTTCTCTGACGACATATTCCGGAGAGCAGAAATCCGTCGGACCTGCAGCGTTTCCGATGCGAGTATCAGTGTCGCGCGCTGCTTATCAGTGCTGCGTTTTGGTGTCGCGCCGCAAAATATTTTTCATCGAAGATGTCAGGAGGCAAGAAGTGTTCCTTTAATGCGGACTGGGCGAACCCAAGTGTCTCCGACTATGCAAGTTGGATTAGGCCTGTGGAAAATGATGCGCACGAAGCCATGTGTACAGACGAAAATTGTTTAGCGCAGGCAAGAAAAAATGGAGCACACAAGAAAGGTACACTAGGGACAAGCGCTTGTCCTATTAAGCCATGTGTACAGTTTGCCGGAAAACGTTTTCGCTGAGTAACATGGGTCACAGAGATGTTTCAAGTCATACCTCTAGCAAGAAGCACATTGCTGCATTGAATTTTCTGAAAAGTGCTTCCCAGCCAAAGCTATTGTCATTTTTTAAGAGCCCGACGGACGCCTCACCTAGCAGTAGCGCTGGATCTGCGCCTGCAGCTCTGATTGAAGAGCTACAAGAAAAAAAGCAGAGGCTGCTCAGTGAAGCGCAACTTGAAGCTTCCATTCTTCAAGACGAGATAAACTCTCTCAAACCCTAATTGATTATGAGGGCAGTTGCAATAAATGTTTTCCTCTACAATGAAATGTGTTTTCTGTATACCCTTTTTATATGCTTCACGGACCATTTCCACAAAATGGTGTCGGTTGTATAGGTCAGGGAATTTTAGCTAAAATGGTGAGGGAAAACCTGGAAAAGTCAGGGAAATTGAATTCTCCAATTTGCTAGACACCCTGACTAGCTTGCTGATCATAGCTCCACAAATGTGGTAAAAGTTTTTAGATTCGGTGACGGATTATTTGCTTCTTTTAGAGTGTGACGCAGCAGACTTTGCTCAAGAATCTAAAAATGTTTTAACTCTTGTTGAAAAAGGCTTAGACCTCTTGCGTGTTACCCTTGAGCTTCCCAATAAAGGGAACATTCGTTTTCTTGATGTTCGGCTAAATTTCTCTGAAAACCACTTGTGCTGGGGTTACGAACCCCAAGCAAACAAACCAATCCTTCCTTTTAACTCAGCACACTCGAAGTTGGTGAAAAGGGGAATCGCCGATCTGTGCCTAAAGAATGCCCTGGAAAAACCCTGCCCTCACCAAATGAACCAAAGCTATTGTGAGCAAGCAACACGACTATCACAGGCAGTTTACCCTGATGAACTGCTTGTCTCCGTGGCCGAGAAGTTGCTTAGGAATGTAAAAGCGTCTGCTTCGAACTTGCCCCCAGCACCTCATAACATTGATAAAAGAAAAGGCTTTGTGATACCGTACATTCACAAATTATTGTATAACATCAAGAAGATTGCACAACGGGCTCATGTGAGGGTTTTGTTGTACGCGCCAGCCAAACTTGCTTCAATTTGCAGATTGACTGACCCAAACTGTGATGAAAAGAAATCCTGCAAAAAGAATCATCAATATCCATATAATTATGTACAATGTGTTAAAGGGCTTGTCTATAGTATTCCGCTGACATGTGACCGTGTGTGCATCGGTCAGACAGCTCGGTGTATGAACGATCGCCTCCGTGAACATGCGTACAATGTGAAAAACAAGACAGGGGGGTGGCTGGCCATTCAATGTGGGGAATATGCGTGCAAACCTGAATTTAAACGTACCACTGTAGTTGCAAGAAACAGGAATGAAGCAACGCGCCTGATAATTGAAGCCCGCAAGATCTCCTGCCTTAAAGACAAATGCATCAGCATGCCTTCCATCTCATTATCACCTAAAGAAATAGCATATCTGGGTGGCACTACACGTGTGGTTTAAGATCTTGTTTTGCCTTGTAATGCGCAATATGTGTTCCACTGTGGTATAAATAAAGTCACATTCCCCGCAAATAAAGTGTTGTTAGTTTGCGCTTCTTTTGTCATTTTGTGTTCCTTGTTGTGTCCTCGTTTTTGTGCGCAATGCTTCAGTTCATCACGATTCACCAACAAGCCCAAGTTGCAACCCTCCTGAAGTTCATGATTTTGGAATGTCTTCCGAATGTGCTGTAGCCCATCCTTATTCTGCTGAGAATTTCTTTTTCATGGGTAGGAGTACCTGTTAGTAACTGTCCCAGGTGTACGTATTCGTTTACACATTCTAAGGGTTCACTGTTAATTCTAAATTCCTGTTCCTTAGCTAGGCTATTGTAATTATGTCCTAATTACAGCTGAATGCTATATAGCAAGCATTTTAACATATAACTAAGCTCCATGTTTTTGGAGTTTATTTTTCTTGAAAATCTGAGTGTGTTTCTTGGAGTTCATATTTTTGGCTGAAATTTGGCATATTTGGCATTTGTTATTGCCAATGACGGGGCCTGCGGCTTCGTCAAGCTGTCTGAACGACAGCTTTTATCGCCAACCCCTTCGTATCATTACGATGTACTGATGCGAAAAATAAATGTCATTGTCATTTCTTGTAAATTCCCAATTCTCCGAAATTCAGAGTTTACTTTTGCATTATTCTCAATACCCCAAGATCTTAGATCAATTGATATCTGAATACAAAAACATCAGAACACACCAGTGGACTTTAATTTTCACCGAGAACCATTTGAATGCACAAAAACATATACACACAAGCAAAACACCTGCATTTGTGTGTATTACAACCTTATTGTAAAGCTTGTTGTCTTGTTGTGAAAGACACACGCATACTTTGTGATGTTGCTGTCAGTGATAAAAGCGAGCTCCTTTTGATTCTTGATTATCAGATTTGAAAGTGCCCTTCCAACGTTTGTGCCTGCGCGAGCATGAATTGTCAATCATTAACAATAGGCATGGGCATCTTCCCGATCGCTGCACAGTTTGCACATGTAAGCCACTTTTACGTGAGGCCAGGATATTATGTAGATGTCGCGACAGCAAAGCAAGGGAGATATGCAAGGCATACCACATATGAAAAATTGGTCCTGATTGTGCAAGTGGCACATCAATATCTCTGTATAACAGTAAAATGAAGTTTTTAGACAACCATAGTTAGGAAGTGTGTTGTGTCGCATAGGCGTAGTGACGGGAAGTTTTCGTGTATTTATGTGGTGTGCATGAAATAAAATTCAATTGCAAGACTGCACCCGTGTCTGTGTCTGGTTTATTTGGTCGTTGGTTTTTCTACACGATTCCTTTTCTTTTGTTAAGATGCACTAACTTGCCCAACAACAAGTTCTGCTAAATAGCAGGAAGAGCCAGAAGATGCAGCGTGCAGTGAGAAAGCACTGGCCACTGGGCAGTGTGAAATCTTGAAAACGACTGGGGTTCAACAGTATTACTTATTTCATAGCTCAGATAGTTCTCAAAATCACTCAGGAGCTTGCTCATGTCATTAGTTTCAAAAAACACTAGCTTAAAAACAATTTAATGACCAAACAGACAATGAAGCCTAGGAAAGCATAGGGGAAGTTAATTGTAGTATTGTAATTGTGGAGTAAGTAGAAAGGAATTAAAGTGGAATTAAATTATCCTAACACTCCCACGATAATATGTACATAAATACCCAATAAAGTGGACGGGGGGATGACCGCCTTCATAGCTCAGCTGTGGAGCATCAGACGCGTCATCCGAAGGTCGTGGGTTCAGTTCCCACCATATCTTTTCGACCACTTTTCCTTTCTACATACAGTGGAACCCCGTTCATACGTTTTTCAGCGGACAGGGGGGGAAAACCGTAACAACCGGGAAAACGCAAGAGTGAGGAAAGCTCCCAACATGAATGAGAACAGGGCCGCTTTGATTTCAAACAATTTATTTCAGCAAGGTGAGCCATCTAGGTCGCCGACCGATAATCCGGACAGCCGCGCAGTACCGCTAGTGCCAACATAGGCTTATTGTGATAAAACTGACTGATATTTCGGACAGTTTCTAGCTCTAAATTCGATAATTCGGACTCCGTTTGCGGCTGTCGAGCGCAGTGAATGGGCCGCCATTATAGCCTTCGGCGCCCCGATAAGAGAAAGTATCGCCTCAGAGATCGCAATCAAAACTGTGATCATTGAGGTTTAGTTCCAGCGTCACGCGCCAATTTTGGAGGCAAGTCGCCCCGTCACTGCGTTCACCGCATCCTGTTCCGGCACCCCGCGCGTGGCTGGTCGCGTCGGGTCCGCGATCGCTCGATAGCGCCTTCACGTTCCGTCTTCAGTGCTTGTTAACCGTATTTACCCACATAATTTGCGCCCTAGCATAATTTGCGCACCCCTGACATTTAGCCAGCAATACAAAAAAAAAATTTTTTCTCGTATATTTTGCGCTCGCTGTCCGGCCCGAACCAGCTCGCTGGCGAGCGCACGGACAGACTTTGGACAGCCGCGCGGCCGCGCCCCTCGCTGCGCGGGCGAGCACAGTCATACGCAAAAGGGGCTGCGAGTGCGATGTTCCTTTTTCCGATTCCTTTCTCCGGAAGCCCCAAAGCCCAAAGTGCGGTCGCTAGAATAAAAGCACTCGAGTGGGGGCGACGAAAACGGCTGAAGCAGAGGTCAAACGCGCCCGGCACATCTCCGTCGCTCGGAAGCGATAACATCACCCCTATCAGATCGCCTGCCGTTGAAGCGGGAAGGAAACGCCCCGCCCGTCTTTCACGTGCATGAAAAGACGCAAAGATGGGAGGGGGGGAGTGTCGCTCTGCTGCCGAGCGATCGCATGGCTGCCGAGATAGCGCTGGCGCTATCTCGGCAGCCATCAGCGGGCGGCGATTCCTGCAAGCGTGACCAAGACTGTCAAAAGTAAAATCAAAATAGCGATGCCCGGGCGGATACGGCGTGCCAGGTTGCGACGCATCATGCGGGAACACGCCCACAGTTGCGACGTGACAGCGGGGTTTGCAATACATGGGACCCTATGGGAGCTATGCCGGGACCCATGAAAAACAACGTAACAGCCGGGAAAACGCAGCAGTGAGGAACGTAACAGCAGGGTTCCACTGTAATCCACAATTACAATACTACAGTTAACTTCCCCTATGCTTTCCTAGGCTTCATTGTCTGTTTGCTCATTAAATTGTTTATAACAAATAAAGCATGAGCCCTTGACCCCTTCCCTTTAGTTATTTCATAGCTTAAAAACAGGCGCATAGGTTTCAAATGCGTGGGGCAGCTCATGCTTCAGATTTAGATTCACAATTTGGACACAGTGCCAGAATGATTTTTGGTGTTCAGCAGACTTGCGGCATCTGATGTGAAGACCTCAGATAGGTCGCACCACTGACTTAGGAGTGTGTGCAAACGGACCCCCATTATGGGGTAAACTTGATGTACCAAGATAGTTGCTGCTTCAAGTTTCTTAATGATTGAGAGCACAGCACATGAATTTGTCTTCAGAAACTTCATCTTAATGGGCAATTTGTGCACAGCTTGTGATGAAATTAGTACAAGGGAGTGCAGCAACTTTGCACAAGGGAGTGCGGCTGCAGCATTCATTCGCTGCACAGATTTCCAGCTGACGCAGACTTGAAGACGCAATGGATCGCTGCGGTAAAGAGAAGTTTTGTCCTTCCATCGTTATCATGCGTATGTTCTGTGCATTTTGTGGACGGGAAGCGGAGTGCTCAGAACCCCGTGCAGATGGTTTGCCTTTCTCAGCAGTATCTATTTTCTCTTTCTAATGCATATTGGCACTTTTTATTTGTATTGTAGGGACGTACGCATTTGCAGTCACTCCCCACGTTTGAAAGGCCAGCCACCAGCTAATGGAAAAAGCATGCATCGTGAACACCCACGTGGGTCCACCCTAGGCAGAGCAAACCTCGCGGACGCGCAGTTAATGAAGTGACATTGAACGGCACATCTGGTTGAGCACCTTTTGTGCTGTGAACATTTCCCTTAAACAAAGAAAAATGTGGAGATCTCAGCTCGCTGTTAGAAAACTAAAGTCCATATTGAACCCCAGTCATGACGCAAACTGACCCAACTTGTGGTGAGTAGAGGGGCCTGAGACACGGGTCACATGGCAAAAAGAAGCGATGGTGCGCGAAGGAGTAAAGAAACGCGAGAAAGCACGCGCCGTTGACGCATCCATGCACGTAATTCGTGGATAGTGGGCTCGTGGCACGCGACCCGAGCCACGATCGAATATGGAGAACGTTGAGCTGGCATTCTCTGCGTAGTGCCGGTTGACAAAGGTTGGCCTGCAAGTGAAGCACTGATGACGAGGGGCTGGGGGTGCCAGGCTCCGGAGTGGCCGTCAGCCAGGCTTATGGTAGAGTGAGATCCCTCGGGGCAGCAGTGGCCAAACTGCAGCGGTTCCTGGTGCACCCGCAGTGCCCCGCCTTCGGCGGCAGGACGGGATGACCAGCAGTGTAATAAACAGAGACCCAGGTCACCTTGGGGGCCGGGCACAACTTGGTAGCAGAGGCCGAGGCTGTGGCTAGGCCTAACATAGAACTGTTGACTGGCACATCAGCTGGGAGAGCAGGCACCCGAGACCAATGAGTCAACTAGGCTCTACCTGAGGGACGACTACCACAAGTCCAGATCGTCGATACTGGCGTCTTGAACACACTGCTAAAGGGGACTCAGTCTTTGAACCTGCACTGCAAAGAAAATACCAACGTTCTACTCGGGCAGCTACTGCGGATGTGAACGCGAAGCCCATGGTGGACATACTCCCATTACGACTAGGCATAACATGAACATTTAGCGTCGTGGGTCAGATTAGTTCAGGAGGTTTGTTTAGTTTAGCTTTACATTTTTAGGGGCGAAGCACCTTAGGGTCGAGGCTTGTCCGTTGTCGTCCACACCCCCACTGCGCATGCGCAACAACTGGCCAAAGTTCGCAAGGAACGAGAACGCGCCCTCGCCAGCAAGAGAGAACGCTGAGGCAGGCAGCGTCTGCTAGCAAGTTTCTTGATTGAAAAACCGACTGCTCGCGCTGCACATCCGTTCACCACTTGATCTTGACCTGCAATGTAGTGCCGGTGGAAGATTTCTCTTGTGTGTAGTTGAACCATAAGGATTTGCAGCGTGCGCGTTAACTAAAAGTAACCCGGAAATCAGTACGATCTACGACATGGGAGAGCAGGAACCTCATAAAGACCAGGAGCATAAAAGACAACGCATGTGTAAATATACAAACATGTTGTCGCTCATTTACATGCATGAGTGGGCAATATCATGGGTGATTTACAGTAACACCGAACGATCCCCAGTGCTTTGCCCACTCGTCATGGTTCACTTCATGGAAATGCGTGAATTTTTTGTGCAAATTGGTTTCTTTTCTCCTGTGTTTTTGCACTTATGTTTATTTCTTATAGAGTAACGTTTGTTCTGCCAACATCATTGTTCAGCATCTCTCAGTCCAGCTGAGCAAGCGCTCCTAAGATCGCAACACCTGTGACAGAAGCAAATGCTTATTATCCTTGACTACACGCGATAACATTCATCGTTGACTATGTGCGATAACAGTTAAAATGAATTGGGACAAAAAAATATCAGCAGGTGTCACACGTCGTGGTAGCCGATGTTATGGGAAATAGCCAGCACGATTCTTATGTGTTAGCCAACATTAGTCATCACAGAGATGATTTCTAGGGTTTTGCATCCCTAAAACATGATCTGATTATGAGAGATGCCGTAATGAGAGGCTCCGGAAATATTGATAGTACATGGGCCTCAACAATTTGCCTTCATGCAATTGCTGCGGCTGGGATTCGATAGCACAGCCTTCAGATCTGCAGTCGAGTGTCATAACCACTAGGCCACCGTGGCAGGGCCTCACAGAGAAAGTTAGTACAAAAGCTGAAGATTAACTAAGATAAGGGAACTCCACCGAATACTAGCTACCTGGCTAACCAATGTTGTTTTTTAAATGAGCAAATGCCACATATGCCCTGGCTTATACAGTTAAACCTGGATATAACAAAATTGGCAAATGCTCAAAAATTTTTGTTATAAAGAGGATTTTGTTAGACCCAGTTCCGGCATGAAAGTTCGAAAAAGAAATACGCAAATTAAACAAAAGGGCATCTGAGGTATACCTAGCCCAGAACATGTTTATTTCTCGGCAAAAACAGTAAAGGCATAGCTCGAATCAACCTCCGAAGATTTGCCGCCATCACCTTGATATTGCACACTTTGCACTAGCTCCTCACCTGACATGCCTTTGGTAACATGGCACGGTTGCCCACAAAAAGACTAATAAAAGATACAGAAAAAAAAATCATGTTAGCTGAAGTCAGTCAAAAACTGTGTGGGACGGCTGGTCGAAAACAGCAGAAACAGCTGTGACGCAGTCAAGACCACTGGCTATGCCATCCTGGTATTCGAAATCAGCAAAGGTTCTGCACTGTGGACATTTTGAAGCTCATCAAGGAGGTAACGGGAATCTCGTCGTAAACACTTTGCAACACGGCCACCCAGACGACTAGGCCACGGATTTGTAGTAGACCAAAGGGTCCCGAGTGTCGTGGTCGCTACTGTGCGCCTCAGTGCGTGACTTACCGGTGGCACCATCTGCCCTTCCGATACGTCATTGTTGTGATATAAAGGCATTCTTGGTTTTGATCGTGAGCTGGCTGGTCGTCTTGTATCTTGCTCCTGGCTCGCAGCTCGCTACGCCTACCCGTCAGTGTATGCCCTCCTCCCCCCGTCCCCATCTCGACGTGGTGTCAAAAGTGGTGGCAGCTGAAATAGCTGCGTAGACAGGCTACTGCGTGTTCCGGAGCAAGATTCGTCAGCGCTGAAATGGCCCAGGACCAAACCCATAAAGCGCCTCCTATAGAATGGCTCAGCGTCTTTCTCCTACTGCTGGAACCCTTCGACTTTTCCAACGCTGCAAGTTGGCCGTCTTGGAAGTCACGTTATGAAGATTATGCGGCAGTGTCAGGTCTACAGTGAGCCGCATCCGAAGTGCCAGTACGTTCGCTTTTGTACTGTGTGGGACCCAAAGTGAGCTCTTGACGAGGCATGAGCGCGTACCTACAACAGTGTCGTCGCCCGCTTCACGGAACATTTCATCCACCCCATCAATGAACTATACGAGTCGTCTCGGTTCCACAAACAGACGCAACTACCGGGGGAAAGCGCAGATGCATACTATGTTGAATTGTGCCGGCTTGTCAAACGCTGCAATTACCCATCTGCACTTGCCAAAGAGAGACTTGTCCGTGACCGGTTTGTGGTCGGACTAAGGGATCCCTGTCTCTCAGAACAACTTTGCCAAAGTCTGAAGCTCTCACTGAAAGATGCCTGGGTCCAAGCTCGCCAAGACGAGGACACCGAAAAAGGTGGCTCAAGCGAGCTCTGCGACTTCGTTGGACGTCGGGATTGACACTACTCAGTGTTCTGACTCACTGCCTTGTGACACGCCAACCAATAGCAGTCGAGACACTTGTTCTTTCTGTGGATGCTCGCCCCTCCCACGGTCTGAATACCCTGCATGACACTCACTCTGCAATAATTGCCGTAAACGTGGGCATTTCACAGAGGTTTGCCGCTCACGCAAGTCGCAAGGGAAACGCAACAAGCTTTCATCCATCCATCTGCACACTCTCGAGTCGCCAGTGAACATGAAATACGTTGACGTCACGGTCGACAACTGCAGGAAGTCTTTCAAAGTGGACTCAGGAGCCAGCTGCTGCAAGTACTTGGCTCTTACGTTGCGCAACACTCTGGCGAGGCAAGAGAAGCACTCAATGCCTCTACGTTGTTCAGTCACTCACCGTACCATTACTGGCTTTCCCAGCCTTACAAGCACTCCAAGTAGTGAAGTTCCTTGGTGGTGTTGAAACTTCCGATGCTCAGACACCTGAAACAAAGGTTCATGCAAATTTGTTTTCCGGGTGTGGTGAGCTGATATGAAACATTGACTTATGGACATGTCGCTTTTCTGTGGCGGTGTGGTGTTGTACGGATGCCATAGTTAAGGGACTGTTTCGTACCGAGACTGAAACTGCGTGAGAGTGTGGAGAAAGAAGCGAACAACGAATGGGGATTGCGGCGGCACGAATGAGGAAGAAGAAGGAGGTTTAGAAGACTGGTCGAAGAAGAGCCATCACCAGCAGACGTGCCGGCCAGTTCCTCTTTATGTTACGGGCTGTTGGGTTCCGGACGCAATCCCATGGACCAGTGCTTACTCCGTCCTACTCCTGGGGCTGCGCATCAAACGAAGTAGAGCAGCCGACTGCTGAAGGAAGCTTGGTGCTGTCTGAGCCTCCTGTGCCGAGTACCAACCACCATGCTGCATTGAGCTCCGATCCGCCATGACGCCGACTGTGCCACCACCTCGTCAGCATCACCTACTGAAATGTGAGCTGGACTCTCTTATATACAAGGGACATTAGTGGGACATTGTTTATATTGTCACGGTGCAAGAATAGCAAAGACGACGACGATCTCAAGAGGAACAAAGGATGCGTAGCAGTGGGGCGCAGGCTGACGGTCCGCCATTGGGGTTGCACCGGCTAATCTCCTCGTAGTTCAAATATAGCTCATTACAAGCGTATCCCTGTGCCCGTTTCATTTTGGTGGAGGTGCGGGGTATCACACAAGACGGAACTCCGCAGCGGACTTGTGATCAACCGCTCTACAATGCCCACCGACGACCAGGCCTCTGGATCAAACACGGCGCCACCATCGGCGTCGTCAGCATCCTCGACGCCGCAACACTCAGTCGTCCTTACTCACCCTCGTGACCCTGGAACTTTTTCCGGGAAGTCCAACGAGAACGTGGATCAGTGGCTTGGCTTGTACGAACGAGTTGCAGCGCACAACCGATGGGACCCCACGATGATGTTCGCAAACCTTCTCTTCTACCTCCAGGGATCAGCACGCATTTGGTTTGACATGCACGAAGAAGAGTTGACCAGCTGGGACTTATGTAAGCAGAAAATTGCGCGATCTCTTTGGCCCACCCGCCGGTAGCAAGTCCGCTGCCATTAAAGACCTGTCTTGTCGGGCCCAAAGATCCACAGAGTCGTACGTTGCTTACATCCTTGACATTCTAGCTCTTTGCCGCCTTGTCGACTCCACCATGACCGAGATTGACAAAGTAGGCCATATCCTCAAGGGTATCGCCGATGACGCGTTCAACTTGCTCGTCTTTAGAGACTGTTCTACGGTGGACGAAATTATCAATGAGTGCCGCCGTTTTGAAGACGCCAAGAGCCGTCGCATCACCCAACAATACACGCGGCTTCCAAACACCACTGCTACGTCTTCGTGCGAAGACGCTCATCAGTCCCTTCAGCCGCGCACTGCGGATAGCGTTGTGCGAATTGTGCGGCGGGAAATCGAGGCTGCGGCACCATCGCTCGTGCGCCCGTCAGAGAATGCAGAAGAGACGGTCTCACTAATCAAGGCAGTTGTCCGCGAGGAACTTGCGAACGCAGGCATTCAACCGGTGTGCTCTATTACCCGGCCCCTAGTCACACCTGCTGCTTCACTTCGTCGGCCATCACCGATGTTTCGACGTTACCGAGACCCGGCCCAGTGGCGAACACATGACGACAGGCCTATATGCTTCCATTGTAGCGGCGTGGGTCACATTTCCCGCTACTGCCCTTACCGCCAGTCCACTTTTTTGCGATCTACGTTTTTCTATCGCCGAAATGACAAACGACGTCCGCCGTTTAATGCCGCTCCGAATGATCCGACGTACTGCGACCCTGTGTACCGTGGCCAGGCCTATGACGACTCGTACCGTGGCCCTCCTGCATCATTCAGACGCTCGAGCCGCTCACCGTCGCCACACGATCGTCGGTCCCGCTCGCCTCTGCCCCGCCGTCCGTCGTCGCCACATCCTTCCGCACGATCATCCCAGGAAAACTGACAAATGCAGCTCCCGGAGGTGACGCTGCATTGGACCCCCGACCTGCAAATCCTCTGATTACTTTGCCGACCGACCAGAACCAAATTGCCGTGGAAGTTGATGCCGTACCAGTAACTGCCCTGATCGACACCGGTGCACACATCTCAGTCATGAGCGCTGATCTTCGGAAGCGGCTGAACAAAGTTCTCACACCTGCCGAGTCCGCCATTGTAAAAGTCGCTGACGGAGGAACACCCGCTGTGCTGGGAATGTGTGCCGCTCGTGTAAGCGTCGAAGATCGTCACACATCCGTTTTGTTCCACGTCCTTGACCACTGCCCTCATGATGTGATCCTCGGCCTTGATTTTTTATCGGCTCACTCAGCTGTCATTGACTGCTCAGCTGGTGTGGTCCAGCTTGACTTGCCTGATGCTCCCGAACTTCCCGACACAGCGCAGGTCCATCTCTGTTCCGCTGACTTTGTTCGGCTACTGCCGCAAGCACTGACGTGTATCAGTGTTGTGCCCAATTTCTGTGTGCCGGATGGCGACTATGTGGTCACTCCAGATGTCAGCGCCTTACTATCGCATGGCGTGTCTTTCCCTAACACGGTAGTGACCATATCAGATCACAAAGCTTGTCTGCCGCTACTGAATTTTGCATTCTGCCCTCAGGTACTACCTAAGGGCATATCCCTCGCCACTCTATCACCGTCACACGAATACCAGCTTTTGTCCCTCTCGCCGCATCAGTCTTCGACCAGCTCTTCGGCCACCTGCAATTCGTCTGCGGCCACACCACCTCCATCACACGACGACATCACGAAAATGATAGCCCAAGACCTTTCACCCTCACAAGCCAACGAACTCCGGGATCTGCTGAACCTGTATTCCGATATTTTTGACATAGGCGGTCGACCTTTTGGACAAACCTCTCTAGTGCAGCATCGCATACATACCGGCGATGCACCGCCCATTCACAGACGGCCTTATCGCGTGTCACACGCCGAGCGCCGAGTCATCCAGCAAGAGGTTGATAAGATGCTCAGCAAAGGCATTATTGAACCATCATCAAGTCCGTGGGCTTCTCCTGTCGTTTTGGTAAAGAAGAAAGACAACACCTGGAGATCCTGTGTAGACTATCGACATCTGAACAAGATTACAAAAAAAAGATGTATATCCTCTGCCGCGCATCGACGACGCGTTGGATTGCCTGCACGGTGCGACGTATTTTTCATCAATAGATCTCCGCTCCGGTTACTGGCAGATCTCCGTCGACGACATGGACCGTGAGAAGACCGCCTTGCGGGGTCCGGGCGGACCCCGCAAAAGTTCGAGCCGTCCTCGATTTCCTGTCCCAACATGTGCTAAAGACGTCCGCAGTTTTGTAGGCTTATGTTCGTACTTCCGTCGATTCGTAAGGAACCTTGCGAACACTGCTCGACCTTTGACCGACCTTCTCAAGAAAGGCGTACCCTTCTCATGGGGCCCTGATCAAGCTGCTGCTTTCACAAGCCTTATCACACTGCTCACCACACCGCCGATTCTTGCTCACTTTGACCCATCTGCCCCGACAGAAGTCCGTACAGGTGCTAGCGGCTATGGAATTGGCGCTGTTTTAGCCCAGAGTCAACGGGGGCACGACAAAGTTATTGCGTACGCCAGTCGCCTGCTTTCGGACGCTGAACACAATTACTCAATCACGGAGTGCGAATGCCTCGCACTTGTATGGGCAGTGGTGAAATTCCGCCCATACTTGTACGGCCGCCCCTTCACTGTTACGACGGACCATCACGCCCTTTGTTGGCTCTCGACACTCAAAGATCTCACAGGTCGTCTAGGTCGCTGGGCCCTACGTCTTCAAGACTACACCTACACAGTGGTGTACAAGTCCGGCAGACTACACCAGGATGCCGATTCCAGCTGGATTACTCCAGCCAATGGACATACCCACGGAACCATTTTATCGTGTCGGCCTTGACCTGTTGGGCCCTTTCCCTACATCCAGAAATGGAAATAAGTGGGTCGCCGTCGCAACGGATTATGCTACCCGCTACGCTATAACACGAGCCATGCAGACCAGTTGCGCTACTGACGTTGCCGACTTTTTGCTGCAGGATGTCATCTTACACCATGGAGCTCCTCGCCAGCTCCTCACAGACAGGGGCCGTTACTTCCTATCCCGAGTTATTGAAGACTTGCTTCGATCTTGTGCAACCCAACACAAGCTAACGACCGCATACCATCCTCAAACAAACGGGCTCACAGAACGTCTGAACCGCACACTTACTGATATGTTAGCGATGTATGTCTCCTCCGATCATCGTGACTGGGACACAGCCCTTCCTTTTGTGACGTTCGCTTACAACTCGTCACGCCACGACACCGCTCTCTACTCTCCGTTCTATCTGCTCTATGGCCGTGAACCGACCTTGCCTTTCGACACAATCTTGCCCAATGATCTGAAGTCCCCTTCTGAATATGCTCGCGACGCCATTTCTGCAGGGGCCCAAGCACGTCACATTGCTCATGACCGTCTTTCTGAGTCCCAGTCACGACAGAAATCTCTATATGACAGCCGCCATCGTGATGTCCAGTTCTCCGTGGATGACCTCGTCCTCCTGTGGACTGCTTCAAGACACGTCGGCCTCTCGGAAAAGCTGCTATCCCGGTATTCCGGCCCCTATCGCGTTGTCCGACAACTCAGTGATGTGACGTATGAAATACTTCCTGCCGATGCATCCTCGTCATCCGTGTCATCTGATGTCGTCCACGTCAGTCGTCTCAAGCCATACCACATGGCCGCAGTCTAGCTGGCTCCGGGTCGGCGCTTTTGCCGCCGGGGGTGATGTCACGGTGCAAGAATAGCAAAGACGACGATCTCAAGAGGAACAAAGGATGCGTAGCAGTGGGGCGCAGGCTGACGGTCCGCCATTGGGGCTGCACCGGCTAATCTCCTCGTAGTTCAAATATAGCCCATTACAAGCGTATCCCTGTGCCCGTTTCAATATTTTGGACTTTCGCGATGTGGGTTCTCCTATAGGGACACCTTCTTTTTCTTTTCCTTGTTTCCGTACTTTCTTTTAGATGTGAAGCAGCTTATGAACGAGGGCCTGTTCCTCCCTCACACGTCGGCATAGCCTGCCCCCGTTAGTACTCGGAGCACCCGCTAGATGGCTCTGCAGTAGAGCGCTCGATCCACTCCGGTGTGTGGCGCTGTAGTTCAGGAGATAATAAATAAAAGTGCTCGCTCTCCCCTGGCACGCTCCCCTCTACAGCAGCTGTCATAGAGTGCACTTCGACGAATGAAGATCGCATCGCGGCGATGCAAGCTCGCAAAGCGCTGCCAAGCGGCTGCCAAGCGCCGGAAGCAGTCGCTACCTGAGGTTGGTTGCGCCGATGCGCGCTTTAAGCGTGACTTTCTCAATCACATGTTCCGGCACAGCTGTAAGGTATGCGACCACTTGTGGTTCGATAACAATCTGACCAAGATCTCGACCATCAAGAACGAGCAGTCTCGTGCCAACGCCATCGCCGTTCTGCAGCGGGAGTTTGCCGCCGCCGATGATCACAGTGAGTACGCCGCTTGATCTACGTGCAAAGATTTGTTGGTGGCAGGCAAACTCCCCGCGATGAGCGTGACGAATGGCTACCGCTACCCACCGAAACCCGAGCACCTGCCTGAGCTCAACCCAGTGGAGGAACATCAGGGGAACCTCGAATGGAAGGACCGTGAACAGTGATGAAGAAAGTAAAAGATTTACACAACTTTAAGTCGAGTCATGGCTGCTTCGCATACTACTCAGGGTTTCCTTTATGGGGAGATTTTTTTGCCACCAGATTAACCAGATGGTGCTAAGAAACACTTAAGAACATGCTGAGTATCAGTTGTGCCTGTCTATTAAGCCAATATTGCAGTATCATCGGGCCAACTAAAGGTGTAGACGCGCACTGTTTTGTTTTATGTATGATAAACCTCAGCATAAAGCGCACTCTGCAGTGGTGGAAGCTATACTATAACTGTCTAGTTACACTTGCGTACCATGTTCCGAATGGCTGTGAAGAAACTGTTGATGGTTTCTCCTGGTTGTTGTGTCTGCTTGTGGAACTGAGAGATCTCGTGCACCTCATTTAGGGTGTGCAGAAAGTAGCTTGTGAGCCGACGGGCGACTTCCGTGTAAGACTTGTGCGTGTCTTCATCAGACTTGTGCGTGTCTTCATCAGACGACGATGCATGCCTACAGACCCATGCAGAAGAGGAGGATCCTAACCTTGGTCTCGTCCAGCGCAGTGTGCATGCCAGTGGCAAAGGCATACTCCTCGAATTGCTGCAACCAGGGAAGCCACTCGCCGGCATCATCGAAAGAGAACGTGGCCGGACTTCAAGGATTGGCGGTAGCAAGGGCAGGAACTAGCACCGCTGGAGCATCCTTAGCAGCCATGTCAAATGTCAGGAACCAGGCATCCCGCTTCTGACACCATGCGGTGGGCAGGTTTGAGCCGAGGCAGCCAAGCATGCCGGCCAAAGCACGAGGGCTGCAAAGTAGACATGCACGCTCATCATACCCAGCAAGAGTGACTGCATTTATTTGCAGCACACCCTTTCTACAGTACAATTGAGAGGGCGCTCCATAGCTGACTTGGCTAGAGTTGCAACATGACCTCAAAACTCACACCCTCTACACTGAATGCTAATGTGCTTTTTATATTTTTTTCCTGACTATTCAAAGTGATCTTTGGGTGTGAGGATATGTCCCTTGTAGGGATGCAACGCTCTGTTATCCAGGATGGTGTTGGTTCAGGGCCCTCGTCGAATGTGCATTGGTAGCTCCCGTCGACTTCCTAAAACCCTGTTGAGCTCCTCTTGCACTGCTTGACGCAGCCCCACCACGGTGGTCTAGTGGTTATGGCACTCGGCTGCAGATCCGAAGGTCGCGGGATCGAATCCCGGCCGCGGCAGCTGCATTTCGATGTAGGCGAAATGTTGAGGCCCGTGTGCTGTGCGATGTCAGTGCACGTTAAAGAACCCCAGGTGGTCGAAATTTCCAGAGACCTCCACTACGGCATCTCTGATAATCAGAGCTGGTTTTGGGACGTTAAACCCCACAAATCAATCAATCACTGCTCGACGCATGATCAACAGGAGTTCTTTGAAAACGGTGTCATCCATACTCACCACCGTATGGACGTTGTCCAAGCATCCAAACTTCGGCAGAATTACTCGGCTCTTAAGACCCTCGAATGTGCGACACTGCTGCCTGAATTTGGAAGGGCTGCTCAGGATGTCTTTTGTAATGAGGGAATGCACAAGTTTTCCACGATTCCTCTTAATAGGTGCTTTACTTTGTCTTCGGCGTATACGTTCGCATTTACAATAGCAAAGTTTCAGAATTTCCTCAATCTACATAGTACAGGTTTTGCCTAGCAGTGCAAGAGAGTGTTTGCTCAGCTTTCTTTGAACTAGTGTCCCCAAAACAGGCTTTCACTTATGTGACAAACGTTCCCTAAGTTGTCAGCACGTCTCTACATGGTCCCCGAACCAGAGTACGGCGGTCCCGACAAGGAAGAATGCCTGATTCACAAGCTCCACTGACATGCTCCATTTGTGATAGAGGCTGAGTCTTTCATAATGCCATAGCCAATCATCCACATCTTCATCTGCTTTACATGACAGTGTGTGTGGTTCAGGTGCTCAGTAGCTTGGTTGTCTTCGGTTGTGGCTGGCTTGGTCTGTCATAGTGACACTCGTTGCTCCCCCCAATTAGAGCGTACTGGAATTTACTTCGGTATTACCAGCCCCAGCGCCGGTCATGACTGTGCTCTCGAGGTAGTGCGGCCAGGCATCTGCTTCTTCAATCTTTCACCTATGAGTTGACCAGGGCGTTGACTACCCAGTACTTCCACCAAAGTTGTTATGGATTTTTACAATGATGAAGGTGAACAATAGATTAAAGACAAGGGGCGGTCTGAAGCTGCCAATCACCAAACGCTTGCACTCGTTCTCCTGTTCTTCTTTCACGCTCATCCACCGACATGTTACTAGATGTTTAAAATGAGAGCCTAAAGGAAAAATACTTTTCTTGATGTCAGCCCATCTCCAGCTGCCTGTATTTCTTGGTATAGAACTGATTTTAACCAAGTTTGAAGGTTTGTAATATTGACCCAAGCTGTATTGTGCTTCTCTGTCATCAGTATGTAAAGAAAAAGTGGGGAAAACACAGACACAGAGAAAGAGGAGTGAGACAGCATGAATGCTAGCATTCATGCTGTCCACTCTTCTTTCCTTGTGTCTGTGTTTCACACGCCTTTTCTTTACATAGTGAACCCTTACCAACTTGCTCAGCTTTCTGACCTTTTGATCTGTCATCAATCTTGATAAGCATATGCGTCCTTACAGTAGCTGAAGATGATGAGGCTCTTGCTACCTCAAGCAAGCTCCACATCATTTAAACATCTGCTACTTTTTCTGATAACAATTGTAGGAAACCAACAGATAGTAAAGGAAAGCATATGTTGAATTGGGGGGAGCTGAACCCTTCAGAGCCATTTTTTTTTCCTTGCAGCACGGACAAAGAAGACAGCTTTGGCCAAGGGTGAGTGCATTAATTGCAAGTTGGTCACATTCTATGCCTGGTAAGACGTGAGTCTCCTATAGTAACTAAACTTTGTTACACTAGGAGAGTGCTTCATGTGTTGCCCAGCATGCAAGGAGGTGGGCACTGTATTGGCATTATGTTTTTCTTGTATAGATGTAAACACGATTGCTACTTTTTATGTGTGCAGAGCAGTTAAAATTTGCGTAAGCTGCCCTGCAAATCATGCTGGAGACTTGTAGTCTGCATTTTGTCGCTACTGCTGCATAAGCATAAAGTATTGATTGCTTTACCCATTGTGATATTTTGTTTCCCTGGCCGCAGCAGTGCGCAGCTGTAGCGCCACCACTTTGTGGAATCTGAAACATGCCTCTAGGTACTTTTTCTTTTTTCGTGTGGGGCATGTTTGGAGATCTTTGTTCGGAACACAGTGCGTTCGCTTGCTGCAATGTCACGAAGTGGGGGCGTGGCTCTCGTGTGCGCTGCAGGTTTGGTGCGACTGAGTGCGGCGCAGACTCCCAGGATGGGTTGCTCTCCTTTGTTTGAGTGAGTACAGTTTATGACAGGATGACCTATAAAATATGCGAGAACGGGAGGGCGACAGCAACCAATCGGCAAGTGGCAAACACCCAAAAATTGACGACCATGTTTTCTTGTATTCTTTTAGACAATACTTTACAAAATGAAATGTTCTTTTTCTTCAAATGAATAAGACTGTTTTATGAAAAAATGTGGTCGTGCAAACGTAGCCATGCCCCGCTGCTTACGAGGTAAGCACAACCACAGCCAATGACATGCAGTGAAAAGCGAACAAAGCCGTCCATGTTCGCAAACAACAATCTGATCTTGCCCCTGGTTCTTTCTCAGGACAGCCGCTGGTCTAGGTACTGAAGAGAATAAGCCCCCAACGACCATTTGCCCCCCAGTTGCCAGCAAGATAAATACGGCCTTATAAGCACTCCCTGTAAGCAGGCGTATACTGCTGTCACACGGGTGTTTCGAAGGCCTTCAAACCGATAGTCCATAGACTCAAAGGTCAAGTTTGAACTGCTACACGGGCGGTTTCAATGGCCATTGACTTGATAGTCTATTGAGTCAACGGACTGCCCTAAAACTCCTTTGAGACTTCGAAGGCTGTCGAGCGACGGAAGCGGAAGCGGCGCGAACTCCGAGACTTGGCACACCGGCAGCTCCAGCACGCGGTGGTTTCGGAGGCCATGGCCATATTAATGTTGTATCAATAAGTAGAATCACACACAGGTGAAAAATGTAGGAAACGTGCCGAGGGGCCAGAGTTCTCACTTTATTGCATTACTCCTAGAAAGAATACGCTGTCACTGCCATAAAAAACAAATGCCGTGCAGCTGGTGGGAAACACTGCGTGTCGCACCATCTGGTGTCTACGAGTCAAGCCAATTTTAGAGGCTCACGCTACGCACTTAGGCTTAGTAGTGTCAAAATCAGCACGTTTTCTCAATAACAACTGCAAAACGTGGCACATACTTTGTCCATTTTGGTACATGAGATTAAGAGAGGGCTCAATTTAAAGTTTGTTTCTAGCTGTTGATGTGAATAGCAAGCAACTAGTGCGAATTAGAATTGAAGCAGGTGCTTTGGTTGCCACCACGTTGTTGTGAAATCACTCGGCGAATCAACGGCCATTCAGAACTGCCGTGTAGCAGCACCAGAACTTATTTTGAGTCGATCGAGTTGGGAGCTTTTCGAAGGTCATCGACTCGAAGGCCTTCCAATGTGCCCATGTGACACAGGTATTAGTGACGAAGTGGGTTAACGTGTCATATTGCGCTTGTGTTTAAATAAATAAATCGGCTTTATTTTCACGAAAACAAGTACAATGATGAAAAAAGGGAGACGGTGAAAAAGCTGTGGGTTCTGCAGCTTGACTAAACACTGTCCAACCTCTGGCAGCAATGACAGGTTAAATGTACAAGCAGAAAGGAACTATACAAGCAGAAATAGAAAACAATAAACAAACAAACATTAAAAGCACATTAAACCAGCAGGTTAATTCATAATCGAAAGAAAAATAAATATGCACTCGTAGGGAAAATATTGTTGGGCATATAACATGATTCTTGCATATGACAAAAAGGTAATACAGACATAACGGTGCTTTGGTAAGCTTAAGGAAATCATAGCACAACTATAAAAAACATAAAAAGCAACACATATGTAGTGATAAAAACAGTCTAATTACATTGGTTGTGTATAAGATGTCAATTTCAGTGTCTTGTTTCTGGTATGCGTTTAGAGTGGATGGCAATTTGTGGCTAAGCCTTAGGTTCCCGTAAATAATGCGTGATAATGGAGCTTTTCAAGGAAGTTTATACCAGTAGAAGTAAACACCGTCAGTACGTTCAAGATATGCAAGTGTCAGAAATGTGCCAAGCTTCCCACGATTTGCACTAATGTAAGATCGTAGCAACCTGCATTTATATGTATCGTTCGCCATAATTTTATGTTTAGAGGAAAGTTCTCTGATGTGTTCTAGGCAAAGCGTGTCCTCTACTGCCCTAATTGCTCTTTTATATAGTATTCTTAACTTATTTAAGTTTGTCAATGTGACGTTTCCCCATATCAGTGCACAGTAGTTTAGGTGAGAATGGAAGAGAGTGTGATATATAAGGAGCTTTATGGTACAAGGCAGATGACATCAACAACAATTTACAACTCCAACTGCATGCCTCAGCTTTAGGCTAATGTGTTCTATTTATTCATTCATGTGTTCATTCAAAATTTCCCCACGTGTCTTAATTCATTTGGCTACTGCAATTTTGTAGGGACCTAAGGTAATGTGGCTGGGTGACTTAACGTTGGTGCCAAGGGCTCGAAAAAGGACACATTTTGTTTTTGTTTTATTTAGCAACAGATTGTTTTTACAGGACCAGTCGTTAAGCTTAAAACAGGCTCGAATCACGCTATCGCTGACATATTTTTTTCGGTTTTGATTTTTTTTTAAGCAATCAACACCAACGCTAGTGCTCTGGTTTTCTATCCTCCGTGGGGACAAGGGAATTCAGGAGGGACAGAGGAGTCGGGACAACAACAAAAAAAAATTTTCTACCAATATATATATATATGTGTGTGTGTGTGTGTGTGTGTGTGCGTGTATACACACACACACGGTGTTGTTTTTTTAGTTGCATCAAATTTTTTGAATTTTGGACTTCACAGATAATTATAGCTTCCTTGTGCAAGATGCTCCCCAATCATACCACTGGGTAAACACGCAAGCCACATTACATCCCTTCGTCGCATATCATCACTGCAAGGAAACTGGCTCCCTTCGGACGAAATTATTTGTTGTGATTTTGGAGTTTCTCAAACACACTACAGCTGCAGTGGCTACATTTCAAGATGAAGTACTCAAAGTCCTAAAACATAAACTGCCTGATGTCAAAAAAAGTTCACTACTTTTCCGATGGTGCATCGTCGCAGTACAAAAACAAGAAAAATTTTGTAAACGTGTGCTACCATGAAAAAGACTAGTTTAGCTTCAGAGTGGAACTTTGTCGCAACCTCTCATGGTAAGAGCGCTTGCAATGGGATTAGCGGTACCGTGAAGCGGCTGGCAGCCAGGAAAAGTCTTCAGAGACCCTACAAGGGACATATCCTTACACCCCATGAGCTTTTTACCTGGTGAGAAGAAAATATCAAAAGTATATTTATGCTCCGGGTGCCAGAGATTAGGGTTGAAGAAAAGAAAGTTGAGCTCTCAGCAAGGTTTGAGTCTACAATCTCCCTCAAAGGTACGCGCACGTTTCACCATTTCGTGCCATTATCACTGACCACTATTAATGCCGGGCTCACCTTCTACTCAGCAACACAGGCATTTCAAGTGGCGAAGACCACACGTCGGCAACTGAAGTAAGAACTGCAACCTCTGCAGAGATCGGAAAACCGGGCACACAACCCTTGTGCTGCGTCTGTCGTATGTGCGCATGTAGTGCTGTGTCAGTGAACTAGTGCTCAGCTCTGACTACTAACTGGCAGCCTTCAGTGCCCATCCAAAACCTTCTGCCAGCCATGTACACTGTTTGCAAGTTTTCAGCAACGTGAAAACTCACAGCAGCACACGTTCTTGCAACCTGCATGGGCGCCGCATATTTCCCTTGCCCCAAGGGAGCGTGGCGGCACAGTGAAGCGGACTTACGGGCCTGCGCCCAGGCGTGCCTGCAACGCTCAACATAAATTTTTGTTTCTCGCCTAAAACAAAAATCACTCCGATTAAACTTTTTCAAATAAGTCTCCTTTGTTTACTCTTCCAAATGAGACCAAGCATGCATTTTTTACTTGAACCACATCACCACTCTACATGTGCCTGAACATGGGACATTTCATGCATTTTTCAATGTTTGCACCCCTTCCACTTCGAAACTACTCGGTCATCGACTGCAATACTTTTTTGACACGCTTACTGCCAACTATCCAGCCATGTGACATAGTCCAATTGTGTATGTAATATTTCATCATCATCATCAGCCTGTTTAGGTCCACTGCAGGACGAAGGCCTCTCCCAACGATTTTCACTCCACCCTATCCTGAGCGAGTTGGTTCCACTTTATGCCCACAAACTTTTTAATTTCATCGCTCCATCTAACCTTTTGCCTGCCTCTGTTGCGTTTTCCCTCTCTTGGTATCCATACCGTCGCTCTTGCTGTCCATCTGTTATCTTTTCTCCTCATGATATGTCCTGCCCAGGTCCACTTCTTTCTTTTAATTGATATAATAATATCGGCTACTCCTGCCTGTTCTCTGATCCATTCCGCTCGTTTTTTATCTCTTAGCGTTAGCCTTATCATTTTTCTTTCCATTGCACGTTGCACGCTCCTTAGTTTCATCTCTAGTCTTTTCGTTATCCTCCACGTTTCTGCACCGTACGTTAGTACTGGGAGAATGCAGTGATTGAATACTTTTCGCTTTAGTGAGAGCGGCAAGTTTCCAGTCATGATTTCGTAATTCCTTCCGAATGCGCTCCAGCCCATCCTTATTCTACGGAGAATTTCTTTTTCATGGTTAGGAGTTCCTGTTATTAACTGTCCAGGTATACATATTCGTTTACACATTGTAAGGGTTCATTGTCGATTTTAAATTCCTGTTCCTTAGCTAAGCTATTGAGCATAATTTTGGGCTTTTGCCTATTCATTTTTAACCCAATTTTAACACTTTCCCTGTTTAGGTCATCAATCATGTTTTGTAATTCATCACCATCATTGCTAAAGAGCGCAATGTCGTCTGCAAATCTTAAATTGTTTAGATATTCTCCGTCTATTCGAATGCCCTTTTCTTCCCAGTCTAGACGTTTAAAGACTTCCTCTAAACATGCAGTGAACAGCATCGGGGATATTGTATCTCCCTGTCTCACACCTCTCCTGATCGGGATTTCTCTGCTTCTCTCATGTGGGAGTAGTGTGGCTGTGCAGTCTTTGTATATGTTGTTTATGGTTTTCACGTATACGCCAGGTACCCCTTGTCGACGTAGAGCTTCTAAAACTGCTTGTATTTCTATGGAGTCAAATGCTTTCTCGTAGTCGATAAACGCCATATAAGGAGGTTTGTTATATTCCGCGTACTTCTCAATTACTAGGTTGATAGCGTGGCTGTGGTCCATTGTCGAGTAACCTTTCCTAAAACCACCTTTTTCTCTCGTTTGGTTAAAGTCGAGTGTTTCTCTTATACTCGCAGAGATTACCTTTGTAAATAGCTTGTATATTACTGGGAGCAGGCTGATTGGTCTATAATTCTTTAACTCCTTTATGTCACCTTTCTTGTGAATAAGGATTATATTAGCATTTTTCCAGCTGCGTGGTACACTACATGTTTTGATACATTTCGTGAAGAGCGATGCAAGTTTTTCAAGTACAATATCTCCTCCGTCTTTGATCAAGTCGGCTGTTATACCATCTTCACCAGCTGCTTTACCGCGGGACATGCCGCGGAAAAAAAAAAAGAAAGCTGCCAAAGGCCTTTTAAATCTACTTCAATCAAATCGATCATACTATAGCAAAAACGGAAATTCATAGCCCGGTTCTCTGCCCCTTATGGCAGAAAGTCCATATTTTTCCCTTTTATTTTTTGTCCGTTCTCTCTAGTCTTCTGCCACCAGTATTCTAACCGTCTCTTACTTATTTCACTTGCGGGTATGTTCAGCTTCCCGTTGTTCTCCCTAAAACCCAAGGCTTCATGTAGGGTAGTGCCCAAACGTACACCTGGGTAGATATTTCCGCATTCAATCAGAACATGTTCCGTCGTTTCCCTATCTTCCTCACAGCATGTGCGTTTTTCTTCTTTACTGAATTTCGCTTTATAACTACACGTTCTAAGGCAGCCCGGTCTTGCTTCAAACAGTAAAGCGCTTCCTCTTGAATTATCATAAAATGCCTCCCTCTTTATTTCGTTTTTGCCCTTTCGGTAGTTATTCAGAGTCGGTTTTTTTCCATCGCTGCCCTCCAGTAAATCTTCTCTGCCCCTCTGACTTTTCCCTTTACGCTCTTTGTTGTCAGTTCTCTTAGAGCCGTATATTTACCGGTGAGCCTCCTAGTTCTCTTTCTCCATTGCGTGTCAATGCTCTTTCTATATAAATAGCGGAACACCTTCACTGCCCACCTACTCTCTTTCATATTCCTAAGCCTCTCTTCAAACCTTATTTTGCTCTCGGCTTCCCTTGCCTCAAAACTCGCCCATCCCATATCGCCATTTACAGCCTCATTTGCTGTTTTCCCGTGAGCACCCAACGCGAGGCGTCCCACAGTTCTTTGGTTCACATCCATTCCTTATTGTATCTCTGGCCTCATGCACACCACTGAGTTCCCAAATGTAAGCCCCGGTATCATTACCCCTTTCCACAGACCCCTAAGAACCTCGTACCTATTGTGTCCCCATAACGCTCTGTGCTTCATTATTGCTGCGTTCCTCTTTCCCTTTGCTGCCAAGGCTTTTTCGTGTACCTCCATGTATCTATCACCCTCATTTACCCATACCCCAAGGTACTTGCATTCGCTTACTCTCGGTATTTCTTGGCCCTGTATGGATACCGCCTGGTCGTTGAGATCATTGAATACCATCAGTCCGCATTTTGTTACACTAAATCCTAGTCCTAGAGCCTCGCCTTCCTTCCCGCATATATTCACCAGCCGTTGTATATCATCTCGACTGTCCGCGAATAAGACAATATCATCAGCATAAAATAAACCCGGAAGCATCTGCTCAATCATCACGCCGCCCTGTTTGTGTGACAGATTAAAACAAATGTTGCTATCTCGTAGTGCTTTTTACATTCTAACCATGTACAGCATGAATAACAGCGGCGACAAAGGACATCCCTGTCTCAGCCCCTTGCTAATATCAACGTTCTCTATGCTACTGATTCCTTCCCATTTTAATGCAAACTGTATTTTCTTGATATATTTGCCTCAAAAGCTGTACACAATCGTCGCCTATGCCCATTCCTTCCAATATTTCCCACAATATGTCCTGATTAACATTGTCATACGCTCCAGGGATGTCTAGAAAAGCCACATACAACGGCCTCCTTTCTATTTTAGATATTTCTATACACTGAGTAAGAACAAATAGGTTATCGTCTAATCGCCTATCTACTCGAAATCCATTCTGAAGTTCTTCCATAATATTGTTACGTTCTGCCGACACCTCCATTTTTAATTTTACTGCTTGCGTAGCCAACCTGTATAGTACCGATGTAATGGTTAGCGGTCTATACGAGCGAATGTTATTCTTTTCCCCCTTGCCTTTATAGATTAAGTTCATTCTGCTTTTTCGCCAACTGTCCGGTATTTGCCTCTCCTGTAGGCATTTTTCTACGGCTTTCAATAGTGCTTCTTTAGTGTTCTGTCCTAATTCGTTAATGAGGCTAACGGGGGCCCCATCTAAATCCGGAGCAGTGCGCTTTGGAATTTTTCCTTCGGCCCTTTTCCAGTTGAAATTCTCAAGTTCTAGCTCTTCCTTAGTTTCGCTCTCCGTCATGGTTTTATCCACTGGGGAAATCTCTTGGATGATCTTTTTAAACGAATTGGCTGTTACCTTCTCGATGTAACCCAGCACTTCGTACCCTTCCAATTGATTTCCTCTTTCAGCAACAATATGTTGTTTGAATGTGGCAGACTTTTTACCTAGCGCTTTTATGTGGCTCCAAAATATCCTAGGCGCGCCCTTCTTTTTGTCATGAATTTCTGTCACCCGGCATTCGCTTTCACCTTTAATTTTTGCCTGGACCAATGTCTGTACAATGGATTTTTTTCTCTAAATATATTTCCCATCTTTCGTTGACTTCGACTTGCGGCCGCTTCTCCCTTTTTGCCTGTCTGTGCTCCTTCGATGCTTTACATCGCTTTTCGATCGCTGTTTGGCAATACAGGTCGCGCCACCAAGCGGCGCCGGTGGGAACCCACGAGTAGGCCGTCGGCCCCCGCATCGACATTTCCCCTTTGACTAGACTGCACTCCCGCACGCCTATTTGTCACTTCTTTTAAAAATAAATTCACCTAGGATACTTGATGGCCTTCCCGTGAAGAGTGCTAGAAAGAACAATAGCAGATACTGCTGCATTTAGGGAATTTATAGTGAGCAAAGTCAAATTACCCTCTATCGTCGTGTGTGGCCGCGTATAATCAGAAGGTAAGGTCGCTATGGTGCCGGCATCTTGCCCCTGAAATGCCGCGCAGGTCTCGGAGGCCACCTTAGCTTATCGCGGGCTCCGAAGCCACGCCGACACCAACCGTGCATGCCGTACGTTGCATCTTGCACTGTGCTGAAGTATATGCTGTCGTCAAGGAGTCGCTATACAAAATTTTGTACATCGTTGACCCCGCACTTGCTACAGGCGCTGTGCGTGAGAGACCACTTGGCGAAAACGTCACGATTTTTTTGCGGGAGCACGTCACGAAGGGCTCATTGCTATGCACATACTGTGTCTTGACGTCAAGCTACAGTAGGAACCGAAGCCAGCTTTTAAAGGCATGCTGTAAATAAATTTTCACGGCGCGCTCATGCTTACCAGTACGTTTTCTGGGCTCTGGAGGGCTTGGCCTTTCATTTCATGCAAAAAAACACCAGCTGAAAATTTTCGTGGCAGTACTCCTTTAAGAGCTCGAAAAGTCGAATTTGGAGCAGCCCAGGCAGGGGGGGGGGGGGGGGGGTCAAGTATCTTTTTCACAACCAGGGGTTAGTACACATCCCAAAATTAAAAAAAACAAAAAAACAAAGCTCATTGCACCAAATTTTCGACACACAATAGCCTTTTAGTTAAGACCACTGACATGATTTCGCCAGTTACTTCTTTGACATTTTGTAGATGTTTTTATTTAGCTTCTGAAGGATCCCAGCACTTCTTGTAGGTTAATTAGTGTTCTCTTTTGTCAGGAGAGTCTGGTCACTTTGGATTTTGTCAGGATTTTCCTGCTAACAACATTACAAAGAAGCTCATCTGAGCTTTTCACCAGCCCATTGCCCTCTATTGTAACACTGTCTAGTGGCTATGGTACTCAGCTGCTGATCCGAGGGTCGCGGGATCGAATCCCGGCCGCGGCGGCTGCATTTTGATGGAGGCGAAATGTGTAGGCCCCTGTACTGTGCGATGTAAGTGCACGTTAAAGAACCCCGGGTGGTCGAAATTTCCGAAACCCTCCACTACGGAGTCTCTAATAATCATAGGAGGTTTTGAGATTTGAGATTTGGTTTATTTCACCATAATCGATACAATTATAACAGTTAACAGGTTGAACAAGAAGAAAGAAAAAGAAAGAAAAGTACCATTTATGGTGAGGATAGCAGGGTAAAAGCTGCAATATCTCCAGCTTGACAAGCCCCGCCACCCTCATACAATACAATGGCAGCAATGTGCGGTACAGAAGGCGTAAAACCCCACAAATCAAATCAATCAGTCTATTGTAACACTGCAATACTGTGGTGGCAACTAATCGTGGAAGATATTGACGCGAGGGGATGTGCCCACTACTATTACTTCTTGCCGGCAGCGAGCTACCCACTATGGCCACCCCTCCTACAGTCCGAAGACAAAGAAGAGCGGAGATCGTGCGAGCGTTCTGATCGAGTTGGACGCCATCATTAAATCAGGACGTGCTACTTTTGCTGAGCCTTGTTGATCACCTTCGTGACAATATTATAATTTCATGCAGATAATGGAATTCCACGTGTCTTGATTTTGAAGCATCTGCAGCAAATCTCTGTCGAGAGTCAATCATGTGATGCACGTTGCGTTTTTTTTTCCCCATTGAAACTGACGCGAGCACCAAAATACTTGCTTTCCAGGCCGTTTTGGAGAAGTTTGGAGCAATTTTCCCAATTTTAATGCTTTCGGAGCAGCTCGGAGCAGGGAAACGGAATTTTATCAAAACTGTGCAATATGAGCAGCTGTCTCACCCCTGCGGGAGCCGTGACCGGGTGAAACTTGCAGCGCATTTTATTTTGTGGATTTCGTAGAGTTGAAAACTTGAAGCAGTGCTTTGGTTTATCCTTTTTTTAAGGTACTTTGTTCGGCTTCAATGATATCCGCTGCAACGTGCGTTCGCTTCCCGTCCACGGCTTCCTCACTTCTATGACGGCGAGATGGTAGAACAGCCATAATCTACGTACACGTGCGAAAGCCCCATGGGGAAGGAATATGCCCCTCATGGTTTTGTCTTGTTAAGGCCCATGGATTATGTTGTTAACGCCTGTCTGTTGTACGTGTCGTCGTCTTGTCCTAGTTTTTCACCGTGCATTTGTGCATTTTTTGGAAGGTGTGTCGCGATAGTGAAAAGCTTCGATCGCTTCAGGGAGACAAAATGATTGCCACTTGCTTGTTTATAA
This sequence comes from Hyalomma asiaticum, assembly GCA_013339685.2. Lineage (NCBI taxonomy): Eukaryota > Metazoa > Arthropoda > Arachnida > Ixodida > Ixodidae > Hyalomma > Hyalomma asiaticum. Next base: position 353,707,055 of record CM023481.1, on the reverse strand, counting down.
AGCACCTTCTTCTCCCCCTCCCCCCACAGGCAAGCACGCCGTGATAGCAACCTGCATATATGTAAGGGTGAATGATGTAAATGCGCGGAGCCCACAGCTGTGCTTTCAAAAAGGAATTTCGAGCATACATGCTCAGGTTTCTCACGACCCGCACACACTTCCCGTGCACCGGGATAGGGCCATCGCTGCTTCATGCATGAATTATCTATAACAGGAGCGTGAATTATCAATTATGAACAAATGTTACCTGCACGTTGTATAGCGAGCAGCTACTGCTCAAGATTAGTAAAGTTGGGAGGTGTAGTGATACTCAGCAAGAAAACTATTCGAGGCTGATCAGATTAAAAAGAGAAACACGAGCAACATTAGTGATGTCTGCTTTTTTATTTTTGTAAGCGAGTTTCAGCTGGTACAAAACGTCACTAATTTTCTTTGTTGTGTGTCTTGGCCCTGCTTTGAGAATAGAACAGTTGAAGTTTAGAGCCTGAATTTGTGTGCTTCCCAGCGGTCTTTCTATGTAGTCATATCCTGCATGCTCTGCGATGTATCCTTTAGCTGTCCACCCAGTAGCCAACGTTCTACACAAAGCTGCTTCTCACCACTTTGTCATGAGTGACCCAGCTTTTCTCGTCGGTGGGTTTGATTTTTCACAGGCCGACAAAGGCATCCTTAACGGCTAAAAAATAGCAGCGTTCAGAACCGTGATGAGCAAGTTCCCATTTATATAGCAAAAATATACACACAAAAAAAATATAAGAGATAAGAGTCGTTACCGGCCGCTCCCTTTGCACGCCAAGTATGGAGCTCCCTCGCCTCTTCCCAGGAAAAAACCCTTAAGATTTTGCCTTTGGTAGCTTACACTAAGTGTTTTGCATTTGTGGTAACCATACACGCAGCCACATACACTTACGTTCCTTTTTTTACCACGACTGCGCTGTCCTTTCACGGTGCCATGCTTCCACCCATACGCGTCTGCTCTCGGCCGTGACTGACTAGTAGCGCACCGTGACATGGGTGGCGCCAATTGTTTTTCAAAGCAGTGATGCCAACTCTAGAGATTTATCTCTAGATCTAGTGTATTTTAGTGTCATTTGGGGATTCGGCTTCATTGTCATGAAATCTAGGGATTTTCATGAGGCCCTGGAAATGCCTGCTGTGTGCTAATACGATAGTTTGTGCTGCTTTCTATTTCTCACTTAAAAGAGGATTGGTGTCCCGGGGGGCCGAGAGAGGTCGAAGTCAGTGATGACGCGAGATAATCGTCTGCCGCCCACTCAGATGAAAAACGATTGATGATTGGTTTGTGGTGTCACGGCCGCTGGATGAAAGCGTACAGGTGCGGCCTGCTGCGTGGAGCTGCCGCGCATTGTCCAGGGCGGGAGAGCGGCGTTGACAGTTTCGGCCGCAACTTTCGCGGGGGGCGCTAGCAGTAGGTGACACTCCGAAGTCACTTGCACCATGTCCAAAGTTGAGCTCGCGCACTGTGGTGAGTGCGCCTTTTCTGCGTTCGGGTGTGCTAGTAGTTCTGAATTCCATGTGTTCTCCCTCCTGTCAACACAAACATAGCCTGAATAGGCACAGAGCAGCAGTATGCCTAAGAACTGCTGTGTTCCACTGCGCACGTCGAACGCGAAGAAAAATCCCAGCTTGGGATACCACGAATTTCCCTCCAATGCTGAACGCCGACACGCATGGCTCACCAACATTGCCAGGCAAGGATATGGGGGAAAAGGGTCGAGGTGGGTGCCCAGCGACCGTTCCACTGGATGAAAGGGCTTCGCCAGGCAATTTTCATTGGCCCATGACAACTGTAGTTTCGCCATGCCAGCGCGCTTAGGAAGTCTGAGGGTACTACAGATCAATTACGTCTCTTCAAGTATTGCATGGTGTTGCTGTAATAGTGTTACAGGAAGTGGAGTTGATAAAGTGGAGGCCGCTGTGTTGACTGAAGGCGACACGCCTAAATAGATTTTTCAGTACACACGCTAAGGAGGTATGAGCCTCCCTGCTTTCTGTGAGCTGCTTCTTAGTTGACAAACATTTCTTTTCTTTGCTGGGACTGAATTGCATTTCTTTTTACTAGACCCAGAAGATATGCGCTGCTTGTAATTATAAAATGGGTAATTGCTGCGTGCAGCAGCCTAGATCATTACGATAGAACACATTATATGTAGCTGGCATGCTCTTCAGTACAACATAATAATTACGAAGCTTTTCCCCGTATAAGGAGAACTGCAATTTTTCACAATATTTGTCATAAGATTCGGAGTCATAAACGCTACTAGTTCTAAACAACGACTTCGGCGGAGACAAAAGAAAATTATCATAATTACCGCTTTAGCTCTTTTATGGAATTTAGATGTTGCATTTGTTTGGCTGAGCGATGTAAGCAATTGAAATATCCTGCACACTCGTGTTACATAACACTTTTCATTTAAATTTTGCTTTGGCTTGATTTTATTATTTGCAGTTGACTTGTCATGCTTGCAAAGTTCTCCTGCAAGACCCAAATCCTTCCGGTGGAATTTACGAGTTCACAAAAAGAATATAAAACATCGATATGCCAAGACGAGATCGTACAAATTTGCAAGCTGTCATGCAATTTTGTCAGTGAGGTGATGAAGCACGCAGAAGTTCGGACAAGGTGGAAACTTCTGCAAACTTCTTCATTCAGCCTTCCTATCACATTTTGTAACCTGTCCGGCATTACGGTGTGGTTCGAGCAGCCTTGAGCACGTGAGCCGCCTCTGCGATGTTTTTTTGAAGAATCTGTTGCGACCGTTGCTGGCTAACAGGACGGGAAATATGAACGCAACTGTGCAATGCCTGTTGAAGCCGTCACACGAGCCCTTCTCCCGAAAAGTTCGCCATTGAGGGCGATGAGCGCCAGCACCTCTGATGCTGGCGCAGTAAGCACGTACTGGTAGAGAGTTTCGCTAAATAAACGTACGATTGATTGTTGAAGCACACCTAGCATTCTCATTTCTGCATGCGCAGACAAGACCACAAAATTTTTCTCATCACCTTTCGAACGGAATTCACGCAAGATATCTTTTATGTAGCAATAACTGCAAAATAAACTAGAATTAGCTAAAACCTCACGTATTCACTGCCATTCTAGTCTAGAAACGAAAAATCAAGTCACGGTAGCCATTCAAGCACGTTTTCAACGAGAAAAAAAAAAAGAAAAAGAATCCGCCGGAAGCATGTGCCAGTACATTTTTAAAAGAACATAAAAAAAGGTGTAATAATCCCATGATCCTACAACACGGAAAAGCTTGGCATTAATGCTTTAAGTACAAGTTCAAAATTGTCTGTCACAGAGACGGGCATGCATAGTTAAAGCCACAACGACTCCCGCAGGAAAGGAAAACCATTTGCCATTATGAGAAAAATGTACTGCCGTAGCGTAGAACAATGCGCTGAGGGGGTTTTGAATTCGGCATGTGCGTATGCAGTACCGTGAGTGCCGATGAAACATCATACGATTTGTGCATACACCGCTGTCCAGACGCTCTCACTATCCTTGACTGGTGGAGCTGCGGCGGCCGCCGAACGAACTAGTCCTCTCCCGCCATCTCCGGCGCATGCAGCTGGCCGTACCTGTGCGCTTTCATCCAGCGGCCGTGGTGGTGTTTAACGTCGCAAAATGAGCTCTGATTATGAGAGGCGCCGTAGTGGAGGGCTCCGGAAATTTCGACCACCTGGGGTTCTTTAACGTGCACTGACATATCGCACAGCACACGGGCCTCAACATTTCACCTCCATCGAAATGCAGCCGCCATGGCCGGGATTCGATCCCGCGACTTTTGGATCAGCAGCCAAGTGCTATAACCACTAGACCACCGTGGCGTGGGTGGAGATGAAAAACTAAACTTTCTTTTTGTGAGTGTTCAGCAGGGGCATGTGTGTAATCTTGAGCGCAGTGTCAATACAATGGCACTGTAAGAGAGCCATTTTGCATCTTAGTGTCTGGAAAAACATGCTTGTTCACGCATGCCAGGTTCCTTCACTGTACAGTGTTGGAAAGTTGTAAGCTGGGCTTTCTCGTACATTCCAACCTGTGCATTAGCTCTGCCTGTCTTTGCGCAGTTCACCAAAATGTTACCATGCTATTCCTTGTCAAGTGTTATCTTCTGCACCAGAAGACCTTACGCAAGTTGAACCGAATAGAAAGATAGTGAAAGTGTGTGAACAAAAAGACTTGAACACATGGGAAGCTTATCATAGTACAAAACATTGCTGTCAACCAGTACAAGGGGCCCCTGCACAGGAAGTTGATCCAAAGGCAGAGCTACCACCTAGCAGTAACACGCGACACTTACTTGCCTTTCTGTTGAAGGTCATACAACGCTCGTTGCGCACGTTGTCATTCAGAAATCAACCGCCACCACGGAAAAGATCACCGATTTCTGCCGGCTCTCCGAAGATAGCACTGAATGTAGGCTTTTTATGTACCATTGCTCCACAGAAAATGTGGGAAAAAGAGCAGCAGTTGCTGTTAATGAGCTGATTTCTGCCACCAACTAAATTAAGAACGAGTGGGCTGAAGGAAAGATTGCGTTTTGACTTTTTTACACGCAAACTAACGAAATTAATGTCATGATAATTACAATCTAGGGATTTTTAGTACAACTTAGGGATTTATTGAGGGTTATTGTAGGGTAAAAGCGGTGACCTAGGTTGGCATCATTGTTTCAAAGCTGCACGTCTTGAGGCCCTAGCGGTTCCTTCGTTCAGCCTTTATGCCGGTTCTTGCTGCAAGTCTCCACTCCTTGCAAAGCAAACACGCTTCTGTGAAGTTATTGGGGTTGGCGGCTCGGCGTTAGGGTGTGTGAATTCTTCCGTGAAAGGAAAAAAAAAAAGGTTTCATTTTCCTGGGAATGAAGCGCGCAAGCATAAATGGGCGGTTGCGACCACCAAGGGGCCAGAGGTACGGAGGAAAAGCGACCACCAGGGGGCCAGAGGTACGGACGTGCCTCGCATGGGCTCCGGCGTTTTATGCGAATTAATACGGATCGTTACGTACAGTCTTCAAGAGAGTGGTGTCGTTGAACTCAGCAAGACTAGCGGCACACGAGGACACCAAGACCTCACCGGTAAGTGGATTTTTCAACGACTTTTTTACCATCAAAAGTTTGCCTCGTGGTGCGGAACATACAAACGCGGACGGCGCCATCTTGGCCGCTCGCGTCCGACGGGCGTTTGGCCAGCCTTGGCGTCCCGGAAACCCCGCAGAATAGTGCCTTGAGACGGGAACGCTCAGTGAAGCTATAGAGAAATGAGTGAGGAAGAGAACGAAACTAGCGCGGAGGCCGCGTTGAAAGAACCGAGTATGGACTTTGACGAATACAGCCGCAAGACACTAGCCCCGGAATACCCGTGGAAGCAAGCTACCAGAAAGAAATCCCAGAAGAAAACAGAAAATGGGACGCAGATCAAGGAAGGCGATATGCCAGGCCGTAACATAGCAAATGACCACGATAGCGCGCAAACGCAACCTACAGGCAGCCAGCAACGTGAGAACAACGCCAAGGAACGCGGTGACCCCAGCGACTGCAGACGCGCTGGTGAACGCGGCGGCAGACTGCCGAAGAGGCAACCGGGCCCACCGCTACCAGAAGATGAATATAAAGTTGTCTTCAGACCTCAAACGGCACTCAACATCTCTAAATGGACCAGCAAAGTGCTCACTCAGAGCATTGCGAATGCTAGCGGAATCCCGACCAAAGAATTTTATGAGCACGTCACAATACAAATGCAGTGGAATCAAAATCTCATCGTTGCAAGCACGGCACTAGAAGAACGTGTGGAAAAGCTGCTCAGTGTCACCCAGATACAACTTGGAAAGGCCACTTATGAACTTCTCCCCTATGTGAGAACGGTATCCGGGTTCGTGAAGGGTGTCGTGCACGGAATCGAGGCTGGTACGACCACTCAGGAACTTTATGAACTCATATCCACCGACGGCTACACGATGACGTGGGCACGAATGCTAGGAAAGACGTCCACTACGGCAGTACTATACTTCGAGGGACCTCACGTACCTTTTTACGTGAAGGTGGGCAGCGTCTACACCCATTGCCGGCCTTATCGCAAGACTGTCCAGTTCTGCAGGGCATGTCATGATTTCGGCCACAGGTCGGACGTGTGCCCCAATCCGGACAGAAACCTTTGTGACAAGTGCGGAGTAGAAAACCCACGAGAAAACCATGAATGCCATCCAATATGCAAGCTGTGTGAACTGCCCCACCTGACGGCTAGTAGAGAATGCAAGAAGCGCTTGAAACCGGCGCCCCCGCCTCTGCGAATAAGGGAAGCAAGAAGTAAGTCAAAAACAAGACCGCTTGTAGAAACCACCTCTGAAGAAAAGGCGACTGGCAACATAATCCAACCAAGCAGTAACAATAACGTAGACGAGAACCCCAGCCCCGAAAAGCCGCAGAAGAAATCAAGGTCCAGATCCAGGTCACGAGGGTGCCACCAACAGCAGCAACAGAAGGTGAGCTGGGCTCATTTTATCAATCCTCCCAGCGCTCCCTCAAACTCCTCACCCAAGACCCAGCAACAGCAGCAACAAGAGCACCAGCAGCAACAGCAACAGCAGCAGCAACAGATCTCGAAGCTGGAGAAAACGGTAGAATCGCTCAGGGAACTCAACAGCAAGTTAATGAAACGACTGGACGATTGCGAGAAGCGGCCGCAACACTTCACGAGGACCTCTCTACCTATGAGCCTCGAAGAACGCATCAATACAATAATCGAGCAGAAACTTGAGCGCATGGTCGACCAGAAGATCGAGCAAAGGTTTCAGCAGCTGGAGCATTTTTTGGAACAGAGGCTTAGCCAAATTACTAATGCCATGACGGAGAAGTTCGGAAACATTGGCACAACCATATTAAAGATGGGAGAGGCCATTGACACCCTCACCAACACAATCAGCAGCCTAGTAAGCAGGGCTGATGAGAGTGATCGGCGTCTCGCCACGCTTGAAAAAGAGCGAGAACAACTAAGAAAGAAGCCAAAGCCGAATCAGCCATGTGCTACAACCACTTCTACTCTTCACAATGGCGAGCAATAAAAAGGGAATCGGCGAGCAACTCAAACTCTGGCAGTGGAATTGTAGGTCGATACAGCGTAAAAAACAGAACCTTCTACAATTTACCTACAGTCATCAACCGGACATTATCGCCCTGCAGGAGACAGAGACCGACACATTCAAACTTCGCGGCTGTGAGACCCACATAGCTGAAGGGAAAAGAAGGACTGCTATTCTTATTAAAAAACAGTACACAACGCAGCAACACCACATCTATCACAGAACGGAGCACACCCTAGTAGAAGTAATACCGAGAACGAAGACTCTGCAATCGTTGTTCATATTAAACGTGTACAGTCCTCCATCCGAATCTCTAAACGACTTCGATAAGCTCCTCAACGCCATGAAAAAAATCACCAAAGGACAGCAACTCATTGTTCTCGGCGACTTTAACGCTCCCCACGTCGCCTGGGGCTACCACGTCACCCGCAAGAAAGGCAACAATGTGCATGACGCGGCTCAACAGCACGGCTTGACTTTATGGAACGACCCCCAACTTCCAACCAGGGTGGGAAACAGCGTCTCCAGGGACACTAGCCCCGACCTCACCTTCTCCTTTGGTATACGGCAGGTCCAGTGGACGAGGTTGGACGAAACCTTAGGGAGTGACCACTACATCGTCCAGTTGGTTATACAGCACTACAAGACCCCCCGAAGACGGGCCAAGCGAAGATCACAGATTGGACCGCGTTCAGGAAGCACGACATCCCAGACGTGCAAGACATCGAAGAGTGGACGAAACAAGTCATTGACACGGTGGCCAAACACACAAAGACTGTCAAACTCAGCGTCGACCATCCTGACGTGGATCCCCACTTGCTTCACATGTGGGAGGCCAGGAGAGGCCTTCTAAAGCGTTGGAAAAGGCAGAAAAGAAACTGCAAGCTTCGGCTCCGCATTGCCGCTTTGACTAGACAAGCGGAGGAGTACGCTGAGGACTTGGCGAGACAAAACTGGAACCGGGTGTGCGACGAACTCCAGGGCACTTTGAGCAACCGCCGGACGTGGGCAATATTAAGGAAGTTGCTGGCCAAAACAGAACCGAGGACCACCACAAAACAAAACATTCACAGACTGATCCATAATTTCCAGGGAACAGAGGATGAGGTCTTAAAAGCAGCCGCCGAAAAGTACCTAGGCAGTCAACGCCAGCAGCCCCAGGTCTATCTACCAGAATACACAGGCCAACCCAACTCGGATTTAGACCAGCCTTTCACTCATGCGGAGATTATGACCGCGATGGCGAAACTTACGAGAAACACGACACCTGGGAGAGACAGAATCAATAACAAGACGCTCCGCAACCTCGATAATAACGCCACAAAACACCTTCTAAAATACATCAACGAATGCTGGGAAGACGGCAAAATTCCTTCTATATGGAAACATGCGGATGTGACCATGATACCGAAACCTAACAAAACACTCAATCTGCAAAACCTGCGCCCGATCTCCCTCACGTCGTGCGCAGGCAAGCTATTTGAACACATGGTTCACAACCGACTTGCTCCTTACTTGGAAGAAGGGGGATTCCTGGCAAGCACCATGTACGGTTTTCGACCTCATCTTTCGGCGCAGGACATCCTACTTCAGCTGAAGGACCGCGTGATAGACAACCTCAGCACGCACCATAAGAGCGCGATCCTGGCCCTTGACGTCAAGGGAGCGTTCGACAACGTCTCTCACTGCGCTATCCTTCGGAACCTAAACAACACGGATTGTGGCCCCAAAGTTTACAACTACGTCCGAGACTTTCTGACGGACCGCACAGTCACGGTGGGGCTGGCCCACTTGAGAACGGAACAGCTCAGAGCCCCTCCAAAAGGAACCCCTCAGGGTTCGGTAATCTCCCCACTGCTCTTCAATGTTGCGATGAGGGGCTTGCCGACGCTCCTGAGAGGAATCGACGGTATCGAACATGCGTTATACGCAGACGATATAACCATCTGGACAAAGCCAGCACTTTCCGCAGGCCAGCAGCAGGACGCGTTGCAGGAGGCCGTCGACAAGACCGAGAGCTACCTGCGTGGCTGCGACCTCGCTTGCTCCCCGGAAAAGTCTGAACTGCTAGTGATGCGGGGAAGGGCGAGAAGGTGTCCTCCGCTGGAGACACCAGACCCCGAATTGACGCTCAACGGCGTCCGAATACCCACGGTGAGCACGCTGCAAGTACTGGGGCTCACTCTGCAAAAAGACGGCTCGGGCATGGCTACGATCAACCATCTGAAGAAGACGGTTGCACAGGTCGTCCAATTGATACAGAGAGTAGCGCATCGCAGGCACGGTCTTAAAGAACAAGACACGCTTAGAATAGTGCAAGCCCTGGTTACCAGCAGGGTGACGTACGGCACGCCTTACCTTGGGCTCAAAAACAGCGAGCGAGACAAGCTCAACACACTGATAAGAAAGGCACACAAGACGTCGTTGGGGTTACCCCAGACGACTTCTACGGAAAAGCTACTAAGCCTGGGTATCCACAACACGTGGGAAGAGTTGGCGGAGGCTCATAGAACGAGCCAAATCGAGAGGCTGAAGCTTACCAAGCCGGGAAGGGACACTCTGCGACGTCTGGGATATCATGTCGAGGACGACGAAAGAGCCAAGAAACATATATCGCTCCAGTTACACAACTACATCAACGTCGCGGCACTGCCTCGCAACATGCATCCCGAACATCACAAGGGACGGAGAATCGCAAGGGTCAAAGCACTGAGTAAAGCCTACGGCAATGACGAGGGTGTCCGCTACGCAGACGCCGCTAAATACAGAGGGATGGAAGCGCACGCAGTCAGCGTGACAAATGGCAGGGGAGAAGAGCTCGCGGCCGTGTCGGTTCTCACCCGGGATACGGACTCGGCCGAAGAAGCCGCAATCGCCCTCGCTGCTACCACAGCGAGGGGTAACGAGCAGCTAGTCATCCTTACGGACTCACAGGCAGCCTGTAGGCATTACCAACTAGGCCGGATAAGTGCTCCAGCATTAGACATCCTAAAGCGGACGAAGGACCTCCCAGACCTCTTCATAGTCTGGACACCAGGGCATGAATCTCTGGCGGGGAACGCGGCGGCACACGCCGCAGCCCGAGAACACACTCTCCGGGCTAACCCGTCAGCGGTCCGCGTCGTGGAGTGTCCTGACGAAAGTGTGCCCACACGATTCAACAACATCGTGACGCATTACCGACTCGGCAGGAGAAAATATCCACCACCGCACCTCAAATTGACGAGGGAGGATGCCGTTGCATGGCGACAACTGCAGACAAACACGTTTCCGCACGGAACACTGTTGCACGCTATCCACCCCACTGCCTACGAGTACGCGTGCAAGAAATGCTCAGCGCCGTGCACTCTCTACCATATGGTATGGGAGTGTACGGGTAATTCAACACTGCCTCCGATCCCTCAACCGCCGACTCCAGAGCAGTGGGAGGACCAGCTGACCAAGTCAAGCCCTGAAGACCAGCTTCGCCTGGTGGACAGAGCGAGACGGGCAGCAAGGGACCACGGCATCCTGGACTGAGGACGCCGCCCACCTGAGGGCGACCATCGTCGTCTGCTCAACAACAAAGTTTATTTCTCTCTTCTCTCTCTCTGCCCTCTAACGAGCGACCGTGAAAGGCGAGCTCTGAGTTTCGAATATATGAGCAAGGAATGTGTGAAGACCATTTCGTCACAGTAAAGTGTTCTGGCAAATAACTTGATTCATTTAATTTCTAGTCTCAAATTTTTTTATTTGAACTTACTGCAGGCCTTTCTCGGCCCATGCAGGAGTGGGGGCAAGTACAAAAATATACATATATTGTCAACAACTCATTCTTCAAAATCAACACACTGTATGAGATTCACGAATGATTCCATGGTGTTACAACACACAATATTATTAGATAATCTATTCCAGTGGTAAATAGCTGACGGAAAAAGGGAATGTTTATGAGCATTAACACGACTTAATGGTTGGTGAATTGCTTTAGAATGGTTCAGTCGCAATGAATGCTTTGGGGGTCTTGCAAATAACGCGAACGTGATATGTGGAGCTGACCATGATATAACTGGTAAAGAAATGTTAGTGGCGAGAGTATTCTACTTTGCGAAAGAGGTTTTAAGTTTGCCCTTGCTAGTAAGTCTGTAGAACTGGACTGCCTCGCGAAATCTGGATATACGAACCTTACTGGCAATTTTTGTATTCGTTCTATTTTACTAATAAGATGTTTTTGATGGGGACTCCAAATGAGATCGGCATACTCTAAACATGGTCTAATGAGGGTTTTGTATGCATTTAATTTAAGTTAAGATGATGCAGTGCGCAAATTTCTCCTCAGGAAGGACAATTTTTTTTCCGCTTTCTGACACATGGCCAAGATATGTGGTTCCCAATTGAGGTTCGGCGATAGTGCAATGCCTAGGTATTTTACTTGGTTGCTTTGGTTTATAATTGAGCTTCCTATTGTGTATGTAAAGTTAAAGGGCGTTGTCTTACTTGTGAATGAAATGGAGTGGGTTTTGATGTGTTTAATTTCATGCCCCAAGTGTTACACCAGGAATAAATTGTCTGCAGTGAACTGTTGAGCTTAACTTGGTCGTCCGAGTTGTGTACGACTGTGTACAAGACACAGTTGTCCGCAAATAGTCGCATCTGAACAGGGTTCTCTACGGAGAAGTGGATGTCGTTAATGAACATTAAAAACAACAAGGGTCCAGGAACCGATCCCTGAGGTACTCCAGAATAAACATCAAGTGGTTGCGATAGATGATTATTGATTGTGGCATTCTCTTTATGTTTGGTTAAAAAGCCATTTATCCAGGATATTACTTTTTTATCAATACCAAAAGCCGATAGTTTTGTGATTAAGTCCTGGTGCGGGACAACGTCGAATGCTTTAGAAAAGTCTAAAAAATATGGCATCTAATTGGCCATTATCGTTTATTGTGTTGGCTGTGTCATGAGTTAAGTCAGCTAATTGGGTTATAGTTGAGAGGCCTGATCTGAAACCATGCTGATGCTTATAAAGAAGTCCGTTTGTTCCAAGGTGAGTTATTATGGCCTTGAAAATTACGTGTTCCATTATTTTGCAGCGCGAGCTCATTAGCGACACTGGGCGGTAGTTACTTATTTCTAGTTTTGAGCCTGATTTGTGTATAGGAACTACTACAGCGTTGCGCCAGTCGTCTGGTAATTCTGAAGTATGAAGAGAGTAAGTGTATATTTTAAAGAGATACTTAGATGTCCACTTAGCATATCGGCTTAAAAAAGAGTTAGTAATCTGATCAGGGCCCGTGGATTTCTTTAGATCAAGTTTGAGTAGGAGAGAAAGTATGCCCTCTTCATTTACACTTAAATCTTCCATGGGTACTTTCACGGTATACGGGGGTAATACCGCGTTAGTGGAATGTTTTGTAAAAACTGACTGGAAGAACTTATTCATCTCATTAGCAATATGCTCTGGATCTTTAATGACTTGTTCAGAATACTTAATTTGCGAGACTGAGTCTCGTTCATCTGACAAATATCGCCAGAATTTTTGGGGAGAGTGCGTCATAAATGAAGGTAACGTGGTGTTAAAGAAATCGGCTTTTGCTTCGAGCATTTTATGTTTTAAGGCTCCGATAAGATCACCTACACTGCTCTTGGTTCCCTTTCTCCGCCGTCGTTTGATTTTTCTTTTTAGTTGGATTATTTCACGCGTTATCCAAGGGTATTCTCAGATGACACGTTTTTTTTTTAATTTGGAATGAAGGTTTCTTCACAATATTTAACAATGCTTTTAAAATGCGACCAAAGTCCTTTTACGTCTTTTAACTCAGTGAATTCGTAATACTGCGATTCTAGGAAACCTAGCACACCAGGATCATTTGCACGCGCGTAATATTTAAAGTAAGTAGCTAGACGCTTCTTGTATTTCTGTTTGTATGAAATGGGGCATGTTAAAGTAAGCACTTTGTGATCGGAAATGCCACTCTCGATAGACCCAAAGGAACCTTCTAATGTGCTACTTACAAACACTAGGTCAAGTAAAGAAGATGATGTTGGAGTGATCTGAGTACTATCCGTTACTAGTTGATTCAGTGAAAACGCGAGTGCCACGTTCAGTAGTAATTTTGAGCTCGTGACGTCACGGCCATCATATGAACTATCGTTCCATTTTATTCCGGGGAGATTAAAGTCCCCGGCTAGAATAATTTTTCACTTGGAATTCGTAAGCTTTGAAAGATGATCGTGAATCTTTTCGATGTAGTCTGGTGCCGCATTTGGAGGCCGATATACCCCTCCTACAGTTATACTTTTGTTACAATACGTTATTTTGCACCAGATACTTTCATGGTCAGGAAACCATCGAGTTCTAAAGATGTGATTTTTTTTTTAATTGCTACCGCGCCGCCACCGCCTCTTGACTCTCTGTCCTTACGGAATAGTCTGTATGTGGAAGGGACGACTTCCGAGTCGCGTACTCCGGAGTGAAGCCAAGTTTCTGTTATTATTAGAACGTGAGGTTGATAAGACAAAATTAGGTTCTCTAGTTGATCAAATTTGTTTAGCACACTTCTGGCATTAAGGGAAAGGATTCTAAGTGTTTTAGTGCTAGGCTGTCATTTCGAATTTTTCTTATTTGTAGACATCTTATGCTTGGTTGAAGTTGATGGGGCGTGGTCGCGGTAGGCCCTCTTTCTGCGATATAGCTCTCCTAGCATTCTTTACTGGGTCCCAAATATAAACCTTGCCGTCGACTTTCAGTTTATTGAACGATAGTCTGACTTTTGCTCTCTTAGCCCGTGAATTTTAATTCACGATCTCAAGAAATTAACGAACTCAAGAAAAGCCAGCACAAAATACAGGACCGTAGATCAGGCAGAGTAACATTAGCGATCGAAATGGCAGTTTGGTAACATTATTAGCACAGAAAAAGAAGCAAAGATAGTTAACAGTTATGCAAATAATTCTTCTATCAGCACATGTACACGTGCATTGGTTGAACACTTTACATTCCAGGACACCTTGTGTCCAAAATATTACTGAACCTTGGTACGGCCTTTGAAACGAAATAGGCTCAATGTACAACTGCTGCGCAACTGCTGCGATCGCGGAACATCTATAGCACTCGATATATATCCTTCGCCAAGTGTCAACAAAATGGACTGCCCGTTCACGTTGACATTTGCCGGTCACACAACCACGCTTTGCGTTCAGCGTTGTCGGAATCGCGATCGTTGCAACAAGTCCTCCACTTCTTTGATTGACTTCCAATGTATTCGAGGCTACATATGTAACCTAGCCTATTTAATCATAAACGTTCTATGACTACTCGATGTGACTCCTCGTGGACATGACAACCACGCCACACAAAAACACAGTCCGGGAGTGTCACGACGGATTGGCAGCTCACACCTACCTTTCGGAACTGTCCAGTGATGCTTCCATTGCGGTCTGTCACCGAAGCTGCGTCTTTAATCAAACGTCAAGCGCATACGTGAGCGGGGAATTGTGACTCCAAACCGCGAAACGACGGCGGCATGTGGCGGCTGCGTGAACCCGCGAGCTGGAAGTTGTAGCAGACTGCGGAGTAACCCACAATTCCCTGCGACAGCTGAGATTTTGCTATAGTGTCTAGAATATACTGGCTAGTGTGCTGAGCGGAGGGGGCTCGCAATGGGAGGACGTGGCAGGGTGGGTGATGCTTTCCAACTTTGGCCGGCAGGCGCTGCCGCTGAAGCAAAGGTGCGGCGGAGATGAGCAGTATTGGTTTTAAGCTGTCACACAGACAGGCAGGTATAGTGGTAGAACAAAAGCTCCCCGGGTTGTTTTATGCCGACGATATTGTGCTATTCGCAGACAGCCGAACAGATTTGCAGGGTCTGGTTAATATATGTGGTCGGGAAAGTGAAGATTTAGGACTAAAATTTAGTGTGACAAAATGCGGTTGGATGATATTCAATGACAGCAACGATCAGACCATATCAATGCAGGGCGGGGAGATACCCAGAGTACGAGAGTACAAATACCTCGGGATATGGATATATGATGGGAATAGATACATAGAAGTACAAGAAAAAGCTATGATAGGTAAAGGAAAGAGGAATTCCGCAATAATGAAGCATAGAGCGCGCTGTGGGGTTACAACAGGTACGAGGTAATTCGAGGTTTGTGGAAAGGTGTAATGGTGCCAGCACTTACATTCGGAAACTCAGTGGTGTGCATGAGGTCAGAGGTACAATCAGGGCTGGACGTGAATCAGAGGACGGTCGGACGTCTCGCACTGGGCGCCCATGGGAAGACCACAAATGAGGCTGTTAAGGGGGATATGGGATGGTCTGACTTTGAGGGAAGGGAAGCTCAGAGTAAAATTAGGTACGAACAGAGATTAAGCAATATGAAAGAAAGTAGATGGGCAGCGAAAGTATTCAGGTATTTGTATAGGAAGAACGTTGACTCACAATGGAGGAAGAGAACTAAGAGGCTTACCAGTAAGTATACAGCCAGTAACGAAATGGATGGGACGAAAAAGAGCGTTAAGGGCATGGTCAGAGCGGCGGAGAAGTCAGATTGGATAGCAGGAATGGAGAAGAAGCCGACATTGAACAACTACAGAAAAGGGAAAGACGAAATCAAGAGAGAAAAATTTTACGATAATTCAAAGGGAAGCACTTTACTGTTTGAAGCAAGGTCCGGTTGCCTGAGAACCCAAAGTTACAGAGCGAAATTCAATAAAGAAGGGGATACATGTACGTGCTGTGGAAAAGCTAGGGAAACGACAGATCATATTTTGATTGAATGTACAGATGTCCACCCAGGTGTAGCTGTGGACACTACCCTACAGGAGGCCATGGGTTTCAGGAGTAACAGGGGAAAGCTGAACATGCCGGCGATAGAGATAAGTAAAAGGCGCTTAGAGCATTGGTGGCGCAAAAGTATGGAGCAAACAGAAGCGCAAGGTAGTTTGGGTAAGATTGTTACATCACAGCGGAACGATAATAGATAAAATAGGTAGGCGAGGAGAAAAATTAGTTGTGAAAATATGTGTGAGTCGGGAAGAGAAATGTTTGTAGAGGAAAATGAAATAAAGCTAGAGCTTGGTGGCCCGGCTACCGCCCCGTTGTAAAGGGGACGCTCCTAATATCCATCCATCCATCCATGCGGCCACGTGGTTTTGTGCCTGCAGCTCTGTCAGTGCTCCGCGTCTCGTGTTTTCTGAAGGTATTTTGCCCACGTATGCATTGCAAAATGAGAGAGAGAAGAAAAAAAGACTGAAGCGTCACAAAAGATAAGCGAAGCTGCTAGTGACAAAGTGCCCTTTCATTCCAAGCTTTAACTGGTAGACAAGAGAAAAAGCACAAAATGAATTGTTCCACAAGGTTGCACAGCCTAAAATGTGCCAGCATGCCAGAAGGATGAAACACGTGGGGGTGGTTGGCAGGCTGCAGTTGTGCTTGAAACATCTGCTGACGGCATAAATGTGCCAGCTTGAACGTCTCACAAGACCGAAGTTTATTTTCTAGATGTTTGCTGCCCCTGACTTCACTTCTTTTACGTCACATTTAAAGCTGTCCACTTTCGAAAGCTCATTCTAGTATCTTAGTTAGCCACCTGGATGGGCAATTAAAAGCTAATTACAAGGGCAACTCACACTCTGAATGCACAGAAGAGTAGCTCAGCGTTATCCACGCTGGTTACCAAGAGGTGTGTGTGTGTGTGTGTGTGTGTGTGTGTGTGTGTATATATATATATATATATAGTGGCGGTACTGTCGGTTACACACGATATAGGAACGCCTCGCATGTTTATTATTTTTAGGAGACAGGGACGAAGGTGAAATGCACACAGGCACATCATCTGCTGTGTGAATTTTATGTGCGCCCTTCTGTGTGTGCTCCTTAGTTTCATCTCTAGTTTTTTCGTTATCCTCCACGTTTCTGCGCCGTACGTTAGTGCTGGGAGAATGCAATGATTGAATACTTTTCGCTTTAGTGAGAGTGGTAAGTTTCCAGTCATGATTTCGTAATGCCTGCTGAATGCGCTCCAGCCCATCCTTATTCTACGGAGAATTTCTTTTTCATGGGTTGTTGTTTCTGTTAGTAACTGCCCCAGGTATATGTATTCGTTCACACATTCTAAGGGTTCACTGTTAATTTTAAATTCCTGTTCTTTAGCTAGGCTATTGAGCATAACTTTGGTCTTTTGCCAATTCATTGTTAGTCTTATTTTAATACTTTCCCAGTTTAGGTTATCAGTTATGTTTTGTAGTTCGTCTCAATCATTGCAAAGAGCACAATGTCGTCTGCAAATCTTAAATTGCTGAGATATTCTCTGTCTATTCGAATTCCCTTTTCTTCCCAGTCTAGACGTTTAAACACTTCCTCTAAACATGCAGTGCATGCATGCATCGGGGATATCATATCTCCTTGTCTGACACCTCTCCTGATAGGGATTTCTCTGCTTTTCTCATGTAGGAGTAGTGTGGCTGTGCAATCTGTGTATATGTTGTTTATGGTTTGCACGTATACGTCAGGTACCTCTTGTCGGCGTAAAGCTTCTAGACTTCTTGTATTTCTATGGATTCAAATGCTTTCTCGTAGTCTATAAACGCCATATAAAGAGGTTTGTTATATTCAGCGTACTTCTCAATTACTAGGTCGATGGCATGGCTGTGGTCCATTGTTAAGTAACCTTTCCTAAAACCAGCTTGTTCTCATGGTTAATTAAAGTCAAGCGTTTCTCTTATCCTAGCAGAAATTACTTTCGTAAATAGCTTGTATATTACTGAAAGTAGGCTATTTGGTCTGTCCTACGTCCCAATAAAACTGCCATATGTTGCCAGGCCTACGTAGCCTCGTGCAAGCGACGGTAACGTAATTTACTCACAGTAAATTCCTCTGTGCTATCGCAGTTTCCCTCACGCCCGCTGCCGCGTGCTGCCATGCATGCTGTGCATGCCGGCGCAACTAAGCCTAAGCACGGTTGGGGCGTGGTCTCCGAGATTGCTGCGATGCAGTCTCGGATTTCGTGCAGCACGCACGACTGAGAGGCTCAGGCTCAGCACAGATATGAGGGAGAAATGTGATGATGAGCCGTTTTGCATGGGGTCATGGGAAACATCTCCCATTTGGCCACCCGTGAATGCTGCCGAAAGCTGGTGTGGCTGGATGTCTCGAAGACTGCATTCGTGACGTAGTGATTTCGGTTGGCCGCCAGACGCCCAGGCAGGTCCAGCGAGTATCATCGGTCTACGCATCATGTGCATCGTGGCGTCATTACTCGTGGCACTGGCAGCGACATGGAAACTACAGAAACTATGCACGCCAAAGACCGCCGCGCTTCTAGTTTTTTCTTCTGTGACCTTTCGACAGTGCCCGAAACGCGTAGGAGGCGGCCAGTTTGATGCCGACGGCGATATGGTAATGGTGTTGTTCGTTCACACTCGATTCTAATGCACATACGACTTTTGTACCCGTTTTATTGGAACAGAGGTGTGCATTAGATTCGAATAAATACGGTAGTCTGTGGGGCGTCGGGGAGAGGTGCTTGGACCATGAAAAAAATTTTTCGACTGGGGTTTGGGGGGTTATTACGACAACAATATATGGACACTTTTAGTGGGTTTTTGCAGTCGCCGTTGCTCTGTACAAAGCCCAACTCGATAACATTGCCTATGCATCGTATGTTCTAGGCACGAGTAAAAGCGCACCAGCACTGTGGATGAATGCGTCTAAAGCATAAATGAAACGACCCGGCCGTCTCCATCGAATGAAAGGCACATGTGATAACATTGCACCGCGTGTGAGGGCTGTCGTCGCTTGATTCTGAAGCACAGCCCGTCTTTCGTCAGGCGAAGAACCAAAAGGGGCGCCGAAAGGAGAGGGGCGGTCACGTGCGTTATCTCAACAGACATAGGTAGACTCCTTTTACGTGCTGTTCTTGAAACGTACCGCACGCTGTGATGTATTCTACATACCCCTTACGTTTCGGTCACGTGCTGAGCCTCCACCGTTGGTTTAAATTTCATGACGTAAGGCTCCCTCCTATATTTTTCTTCCCTTATGCCACTGTTCTTGTGAGCGACTGAGCTCCTGCTTCAGATTGTCTGTGACTAAAAACCACTTGTACCTCTGTCACATGGCACATGTAAACATAATTTGCAGCAAATAACATAACTAATGCCATTGTGGTTTCGCGTTCCTTGTCTACACTGTTATACAAAATGACATTCGCCAGTGATGTCGATGTTTGCCCGCCGGGTACTGGGATAACAAAATGCTCCAATTTATGCCTTCTATTTACATATTTTCTCTTTATTGTAGGAGACACAGTAGTAAACATTGGCAGGCTTTGTGAAAATATATCGCAATACAATACACAGCATTAATAGGCAAAAAATCAGCGCAAGTGTCTAGAGCAAGACTAGTCTAAAGCTGTTCAGATTTCTTCTGTAGTCGGCGGTATCGTGGACCATGCCTGTGTCCCTGTCACTGTGATGGATGACGATCACTGCAAATGAACATTAATTCTTCTCCAGCTGTTCACAACAAAGCGCCGAAACCAGCTGAACCGGCTCAAGCAAGAAAAGTGGCTCCGACAGATAGGAGGCACTGGAGTAAGCTCGGAGTCTGTGAACAAGAATACAGTTGCACAGATTGCATGAAATATCGTACTATACATCAGAAAGTTGCCAAATGACCACAAGAGCAACTAATAAGAATTGTAATGTTGTGTGCATTTTGTTTTTCCTTATCAATATTGCATTTTATTGTGAAGCCCCTGTCGTCGAGGTTACGCATGTCGCGACTGCATGAGTTTGGTGAACACATTCACTGGGCAAATGCCATTAGGTGTGAATGTCATTTGCTATACCCGTGTAGCAGCAACAAAAATGATATTAACACATCACTGCAAATGTCATTACACGTGCCGTGTGACAGGGGTATTAAGTTAGTGGCAAAAGTAGGGCAGTCTCATTGCTGTCGCTATCGAGCGATGGTGGCCCCTATACTCAGTCAACCACACAGTCAACGGTGGCCACTTCTGATGGGGCCAACACACGATTTCGACTTTGTAGATGTATTTTTATATTCTGAAATGCGCCAAAATGTTCGGAATTGTGTTTGCTGCACAGCAGATAGAATTTTCAAGCCTGGAATTGCATTGTCGAATTTCATTGAAATGAAATGGCACAAAAAAGAAAAAGTGTTCAATTTGGCGAGCATATTTATGCATTGACTTTTATGGAATGCTGACGGGGAACCAATAATTTTTCGTTGTACCACAAGTTTCATTGAAGTGGCGTTCGTCGATCGTAGCGGGGTTCGATTGTACTACACTGGCAAAACTGCGGCTGTTGGGCACACGTGTTGCACGTGCAAGCAGAAGAAGAAGACAGTATGCGTTGATTTGTCTGGTGCATAACATCTTGCAAAGCTATGCGTTTGGGCATAGCCATGAGAGCATGTGTCCTCTTGTGGCGTCGAAGCAGCTCCTAGAATAGTGTAGTATAGCAAAGGGGTGAGACGGCGTCAGGCCGAGGCCACGTGTGCCGTGTCTGCCACCGTCTCTGGTTCGACGCGCATGTCCTTACTTGGCACAAAGTTCTTTGACCAGTAAAGGAGTGGATTATGCCCAAAGAAAAACAATTGCTCTGCAGTGATTACTGCATACATCTTGGTGTATATTTGCTATGTACAATTCTCTGACAAGTTAAGGTTTGCTTTAAGGATGCACAGTACACCCTCACTGATGAAGAAGCACTTTTTTACTAAGCTTTGTCTAAAACAAATATGACTCAGTTCACGAAAGTTTTTCTTAATTAAGAAAGACAAAGACAGCTACCATATTTTAAATGATGCTTGTGGTGCAGGGTGCTCTGCATCCAGGAAGAAGGCCGTACTGCGGAGGCCCTCTCAGCTACTGAGCTGGAAGTGGCCTATCGTGAGGCTGGTGGGGCTACGGCGGGTGGCTGGCTGGATGGCCTATTGGGCTGCCTCCGCCCAGTGTGGAGTATCCTGCACAAAACTGATGACAGGCAGGGCTCAGGTGAGTGCATTCATTTGGCTTGTCTCCCTAAATTTGAACCTGGCCTTCGTGTGTTCCTCATTTTGACCATCTATAGGGGCCATCACAGCCGAGCAAATGGCATGCACATTCGGTATCTGTCCTCATATTGAGCTCTATCATTCCAAACCGTGATATAAATTGCGGTGCTTTATTTATAGCTGCTTGCAAAAAACAAATTAAGTTAGCAATACATCACAATTGATCAGTAAGTTAACAACACGTCACAGTTAATCAGCGCACGCAGTAAGGTTTAAGTGTCACCACATGTGCAACTTCAGGTCGTATGCAGCGCCGCTGGGATGATGTTAAGTTATTGGGCACAACCTCATAGTCCAGTTCACCACAACGTTGGGGTACCTTGTAGGGTCAAAAATATCCACGCATCTCTACGAAGTGAACCATGACGAGTGGGCGAAGCACTGGGGATCATTCGGTGTTACCGTAATTGACCTGTGACATTGTAATAATGCCCCGTGAATGACCCGTGAATGAGTGATAATG
The DNA here is from genome assembly GCA_013339685.2 of Hyalomma asiaticum. Taxonomy (NCBI): domain Eukaryota; kingdom Metazoa; phylum Arthropoda; class Arachnida; order Ixodida; family Ixodidae; genus Hyalomma; species Hyalomma asiaticum. Next base: position 353,685,421 of record CM023481.1, on the reverse strand, counting down.
CTTGTGTACGTTTACACACACGTCATTTATGCTTCTGGTGTTTATGAGGTTCCTGCACTACCACATCGTAGATCGTGCCGAGTTCCAGATTACTTTTAGTTAATGCACACGCTGCGAATCCTTATCGTTGAACTATGCACAAGAGAAATCTCCCTCCGACACTACAATGCACGTCAAGATCCAGTGCCTATATATACAGGGTGGGCGGTGAACGGTTGTGCAGTGCGAGCAGTCTGCTTTTTCAATCAAGAAACTCGCTAGCAGACGCTGCCTGCGTCAACGTTGTCTCTCGCGGCCGAGGGCGCGTTCTCGTTCCTTGCGAGCTGGTGAAGCGTTCATCGCGGAAGGAGCGTTTCCATATTCAATGCTTGCCGTTCGCTCTCTTAACAGCAGACAACACTGTCTCGAGCACTGCCCCCGGGATCGGCCCACACATGCACACACCGTCTGACTGCACTGCCTCCAGGACAGGCCCGCACCTACACGTTAGGGGCACCGCAGTGCCCCTAGTGGTCTCCACGCAAACCCAGAGCACACGCCGCCTTGTCTTCATTCATAACGATGTGCACTCCATGATTGCCGCTGTCGAAGAGAGAGAGATTGTGCTCCGGGAGCGAGTGACACCGCAGCACCTCTAGCGGTCTCCACTCAAACACAGAGCATGCACCGGCAGCGAGCGCTGCTACTGCAGCGCCTCTAGCAGGTGCTCTAAGTACTGTGTCACGCCGGGGTGGACAAGGCTCGACCCTAAGGAGCTTCGCCCCTAAAAGAATCAAGTGAAAGCCTGTGCCTGCAAGTGTTAGCACAGCCATGTGTCATCTTGGGGCATTTCATTTCATTTCATTCAATGATGTTTTCATTGAAGTTAGCATCAGCAAGGCTAAATGTACCTGTACCATAGGAAGATCATCATTAAACTACAGCTCTGGCATGCTGATATATTTACTACTTACTACAAGTTAGAAAAAGTTGGTAAGTTTTGCTTGACCAGTACAGGCTAAGACAACTTACTGCCTAGTGCAGAGATTTGAATGCGGCTTTACATGTGCTTGCAATATAACAAAAGTAAATATGTGCATTCACCCTCGTAGATGCCACTGTGGAATGCACATGCGCATTTCTCTTTTGTTCTCTCTTCTGTCCCTTTCCTTCTTTGTCCTGCCTATAAGTTCTCATTGAAAAATAAGCGCTCAGTCTTCTGCATTGTGACACCGACCTGTTATCAGAGGTCCACTGTCAACTGACAGAAGAGCCTTTGCGGACTTTCATGGTCAATATGAGAAAGGTTGCCCAGAACTACAATTTTTTGTGCTTGTTAAGCAGGATGCTTAGAGAGTGGATTGTATGTGGCGTCTGCTGTTTGCTAACGCAGCTGCTGGTGAAAAAGGATTTCGAAGCAGGATCCGCTCTTTTTTTACAGCAGTTATGAACCTGAATTGGGGGCGACAGTGTCTGCCGCCAATGTCCGTCATTGCTATCAGCTTCAATGAAAAAAAAAATCCACATGCCTGTGAGGATTTGGGTGCAGTTGAATAGAAGCGGCACCACTACACCCCTGATTGACTCTCACCATTTGGTTGGGCACCTTGGATACTCAGCAACGGATATGATATGGTAGGAGAGCTGGTGGCACCCACCGCTGAGTCTTACAGAATGGCTGGGCACTTTGTGTTCTCAGCCATGACTTTGATATGTATGATATGTAGGGGTAGTGTTTCAGGACATGATATATTGTCAGCCACCAGCTACGGTTTCATCAGTGAGGACAATGAAGAGAGCAAAGACTGCAACAATGTAGAAGAAGAACAACAAGATGAAGAAGAGGAAGGCCATGATAATGAAGAAAAAAAAAGGATGCAGATGACAACGCCGAAGCAGAGGAAGCGGAAAAAGTAGGGATATAATAAGACTGAAAAAGGAAAGGATCAAAGAGCACGCAGACAAATCTAGCTTGCTCTGCCACTGTGCTGAGTTCTCCATGCAGGCCTGGGTGTTTCTTGTCTGTGGTGGGAACAGAATAGCTTTGCAGCAGATAGATAGTGAGAGTGATACATTGTTTCTTCAGAAGGTTGGTACTGATGCCCACCAGATGCCAAAGATGATGATGTAGTAAGTAGCGCACAGCTAGGGACAAAGAAGAAGTGCAGAAGTGAGGACTGGACACAGTACTCACTTCTTCGAAGCGAAGAAGTGAGGACTGGACAAAGATGAAGCAATGTAAAGGCAGTATGGTTGTGAAGCTTATGCACGCTTTCAAGAGAGCCTAACAGATGTGGTAGGCAAACGCATCTGACTCGTATGTGTACTAAGACAGTGTGCACCAGGGGAGCAGGGAGATGATAGTGACAGCAGCACATTGCAGATGAGGCCTGTCACAGGTTGTGAGCCTTTAGTACCACCTATCGGGAAGTTCATCACATGAGATGGCTTCGATGTACAGATGGATGTGGATACCGGCTCTGCTGTTTGTACTGTGCTGAGAGCAACGTATGAAGCACATCGTGACCGTTGGCTCCAGCTGCAGACTGCAGTTGAACACCGCTACAATGAAAGCCGCTTCAACGAAATTTCCGGTACAGTGAAAAATTCTTGGTTCCCCATCAGCAGTCCATAGGAGTCAATGCATAAATATTCTTGCCACAATGAAAACTTTTTTTGTGCCGTTTCGCTTCAACGAAATTTGACGATGCAATTCCTTGCTCGAAAATTCGATTTGCTGTACAGTAAACACAATCCCAAACATTTTGCCACATTTCAGAGGATAAAAATACGTCTACGAAGTCGAAATTACGCTTTGGCACCACTAGAAACAGCTGTCGTTGACTGCGTGGTTGACTACCGATGTCTACCGATGTCTGTCGAGATAGCGCGTGGGACCGCCTCCCTCCCACCGACGCCCCTTATGGTCATTTGCCCGATGAAAGACAGCCTGGGCGTTTTCCTTCTGCTTGAGAAGCAAGTGACAACAGCCTTCGCACTCCACGCCGCGCAATGTAATCAGCTCGTTCAGCGGAGACGGCTGGGTCGTTTCATCTCAGCTTCGGCGGCGTTTGTCCCCAGCACTAGCACACTTTTACTCGCGTGTAAAACATGATGTGGAGGCGGTGTTATCGAGTTGGACTTTGTACAGAACAATGGTGGCTGGAAAAACGCCAAAAAAGCGTTCGTGGGTGGCCTTAACGGGAGAATAGATGTTTCTCATTATCGCACATGTACAAAACGGCTCAACACTGCATTTCTCCCTCATATCTGTGCTGAGCCTGAGCCTCTCAGTCTTGCATGCTGCCTTACGTCCGAGATTGCATTGCGGCAATCTCTGAGACCACGGCCCGATCATGCTTAGGCTTAGCTGCGTCAGCGTGCGCAGCACGCATGGCAGCACGCATGCGGGAACTGTGATAGCACGGAGGAATACAGCACTGCGAGTAAATGATGTTACCAATGCTTGAGCGGCTACGCCCGGCAACGGGCAGCAGTTTTATTGGGACGCAGGAGTTATGAATCAGCACGCCAAACGCCTTCGAGACACCATGGATCAAGCAAAGCGGGAAAGCCACAGTGCGGCCGTTCAAGGGAATGCAGGGTTTCAAAAAAGTAGGCGGTGCATTTATTATGCGAGTGCGTTTATTACACTGAGTACGATATTTGGTTTTATGAATGTGAGAGGGTTGATTACTGAGGACTTCTTCCCGTATCACGAAAAAGGGGTGCACATTAAAATCTATGTTTCACATTTTTTTTTTTGTCGCAGGACACGGGTACGCGTTACAATCGAGGGCGCGGTAGAATCGAGTAAATCTCCCGGATTCTGTTTCTGCAAATTTGTCAGGTATGGTATCAGTACTCGCAGTTTCTGAACCCTCTCACTACCGCCGTGACGCCGCGCGGAAGATTGAGGCATGAAAGTTTCTTTGTTCTACCAGCTCAGGTCAGTTATATTTTTTCGATATCACTACAACGAAATTTTTTCCGCACACCGTCAATTTCGTTGTAGCGAGAGTCGACTGTACACCGTTTGGGTGTATTCGTGCTATCGTGTTTTTAGCTATCGTGTTTTTTAGAGGAACTTCCATACTGGCAACTTTAACAATTAAAGTGTATATTGAGTCAGTATGAGTGGATTGCAAACTGACCGTGTTGGATTGTGAAGGTTCGAGCCTGTGTGGATGGGCCTATTGCAGACACTTGCATCAGAAAGAATATTAATTCTGCACATGGCTATGCTCACTAAGCATTGCAAGCCAGCTGTTGCCATAATGAAAGAGTATACCAGTGTGTTTATGGAAGGTCTGAGACGGGACATGTGAAGGGCCCACCAGCTAGCCTTTAGTTCAAAGGCTCCACAATATCAAGATTTTGCAAGGCAAGGAAAGTTCTCTTTGTACCATCTAGGTAGCAAAAGTTTCTGCTGAGCTACATAGGCTTGTGGGATATAACATCATAGCACCCATTCCATATGCCATTCCCATTCATTGTAACAGCACTCAAAAGGAACGGCTCAGTGTGCATTTGTGGAGACTTTAAGGTGGCACTACAAACTGATTGCATGGAATAGAAAGGTACCCTCTGCCACTCATTGACGACATATGGCAAATAAGTTCTGCAGATATCTGCAAGGTGGAGTACCGTATTTACTCAATTCTAACACGCCCTCGATTTTAACGCGCACCCGTTTCCTGCGACTAAAAAAAAAAGTGAAACATCGATTGTAATGCGCTACCATTTTTCGCGACATGAAAAGAAAAAAGAAAGGTCCTTAGTAATCAAGCTTCTCACATTTATAAAAACCAATGCTGTACTCGCGTAATGCAAGCACTCACATAATAAACGCACCGCCAACTCTGAACCTCCGCAGTCCCTCGAACGGCCGCGCTATGGCTTTCCCGCTTCACTCGATCCGCAGTGTCTCAAAGACGTTCGGCGCAGGTTCACAACTCCTGCGTCCCGACAAACTGCCACACATTCGGGCGTAGCTGCGTGCAAGCGTTGGTAACATCATTTACTCGCAGTGCTGCATTCCTCCGTGCTATCGCAGTTCCCGCATGCGTGCTGCCATGCGTGCTGCGCAGGGTGACGAAGCCTAAGCATGGTTGGAGCGTGGTCTCCGAGATTGCCGCGATTCAATCACGGATGTCATTCAGCGCGCACGACTGAGAGGCTCAGGCCGCTCAGGCTCACAGATATGAGGGAGAAATGCGATGGTGAGCCGTTTTGCGTGCGGTGATGGGAAACATCTTTCGTTACTGTTACCCACAAACGCTACCGAAAGCTGTTGCAGCTGGGCGTCTCAGAGATTGCATCGGCGACGTAGTGACTTTGGTTGGCTCCAAGGCAGCCAAGCCGGCGCGGTGAGTATCATGGGCTTACGTATCATGTGCGTCGTGGTGTCGTTAAGTGCGGGATTGGCAGTGACAGAAACTACAGAAACTATGCGCGCCAAAAACTGCTGCGCCGCTAGTTCGTTTTTCCGCCGGTGACCGTTCAACAGCGCCTGAAGCTCGTAGGAGGTGGCCATTTTGATGCCAATGGTGATATGGTAATGGTATCGTTCGTTTGCACTCGATTCTAACGCGCATATAATTTTTGGACCAGTTTTATCGGAAAAAAGGTGTGCGTTAGGTTCGAGTAAATATGGTAACGTTTATGAAAGGGAAAATTAGCATCCACGCGGTTGTAGCACAAGGCTACAAGAAAATAGATCTATAAACCTTATGGAACGGTCACTGGGCAGTTCGTGAGTAAATGACAGTGAATATGAACAAGATGTGAAGGTACATAACACCTTATCAACCGCTTCTGCCATGTTTTCATTTGATGATAGGCCGGTAGGGGAGAATGGTATCGAGCGTGCAGGTAGGTTCACAGCCATACATGAGGAAAAATGGCGAAAATCCCGTTGTGGCTTGTGAGGCGGTATTATAAGCGTACGTTACATACGGCAAAACAAGGTCCCAATTGGTGTGGTCCGATGCAGCGTACATGGGTAGCATGTCGCCCAATGTGCGATTGAACCGTTCAGTTATGCCGTTCGTCTGCGGATGATAAGCTGCAGTGGTGTGATGGACGGTATGGCAAGCTGTCAGAAGAGCGTTGAGAACTTCTGAAAGAAACGCGCGCCCTCTGACACTCAGAAGTACCCGTGGTGCGCCATGACGAAGGATGAGGTTATTGAGAAGGACGCAATGTCGCGGGCTGTCGCTGTTTTCAGTGCCGCCGTCTTTGCATAGCGCGTGAGCTGGTCTACAGCGACGATAATCCAGCGATTGCCAGCTGGTGTGTAGGGAAGAGGACCATAGACATCTATGCCGACGCGGTCGAACGGTCGAGACAGACAAGTAAGTGGCTGCGATGGACCAGAAGGACGAGGAGCAGGAAGCTTGCGGCATTGGCACGCTGTACATGGCGAATGTACTTTCGCACAAAATTATACATGCTGCGCCAATAAAAGCGCGTGCAGAACCTGGCGTAAGTTTTGAAGAGGCCAGCATGGGCACATTGTGGGTCGGAACGGAGAGCAGAGCAGACCTGTGTGCGCAGTTGGCGGGGGGGCGACTAACAACCATTGGCGGCCGTTGGAATCGTAATTGAGACGGGAGAGAACTCCATCCCACAACTCAAAGTGAGAAGCTTGGCGGCGGACAGTGCGTGAAAGGCTAGTTGATGAAGTGCCAGAAAGGTAATCTATAAGCGCCATGATCCATGGATCTTGGTGTTGCTCCTGAGCCATGTCGACGACCACTTGCGACGAAAACGCTGGCGACGCCAACTCGATGGCAGAAATGCAAGCCGTGTCACGTGGTGTAGGCGACCGAGAGAGGGCATCCGCGTCGTTGTGTTTACGGCCAGACCGGTAAATGACGCGTATGTCAAAGTCCTGTAACCAAAGAGCCCATCATGCAAGGCGGCCAGACAGATCTTTTAAAGTCGATAACCAACAGAGAGCGTGGTGATCTGTAACGATGTCGAAGGGGCGACCGTACAGGTAGGGTCTGAATTTCGCAAGGGCCCAGTTGATGGCACTCATTTTCGGTGACGGAGCAGTTAGCTTCCGCTTTCGTTAGCGTTCGATTTGCATAAGCGACGACATATTCGTCTTTCCCACTTTTCCGCTGTACCAACACTGCACCAAGACCTATGCCACTGGCGTCAGTGTGTACTTCCATGGAGGCTGATGGGTTGTAATGGCGCAGAACTGGAGGCGAAGTGAGCAAATGGCGCATCATTGTAAAGGCTTCGTCGCAAGCAGGGGACCAAGTAGAAAGGTGTGCATCGCCGCGGAGTAGCCGAGTCAAGGGAGCGATGATGGTTGCGAAATTCCGGATGAAACAACAAAAGTAAGAACAAAGCCCAATAAAGCTTCATAGTTCTGATATCTAAAGATACAGCAAACACATGAGTCACAAACAGAGCCCTGAAGAAGGTTGTCAAACTTTGCTAAAAATATCTAGCACAGAACCGGTGCAACTCTAGCCCCAATACAGATTCCTTTTTTCTGGATGAACAACGAACCTTTGAAATCCCCAACCGTTGACGAAAAGTACATCATTAATTATTCTAGAAACACATCAACTGGGACACCACAAGCATTTGGGAAAGACACTATGCCATTTTGACTGATCAACTCACTTACAGCTACGAACAGTTCAGCATCAGGGATACTATAAAACAAGTCCTCTATGTCACCCAAAAAAGCACCATTGGCTCCTGGGATTCCCTGGCGGAGCACCTCAACTATACAACTGATGAGTTCGCTACACTGTAAGGGTCCTGAACAACCAGAGACTGCAAATGCCGCTGTAGATACTGGCCCACGAGCTTCTGTCACGAGTGAGCCTCTGTCACAATAACCCTCTGTGGGCACTCAGTCTAATGAGTTTTTGCTGTTAAAAACGCTCGCAACACTTTGCCTTTGCAATTCTTGACCTTTTGGGCTAAGGTAACCAGGTTGTGGTCCTTTAGGAATTCGGCCACATGCAGACTTTCTAGGCTTTGTTTGCGTGTTGCTCGTGGCGCCACTAGAATCATAGTGTGTCCCACTCATCATGAAAACGAGTACAAATCTTGCGCCACATGTGTTGTGTACGAGATTCCACTGACCTCTGAAAAGGTTTACATCGGCCAGACTGTAAATCGGCTGCGCGAGCATGACTGCTCATTGAACCCTTCAGATGGGGCTAATCTATTGCGTCATTGTCAGCAGTGTGGTTGTGTCCCGCTTTTTTCCAATACTAGGATACTGGGTGGAGGTAAGGGTAAACTTAAGTGCGAAATTCTCGAGGCGTATCACATTAGCAGGCAAGGTGCCAATTGTGTCAGCACTGCTTCACTGTCATTGTTGCATGAGGAACTTAGCTTCTTATCGCAATTACATTAGCTTCTGAGTTCGTTGTTTGGTTGTTTGGTTGGCGCATGCTTCCTGGTTTTCCTGCAAGATGGTTTTTGTTAATAAAGCACAGTTGTTAGTCGAGCGGTTGTGTGTGTTACTTCTCTCTTCCGTCCGTCGTCCTTTTGGGCTGGTTTGCATGTTCAACAGTATGTACCAACTGACCCAGATTTCGACACTTCTACATTGTCTAAGAGGTCCGGCTATTTTCCTGTTTTCGCCCGTGGAAACTTCGCATTTAACGCACGCAGCTGTAGACTGTTCATATTACTCGTGTCACTGGCTTTGAGCGCACAAAGACGCGACCTAGATATCTTCAGGAAAGGAACTTTTACTTGTACATTAGCTTTATAATAACAGTGCCACATCGCCATTTGTACTTAGTCCGGAGCACGTACAGCGCACACAGGCTGCAGGCACGCATGAAATGGACCAATGTGAACTCGCTTCGAGGGTGATTCGCCTCCGTTTTGTGACGGCTATGTTCCGGTAGTTGCGTTTCACGGATAAGCATGAGAGCAAGGACGGGAGACTAGTGGCCAGGACTAGTGGCCTGCGTGCTGAAGCATGTGCAAGGAGCCATAAGTGTTCAGGACGCCTATTTGTTCCCACGGCCACTCAAGCGTTGTGATCGCAGCTTTCCGTCTTTACACAATCCAAGTCAGCGATAGCACTCTGCGCAAAGGGTTGGCGGTTATAAGCTTCTATCGAGTAGATCGCGGCTCGTCGACACTTCCTTTGAGCAGTTGCTGATATAGAATCGTACGCGATGACGTTCAACCTTTGGAACACCGTGCACTCCAGTCGAAGCGACACAGTTCCCGGTGTGCTCAGCCTGGCGCGGCTGATGCGTAGCAAATAAAAGCAAAAAGCTGCTACGGCGAGTGGCGCTTTCAAAACGATTTTTTTTAATCTCGGCAACTATGCACCCTCCCGGAAGCAGCAGATACCACTCATTGCAAATGGACTTTAATCCACTTGTAAGCACGCAGTGGGCGTCGCTTCACGAAGTGAAAAGGCTTAGCTTTTCACCCGAGGGGTTGTTGGCGCTTTGTAATGAGACTGGGAGAAGGAAAAGGACTTGGATGCAAATTTTGGCACGTTTTGGGGGAAAGTCCATATACAACGAACTACTGATTTCAAAGTGTTGTTGGCACTTTGTAATAAGACTGGCCGAAGGAAAATGACTTGGATGCAAATTTTCGCACGTTTTGGGGGCAAGTCCATATACAACGAACTACTGATATAATGACCACTTTACGAGTCACTTTTAAGTTCGTTGTAAATGGGTTTGACTGTATAATTATTCTTGTATGACTTCTAATGTCTGGTTTTCAATCAGGAAGACACTTTTTATGTGTTGGGCCACGTAGCATTATCTATGTTTTCAGCATGTTTATCCCTAACCCATTCGTTTCCCAAGCTGGCGAACTGCGAGCCACCTCCGCCAAGGCCAAAGTGCGATAAGCTGGCGATTTGCCGGCCTCCAAGTAAAGCATTGTTTGTAGAAGATCCCGGTAGAAGGTGCATTTCTCAGTGCTCTTGTCGGATGGTTTCTTCTTTTTTACACCGGGTGGACATAGTTGTCCACTGTTCTTGAACTTGGTTGTTTGAAAAAAAATTGAAGATGCCGGCTCCACTTCCACTGGGAAGTCATCCGCTGCGTCTGAAGCGTGGCTTCGCAAAAGAAGAACAGTCTCACGTCTGAAGAAATTCTCAAGCTCGTCTTTCAGAGTGGTCACTGTACTGATAAATCCGGAATATATCTTAAATCAAGGAAGTAGCGGGTATGAGAGTGACGGTGAGAGCAGCACTGATTGTGAAAGCATTGTGTGTATATACCAAGCGTGTCTGCTTCAAGACCTTCAACATTCGAAACACAATCGAGTGCAGTGCTTCCAGGAGACATTCCCAAAGAAAATAAAACAAAAGGTGTTAAAATCGGAACTTAATAACCTGAGTTATGCAGGTATCTATAACATGCCATACGCGCCAGTCCGTGGTGGCAAGAAATGCGTGGGACAGCCCGCGGGAGCGGGAGCTGAAGCCACGGAAGCGAATGGGTTAATCCTACCTTAGCGGTTTATGGGGTTAAATCTTCGATCATCATCTGCAGGTCCTCGCCATCTTTGCTAAAGGGTAGTATGTCATTGGCAAAGCATAAATTATTCGAATATCCATCATTAATCCTTAGCCCTGTCTTGTCCCAGTCCAATTTTTCGAAGATATCTTGCAGGCATGCAGTAAATAGCATTGGAAGAATGGTATCTCCTTGTCTGACACCTTTTTGTATGGGGATTTTCCTGCTTTTCGTAAGGAGGAGTAGGGTGGCTGTAGAATCTTTATAAATGTTGGCTATAGTATTTACGTAGCTATCACATATTCCTTGACGGCGCAATGCTTCCAGAACTGCTGGTATCTGTACCGAGTCAAAAGCCTTTTTGTAGTCTATGAAAGCATGTGGAGGGGGTTTGTTGGATTCAGCCAATTTCTTTATTACTTGATTTATCACATGAAGGTGATCTATTGCGGAGTATGTAAAGGAGTTCTGCGGAAGCCGCAAAGTGGAGTAATGTTTATGAAACGGAAAATTACCATCCATCCATTTGTAGCGCAAGGCTACAGGATAGCCATATGGATTTCTCAGAAATGAAAGCTTCCAAGTTGCCTAAAAATTTGTCCTGGTCTCGGCTTGGAACCCGGGACCAACGCCTGGCCGGGGCACTTGCTCGGCCACCGGGACGAATTTTTCGGCAACTAGGAAGCTTTCATTTCTGAGAAATTTGTTTGGATTTCCATGTAGCCTTGTGGCACAAACCAAAAACTAATTTCCTCTTTCGTAAACGTTACTCCACCTTGCGAGCTTTCACGGAACTCATTTGCCATATTCATATCCATGTGCTCTGAGCTGTCGAGGGATTTGCCCTTGCGCCATCAATTGCTAGCCTCCTGGTTAGCTAATTGGCAGAGCGAGCGCCCTGGACAGGTGTTGGTGCCAGGTTTGAATCCCAGATTAGGGGGAATTTAGGATTTAGATTAGGATGAATCCCAGATTAGGATGAAGCACATTGACACCAGATTCTGAGCAATGCCAAAAGCTAGATCAGTACATAAAACTAGTCACAAGCGACATCCTGAATACAAGACACAGTCGCAAACCAAGGAACCTATTTCGTGAAGAACACGATTCCCTGAAACAACTCGCGGACAGAAACGACATCATAATAAAACCAGCAGACAAGCGTGGTAGTATAGTAATATGGCCAATAGAAAAGTACAAGAACGAGGCAATCAAGCAGCTCACTAACAATGCACATTACCAAAAATTAGGTTCTGACCCCACTGTGGAATACAGCAACAGGATACGACGTACGATAACAGATCTTTTAGCCAGCGAATTAATCACACGATCCGAGTACCGCTTCTTAATGCCTGATAATGAACAAGCAGGCCATTTCTACCTCCTTTCTAAGATCCATAAGGTTAGCACAGATGAACTACTTACCGCTGAAATGCCGGGCAGACCCATAGTGTCTAACAACAACATCCCGACGGAGTCATTATCGAAGTTTCTTAATCACCATCTATCTGATATACCGCCCAACCTTCCGTCCTTTATTCAGGATACACCTCACTTTCTGCGGATTATAGAGTCTATTAACGAAATTCAAACACTTTCAGACCAGGCAATTCCGGTAACGCTAGATGTCACTTCCCTGTACACGAATCTACCTATCATAGAAAGAATCGAAGCACTCTCGAAGGCAATACAGAATAGCAAACGTGTACACGCCGCTGAAGTTTACATCGCATTACTTAGATTAGCACTTACACTTAATTACTTTGAATTTGACTCGACCAAATTTTTGGCTCCAGCATGGGAACTCCTTTTGCGCCGACCTTCGCCAATATCTTCATGGGGTAACTAGAAGCACAGCTTTTGAAATCATCGCCGCTAAAACCTCGCAACTACGTCCGTTACATAGACGATATCTTTATTATTTGGGGACATGGTGTAAGTGCACTAAGCACATTTTTTGAGCATTTGAACATCTTTCATCGCAGCATTAAGTTTTCCATGCACTACTCTTCTAGTAAAATTGATTTCCTAGACACGACAGTATCCACTGAAAAAGGAAAACTAAAGATGACACCTTACAGAAAGCCAGCAGACAGCCAGCAATATCTAGATTATAATAGCCATCACTCGCGGCACTGCAAACAAGGCATATTTATAGGACAGGCAAGGCACATAAGAAGGATTTGTAGCAATGACGCGGATTACGTTCACCACTTAAGCAATTTAAAGGCCACCTTAGCTGAACAAAATCACCCACACAACGCTCTCAACAAGGCATACAATGACGCACGTAAACTAGATAGGACACCAGCACTAGAAAAAAGAGCCCCTAAAGCGCAGGCCAACCAGCCGCTAGCATTCATAACAAAATACTCCAATGCGCTTCCAAGCTTAAGGGGGGACACTGCGCTTTGGAAATATTTTTTTATTATTTGAAATATTTAACTGAAATTTTTAGAGTTAATGCAGCTTTAACCACCCTTTTCAACAATGTAATCATTTTTGTTCTGTGAGGAATAGTTTTTACAATACATTGAAAATTAATTTATTTTATTGAGGCCTAATTAGCTAATTAACCACAGTCCTCACAATAAAAATCAGCCCAGAGAATTAAGTGAGGATATTAACAGTGTGTCAAGAAGCATAAGTCATCATTTTAGGCCATTTCCAAGCAAAGTTACAGACTGTTGAACATGACACAATGAATGTCCTCGTTGATACTTGAAACAAAAGCTTCATTTAGAAAAGTTTCGTAGCACAGTATTATAACAAAATTTACTTTACGACAAGCCACTTCTATTCATCTTCCAGTAAAAAAAAAAGTCACAATGATAACCCTTGTAGAACAAAAGATATTGCTCCTCCAACACAGGGAGGTCATGAATATTTTCATTTTGAGAAATTGAGGAAAAACGTTACATTTTTTGCCCTATACCTATGGGCCTGATGTGTGGTGTAGGTTCTTTAAAGCAAGGTAATTATTAAAATTTGGCTATGAAAATTTGTGAGTAGGTGCAGAATGACTCTAGGAACATGAATATTTCATCAGCAAAAACTCTATTTTTTGTCCAATTTTTAGTCCGGAAGTGCCACGTCCCCCCTTAAATAATATTCTTCAGAAATACTATCCAATACTAACAAGCAACGATCGCCCTAGAAAAGTGTTTCCGGAAATACCAAAAGTCACCTACTGCCATAATAGAAACTTTAAGGACCTGTTAGTGCATGCCAAAGTAAACCCTCAGTGCACCGCCTGCATAATAACTTGCTCCCGTCCCAGGTCTGAGACTTGCAAGCACATTCAAAATGATCTTATAGTTAAAAGCGCGGGCAGTGACTATGTCCATCATATAAAATCAAGTTTCACTTGCACTACTTCAAACGTTATTTACGTGTTGGAATGTTCAATCTGTCACAAGCAATACATTGGTGAAACTGGGCAACCAATTTGTTGGAATGAAGACGCCGATGTTCGAAAACCGTTTATTGCATGTGATGGCAGGAACACAACTGACATACACAGCCGAGTCGCCGTGCTTTTAACAGGATAACACCGTCAACAAAGGATGCGCGCGCATGCTCTACGCCTGAACAACAAAAGATAGATAACATCACAGACACGTTTCACGCGATTACAACACTCCTCCCCAAACAAAATCACAGCCGGTCGTACATCAGTCGATCTGGTGGACGCGTCACCCGAGTGCTACGTCTAAGCACAGGAGGGGTGGCTGTTTGCTGCGGTGACGACACTGCCGGTTGTACTGAACGATTTTCCCCTTCCAAAACATCACTTGCATGCGGCAACGACATTTCATCACCACAGCCTTCCACATACTCAGGTTTCAAAGAAGTACAACGCAGGTGATCGGCGTGCACAAAGCGCGTTTGCTTGTCAACGTGCACCAGGTACGTCACCGGAGATTTCACGCTCACCACCTTTCCAGGCCGCCACTTCACAAGTTCACCACGAACAGTACGCACGAGCACATAATCTCCAACAGAAAACGCTCTGGGCTTGTCCCTACGCTTATTTGCACTGCGCACTTCCCTGTCGGACTTAGCTTTGATCGTAGCTTCCATGTCTGGTTTGAGCAGAGATAGTCTTGTGCGCAACTTTCTCTTTAAAAACAACTCTGCTGGTGTTTTACCAGTGAATGTGTGTGGCGTAGTTCTGTACGCGAAAAGGAAGTTATCAACTTTGTGTTGCAAGGATCTAGAACTTTGGCTCCGTTCATCCTCTAGCAGCTGCTTCAGCAATGACTGTTTAACAGTCTGCACTGCTCGTTCTGCTGCGCCGTTCGATTGAGGATGATAAGGCGGAGTCAAAGTATGCTTAACGCCGTTCGCATGCAAGAAATCCTCGAACTCTTTTGCTCGAAACTGTGGCCCATTGTCCGTAACTATCTCATGAGGCAACCCGTAGCTTGCAAACAGTGACCTTACAGTTTCGACAGTCTTTTGCGCAGTAGTTGAAGTCATTATTTTTACGTCTACCCACTTAGAGTGTGAATCGACTGCGACCAGAAACATCTTGTTTTCTTTTTCTGCAAAGTCAAGGTGCACTCGCTCCCAACTGTTAGTACACCATCTCCATGGGGTCAGTGGCGCTGGCTGGCCTACTGGTCTTACACTCTGACAGATGTGACATTGTTTTACAGATTGTTCGAGGCAACTATCAATTCCGGGCCACCATACCATTGATCTTGCCAAGGCCTTCATTTTACTGATACCTATGTGTTGTTCATGTAGCAACGACAGTACTTCCTCCTGAAGAACACGGGGTATAACGACTCGGTTCTCCCAAATTAAGCAGTCCTCATCAACCGAAAGTTCAAACCGCCTCAGAAAGAAAGGTTGATACTGCACATCCACAGATGACGGCCAGCCATGCCATGTCATTTCACGTACAGCGCTCAAAACAGAGTCTTTAGACGTTTCACGTGCGATGTCCTTCGTTGTTAAGGGCAATTCTCTGACCGGGGAAAAGTAAAAAATCTTATCTACATCATCAGTGTTTTCAGACAATGGCAGACGTGACAACCCGTCAGCATTGCTAATCTTTGCCCCTGACTTGTGTAAAATGCGGAAGCGGTAGTTCGACAGAAAAATGGCCCAGCGGTGGACTCTTGCCGCTGCCACAGCAGTGCTGTGGTGTTTTGCTTCAAATATTACCGTGAGTGGCTGGTGATCAGTGATAACAACGAAGCTGCGGCCATAAAGATACTTGTGAAATTTCTTTATGCCGAAAATGATGGCGAGTGCTTCTTTTTCGATGTGTGCATAGTTTCTTTCTGCTTGTGACATTGATCTGGAAGCGAATGCGACTGGACGTTCAACGCCATGCACAACGTGCGATAACACTGCGCCCAGCCCGTAAGCAGAAGCATCACATGTGAGCTGTATTTCTTTTTTTACGTCATACAGCTCCAACACTGTTTCTTTAGTTAGCAACAGCTTACACCGCGTGAAACACTCATCACACTGACGCGACCATTGCCATATGCTTCCTTTGCGTAGAAGCTGGTGAAGCGGATTTAGTTGTCCAGCCAAATTGGGCAAAAATTTTGCATAGAAATTTACTAAGCCCAGAAATGCCCTCAACTGGGTCACATTGCTTGGTTTCGGTGCTTCGAGGATCGCTTTCACTTTGTCCGCTGTGGGATGCAGACCATGTTGGTCTATCTCGTGCCCCAAGTACTGTACTCTTTCTTGAAAGAAAACGCATTTCGCCACATTTACACGGATTCCATGTTTACACAGAGCATTTAGAACTTCCTTCGTTCGACTGTAGCACTCTGTTAAGTTTTTTCCAGCAATAAGTACATCGTCTAAGTAACAGGCTGTGCCAGGTATGCCTTGCAAAACCTGATCCATGACTGCCTGAAACATTGCAGGTGCACTCGCAACGCCGTACGGCAACCGCCGGTATCTAAAGAGACCCATGTGCGTGTTAACCGTCAGAAGTTCTTCGGCATGCTCATCTAACTCCAGCTGTAAATAAGCTTTGGCCAAGTCTAACACAGTGAACACGGTTCCTCCGACCAGGGACGCAAAAATGTCCTCTGGAAGAGGTAAGGGATAGTGATCTACATCAATGGACTTGTTCACACTAACTCTATAGTCCCCACATATCCTTATTTCTTGGCCATTTTTCTTGGGCACAATAACTAGCGGCGTTGCCCAGGTGCTGTGCCGCACCCGGTAAATTACCCCAGCCTTCTCTAGTTCCACCAGTTCTTTTTCGACTTGTTCTCGTAAAGCATACGGTACAGGCCTGGCTTTACAGAAAACTGGAGTTGCATTCTCTTTTGTGCGAATGCTACCCTTGTATCCCTTTATAGCCTCGTACCCTGCTTGAAAAACATCAGCGTACTGTTGTTTTAATGATTCTACACCTTCTAGAGCCTTTATGGGCGCGACTGCTTGTACCCTAAGCGCAACCTCGTGAAGTTTCTGCAGGGCATCAGACAAGTTCACTTTTATCTTTGCGAGCCAGTCACGCCCGAGAAGCACCGGCATGCGCACACCTTCTTCGTACTTGGCAATGACAAGTGGTAGGCGGTGACTTTGCTTCCCGCACCTGACATCGACTTGCGCAACACCCCTTACTCTGATTGCAGTGCCATTGTACACTCCGAGTTTTATGTCCTCACTGTTGTACGATAGGCCAGGAAAGTTTTCTGCAAAGTCTTTTTCAGACATAATTGTAACGGCAGCCCCCGTATCCAGCTCCATCGGTACTTCGTGACCATTTATGATTACTTTTACAACTATGGGAGGCGGGCTGCCTGCTTTGTTCGTTTGGCATATAGTAAGCAAATCCTGCTCTGCTGCCGGTACTTCTACCGCGTGCAGAGCTCGCGTTTTGCACATTTTTGCGACATGACCACGTTTGGAGCACCTAAAACAGGCACTTTTCAAAAATGGGCACCTTGTAGCAGTGTGTTGCCCACCACACCTATGACAAACTACAGCAGTTTCTCGCGTATAGTTTTTTTCAGGTACCTTGCTTGTTGCAGTAGGCTTCCTTTGGTTTCCTTGCCAATAGAGTTCAGCGTTGCTGGCTCCAGCGTTGTCGGACAGCATGTCTTGGGTGTCCTTCTGTGCGGCTTCCATGGCGGTGGCTACCTTGCACACCCGGTCCCAGATGACCTCGTCGTCGGGCAACGCGAGCAGGCGGCACCGGATGGTGTCGCTTCGTAGTCCAGCAATGAGGCGGTCACGTAGCGCTTCTTCTAGAAACGTTCCAAACGAGCATGTCGCGGCGAGCTTCTTCAATTCCACGAGAAACTGCGCAATAGTTTCATTTGACTCCTGGTTCCGTCGGTAGAAGTGGTATCGCTCGGTGACCACGGACCGCTTTGGGGCGTAGTGTTGGGGCGTAGTGAAATGCATTGTTGGTGCGGCGCAGGTAGTGTGATGTGGAGGGGGGGGACACATGCCATCGGAGCAACTTCTGTTCCGAGCGTGTGTTCCTTTTTTCATCCTGCTTTCTAGCGCTGAGCACGCAATGCATTTGCAAGATATGTACAAGGAGCAGATTCTTTGGAAGCTTTCACACTTGTCATTTATATTAGTCAAGCTAACACCTGTCACCCAACTTCCCCTACACACTCCCCCCCTCCCCCCTTTATTATATTATTATTATTATTATTATTTTTATTTTTTTTTTGTGTGTGTGTGATTGTTCGCACATGCTTCTCTTCTTTTCCTCTTTCTGCACATGCTGCTCTTCTTTTCCTCTTTCTGAGGACGGGGGAGAGTGTGCAATGGCGTACATTAATGAACGCTGGAGAAGGCGGTCACCGCTCTGACAAAGACAAGTCCACTTGTCGAAACGTTGGATCCTGCGACATTCCCTGTTCTAAATTGTATTTCGCGATCTTTTTATCGAACCTGAGAGAAAGAAGTTCTTACCAGTGCCACAACCACAGCATCTTCCGCTGCACCCTGCTATGTTTTTGGGCAGTAAGCCTATGCAAAAATGTTTCAAAAGCCGGGTGAGTTCATGTTCTAACAGATTTGCTTCGACTTAACAAAATATAACATCCTTACATAGACGTTTCGCCACCTATGCGGGTGGCATCCTCAGTATACACTGACATACATGTGTGTGTCAGTGTATCTCCGCTCATATGTGTGGCCTCCGTTCATGTGTGTCAGTGTGTACTAAGGATGCAACCTGCATAGGTGGCGAAATGTCTATGTAAGGTTGTTATATTTTGTTGGGTTAAGTCAGAGTAAATCGTTTAGAACAGTAAGCCCATGTTTAAACATGAAACCTTGTTAGTTGTTTTTAAACAGTATCATCATCATCAGCCTGTCTGTGCCCACTGCAGGGCAAAGGCCTCTCCCATGGATCTCCAATTATCCCTGTCCTGTGCTTATTGGGCCCAATTTATCCCCGCAATCTTCCTGAGCTCATCTGCCCACCTAACTTTCTGCCGCCCCCTGCTACGCTTGCCTTCTGTAGGAATCCACTCTGTTACCCTTAATGACCAATGGTTGTCTTGTCTTCGCATTACATGGCCTGCCCACGCCCATTTCTTCTTCTTAATTTCTATTAATATGTCCCTAACATGCGTTTGTTCCCTAACCACGGTGTAAGAATAAGTTAGGTGGTGACACTCGCCGCTCCCCGTAGGGAGAGGTCACGGACAGGTTGTGTTCGCGGATGACCTTGAACAATCGGCAGTTTCTGCCACTAGAATGCAGATGGCGCTAATGTGTGGGGTCCCAGTGGATAAAACCATGACGGTGAGCGAAACTAAGGAAGTGCTAGAACATGAGAATTTCAACTGGAAAAAGGCCGAAGGAAAAATTCCAAAGCGCACTGCTCTGGGTTTAGATGGGGTCCCCATTAGCCTCATTAACGAATTAGGACAGAACACTAAAGAAGCACTATTGAAAGCCGTAGAAAAATGCTTACAGAAGAGGCAAATACCGGACAGTTGGCGAAAAAGCAGAATGAACTTAATCTATAAAGGCAAGGGGGAAAAGAATAACATTCGCTCGTATAGACCGCTAACCATTACATCGGTACTATACAGGTTGGCTACGCAAGCAGTAAAATTAAAAATGGAGGTGTCGGCAGAACGTAACAATATTATGGAAGAACTTCAGAATGGATTTCGAGTAGATAGGCGATTAGACGATAACCTATTTGTTCTTACTCAGTGTATAGAAATATCTAAAATAGAAAGGAGGCCGTTGTATGTGGCTTTTCTAGACATCCCTGGAGCGTATGACAATGTTAATCAGGACATATTGTGGGAAATATTGGAAGGAATGGGCATAGGCGACGATTGTGTACAGCTTTTGAGGCAAATATATCAAGAAAATACAGTTTGCATTAAAATGGGAAGGAATCAGTAGCATAGAGAACGTTGATATTAGCAAGGGGCTGAGACAGGGATGTCCTTTGTCGCCGCTGTTATTCATGCTGTACATGGTTAGAATGTAAAAAGCACTACGAGATAGCAACATTTGTTTTAATCTGTCACACAAACAGGGCGGCGTGATGATTGAGCAGATGCTTCCGGGTTTATTTTATGCTGATGATATTGTCTTATTCGCGGACAGTCGAGATGATATACAACGGCTGGTGAATATATGCGGGAAGGAAGGCGAGGCTCTAGGACTAGGATTTAGTGTAACAAAATGCGGACTGATGGTATTCAATGGTCTCAACGACCAGGCAGTATCCACACAGGGCCAAGAAAGACCGAGAGTAAGCGAATGCAAGTACCTTGGGGTATGGGTAAATGAGGGTGATAGATACATGGAGGTACACGAAAAAGCCTTGGCAGCAAAGCGAAAGAGGAACGCAGCAATAATGAAGCACAGAGCGTTATGGGGACACAATAGGTACGAGGTGCTTAGGGGTCTGTGGAAAGGGGTAATGGTACCGGGGCTTACATTTGGGAACTCAGTGGTGTGCATGAGGCCAGAGATACAATCAGGAATGGATGTGAATCAAAGAACTGTGGGACGCCTTGCGTTGGGTGCTCACGGGAAAACGACAAACGAGGCTGTAAAGGGCGATATGGGATGGGCGAGTTTTGAGGCAAGGGAAACGCAGAGCAAAATAAGGTTTGAAGAGAGGCTAAGGAATATGAAAGAGAGTAGGTGGGCAGTGAAGGTGTTCCGCTATTTATATAGAAAGAGCGTTGACACGCAGTGGAGAAAGAGAACTAGGAGGCTCACCAGCAAATATACGGCCCTAAGAGAACTGACAACAAAGAGCGTAAAGGGAAAAGTCAGAGAGGCGGAGAAGATTTACTGGAAGGCAGCGATGGAAAAAAAACCGACTCTGAATAACTACCGAGAGGGCAAAAACGAAATAAAGAGGGAGGCATTTTATGATAATTCAAGAGGAAGCGCTTTATTGTTTGAAGCGAGATCAGGCTGCCTTAGAACACGTATTTATAAAGCGAAATTCAGTAAAGAAGAAAAATGCACATGCTGTGAGGAAGATAGGGAAACGACGGAGCATGTTCTGATTGAATGCGGAAATATCCACCCAGGTGTACGTTTGGGCACCACCCTACAGGAAGCCTTAGGTTTTAGGGCGAACAACGGGAAGCTGAACATAGCCGCGATTGAAATAAGTAAGAGACGGTTGGAATACTGGTGGCAGAAAACTAGAGAGAACGGACAAAAATAATTATAGGGAAAAATATGGACTTTCCGCCATAAGGGGCAGGGAACTGGGCTATGAATTTCCGTTTTTGCTATAGTATGATCGATTTGATTGAAGTAAATTTAAAAGGCATGATGAAAATTTAAAGAGAGAGAAAAAAAAAAGTTCTACGAGCCTGGTGGCGCACATGTCACCGCCCCATTACAAAGGGGACGCTCATAGCATCCATCCATCCATCCAGCAGGGTCTTGGGGGCCCGCACTGGCGTGTTTAGTGTGCATTCAGAACTTCGGAAGCTTTGCTCACCGCACGTGCAGTTTGCATGCGGACGTATTGCTCATACTTGTGTGCATCTGGAGGCTCGTCTGTGATCTAAAAAAGCGTGTTGGTTTGCCCGTGAGCGTTGTGAGTCTTTCTTCCGCTGATTTACTCGCATTGTCGCGGCACCTGACATCCAGTGCCAGTCAGCTGCGCCTACGCTGCAGGGTGCCCCTCAATATGGGCAAAAAGTGTTTTGTACCTAACTGCAATTCGGCGTACCGGACCTGTGCGGAACGTGTGTCGCTTTTCAAAGCTCTGCATGAACCTAAGCGCTTAGAAAAATGGCGACGGGCGATTCCGAGAGCCGACAGGGTTTTATTTATTATTTATTTTATTTATTTTATAACGTACTGCAGACCAGAATTCAGTCCATGCAGGAAGGGCATTCATAGTACGCAAAAAGAAATACAATACCAAAATATCAATACAATGAGTATAGAAATACGTAAATTTTCACACTCAACTCAGTTAAAGCACTCAGACTGCGTATGATAAAAGAAATGCAGTACTGTAGTTACAACAGAATTAATAATAATAAAAGGAGGAATAAAAAGAAAAGATAAGACAAAGAAAACATACAAAATCGAAACACAACACATAACGCGGGTATTGTGGTAACTTAAAAAGGCTCATTCATTACATGTTTAGAATTCCACACCGACACTGTCCTGGGAAAAAGTGAATATTTGTAAATGTCTGTCCCTTCAAAATGAGGGGTTAATGCAAGTGTGTGATCGTGACGTGTGCGCCTTGTGGACAGAGGTGTTACATATAATGCAGGGTCGATGGATAATTCACGTTTAATGAGTGACTGTAGGAAATAGAGGCGGAAATCTGCCTACGTGTTTCTAGGAGGGGGATGACATTTTCTGTCATCAGCTGTGTGTGGGAATCGGTGCACTTGAACTTAGAGTAAATGAAGCGAACACCTTTTCTCTGGATTCTCTCTATTATTTTAATGTTGTGTTTAGTGTAGGGGTCCCATGTAATACAGGCATACTCTAACTCTAACTCTACTCACACACTCATATATGCATATATACACTATAACTCAGTTTACAGCGTTAGCTGGAGATCTTAGCCTGGTTAATGGCCTGGAGTAGTAAGCCAGGCCATTAACCAGGCTAACATCTCCGGATTCATCAATAAAATATTCTCTCTCTCTCTCTAGAAGCTCTACGTCGACAAGAGGTACCTGGCGTGTACGTGAAAACCATAAACAACATATACAAAGATTGCACAGCCACACTACTCCTATATCAGAGAAGCAGAGAAATCCCGTTCGAGAGAGGTGTGGGACAGGGAGATACGATATCCCCGATGCTATTCACTGCATGTTTTGAGGAAAAGTCTTTAAACGTCTAGACAGGGAAGAAAAGGGAATTCGAATAGACAGAGAACATCTAAGCAATTTAAGATTTGCATCGACATTGTACTCTTTAGCAATGATGGAGACGAACTACAAAACATGATTGATGACCTAAACAAGGAAAGTATTAAAATTGGGTTAAAAATGAATAGGCAAAAGACCAAAGTAATGCTCAATAGCCTAGCTAAGGAACAGGAATTTAAAATCGACAATGAACCCTTACAATGTGTAAACGAATATGTATACCTGGGACAGTTAATAACAGGAACTCCTAACCATGAAAAAGAAATTCTCCATAGAATAAGGATGGGCTGGAGCGCATTCGGAAGGAATTACGAAATCATGACTGGAAACTTACCACTCTCACTAAAGCGAAAAGTATTCAATCACTGCATTCTCCCAATACTAACGTACGGTGCAGAAACGTGGAGGATAACGAAAAAACTAGAGATGAAACTAAGGAGCACGCAATGTGCAATGGAAAGAAAAATTATAGGGATAACGCTAAGAGATAAAAAACGAGCGGAATGGATAAGAGAACAGACAGGTGTAGCTGATATTATTATATCAATTAAAAGAAAGAAGTGGACCTGGGCAGGACATGTCATGAGGAAGAAAGATAGCAGATGGACAGTAAGAGCGACGGAATGGATACCAAGAGAGGGAAAATGCAACACAGGCAGGCAAAAGGTTAGATGGAGCGATGAAATTAAAAAGTTTGTGGGCATAAAATGGTACCAACTCGCTCAGGATAGGGTGTATTGGAAATCGTTGGGAGAGGCCTTCGTCCCGCAGTGGACCTAAACAGGCTGCTGATGATGATGATGACCTCTCCCACTTAGCTGCTCTTTACCAGAGCGTCCCGGTACTACTCTACGAGAGAACTCCAGTTAGGGTGTGTCACCACCTTTTTCAAAAATTTTTTAAATATCGACCCTTAAATTTTTATTTCATAGTGACCTTATAAAGCACCGTTTTATATGACATTCAAAAGCAAAAAGGAGTGAAAAATGTTATGCTGGTATTTGTTATTGATTAAAAATTGCCCGAACTTGGCTCTTACGCCAATATTCCTAACTAGCGAATGGAGTGCAGGAATTGTAAACTTTTTGACACAGTGGTAGCCAACTAACCAGACTGTGCAACCAACTAGGATCTTTGTCATCCGATGACGGGGAATCAAGTTATATCAAAAATACCAAAGAAAACAAAGAAATGTGTCATTTTTTCCTGCATTCCTTTACATAAAACATGATTGCATCAAAACTTACCATTCGTTTTCATTAATCCTAGTTCATTGCACAGGCTAGCAATAAAGGAATGAGCGTGCAAAGTTTCATTGAAAAATATTCAGTCATTTCGAAGTTGTAACTGTTTGCGCAACGTGAAAGTGCCAGAAACCAAGTTTTGAGAAAAACAAGATTAAAGTTTTTTAATCCTTGTAGAAACAAGATCATCACGCCCAAGAAAGTTAAAATCCATCAAGTTCATAGCTAGGGCCCTCCTTAGCTGCCACGAGCTCTCTTTTGGCTTTTGTTGCTGCCCGTCTTTTCTTGTGGAGATGTTTTGCCTCACCAGTTGATTGACTCTGGGCGTCCTTCACACGGTACTGGTCACTGGTGCAACACGCTACAAGAGTGTGGTGGCCCGGTTCGATGCCTGCTTACCTCATATCTACTGTACTTTTGTTGCCGTCATTTAAGTGGCACACAGCATTGTATAAACCAAAAAGTAGGATGGCCAGGCTCACGTTGCCAAATCATACCATTGGGAACCCGTTGCCAAATCATACCATTGGAAATCTCATTGGCATTTTAGGTTTTTCCGTGCAGAGATGATAGGATCTCCCTAACTATAATCCTTACAGTAGAGGTTCTTTTAGCGGTACTTCACAATTGTTCTCCAAGTTCCCAAGCTTTACAGCACTCGCTGATACATTCACGTCTGTATGGTCTTCTGTCGGGGCATTCATCGTGTGGAGATTGCCAAGAAACACCCGTTTGAATCACCTTTTTACCTTAACTTGGCCATGCATTCTCACAAAAACTTTCAGCCTATGTTATTACTGTTGTTCTAAAAGTAATACTTATAAAGAGGACGAACCCGGTAGCACTCATAGCGGCAGCACAAAGCGCGCGCCAAGTAAACAACTGAGACGCTTGTAGCGTCACGCATCCTCCTTGCGGATACTTAAAGAAATGTTTAAAATGAAGGGAGCCTTACATATTGTCTTTGAATAATCTTTTACATATCCAACTAAAATATAACAGGAAAATTTCAATATATCGCATTGATTCTCTCGCTGAGTTATCAGTCTCTCTTACCAAACCACATCAGTTTCGGTTTCAGAACTGTTCAACAGCTTTTAGGAAATTGGCAATAACTTTTAAACTAAGTAAGGCAAGAACATGATTCTTGCTGCAAAACATTTTTGAATGATTGCGGATTCTCGAAATTTAAAAAAAAAATGTCATTTTTACAAAAAAAACGCCCTTTCATAGGTGGTGACATACCTTAAGGAAGATGTTCCATGGGTTTCACACATCAACTAACTTTATTTACAATCTACAGTGTGCATGATGGGGGAGGTGCCTGCAGACGGACAAGAATTGGGCTACCTTAGTTAATTTTCAGGAGCTTTAGCCAAAATGTGAAAATGTGCCATCTTCATAAGACGATCTATACCATAAGAACCAAACACTTGCTATATTGGTATTGACGCGTACCTATTTCATGTTCTTCATGGTGACTGCCTTTTCGACAGTGATACGGCTGTCATAATTCAGCACAGGCCACGCTTGAACTTGCACGAGCTATCTTTGCAAGTGTAACCAATTGTTCTACTCACTTGGAATATATGATGCTTATGTTTGAGTATGTTCCAGATATTGTGTGAGCAGCAGTTCTGGGACGCATGTGTAAAAGCTGACACACTTTGCTGCTGATCAGTTTTTCCGATGACTATGTTTGGTACTGTAGTTTTGCAGTGTTATTTGCTTACTGTGCTGGGCACAGGTTCATCCAGTAAACAGTTCGACCTTCTACACTTTGAATTCTGTGTCCTTCATTGTCATAACCACATGGCATCTGGGGGAGGCGCTTCCCAGTCTGTGTACTGAACATCCCGGTCTAGGCGTGAGCCAAGCCCAAACCATAGAGAGGACATTGACACCAATGTAGATCATCATGTTAGCTGCATGCAGCAAGAACTACTAGAGTACGGGCCTCTACCCTACAAGACACGGAGGCCCAAAGTTATGACTGAAACAGCAACTATGACAGCTCCCGTGCAATTTTCCGCAGTCGTGATGCAGCAACGCAGAAAGCCGCCGGCTTTTCGGGGTTCACCTTTCCCAAAAGCTGTTTGGAAATGTATGGCTGGGTAGCCAGCTTCAGCAGATGGCACTGTGATGAGAAGCTGCACCATGTCGCCCTTAGAGACAGGATGTGGTTCAAGAACTGACATCGTGAGACATTTTTTTGCTCATGGCCACCTTCACAAGAGTCATCCACAATGAGTGCACCTAAACACTTCTGGAAAGCTGTGTTCAGCTTCCAAACGAGGGTGTCGCAGTCTACACAGAAGAGTTTGCTTGCCTCTGCCAGCATGCTGACCCCTGTGTGCCTGAAGAGACAAAAGTCTGTTTTATCGTGCGGGGAGTGCAGCACAAGCTCTTCACTAGACTGATATGGGATCTATCGACAACCGCCCAAGATTCTGTCACACATGCAGTGGCGATCAAGGAGACGTTGGACATGCGTGGCTGGCAATACAAGCCCCCCCCCCCCCCCCTCTTTTTTTTGTCCCGTCCTATTGTACGGCACCCTTGCCACACTTTCCATGGAAAAAAAAAAAGAATTGTTTGGGGACAACTTTGCATAATAGGTCAAATTACAATTTAATGAAACTTTAATAATTGAAGTTGCTGATTTTATTGACCTTGGTACATCTGGGTATAATTAGTTACAGTTAAACCTGGATATAACGAAACTGACAAATTCCCGGAAAACTTCGTTATAAAGAGGATTTCGTTATATGCAGGTTCGGCACGAAAATTCGAAAAAGAAACACTTACGTAAGCAGAAAGGTAACAGACTGCAGAGCTCACCGAAAACGTTTATTTTGGGTGAGAAAACATTTACAGTTGAGACCACTTATGTGACAGCTTATAGTGAAGGCTGGCTATAATGCGGTTTCTTCTGACCCCCATTTGCCCTCTGATCTCGCTCATTGTGCGGACCCCCCCCTCCCGGGGGGTCCGCACAGTGAGCGGGATTTCGTGGCAGTGGACCCCCCCTCCCAGCGGTTCCGCTGCCAGGAAATCCCCCGGACAATTGAGGTAGCGAGCAGGCTTCAGAAAGGAAGTGCACTGCTAGCGCAGCGAATCGCCGTGGAGGAGGAAGGAGCACGGAACGAATGAACAATGAGTGGAGGGAAGAAAAAAAAAAAAGGCCGTCGCGCGTGCTCCCTCTGAGGATAGGATTTCCAAGGTGACGGAGAATGCTGCTACGGGCCGTGTGTCAGCTGCGAACTCTCTGCACGGAATGCGCGCCCGTGACCTCCAATTTACTGCTGTTTGTCTCCAGTTCTTTTTTTTAAACATTTCACGCGTGCTGCCCTTGAATCACCCCGTGGGCGCGATTTCCTCTGCACCCGATCCCTGTGTTGTCAAGGGCAAGCTTCCCGTGAGGCGCGCCGCTCGCGACCACGCGAGCTAGGCCTAACAAGCGCTGTCACGGAGTGTCAGGTTAGCGAAGTGGCAGTGACCAAAGAGCGGTGCTGCCAGCACGTTGAAAAAAAAAAAAAACTCGTTTTTTCCCTTTCTCTCTTGAGCTGGCGCGGCTCGGCAACATCAACTTGAAAAGGAGGGTGCCGGCTTCGCGCGCTAGGCCAGCTGCAGCAAGCGGCTGGGTCAGGTTTGAAGTGAGGGGGAAAGGACACGCCCGCAGCGGCAAGATCGCAGAGTCGAGGGATGCAGGCCCGCCTTGCACACGCTCGCACGCACGCACACGTGCGCTCGCTCTCGCTTCGCAGTCGCCGTGCCTTCGAGTGCGACGCCGTTGCTTAGCATTCTGTCGCGGAGGAGAAGATGCTTCCGGTTGTTGCTCGCGCAAAAGTGACAAAATTTGGGGCAAAATCTCTAGGTCGTCGGGGGAGAAAATTCGTTATTTCGAGGGGGTCTCCCGCTGGCACTTCGTTACATAGAGGTCTCAAATACATGTGCTTCTATGAGTAATGGCGAGGAATAGAAAAACTTCGTTATATCCAGGAATTCGTTATATGGAGGTTCGTTATAAGCAGGTTTAACTGTATTTGGGCTAACATGTGCTGTTGCACAGTTGTCTTTAACAGCGAGTTTATGGCATATATATGTACACATGAACTTCTTTTATAAACACATCCTCTTTTGTTCTCCTTTTTTTTGAAGTCGATTTTTCCGCTTGACAATGAAGTTTTAGCGGCTCCAAAAGCCTGTTTTTCTGCTCCAAGATGTCCATTTTGCTGCTCTAAAAGCAGATCCAAAACAGCTGTGGCCAATCACATCAGTGGTATATGTAAATCATTGTGTGTATTTTAAGAAAAAAATGCCGCTTTCTCTATTTTCTTGCTTAGCAAGTGCTTTCGCCTTATGAGTTGTAGGAAATTTCTTCCTTGCATTGTTCTTTGCATTTCTGTTTAGACCGTGCATCGGCTGCTGCTGCCCCATCTGCGCGTGCTGGCGGTGCAGTAAGTGAGGATTCTATATATGGAACAGAAGACTCCCAGGCCTGTGCAGAGGACAGTGGCATTATATAGGCTAGATATTGCTATGCCCTCCCTAGTTCTTCTCTTTCAGTCTCTACTAGTTCTCACTAGTAATCCAGAGGCTTAGCAGGCGTGTTTCAAGTAATTTGATCTGGCGAGAATACAAGAAAAAGGAAGGGGGTTTGGTGACGCCATCTGCTCAGTGTTTTGGAGTGGAATAAGTTTTTTGCACTTGAACTGTAAGAATATTTTGCACCAGTGTGGCTAGGAGTAAACCCATGTTTTTGTGGTGTTTTTGGTATTGTGGAAGGGGATTTTGCTAAATCAGAGAAAATCATTTCTCCGAAGCAACTTGTGGAACCAGTGAGTGTTGGAGAAAATCCTAGTCATTCCTTCACAGGGGACAGCTGGGAGAATCCCGTTTGAGGCCATCGGTCAGCTGCAGTTTGTGGGCAGTGGAGCTCAAGGTGCTGTCTTTGTGGGCCAGCTGCACGATGAAACAGTGGCTGTTAAGAAGGTTACCAGCTTGGCAGAGACTGACATCCGGCATCTACGGAAGCTCAATCACCCTAACATTGTGGCCTTCAAGTGAGTAGCGCAGATCTTACATGACTCAGCACAAGCCAAATATGCTTTGTCCAAGCAGGAGGCCAAGTAGTTGCTTGATGGAAGTCATGTTGGTTGTTGCCTCACTTCATTTAGGATTTTAAGTAATAAGAAACGCCTTGTGTGGGGTTGGTTTATAAGAGGACCAGCCTGCTTAGAGGGACTGTCTACTGTCCTTCATTGTTCTCCCATTTTCTGTCTCAATAGAAGTACCTTTCCAAGTGTGCCAGCATGCTGTGGTTTCTCTAGAAAGTGAGTAGAAATTATTAAAACAGAATTTTTTCATTTACAAAGTCGCTCTTTTTCTACTTGTAAGGACGCCTACAACAATGGTTACTGGGTGCGATGACAATTGCAATGACTGTAGGAGGTACAAGCCAGAAGTGCATGTGGTTTCTGCAGAATCAAGAAATGTTTGTTTCATATCAACGTTATTATTTCAGTGAGCCTTTTCAGCGCACATTTTCAGTGAAACAAAGCATTATGATATGACTACAGGAAGTTTTGCTTGTATGTAGGTAGCTGCAGTTTGTGATCATTTTGGTACTGGTGATAATCCAAGCCTAGTCAGTTATTGAAAAAGAAATACTAGCACTTTAGCAGACAGCATAGGGCACACGCAATGTCGTCATTTGCTTAAAATGAGTAGCATAAATTGTGGTACCTGCAGGAAGCAGATGTTTTGGCTTAAATAAGGCACTTGCGAATGCACTATACTGTTGACAACCTGGCAAGCTTAAAGAATTTCAAAGTGAGAAAGTTTAATAGTGTCTACTCATTTCAGCGCCAAAGATAGGTGTCGTAGTCCTGTCCACCACTTGTGCTATGCCATCTAAGGTGGAAAAATGTTACATATAATTTGATAGCGTGTGTGAAATTAATTTTCCAGTACACGTTCACAATGGTTTTGCAAGTAGCTCCTGATTAACTAGTTGCGTCTCCAAAGCGATGTATAATGCAGTAATATCTTTATCTCTCGATGCCATAACAGGCACAGCTTACAGAATTAAGGTATAATTTTTCATTACAGAGTTATAGCAGTAAATGAGGGTAAAGTTTCACTTATGAAACTGCACTATGTTGCGTTTCGACATCCAATTTCTTACTTCGTCTTTGCTGACACACAGCTTGAGAGAAGAAGCAGCTGCGCTCTTGATCTGTTGTCACGATCTCTTCCCTTATTCCAAACGACGCTATGTAGTACAAGACGAGAAAGTTCTTCGAAAAGGCTCTAGCATAGCTGGGCAAACTGTACCCGAGGGCGGCTTCCCACAGCCTTGTTGTTTTTTTGTGGGGTTCTACGTCCCAAAACCAGTTATGATTATAAGAGACGCCGTAGTGGAGGGCTCCGAAAATTTCGACCACCTGGGGTTCTTTAACGTGCACTGACATCGCACAGCACACGGGCCTCAACATTTCGCCTCCATCGAAATGCAGCCGCCGCGGCCGGGATTCGATCCCGCGACCCTCGGATCAGCAGCCGAGTACCTTAGCCACTAGACCACCGTGGCGGGGCCGGCTTCCCACAGCCTTTCCTGACACTGTCTCACATTATGAAATGAGACGCATAAGGTCTCACAGTACCAGTGCCTACACGCATTCACAGCGCATTAAAGACATCCTGAAAACAAGGCAGCACCGTACGAATGACAAGCGCAGGACTAGGTGCCAGTTGCGGCACTATAATGAAAAGAACAGGCGTGCAAACATGGACACAAGGCGAGAGAAGTGGACAACACGAACGTCGACTATCAACTGAAGTAGAGCACAGAGGCGAAAAAGAGTGAAGACACACAACTTACCTGCATATGCTCAGGAATGGTAGCGCCACCTGTCAGTGCCACCTGTAGTGCCGCCTAGTAGCGCCGCCTTGTGTCCTTGTTTTGCACGCCTGTTCTTTTCCTTATGGTCTTTATCAACTTGGTCAGAATTCTGTCTGTTTGAGTGCCAGCACTATAGTTCTGGCAACCGAATTCAAAGTCAGTGCCACCTGCACCACCCCGAAAGCCGTGAAAAGAACAAATTGCTGTTGCACACTATAAAAATGGTGTCTTATAGGGTGAAGTACACTTTTAAGGCATAAGTAAATGTTTTTCAGCAGAATATGTCTACCTGCGTGGGTTTGTTCTGTTACACTTGGAAATTGACAAACGCTGTTAGGTTACGCTAGCGGCATGTTTTGGCACCACTTTCAGAGCAAAATTAAAATCAATCCAAGAAAGTGTTCCGAGCGGTAGACAGAAATTATGTAGTGACTGGACCGCTTCTAGTATTTTGTGCAGAACCAGCTAGTGATAGTTGTGATGGGAAATGCATCATGGTGGCATGTCCTGGAACCACGATAAGTTCGCTACCAGACCAATAGCACCCTTGCCTAGTGGTCATGGTATATCACTTAAGATGTCGTAATTTCTAATAATGTGCCAATTTCTGCAACATTCGAATTGGTATTGTACTGTGCAAGCACACAAGAGGGAAGAAGAAATGCATTCAGGAGAGAGCGTAGACTTCCAACTGTTTATTCATTAGATCAACAAGCCAGTAGACATAGGCATACACATCAGCTGCGCTGCCTCTGTATGCCAGAAAACCCCAATCCATGAACAACACTAATGCTTAGGTTCCAACATGACCAACAAAGCGACATGCATCACCTGTGTGCATTAAACAAAAATAAGCTTTTTATTGCTATCACAAACACAAGCCTCTTCCACAGACAACGTTATCAAGCAACACCGATATTCCAGTAAAGAAACTGATACCAAAAGTCTTTCTAACAGGACCTGAACCAATGGTGCATACTACGTGTTCTAAATCTACCAATCTTTAAAGATATGAAAACCACAAGAGAGAAAAATACAGTTAAACCTGCTTATAACGAACCTCCATATAACGAATTCCTGGATATAACGAAGTTTTTCTATTTCCCGCCGTTACTCCATAGAAGTACATGTATTTGAAACCTCTACGTAACAAAGTGGCAGTGGGAAAACCCCTCGAAATAACGAATTTTCTCCGCCGACAGCCTGAGATTTTGCCCCAAATTTTGTCACTTTTGCGCGAGCAACAACCGCAAGCACCTCCTCCGCAGCAACGGAATGCGAAGCGGCGGTGTCGCGCTTGGCGCGCTCAAAGACACGGCGACTGCCAGGCGAGAGCGAGTGCACTGTGCGTGCGTGCGAGCGTGCATGAGGAGGGCCTGCATCCCTCGACCCGGTGATCATCCCGCTGCGGGTGTGTCCTCTCCCCCTCACTTCAAACCTGCTCCCGCCGCCTAGCCTGCCAAGCCGCCACCCTCCTTTTCCAGTTGATGTTACTGAGTCGCGCCGGTTTAAGGGAGAAAGAAAAAAAAAAACGAGCCTTTTTTTTTTTTTTTTTTCTACGTGCTAGCAGCGCAACTCTGGTTGCTGCGTGAGTCTGCACTTCGCTAACCTGACAGTAGGTGAGAGCGCTTGTTAGGCCTAGCTCGCGGGGTCACGGGGGCGCGCCTCAAGGGAAGTTTGTCCTTGACAACACAGGGATCGGGTGCACAGGAAATCGCGGGTGATTCAAGGGCAGCGCGCGTGAAATGGTAAAAAAAAAGAACTGGAGACAAACAGCGGTAAACTGGAGGACACGGGCGCGCGTTCCGTGCGTAGTGTTCGCGGCTGACGAACGGCCGTAGTAGCATTCTCCGTCGCCTTGGAAATCCTATCCTCAGAGGGCGCGCACGCGACGCGTTGCTGCCGCGGGCTTTTTTTTTTTTCTTCCCTCCGCTCATTGTTAATTCGTTCCGCGCTCCTTCCTCCTCCACGGTGATTCGCTGCACTTTTTTCGGGCGGGGCACTTCCTTTGTGAAGCCTGCTCCCTACCTCGATCATCCGCGATTTCCGGGCAGCCGCATTATAACCGGTCCTTCATATCGGAAAGGGGAGGGGTGAGGGGGGTCTGCACATTAAGCGGTATGCGGGGGGTCAGAAAAAACCGGGGGGGGTAGAAAAAACCGCATTATTGCCGGTCCTGTACTATAAGCGGTCACATAAGTGTTCTTAGCTGTAAATGTTTTCTCGCCCAAAATAATTGCTTTGGGTCAGCTCTGCCATCTGTAACCGTTTTGCTTACTTAAGCGTTTATTTTTCGAATTTTCGTGCCGAACCTGCATATAATGAAATCCTCTTTATAACGAAGTTTTCCGGGAATTTCTCAATTTTGTTATATCCAGGTTTGACTGTATTCCTTGTAGCAAAAGTATGAAACAAGAACAGTATAGAAAACCACACAGGTGGTGCAGCTGATGCATATGCCTACCTACATTGGCCCGTTGATCTCATGAAATAGTTGCAGGTCTGCAGTTTCCTGTCTTTCTTCTTCTTCCTTTTTACTTGCACACAGATTCGATGTGAATCAGGTAGCTAGTAAAAAGGTCTTATTTCTGTAACAGCAAACCACCATCACGAATTTGCAGTTCCATCTGAATGCTTGCCACCTAGTCGGTGTGCCTGGAAACAGGCAATCCAAGGTCGGTCTATAAAGGCGACACGGTATCGCATTGCTGTGCACTAAACAAACAGCTGTACAAGTCCTCTAATCGTCGCCATGCAGCGTGCACCAAGCCAAAAATGATAAAAGTA
Source organism: Hyalomma asiaticum (assembly GCA_013339685.2). Lineage (NCBI taxonomy): Eukaryota > Metazoa > Arthropoda > Arachnida > Ixodida > Ixodidae > Hyalomma > Hyalomma asiaticum. Next base: position 353,651,661 of record CM023481.1, on the reverse strand, counting down.
AAGTAAAACAACTACTGTCGTGCACCTAAGTGTATGTCATTGCTGCGGAGAGGCCGCAATACATTGTTTCCTGAAAGAAGCTGAACTGAACTGAAGTAAATAATGCTCTACTCAACAGAGAGAAAGAAGTCATCATGAGTGAAGTGAAATGTTCAGGACAAACCGGCATAATGTAAGTCAATTCTTTCTGATGCACAAGTTCCTTATCCTTGTCGTCCGTCGTAGTGCATCATGTGCTTTTCTCAGGAAACAATAGAAGCACATGATGCACTACGACGGACGATATGATGCACTATGCCTGCCAACGTCCGGCAGTTTTGTCGGGACGCAGGAGATATGAATCGGCGCGCCGAACGTTTTTGAGACACCGCGTATCAAGTGAAGCGGGAAAGCCACAGCGCGGCCGTTCGAGGGACTGCAGGGGTTCAAAGTATGTGGTGCGTTTATTATGCGAGTGCGTGCATTATGCGTGTGTGACATTTGGTTTTATGAATGTGAGTAGGTTGATTACTGAGGACTGTTTTCCGTGTCACGAAAAGTGGGTGCACGTTACAATCTGTGCTTCACTTTTTTTTTCTTTTTTTTTTTGTTGTTGTTGCGGGAAACGGGTACGCGTTACAATCGAGGGCGCGGTAGAATCGAGTGAATCTCCCAGATTCCGTTTCTGCAAATTTGGCAAGTATGGTTTCAGTACTCGTGGTTTCCGAACCCTCCGACTACCGCCGTGATGCCACATGCAATATTGAGGCATAAAAGTTTTTGTTCTACCAGCTCAGGTCAGTTATATTTTTTCGATTTCACGACAAGGATATTTTCGCTTCAACGAAATTTTTCCCACACACCATCAAGTTTGTTGTAGCGAGAGTCGACTGTATCCATCAGATTAGCCACAACATAAAGTGCATCGGCCAGCGAGCGAGTGTAAAAGTTGTTCTTTCAGCCGCTGAAAAAGCTTAAAAAAATGCGGCGCCAAGTGAATGCAGGCGGTGACCTCAAGTAGAAGTGCAGAACAAATCATCAGGACGAATTCGTTACCTGTAATGATAATGTGGTGTATTCTGTACCGCTATCGTGTAACAATGAGTACATCGGACAAACCAGCAGATGTATGAATGAACGCCTGAAAGAACACAGATACAATGTAGAAAGTGATTCATTGTAGGGATTGTGGTTGCTGGCCTCTTTATAAATGGTTGCTGGCCTCGTTAACATTTCCAGGATCCATACAGGCTCGAAGCTTGCCATCTCTTTTTCTGACTATGACAATAGGCCTCACCAAATCTGTTGGTTTGTTGACCCTTTGAGTAATGTCAGCGTCTTCCATGTGCTGCAGCTTCTACTTCAGTGGTTCTTTCAGTGCAAAGGGGAAGTGTTGTGCCGCCTTTATCGCTGGTATGGCATGTTCACCCAGGACCATCCGGTATAGACTGGCCACACAGCTGGTACCTTAAAACAGTTGGGAGAATTCCTGCAGTAATTTTTCAAAACACTTGGTATTAACCACATCAGCTGTATGAACCACCATTTCTAGGACCTCCATTGCTTGTAGCCCTAATATTGTCTGCTTGCTTTTCTTTTTGTTTGTAGTCCCAGTATTGCCTGCTTGCTTTTCTTTACTACGAAGAATATGAATGTACCAGACCTGTTGTTCACGACCACTGGCATGGCGACCACGCTGTAGTGCTTGATCACATCACCACTGTAGGAACTCCGTTCCTACAGTGGTTCCTACACGTCTGCACAGCTTCAGGTCTGCCTGTGCGTTGCATCTTCGAAAAACAGAACCTGGCGACAAATTTGCTTGCGACCCAGTGTCAACTTTCAAGACAACGTTTTGATTGGCCACCTTGGCTGCAACTATCCAGTACGCCATTCGTTCTGCTGTGCACACCTTGACGTTGAAAATGTTGAAGTTGTCACTGCCCTGGACTACTGCTCCGACTGCTGGATCTTTCCAGCAGCAGGCTGTCAGATAATTGGCACGTTTGCATGCAAAGCAAGTCTTCCCGAATGCTGGACACTGCTTCCACTCGTGCATTCTGCTGTACCCGCCGCATCTGAACTGGTCACGCTGTTTCACTACTGCATCGTGCCTTTCAGCTTGGCCCCATATCTCTTTTCGGTGCGTTGACACTTCAGCGGCTTTGCAGATCTGTTCTGCTATCACAAGCATGAGATCTTTCACTTTGAACTTTTCAGGTAACTTCACATTGTATTCGTGACATGTAGGATCTGGTTAAGGATCATCGAGTCGCTCAATGTTGAAAAGTTGCAACTCTGGGCTAGCTTCCATAGGCCATGCAGAAATTGTTCGAAGGGTCTGCCTCTCTCTTGGATTCTTTAACGAAATGTGTACCTCTCGTACACTGCATTCTGCTGCTCCTGACAGGACGTTTCAAACTTGCTCACAACTGTTCCATCGTCGTCTTTGTCTTCTTCCGCTGTAAAACTGAAGTTATTAATTACCTCCAGGGGTGTCATCCCCAGCCACACTTAGCAGCAGCGCAGTCTTAGAAGCTTACATCCTTGGGTCTTTGGGTGACTGTGTTGCCTTCAGGGAGAGCTCGAACCTCTGTTTAAACAGTGCTCACTTTGTGATGTTCCCTGATAGCTGTAGCTGGTTCGGCGGATTGCGTACGGACAAGGCGTTGTGTCCAAGATCAGGCAGTTCGTTTCGCTTACGACAAGAACAGCTGCCTTCAAGACTCATCTCAGTTTCAACGAGACTTGCAGAACCGAAGGCCTTATGTCGAAATCTCTTCGTTTGAAGATGTCGGTCCGTACAACGTGAGGCCATAGGATCATCCGGCAAGCTGAAAAAAAACCTACTGGCAGCACAGATCCAGCAGTGCAGTCAAGATCTTCGGAATTTAGAGAACGCAACGTTCTTTGCCAGACGTAAGTTGGAGCATCTTCTCGGAGGCGAGTTTCCCGATGTTCAGCTGCACGCAAACTTCACCGCTTCTCTAAGAGAACATAAGTGCAAGGCTTCTCAGGACAGGAAACTCAAAGGGCTACGTCCGAAGGTTCCAAATGATGCCAAGGAAGCGGTCGTTAACTTATCCTGCTACCAGCCAAGTCCTGAAGAATTATCAATCCTGCACCGTGGCTTGAACTACAACACGAGTGCTGCCTCTAACCCGAAGAAGGTGATCTGCGCTGTTGAACGAGTGGTTTCTCAGCTGCCGCCTGAAGTGCAAGATGAAGCACGCACCAGAGCCATAGGTGTACTCTCATCTTGGCAGAAGCGCAATCTGCCGACGGGCCTCCCACCGACAGAAAAAGAAGCAATACGGACCCTACGCAGCAACAAAAGTATCGTCGTCCTCCCAGCAGATAAGGGCAATGCCACGGTATTACTATACCGCAGCGCATACAACGAAAAAATGCTCTATTTGCTTGAAGACGGAGGAACATATTCCGTATAAACTAAGGACCCCACAAGCAGCATTCAAAACAAACTGCAAGAAACGCTGTCCACTGTCTTCCCACCAGCCTGCCCTCAACACAAAAAGTTATACTACCGGTTATTGTGCACCAACGGTTCAGCCCCTGCGATCTACGGTCTCCCTAAAGTACACAAGGCAGGCGTACCTCTTCGGCCAATAGTCGACTTCACTCGTTCACCGCTCTACAAGCTATCTGGGTATTTGCACCAAGTGCTCAGCTCCCTAGCCGGCCACACCACAACACATGTTGAGAACTCTTCAGCATTCATGGAAACTGTGCGTGGCCTTCATCTCAGTGATGACGATGTGATGGTGTCGTTTGACGTGACCTCGCTTTTTACCAGTGTCCCTATCGACTTGGCCGTCAAAACCTGCAAAGAAGCCCTTTCCAGGGAGGCCAGCCTCGCTGACCGGACGCCCCTGGATCCCTCAGAGCTTTGTGAGTTGCTTCATCTGTGTTTAAGTAACACGTACTTTACTTGCAACTCTAAAATCTACAAACAGACGCATGGGACTGCTATGGGGGCATCAATATCCGTTACAACCACAAACCTTGTGACGGAAGCCCTGGAGGAAAATGTCCTGACAGATTTCAAACCTGCAGCGAAAGTTTTTCTGCGCTATGTGGACGACTGCTTTAGTATCCTGCACAAAAACGACATCGACCGGTTGCTACAAAGGCTCGACGCCATACAACTGACCATACAATTTACTCTGGAGCGAGAAGAAAACGGCAAGCTTCCTTTCCTAGACGTACTCGTACATCGTTCCGACGGTGGCCTATCCTTTTCCGTTTATCGCAAAATGACCGATACGGGTCGCTACCTCCACTTTGCGTCCTGCCACCCGACTGGACACAAGACTTCTGTCGTATCGTCTTTGGTTCGTAGGGCCACCCGCTTATGCTCCAATGAAGACGAACTGCAGAGAGAACTTATTACGGTACGGCAAGAACTGTCCAATAACAGCTATTCGTCTGCTTTTGTTCGCAGAATTGAAAAACGAATGCTGAATCCTCAACCAGCCGAGAAACGAACTCTTCAAAAACGGGCCAGCATTCCCTATGTACCTGGTATCAGTGAAACACTTTCAAGAATATTTTGAAAATATGATTTACGCGTAGCACATGTGCCATCGAACAAGCTCCGCAGCAGTCGTCAACGTGAAGGACCGCTTACAAGAAGAAAAGTTCCCAGGTGTAATCTATAAGATCCCGTGCCACGACTGCAATTTCTGCTACATTGACGAAACAGGAAACTTCATTCGACGAATAAAAGAGCACAAACGCGATGTTCACAATCACCGCCATGTGTACAACGCACTAACGGAGCATGTGCACAAGAGTGATCACTCTATCGCTTGGGAGAATGCTGCAGTCATAGCTAAAGAGAAGAATTTGACAACGAGACTGCTGCTGGAATCTCTGCTGATACGGACGACGCCTGATACCATTAACAGGACAGATGGAAACATGCCTCAAATTTATGCCCGTTCATTATGTCACATACTGCATATTTAACTGGACAACGGTGCTACATCCGCTGCATTGTGAACAAAGAACCTGTATAGGCTCCGAAACGTCGAAACTACCTTTTTGACTTGGTCAGTGACCGTAAGTTTCATTACCACATCATACTACCTGACCAGACGAGCTTTCGTCGAATTCTGGACTATTTGCGTAGCTCCATTTTCCTTGGTATTCGGCGGTGCCCCTTCACTTCTTGAAGCAGTTGCTAAAAAGGCCAAGCGCGACCACACGTTTGTCGCCATGTAACGGATGGTTCGTGCAAGAACAGAAAAGAAGCTTTATTGAAAGGTGCTGTTAGACGGGTCAGCATCCTCGCCAGCAATCTATGTGGGACATGGCTGGTACTCACAGTGCATGAGTGTGTTGCACGATGCAGGCAAGAATTGACTTACATTATGCTGGTTTGTCCTGGACATTTTACTCACGATAGCTGCTTTCTCTCCATTGAGCAGAGCATTATTTACTTGTGTGTGTTATTTTAATATCATATGGGTTTCCCAAAATACAGATGTGTAACTTTCATCTATAGGCAAATGCTTTTATATATATTGGATGTGCGTGAAATTTGGCTATGCCCATTTTCTGTGCCAGCGATCACGTTACTGGTGCTCAAATTAAGCAGCAGAAGTATTCTTGCTGGCAGACTTTTCGACACAGTCAACACAGTAATGAAGCAGGAGGTATGATGCACACTTGTGCGTACATTATGCCTGCTTTTGTTAGGCAGTGCATGCGGACAACGCTGTGTTCTCACTTAGCATGGCACATTCACATTTAATCTGTTCGCAGTAGGTACAGGAGCAGCTGCAAATATAGATTGATCCAGGTGTTCGAGCATTTGGCCTAGGTACCGTGCCGCTACTTGACTTTCCAATGCTGTGCGCGCAACTGAATTCTATGGAAATAAATCCGTTTTCAAGAAACACATTTGCCTGAGAGGCCTGCTACCCACAAACACTACCTTACCTGAGCCTCCGGCTCACTTGGAAGGTTCCTGATTTTCAAAAAATACCTGAAGCAACTCGCCAAAAAGGCTAGACACTCGCACACAAAGCGCAACTATATTTACATAAAGCACTCCAATTACAAACTGCCATTGAAAACATTGATATAACTTCAGGACTTTTGATGGTATACTGCATTCTACAGTTCTCTACAAAATTGGAAGTGTTTATTACTTGGTATGCCATACATATATAGTCTGGCGACCTCATAGGCGAAATTTGACGAGAGATGGTGACTTTTGGTGACTTCCTCCTTGTCGTATGGCGACATTGACTTGAAACTTAGTGGTGGCAACCCTTGTGTGGGCTCAACACGTGCTGCGCACTGGCGATGTGCATTGAACACTTGCTTCACATAAAGGCGAAAGCCAAAGCGCTGCATGGACAGTCGGCAGTGGATGGGCGTGAGGCGTGTGTGCAGGCTGTGTGCATACACTTGTTGGTGGACTGGCGTGAAGTACGTGTTCGAGTGTGCGTGGGTTTTGTGCACCAGGCGCGTGGGCCGTAAGAAGTGCACTTGTGAGTGGTTTGTGGCCCAGCGCTGTGAAGGCTAAGAGCAAGTGCGGTTGCCCTCGAGTATTTGCTTCTTTGTTGATAATGTCAGTCATTTTCGTAGTGTTCTAATTTTGCTTTAATAAACATTCTTTGTGAGTTACCTGCGGCTCCAGGCTTCATCCTTGGCAGCAAGACGACCTGAACCCCTACAACCTGCTGGCAGTGAGGAGTGTACTGAATTGGTTTAAAGGACTGTGACCAGGGCATAGGCATAGACTACAAAGGGGGGGAAGGGGGGGCAGTAAAAGGGGCACGTTCACCTACCCCGGCTTTGCTCAAGGGGTGCATTGTCCCCTCAGGTAAAGTTCGCTACTCACACCCTTCTCCCTACAATCGAGGAAATTTAACCCCAGAGCGTAGCTCAGGACAAGAGGCCAGGAAATATTTGGAGCATTACAGGTAAAAACAGTGGAACAAGTTTGTGCAAAAACAAAAGAAAATGAATTCATATAAAAAAACTACGTTCTACACAACCACCCTTAATTGTCACGCCAGCAATTCATTATAGAAATATAGCAAGTGCAGCCCACGCTGTATTTCTGTGGCTCAAAAGCACGCGTCACTGCACATGCTTTTTCGCGACATTGCCATCCAGTGCACATGGTGAAAAGAGCACCCGTTTATTTGAAAACTTTGGACATTCCATTAATTAGCAAGCAAATGAGCAATGCAACAACATAGGTTGTGTAACGACCAAGACTGACAGCGTGGAGCGTGTGGAGTGACTCTCATCATAAGGCACCCGGCTTCTTCGGATGAAACCAACGGGTAAGCAGGTCCGTAACAAGCGACTGGTTACGTAGGCCAGTCGGTCCTCGCTTGCTTGGGCAGTGTGTAAAGGAAGGATCACCATCATCATCATCAGCAGCAGCAGCAGCAGCCCATCTTATGTCCACTGCAGGACGAAGGCCTCTCCCAATCCTCTCCATTCTTGCCTGTCCTGTGCGAGCTGATTCCATTTGACGCCTGCAAGTTTCTTGATTTCGTCCCCCCATCTTACTCTCTATCGTCCGCGGCTACGCTTGCCCTCTCTTGGTATCCATTCCATCGTTCTAACTGTCCATCGGTTATCTATCCTTCTCATCACGTGGCCTGCCCATGTCCATTTTTTTCTTCTTAACGTCGCTTATTATGTCTGCGACTACCGTCTGTTCTCTGACCCACTCGGCTGTCTTTCTATCTCTTAATGTAACGCCTATAATTTTTCGTTCCATCGCCCGCTGTGCGGTTCTTAGCTTCCTCTCGAGCTTTTTCGTAAATCTCCAAGTTTCTGCCCCATATGTCAGTACTGGCAAAATGCAGTAGTTATATAGTTTCCACTTGAGTGATAGTGGTAGATTTCCTTTCATGAGTTGGGAATGTCTCCCGTACACGCGCCAACCCATGTTTATTCTACGGTGGATTTCTTTTATATGGGCGGGTTCTGCTGTCAGTAGCTGTCTTAGATATAGGCATTCTTCTACGACTTCTAATGTCTGGTTTTCGATCGTGAAGCCACATCTTTTCACCGTGCCACTTAGCATTATCTTTGTTTTCTGCATGTTCATCCTTAATCCTACTTTAGAGCTTTCTCGGCTTAAGTCTTCAATTATCTTTTGCACTTCGTCGCCATCATTGCTAAACAGTACTATGTCGTCTGCAAATCGTAAGTTACTTAGATATTCGCTGTTAATCTTTAGCCCTGTCTCGTCCCAGTCTAGTCTTTCGAAGATTTCTTCCAAACATGCAGTAAACAGCATTGGAGAAATTGTATCTCCTTGTCTGACACCTCTCTGTAGTGGAATTTTTCTGCTTTTCTGAAGGAGGAGTAGGGTGGCTGTAGAATCTTTATATATGTTAGCTATTATACAGTAAAACCTCGTTATAACGAAGTTGAGGGAGGAGCCGTAATTACTTCGTTATAACCATTAGTTCGTTATAGCCAATATCGATTTCATCTATAGAAATTTCAAGGGGAATTGCGATTGCTTCGTTACATCCAATAGTTCGTTATATCCGGGTTCGTTATAACGAGGTTCCACTGTATTTACGTAGCTATCACATATTCCTTGATGACGCAATTCCTTCAGAACTGCTGTTATCTCTACCGAGTCAAAGGCCTTTTCGTAGTCTATGAAAGCCATATAGAGGGATTTGTCGTATTCCGCGGATTTCTCGATTGCCTGATTGATCACATGAAGGTGGTCTGTGGTGGAATATCCTTTTCTGAACCCTGCTTGCTCTCTTGGTTGATTGAATTTCAAGTGTGGCCCTAATTCTGTTTGAGGTAACCTTTGTGAAAATTTGTAAAGTGCTTAGAGTAGACTGACCAGCCTGTAGTTCCTCAAGTCTTTAACATCTCCCTTCTTATTTAATAATAGAATATTTGCGTTTTTCCAGCTGACTGGTACATTTGAAGTTTTGAGGCATTGTGTGTATTCGCAACTCAAATCAACAGTGAGAGGGCGCTGCGGAGTCTGGCACGGTCTGGCCACAATGTGCAGCATGGCGGATACACGAAGGTCCCCGCGTCCGCTGTCTCTCGCACAAATATTAACTTTTTTGCAGTGTGACAGCAGTTCGCGTTGTTTTGTAGAAGGGGAGCGGGTTGTCGATACGGAGAATCTAATTTTAGTTGGAAGCAGTGGTTCTGCAAGCGCAAGTGGAGTGTGGAGGTGGTCGCGTTGTGTGTTCAAACATCCGGCGTGACTGCGGACCTGCACGAGATCCTTGTTCAAAGAGCCGATGTTTTCCGGGAGCCCTCCATCACTGCAGCGAAGTGCTCGTGCACAGCTGGATTGTCCGCAAAGTGCAAGCACATTTACGGCGTTGTTTTTTAGCCGTATTCGCTGGCATGGGACATCTGAAAAATAAATTGTTTAAGCTTTATGTGTCAATGTGTGCTGGATTTAGTTTTTCACACCAGAAAGAAGGTCACAATATTTTTAGGGAAAGAAAAAGGGCACCAGCAAGCAAATTATGCCATGTTTGGAGTGTCATAAAACATTGCACACGGAACGTGGCATCTGCAACACATAGTTTAAAGTTGCTCGTGACACAATGACATGATCAATGCCTTTGACACTGACGTCAGCATAATCGAAACAACCTACATAACGCTACTTTAGGTACAAATGCTGCACTTGCAGTATGGTACGCGCCAGCAGAAAGTGGATGCCGTTGGTTTTCCTTAACTTGCAAGGACGAGTAAAATTGTCGTGATGGTGGCGTGCATGTCGCCAATTACTGCAATAAACCTGCTGAGTGAACTACCACCCTCATATGGACACATTCGATTCGTGCGTGATTGGAAGGCAAATCCGTGCGCGGAGAGCTGTCTGCGTGCACTGCAAATTCGTCCGTGCCATGCAGGAGACTGCGCTTTCAATCAGTGCCAAGTTTACAATGATCGCTTCCCCGAACTTGCTGGTACGTCAGTAGTAAACACTAGAACTTCCGACACTCGTTCAAGATGCACGAGTGTTGTGCTGGAAAGTGCACGGGATGCCTTCCGTGTTGCCGCCACGTGTAGTGCAGAATACACGAACATCGTAGAAACCGTTCACAGGTCGAACATGTGCTTGAACTGCAGCATGATACATGCAGGAAATAATCGCAAGTGTGCCCAATGGATCAAGTCCTCGTATTCCGGTAAACATACACAGAAAATAAAGTACAGCTCAATCGCAAGTGTAATGCACATGGCGAACCGAGCCCTCGCAATGCGAAATTTGTTGACATACTTCAGGCGCCGCAGCAACGTGTAAAGTCGCTAGGTACAATGGTCATGTAATAGGTTCTAGTTAACAAGTTTACGCTAGTGCCTCACCTGGAAAAAAGAAATCCTCCCGTGCAAAATGCTGCAAGCAAACTGTCATCGTCGGCGTCACAGCCTTGCCAATGCGAAGATTTGCAATCCACCGCGCTCTGCGGCTTCGGTCTTTGGCCTCGGAAGGAAATGCATGAAAAGAAATAGCTCTGTCTTTCCATCTCGCAGACACGCACTGAGGAACACAGCAGAACTGCTTGGCCGTTCGTTTTTTCTTTACTGGCGGCTCCATCTTACCGTCCACAGCTGCAGCCGATACGGTACTCATGGCGTTCGGACTGTTCGGACCTCAGTGCGCCGTTTCCTCCCACTGCCGCTAGGTGCCGCATGAATTGCTGGAGTCGCGAATAGTGTCGCGAGCCTTCTAGTCAGGAAGTCTCCTCCATCTTTGATCAAGTCGGCGGTTATGCCATCTTCTCCTGCAGCTTTTCCACGGGACATGCCCTGAATTGCTTTTCTAACCTCGTCCGCAGTGATGCATGGAATTTCGGTGACCTGATCGACATTTATTACCCTCATGGGGGGGAGACTCGTATTTGAGCTGTATAGTTCAGAATAGAAGTTCTCGGCCACCTTGGCTATATCACTGAAGTTAGTAATGGTGTTGCCCTGCCTATCTTTCACTGCATGCATTATGTTCTTTCCCACATAAAGCCTCCTTTTAGTTGCTTTGATGCCGACTCCTTTTTTGACGGCTGCTTCTATTTCTTTCGCGTTATGGTTACATATGTCCCTGACTTTACTTTTATTGATGAGCTTAGACAGCTCGGCAAATTCTGTCCTATCTCTTGAGTTAGTTATTCGCATCTGTTGGCGTTGTTTGATTAAATTTTAGTAGATTCAGAAAGCTTATTTACATCTTGTCTCATTGCTTTGGCCCCCTACCTCGATCGCCGCTTCGGTGATCAGCTTAGTAATGTCTTCGTTCATCTTCTCTATGTTCTCATTTTCTTCCTGTCCTCTAGTAGAGCCTCATACTTGTTCTTAAGTGCAATTCTAAATTCTTCTCTTTTTGCCCTGACCCCATCGGGGTTGGCTTGTTTCCGTGTGATTAACTTTGTCCTTGTCCTCTTAAGATTGAGAGTTATCTGCGCCCTTCGTAGTCTGTGGTCAGTACTTCTGACCTTATTAGGCACTTCCGTGTCTTGTACTATACCTGGATCACTGCACATTATGAAATTTGTTTTGTTTTTCGTTTCTCAATTGGGGCTTTTCCATGTCCACTTTCTGTTCTTATGTTTTTTAAAGAAAGTATTCATAACATGGAGGTGATTACGTTCTGTGAAATTCCACTAGCATCTCTCCTCTGCTATTTCTATCACCTTCGCCGTAGTTCCCGACCGCCTGGTCTCCTTGTAGTTTCTTTCTTATTTTCGCATTGAAGTCCCCCATAAAAGTTCTATATTGGGTGTGTACCTTGTTCATTGTCGCTTCTACATCCTCATAAAACTGTTCTACATCTTCGTCATTATGGCTGGTCGTTGGTGCATAACATTGTATTAGTTTTAGTTTGTATCGCCTATTTAATTTTATCACGATACCTGCTACCATTTTATTGACTCTATAGAATTCTTCAGTGTTACCTGCCATGTCTTTGTGTATAAGGAATCCCACGCCGTATTCACGCTTTTCTGGCAGTCCTCTAGTAGCAGAGAACATGCCCTTCATTAAGCAATAAGTGCCCTTCTCCTGGTACCCTAACCTCGCTAAGGCCAATGATATCGCAATTAATACTCCTTAATTCTTCTAGTAGTTCAGCTAGTCTGGCTGTGGTGCAATGTATTTCAGAACGTCCGCGATGAAGCACTTTTGCTGAATCCGAATACCAGCACGGCATGTCTAATCGCCTCGTCTGCCTCGCGACAGTTTCCACCGCCTTTGACTCGCCATCTCGCGTAGTTTTGAGAAAGCGCACCTTTCCTTTCTTTTTTTTTTTTCTCTTTGACGTGCCAAGGTGGTTGTCTCAGGGAAAGAGGTAGGGGGGGGGGGTGCGTAACGCACGAAGTGGGGGAGGATGCGTATCAGCCTAGCTCGCACCTCACGGAAGTGCCGTGATGAATAAATTCCATGTGTCCGTCGATCGGCGCTCTAGCCTATGTCACGATGTTGGAAGCGATTGCTGAGTTTGTGGAAGTGCTACAGCTTTGTAGTTATGAGAGAGACAGAACTCCACATGCGTTATGCTTGTAGAGCTTGACTCATTTCTTGTCAGTTTACCCTAATAGAAGGTTACTACAAATATCTTAGCATCGTGGCGTAGGTTGGATATCAAGCAAGTTATGACATTGTAAGATTGATAAGTTGCTATTTTAGAGCACCGTTTACTAAACAGTCAGGGCGGAAGACTTAATATGCAGTTTCTGACCTAGCCTTGAAAGGTCGCCTTCACAAACATTAGTACCTAATTAACTAAGTGGTTCCACTGGCAGTTACAATCTATTGTGCCATTTGGTGATGTGCGCACATGAATATGTCATTTCCCTTCAATAGAATCAAATTAAAGTCGCCGTCTGTCTCAATCATTCGTGTGCCTTTTTCGTCTTCCGTCTGTTGTGGTGGGATTATCTTCTGATAGATTGTCAATTGGTAAGAACAAGAGGTGCGTCCCTATCAGCAATCGCCTATCTGGTAGCAGAATATAATTTCCTTTTTTGTGTGTATATCTGTGTGTGTGTGTGTGTGCGTGCATCGCGGCATGTGACTTGTGCTTCAAACAAAAAGAAAACTATTTTACAACAATGTGTTATAGAATACAAACACTATAATAAAATACGATATAATAGCGCTGGGTAAAGCTATGAGGAGTGTTTCGACTTAGGCGTTAAATAGTTAGGATATTTAAAGGTCTGTTAGCTGGCAATTTAAGTGCGTCACGATTTAAGGAATTTTCTACGACTTATAATAAATAAGAACAACCGTAAGAGCCCGTGCGTGTTTAGTGGTGTATCTATCCTGGAGTTTCATAGTGCGAGTAGGTATAATTCATGCGTGGAGGGAGAGAAGGAGAAAGGTGTGTTTGTTGATGACACTAGGCTTGCGTTGGTGGAGTTTGCAGGAATCGCAGAGAGTGAAATTGTGAGACAGTGCTTGCGCGACGTATGCTGATCAGTGAATTCAATGCGTAATGGGCTTTTTTTTAATGGCCGAAAAGTGTTGGCCAAAGAACGGGAAGCTTGACCATCCCGCTGGTACAGAGAGAGGTTGAAGATGGGGGCACAGTTGTGGCACAATGTTATTAGCCCTGAGAAGTCGGGGTGGTGGCACCTGGCGGGAGGGCACGGATAGCATCATGGTAAGGGCTCGCGCATCAGCTCTCTCTCCTCCTGCCACAGTGCTTCTACATGAACATGAACTTGCATCATTGCTTTTGCGTTGTACGGTGTCTGTGTTCACTTCTTGTTGCTTGCCTCACTGCTCCTAACGAGCAGCGAAAACAGCTGCCAAAATGATCCACGTTAAGAACAGTGATATGTTTCTGTATACTGTGCCCCATCGCGCTTCCTTTCAACGGTTATCACTTTGGGTTATTGTATGCAGGTAAGGAGACTGGTTGCGGCGCATTTACATAGAGGCGAAATGCAAGAACACTCGTGCACTTCTATTGAAGGTGATTGAAGGTCAATAACAAACATGCTGAAATGGAATTCGCACATATTAAACATTTGTGCGTCCTCCTTCCGAAAACTCTAAACTCAGGCATAAATTAAAACAAGCACCAGCTGAAGCAAAACAGCTTACTTATCGCTCATTTGACCGAAGCTTGAATACGCGGCTATTGTTTGGGACCCACTCACGAAACAGAACATCGATGCACTCGAGAGGATTCAGCGGAAAGCTATACAGTTTATTTATTCAAAGTATTGGCAGACTGACTCTCCAACCCTTGTAATGTGTGAACATGGTATTCAAACATTGCAGCTTTGATGTAAGATACAAAGGCTAAAGTTTCTTTTTCAGCTTTTTTCTTTTTCAGCTTTCAGCTTCTTTCAGTTTCTTTTTCATTTCCCAAAACTATAATTATCGTTCAAGTGTGACACAAATAAAACTCTCTCTTTCCCTCGAACTGTTAACCGACCGTCGTAATATTGCCCTCCTGTCGCTACTCCATAAATACGTGTACCAGTTCGACCATCATATCTTAGGCCTGCATACATCACCGCACACATCCCGTGGAATACACAACAATCTGAGCTTCATGCGAATATACGGTAACACTGACGCATTCAACCATTCGGCGCTTCCGCGTGCCATACGCTTATGGAACAGCCTACCTGATACCATAGTCGCCGAAACTAACTAAATGAAATTTCGTCAGTCGCTTAACACGCATATCACCAACAGACCATGGTCTGACTAACTTATCTAATGTTGTGATTAGTGTACTCAGTGGTCATCCAGTGCTCGCGCAGTTACATGTGCAATAGCCTTGAAGTTGTAGTCCCCCGTTCACCCCCCCCCCCCCTTTTTTTTCTTTTTTTTCCCATTCTCTTTTCATTTTTTTCGTTACGCCATAATATACATTGTATCACTTGTATTTTCTGTGTAATTTATTATGCACTATATGATACTACGTAACTTGTATCTCACTTTTTGATGTTAGCTTTTGTGCATCGTTCTTGTATAATTTCACCTTTTATAGCATTTTTTGTATTAATTGTTTGCTTATGCTGTGCTTTTCACTTGTCTTTTTTGCTTACGTCATTTACTTTGTCTATATACCTTTGGTTTATACAAGTTCTGTGAAGCTCCCCTTACTCAATGCCCATGTGGCCATGTAAGGTACTTTCAAATAAATAAATAAATAAATAAAACAGAAAACTAACTTTAAATCTAGATGGTTATATATCAGCCCTCTTAACCCGAGAAACAAGGCACCATCATGCTGAGTGCCTTGCTCCCTTCAGCACCAGAACCAGTGCGCTTAAATTTTCATTTTTTCCCAGGCACGATAAACGAGTGGAACACCCTTCCATGGTTGCATAATGCTGAGCTAATAGAACAAATTATTAAATAGGACGTAGTAGTACGTTGTTTTGCCTTGGTGTAACCTACCTACTGTATTTTACTCTATGTTACCTTACCTACTGTATATTATGATTACTGTACGTATGTATATACATTCTACATTTTTGTTGTGTTATAGTGCGTAGTGTTCCTTTCTTTTCTTTTCTTTTTTTTGATGTCGTTGTATGGATCTGTGTAGTATGTATACTGCTCAGTTGAATGTAGATGCAATCACTCCTGCCTGGGCTGCTAAATGTGCCTGCAGTATTCTATAATCAAATAATTAAAAATAAACAATATTGTAGGTGATGTAAATGATATATTCAATTCACTGCCAATGAACTGTCACTAATATTGTAAATGAAGTTCAGTTATGGTGTGGCTACAGGGGCACCTGTCAGGTGTTGCTTGCCTTATGCTCCTGTATCTTTCTTGAAATTGTATTTGAGAGCAGTAAATGTTCATTCATTCATCAAAAAAAAAAAAGAAAAAAGGGGAAGTGAGTGAAGATGAAAATAAATGAACTCCAGACAGCAAAATTTATCCATGTCCTCCACTACGATGTGCCTCATAATTGTGTCATGGTTTCGACACGGAAAACACCATAATAGCGGGCTCTAGTGTATTGGAAAGCAACAAACATAAAGATTTAGCGTTAGCGCTATGGTAAGATGGGGTGCACCTCGTGGCACAAACTAGCCTTTTAGTTTAGCGGAAGAGAGCCAAACGTTAACGCTAACGCAAAGGCATGCGACGCTATCTACACCCTAAAACAACTATTTTTGGATCCTTGAGTGCGCCAGGAAGTTGGTCTTATCCAAAATCATTGAGCCACTATCGTGTATGTAGTGTATGTGTGTTGTTGGTGTTGTGTCGACAGACCCGAAAAACATCGCTTTGTTTCAAGATGCCACCATCGAGTCTCCTGATTTTGGTTCTGACCCATACTGCCTGTCATAAGTTCGGACGGTATAAAAGCGCTTGTGCTTTGGAAAGCAAAACAGCAATGCAGGCAGTTCGTGTCCTCAATGGGAGGCCTCCTTAATATCGAGGCTATGCACAACCAGACATGTCGCCGACAATTCCACTTTGAGAAGGCGGATTTTCCACTTCTCATCAGTGCCCTGGAGCTCCCGTAACATTTCACGAGTGCCATGTTCCTGCGAAGGCTGGCTTATTCAAACCGCCTGCTGGAATACTTCACCAGACATCACACTGCGATGTCGAGCACTGCAAATGCAGTAATGCACCTGATACTCATCTCAGCTTGACTTTTGACTGCAGCTTGAAACAGCTGATCCTTAAAAAAAAAAACACACATGTGGTAGCACCGCCATCCTGATGCAACTACAGCTAATGTGAGCAAAGCAAGTGCACTCACACTTTAAGCCTTGTGGGCCACTCATAAAGAGCACATTTTGAAAGCGGCATCATCTTGTCACCAATGCATGGCTTGCGAAGCTTAATTAGCCAAACTTAAAGCAAATGCAAACAGTAGTGTGTAATGAATGAGCTTAACAGTGCAGGCCAATGTCCCAGCAGATCAGAAGCGAGCGGTCTCACTTTGACTGATGTCACCATCTTGCCAAATGTAAAGCCATTTTTGCGAGCAATTAGCATAGAAAATTGAAACGGGCACAGGGATACGCTTGTAATGGGGTATATTTGAACTACGGGGAGATCAGCCGGTGCAGCCCCAATCAGCCTGCGCCCCACTGCTGCGCATCCTGTGTTCCTCTCGAGATTGTCGTCGTCTTTGCTATTCTTGCCTCGCGACATCACCCCCGGCGGCAAAAGCGCCGACCCGGTGCCAGCTAGACTGCAGCCACGTAGTATGGCTTGAGACGACTGACGTGGACGACATCAGATGACATGGATGACGAGGAAGCATCGGCAGGAAGTATTTCATACGTCACATCACTGAGTTGTCGGACAACATGATAGGGGCCGGAATACCAGGATAGCAGCTTTCCCGAGAGTCCGACGTGCCTTGAAGGAGTCCACAGGAGGAAGAGGTCATCCACGGAGAACTGGACATCACGATGGTGGCTGTCATATAGAGATTTCTGTTGTGACTGGGACTCAGAAAGACAGTCATGAGCAATGTGACGTGCTTGGGCCGCTGCAGAAATGGCGTCGCAAGCATATTCAGACGGGGACTTCAGATCATTGGGCAAGATTGTGTCAAAAGGCAAGGTCAGTTCACGGCCATAGAGCAGATAGAACGGGAAATACAGAGCGGTGTCGTGGAGTGACGAGTTGTAAGCGAACGTCACAAAAGGAAGGGCTGCGTCCCAGTCACGATGATCGGAGGAGACATACATCGATAACATATCAGTAAGTGTGCGGTTCAGGAGTTCTGTGAGCCCGTTTGTTTGAGGATGGTATGCGGTCGTTAAATTGTGTTGGGTGGCACAAGATGGAAGTAGGTCTTCAATAACTCGGGATAGGAAGTAACGGCCCCTGTCCGTGAGAAGCTGGCGAGGAGCTCCATGGTGTAAGATGGTGTGCAGCAGAAAGTCGGCAACGCCAGTAGCGCAACTGGTCTGGATGGCTCGTGTTATAGCGTAGCGGGTAGCATTATCCGTTGCGACGGCGACCCACTTATTTCCATTTCTGGATGTAGGGAAAGGGCCCAACAGGTCAAGGCCGACACGATAAAATGGTTCCCTGGGTATGTCCATTGGCTGGAGTAATCCAGCTGGAGACAAAGCGGGCTTTTTGCGATGTTGGCAAGGTTCGCAAGCCGCAACATAACGTCGTACAGAACGGTAGAGTCCTGGCCAGAAAAATCGTCGCCGGAGACAGTCGTACGTCCTGGAAACACCAAGGTGGCCAGCGGTGGGTACGTCATGGAGCTGTGCGAGTACAGTTGCCCGCAAAATCGTGGGAACGACTAAGAGCAGCTCGTTCCCTTCAGGTCGCATATTTTGGCGGTATAAGATGCCATCCAGAATGAGGTACATTCGAAGGGAAGGGTCCGGCGGATGTGCGTGGGGGCGGCTGATGAGGTCAAGTACGGTTGCATCACGTTCTTGCTCTTGGGCGATGTTGTGGAAGGTGGAGAGCGTGAAGATGCCAGTAGGCACATCATTGGAGCCTGGGCTGTCGACAGGGTGTCGAGACAAGCAATCGGCATCCTGGTGTAGTTGGCCGGACTTGTGCACCACTGTGTAGGTGTAGTCTTGAAGACGTAGGGCCCGGCGACCTAGACGACCTGTGAGGTCTTTGAGTGTCGAGAGCCAACAAAGGGCGTGATGGTCCGTCATAACAGTGAAGGGGTGGCCGTACAAGTATGGGCGGAATTTCCCCACCGCCCATACAAGTGCGAGGCATTTGTGCTCTGTGATTGAGTAATTGCATTGAGCATCGGAAAGCAGGCGACTGGCGTACGCAATAACTATGTCGTGCCCCCGTCGACTCTGGGCTAAAACAGCGCCAATTCCATAGCCGCTAGCATCCGTACGGACTTCTGTCGGGGTAGATGGGTTAAAAAAATAACGTGGATATGTATGAGCTGCAGCTATGTTTACATTCTGCGCATGCACGGTGTGTTACACAGTAATATTAACGTTAATGCTAAATCTTTATGTTTACTGCTTTCCGATATACTAAAACTAGCTAATTACTGCGTTCTAGGCCAAACTTTTGAGAGGATGGCTTTGCCACCTCAAGATTCATTTGTATTGGACGCATCCGCGCATATGCAGACAATGTTTCTGCCAAGCCCACTATCTGTGCCCAGCTGCAAAAGCATCATGCATCGTCAAGTATCACGAAATATCGCCAAAATACTTGTCCTACAGTATCGTACCAGCTGTTGCATGAGTATGCCCTGCGTATTCGTTCACTCACCATATCGTTTAGTTTCATGTTCCTTTCACTCTCATGCAATGAAGCAAGATTGCTTGTTAAAAAATTGCTCAACTTTCTTGCCGTCACCTTGCCTCTTCAAGCAGCATCATGGCAGTGGTTCTGTCATGCTCATGTGTGCCAGTTTAGGTAAACTTACAGGTGTATTACAGGTAAACAGGTAAACTTACAGGTGTAAACTTACAGGTGTATTACACTTGCTTGCAGTTGCATTACCCCTGAGCTGTATAAAACCACTATGTTGACAAGGCGCGAGGCAACTAGGTGTACCACTGCTGCAGAGAATGTGTTATGCAGGCTATGCCATTGAGTGCACCATCGAAACAGTTCAAGACACTTGTTTCAGCGTTATGGTGTTTGTTTTGCATATGACTGTTGTCAGTAGCGTTCAATATGAAGTGTGTGGTTGCTATTTGCGATGCGGCGGTACATCAAACTAGCTGTTCGTGCAACGCAGGGTATGGGCACATGATCACTAGTGGCTGTCATGTACATATGTACATGCTCAAAGTACCAGTTTGAATTTCTAAAAATGCAGCAGTATTTTCAAAAATGCAGCTATGATACTGGCATTATTAATTTGCACATATTTTTCATGTATTCAATGTAATTGTTTATGACATAGAGATTCGGCCGAAGTCTCCTGCAACACATAGCTCGATTGTTTCAGATCTCTTTCATTACTTGCAGGGCACATGTAAATTGCATGGAAGTCCACAATTTAGTGCTCAGTACCAACAATCTTCTAATATGTAGTACTATATGTTGCTTTGGGAGGCACGTAAATTGCACAGTACAAGCTAATTCTGTGGTCAAGATTTAATGGTTTAGCAAAAATATTTTCGTAGCACCGATTTCTTGGAATATGCAATGAGAACTCGGCGTTTCATTGTTCGGTGAAGTGCTTTGCCATTTTGATTAGATGCAGCACCTTTCTGAAACTGCAGCTTTTGTTTAGGTGACAGCTTGCTCTTCCTAAATTTTATTATTCAAGCCTTCGTCAGGCTAGCTGCTTTTGGGTAGTATTGAAATCGTGAACCTTCTACATTGCAAGATTTTTAATTCAGAACTGAGCTGTATAATAACCATTGTATCGCAAAAGAAAGGGGTATAAGTATTTTACCCAACAAATACAAGTTGTGGTTCAAATATAGTGGTTCAAGCAGTCAAATAGAAATAGTAGTTCAGAAAGATACAAAAGAGCTGTTTTCTGCTACTAGGGAATTTTAGCATGTCCGGTAAACCAGTACTATATGCAAAGGCATATCAGATATTAGATAGTGTATAGCGTTATTTGTCACAGTGAAGTGGCGCCAGCTATGGGCAATAAACAGAAGCAAAACTGCATGATCTGTGTCCTTCTAGATTGTGGCAGCCACTCGCTAAGCCTGCAGCCTGGGCAATTTGAGTGCCACACTCAGAAATAGTGTCGAGTTATCACAGATGCTTTACTGTCAAAGCTTCATGATACAGAGCTAAAGCAAATACAGCCGTCAGTGACTTGAGGGTTGCAGAGCGCGGCAATGACCACTCAAAAGATTCGAAGCGGACAGCATTCCGGGTGGTCAGTCATGCTTACTTGTGAGATGTTTACACCCGGTATTACGCTTTACGCAAAGTGCTTTGCGTATTGCGGTTTACCGGATGTGCTATAATTACCTAACATCAGAGAGCATGGCTCCATACATAACGGGTCCTGCCGCGCACGTGGCTGTCATTAGGCACGAAATAAAGATCCCCTAAACGAAAAAAATTTAATTCGAAGTCTCACACTTCAGCAAGCCTAGTACTCGTATTACTGCACTGACATGTGGACAATAAAATTGTGTTACAGTTATCATTTACTTTAACTTAATTGGAAAGCCAGGCTTTGGCCGACAATATATATATATATATGTATAGCAGTCATGGTGGTGAATAGGCCGGAGGCGTGAAGACAGATGAGTAGTAGACCCTCGGGATTGGCAACAAAAATGCGGAAAGCGTTTATTCAACGTTTCAGCCGGAGACCGGCCTTCAGCCGTCCTGATGAAGGCTGGTCTCCGGCTGAAACGTTGAATAAACGCTTTCCGCATTTTTGTTGCCAATCCCGAGAGTCTACTACTCATCTCTCTCTCTCTCTCTCTCTCTATATATATATATATATATATATATATATATATATATATATTTGCAGTGAACAACTTCTTGGATGCCGGTAAATTATATCAGTAAAAGAAAGACACAGGTCGAAAAACAGAATGGTTTCTTTACGTTTTGGCCGTGGGACCGGCCTTTGTCAGAATAACAAAATGACAGTGGAGCTACAGCATATATGCACATACGTTTCGGTTACAATGGTCAACGTGAGCATAAACATCATAAAAGCAAGTACAACAATCAGAAACGAAGTATATCTATTGGGGCCCCATACCGCATCCTACTTACAAACACTCAATTCGCAAGTCGCGACACGTGCACAAGGATTACAGGTGGAACAAGCAATTTCTTTATTTATTTATTTATTTATTTATTTATTTATTTATTTACATACTCTCAGGGCCCGAGGGCATTACAGAGAGGAGTGGCTTAACAATGTGTTATTAAGTGACACTTTGAAGGCGGCAGGTTCTTTGATTGCAGCAACGGAGGCAGGAAGGTGGTTCCAGTCACTGCTTGTTTGTGGCAAAAAGGAAGCATAATAAGTGTTAGTGCGGCACAAGGGAACCTTAACTTTAAGATGATGATCTAACCGCGGAGATACGTAGTCTGGAGGAAGGAAAAGATCGTTTTTGAGTGTTGGGTTGGTGTAAAAGATTTTATGAAAAAGGTTTAAGCGGAAATACTGACGGCGTGACTTAAGTGTCGGTAGACCTAAAGTAGTTTTCATAGAAGACACACTGGCGTAGCGGGAGTAATTGGAAAGCACAAAACGAAATGCACAATTCTGTACAGATTCAAGGGCTGTACATAATACGGAGCTAGATGGATCCCATATAGAGCAAGCATTTTTTGTTAATTTCAGGTAAAACAGAACAAGATGTATTTAATAAAGGCAATTATTTTTTGGAATACTTGCGGCAATGGGCACTCAAAAACTGCTTGAAGATTAATACAAATAAAACTAAGGGCATTTTGTTTAGACCGAAAAACAGAATACATCACTGTAACTTTGATCTTGTTTTAGGGAATAGTAAAATTGAGATCGTACCAGCTGTAAAAAGCCTAGGCGTGGTTTTTACTGAATCACTTAGTTGGGATGCGCATGTCGATAGCGTAAGGTTAAGAATAAACGGTATCGTAAATCGTCATAGACACGTACTTCCTCAACAAGCAAAGATATTTATATATAATGCATATATACTACCAATTATTTCCTACTGTTTTACAATATGGGGCAAAATGACGAAACAAAATGAACAAAAAATTCTAGTTGCTCAAAAACGAGCAATACGTCTAATCGCGAATGTACCATGGTACACACACACTAACTCGTACTTCACTGCTTTTCATATCCTCAAAGTCACCGAGTTGTATCCCTACAAGTTACTGATCATGTACAAAACCGCAGTTCTCGGTAATAATGACAGACTATTGTCCTTATTCAAACTAAACTGTCCCATACCTGCTTACAATACCTGAAATTCTGTCCAATGGTGCCAACCTTTTTGTCGCACTACATATCGCCAACAGTCTCCATCATATGTCTTACCGAGATACCTTAATATTCTTCATGCAAATAACATTTTTCTTGAACAAATTTCAAAGGGCATGCTGATTAACCACCTTTATATGTTTGAAAATGTTTAGCAATTATTTCTGTGACCTGTTTTAGCTGATGAGTGTTGTACATATCATTTCTTTATTCATTTATACAAATGTTTGTAATCTTGGCCTACTGATACCAGTACGTTTCAGTAGAAGTGTCTGTTAGATATGTGATTTACATTTTATTTGGTTTGCTTGTGTGTTTTCTTTTTGTTTTTTTTTGACCGATGCAAGTATGTCAGTCTCAGTGAATTTTAAGTTGTAGTCTTAAACAATCGTTGGTGTTGCTGTTTGTCCATTTTGTGCTTACAATGCATCTGTCTGAATGACGTGTGACCTACGGGCGCAGGGCGTTTCTCAAGCTGCAAAAAGCAGCTTTTTGCTCGGCGTCCGCTCTTTGCGTTCAAACTGTACCACAAAGAGAAATAAACTTGTATTGTATTGTATTGTATTCCAATTTGGATCTAACGAGCGTGGTGTACAATTTAAGTTTTAAGTTTGAGGGGACGGATGAAAAATTGCGGCGTAAAAATCCAAGCATGCGATTACCGTTATTAACTACATGTTCAACATGCATATTCCAGGAAAGGTTGTGGGTTAAATGTACGCCAAGATAACGGTAGCTACTAACTGGGCTTGAAGTGGAGTTGTTGAGGGTATAAGAAAAGTTGTCGCTAACTTTATTGTGATGGGGGGCATTACTCTCATAACTTTACACTTACTAATGTTGAGTTTCATGAGCCACTTGTCGCACCAGTGAGAAACAGCGTCAAGGTCGGACTGCAAAGTGGAAACGTCATATGGATTATGAATGACACGATAGAGCACGCAATCATCAGCGAAGAGCCTAATTGTTGAGTGAATACCAACAGATAAATCATTTACGTAAATAAGAAAAAGTAATGGGCCTAAAACCGAGCCCTGTGGTACGCCTGATGTAACAGCAAAGGTAGGAGAGCTGTGATTATTTGCATGAACGTGCTGAAGTCGGTTGGTTAGAAAACACTGAATCCAGTCTAGGACGTTGGGATCTATATTGAGCTTGCTCATTTTAAGGAGAAGGAGAGTATGCGAAACGGTGTCGAAGGCTTTAGCGTAATCTAAAAATATGCAGTCGGTTATGAAATTATCGTCGAACGCACGAAAAAGATCGTTGGTGAAACAAGGTAACTGCGTTTCACAGGAGAAGTGCTTCCTAAAGCCGTGTTGACAAGGTGAAAAAAATGAATTGGACTCAAGAAAAGATACTAAGTTCGAACATATGACGTGCTCGAGAAGTTTGCAGGGTACACTGGTCAAAGATATTGGCCTGTAATTTAAGGGAGAATTGGTGATGCCCGATTTGTGAAGTGGAACCACCTTACCCACCTTCCAATCATCTGGCAAAGTGGAACACTGCAAAGACTGCGAAAAAAGTTCAGCAAGTATAATGGACGAATATAGCTTAGTATTTTTTAGGAACTTCGAATCAATGTTGTCATTACCTGCAAAGCTGGACAATTTGAGCTTTTCTATTAGACGGCACACCCCCGATGAATCGACAGAGATGAAGTCCATAGGGAAAAAAGAAGAGTCCTCGACAGAAGGCATATGAGAGATCATTGTACCAGAAAAACAGGAAACAAAAACATCATTGATCACATTGCAGCAGTCACGACTAGAAACAGGATCACCGTTGCCATCGAGTAAGTGAGGCGTTTTAGATCTGCTGCCACGAACTACATTCCAAAACTGCCGAGGATTGTCTTTCAGTAAGGCGGGCAGGGTAGAATTGTGGAATATGTTTTTAGCCTGTGCAATGGCATTTGAGTACTCGTGTTCAGCGAGGAAGTAGGCGTGCCAACGTTCCGACATCATCGCCACTTTTGCTCTGTGGAAAATTCTTTTCTTTTTGTTTAGTAAGTGCTTGAGATGGGCATTAAACCAAGGGGCTTCGGAAGAAGAAACAATCTGCTTTTTAGGAATGTAGCGGTCGATCAAAGAAGAAACCTTTTCTTTGAACATCAACCAATTTTCGTGAATGGTGCGACTGTAAAAACACGGCATGTAGTCTGTGATGAAATCTGCAAGCTCATTATTGATTGCAAAATAGTTGGCATTTTTATAATCCTTAATAAATTTAACTTGCTTCATGCTAGGCGAATGGGCATAAATACTGCAGTGAGTGAAACAATGATCACTGAGACCGGGCATAAAAACTAAGGGTGAGACGAGGTCTGGAGTTGTCGTAAGCAGCAGATCTAGCACATTAGCTGAATGAGAAGAGCAACGAGTAGGCTGAAGTACCAGTTGCTTAAGGTTAAAATCCAAACAAACATTTAAAAATGACGAACATTCCATCGAACTTGCTTCAAGGCTTGGCGGATCAGTATTCCAAATTATAGAAGGTAAATTAAAATCACCAAAAAGAAATAAAGGGCATTTGGGAAATTGCACAGTCAACTTATTTAGGACGTCATGCAATTCTTGACAAAATGTTGTTGGAGACTGTGGTGGTCTGTAACACACACTGAAGATAAACTTTCTATTCCTATAAATACACATGCGCTTATAAATTCTAAGTTGCAGCCGACCATAATTACATTAGAAACCAAGCTATCACGGACCGCTATCAACACACCACTGCCTGGACGACCAGTACAATCCAAACGATAAATTTTGTAACCCGATTCACACTGCAGTATTTCAGTCACCAATTTCGGAAGATAACCACGTTTCCGTGAAGAGTACCACATCCGCGGAACACGTGTCAATAATAGAAGACAAGCCGTCGCATTTGTTACACAGACTACGTACGTTGGAATATAGCAGAGACACCTGACCAGCTGATTGCGTTCGTGTTAGCTATGTTGGCGGTGCGCGTGAACTGGCAACGCTTGAAGGAACGACAGGGGAAGCATTACCGATGTTGCGTTCCTCGCGAGTCTCAAGTTCACACACACGGTCGGTAACGTGGCAATACACATATGCAGTTTTGTTAATATACAGTTTGTTTACACGTAGCGAGTATGGCTGTCCAGAATTTTTGCCAAATTCATGTAACTTTTTTCGGGAGTACCGTGTCGCCCTTGAGAAGTCTTCACTAACAGAAACCTTGGATGGTTGAAACTTTTTCTTCTGAGCAAAAACATTATCTTTCACCTTTGACGACTGAAATTTAACAATAATAGGCCGGCACTTATTGGAAACATAGGCACCAAGCCTATGCGCACGTTGTATTGCTTCATCGGATAAGTTAAGACCAAGTTGTTGAGATATAAGGTCAGAGATTATTTTTTCACTCTGCGTCCAGCTTTCAGATGCGCTGTCGACAACACCAAAAAAGATCAAATTATCCCGGCGGGATCGATCTTCTAGCTCGTCAAGTCGGGAATGAAGAACAGCCGTTTCACTTCTTACAGCCGTATTTACTGCTTGCGGAAGATCAGTAATATGGTGGCCCGAGTTATACGACTCTACCATCGACTCAACGGTGTCTAGCCTACTAGAAAGATCGGTTACTTTCTGCTCTAATAATGATTGGTTGGTTTGAACTTGGTTAAGTACAGCAAGAAGTTCCGCATGACGAGAGTCCGCTTTAGCTGAAAGGCTAGCAATAGCTGTTAGCACCTTATCGTCCCCCGGACAGAAGTAACTTAAGGACATGAAAGCACTCAGAAACATTGTCACAGATAATACTTGGGCCAGGAAAGAGCAGCAGGCACGCATTACTGGGGCGCTTTGAGTACAAAGACGGGGGGCTACCAACCTGCACGATGAAACAGAAAACATTCACCACCGGTCACATAGCCGCCACTCTTCCCTGGCCACTCAAACGCGCCGATGCCGGCCGGGCGTTTAAATCAGCAGGCTGTGCTGACGTCAACGAAGGAACTGGCTGGTCCAAAAGGTGGAACGGTGTCGTCCAAGAAGTTGAAACTTTGGCACTGGACTCGGCAGCGGGAACAGCGATGAGGGGGATCGTTGACGTACGAGTACTATATAAGAGTGGCAGCAGTCACTGATGTGATACACTAAGCTTCCCTGCACTTTCATTCAAACAGCCTGCGATTGTATTGAATTTAAAGATAAAAAATTATTCACGTATTTCCCTGTCATGATGCGTTCGGAAACCAGACTCATGAATCGTGGCTGTGATGTTGTCAAATGTGTGGCCCATTACGTTAGCATGTTTTGATATTGGAAGGTGAGGACGTGAAGAGATATGAGCCTTATGGTTGTGAAACCGATATCGGGAGGGGGTTTCGGTTTCTCCTACATGTTGCATTTTGCAGATTGAGCATTCAAGGAGATAAACTACATTACGCGTGTCGCAGTTATAGCCACCATTTATTTTCAGGCTGAAATTAGATGCGGTGCTGTTTGGGATAAGTGAAGTGGTCATATGGTGGCACACTTTGCAACGAGGTTTGTTGCAAGGATGGCAGCCAAGGTATATTGCGTGCTTTTTGACGACGTGAGTAGGTCGCACAGATTTTGGGCTCTTCTGTACGTAACACGTGGTGGTTCTGGGAAAATTGATTTCAGTCGTTCGCTTTGTAAAAGTATGTAATGGTGTTTTCTTAAAATGGCATTTACATGCTGCGCAGGCGCGGAAAACGTCAGAACAAGGTTAGTGTAGGAGAAAACCGACTGTTTATTTTTGGTGCTTAAAAGTGTTTTGGGTGGTCCTGGTTATTTACCCTTTTGATGGTGTCATCAATAATCTTGAAAGGGTATTTCTGTTGTGCTAAAGCACTCCGAAGCTGCGCACAGTTGGAATTAAAATCAGTTTGTTGTAAGCATATTCTTTTAAAACGAAGGGCCTGACTATAGGGTATGCTGGTTTTAGAGTGCTTGACATGGTTGCTATTGAAATGAAGGTACTGCTGGGTATCAGTTGGCTTTCTGTAAACTTTAGTGGCAAGTTGGCCGTCACACATAGTCACTGTTACGTCCAGAAAGTTAATAGCTTGTTCCGACTAGGTATGAGGGAATGAAATGGACTGATCGGCGTTGTTGAAATCGTGAATGAACGATAAGAGATGAGGTTCACCATGTTGCCAAATCATGAATATATCGTCAATGTACCTTTTGTAGTACCATGGTTTAAGTGAATGGCTTGCCAGAAATTCATTTTCAAGTATGCCCATAAAAATCTTGGCATAGTTAGGGCCTATGGTTGTGCCCATCAAGGTGCCATTAACTTGAAGGTAATGATTGCCGTTAAATTCGAAGTTGTTACATTCCAAGACGAATTTTAAAAGGTCATCAAAGTGGAGCTGTCAATTATTTTATCACAGACAGACTGGTATGAGTGAAGTACTGCCCGTATTCCATCTGCATGAGGAATGTTCGTATGTAGGGACGCTACGTCCAGGGTAACCAGGAGCGAATCAGGGGGAACAGATAGGTCGATGATGTTGGACAAGAAGTGGTTAGTGTCTTTGATGGGCAATGAAAAAGAAGACGGGATTTGGTTAATTACTGTATCGACAAATTTGGAGATCAGGTCCGTAACCGTACCGATGCCGGAAACGATGGGTCGACCAGGGTTTCCCGACTTATGTATTTTTGGCAGGAGGTAAAAGTGACCCGCGACTGGACTTAGTGGAACGAGAGAATGCAGAGCCGAATCAAGAATTTTTTGCTTTTCAATGAAGCTAGTTAGGGTGCTTATAAGGACAGATTTGAACTGATCAGTGGGATCTTTGTCGAGCCGCCTGTAAAAAGTGCTATCAGAAAGCTGCCTGGAAGCTTCGCTATCATAATCGTGTTTGTTCAGCCGTACCACGGCTCCACCTTTATCAGCTGGTTTAATTATGATGTCATCTTAACCTTTTAGTTTCTGCACTGTTGATGTTTCATTTATCGAAAGGTTTCTTTTAAATGGAGCCTGTTTGCGGTAAATATCTAGTACGTCGCATTGAACGGCAGTGATGTACAAGTCCAGGCACTTATCTCGTTGGGTAGGTGGAGTCCAGTGTTTGTACGATGGCAAAATGGAAGTAGGGGCATTAACAGGGCTTTTGTCAAGGAAGTATTCTCTCAGTCTTAAGTTTCTGGCAAAAGTGTCTAAATCTTTCATCAGCTTAAATTCACTAAAACCTCCAGTCGCTGGACAAAAATTCAGTCCTCGTGACAACGGTGAGATTTCATCAACAGAAAATTTGTATGAAGACAGGTAGACTACATTACTTGATGATGGGGGGGTCACCTCGAGGTCTGGAATTATTAGAGGGAGAAGAAATTTCAGTGGTATGCATCATAGGGGGGCCATGAGGCATAATTACTCTGTCCCTCAAAAGTTTCTTTCTTTTAGCTGCGTGTATTTCAGCAGATTCTTTTCTCTGGTATTCTGCGAGCAGCGCACATTCATGGTTCGCAAGTTTATGATGGGAAAGTAATTGGCTTTCTTGGTTATTAATGGCTTTGAGCAATGTCTCGTAATGACGAATGACAATGCAGACCAAATCAAAAGAAGCCTTCAAGAGCACCTCGTTCCACGCGACAACCTCAGGACGAGACATGTTAGCTGTGGTGGGTTTAACGACAATGCGGAGGCCTCTAGGTACAATGCTGGCTTCTAAATAAGTTTTTAACGTATATATATGCAATTCGCACCAAATCCGCTTTTCCACCACTTTGCGAATTTTCGAGAATATTCTAGATACAGAGTAGTCGGAAGAATTTTTACCAGAACATGCAGTTGGTAGTCACTGTGCCTTGCTTTTTAGAGGGCCGTCGGTGTGATGAGTTCGCAGGAAGTAGCGGGAGGCTTGAACATTATGGACACCAGAAGTCGAAACACTGACAGTTTTGCACGAAGTAGGAGGTCAGCTGTTGTAGACATGGCGGGTTCGAAAGAGAATTGTCCGTCGTTGACTGTACTACCACAGGAACCGTATCGTTGGACTGGCTAGAGGGTAGCTGGCTGTTTGATGCCCGAGGCGACTGATTGCTGCACGTCATGGGTGATTTCGACAACACTGAAATCGGCTGAAGTTGATCATCCGAGGTTGACTTGGTATGAGACTGTAAAGGTGAATGATGGACGCTCGGTAGTTGGCAGGCCAACGAGCCGCTCTCCGAGGAGCAATTAGGTCGACAGGATTCAAGGAGTGGTCCACTGGGTACAGATTCATCATTACTGGCATCACCAGTTCGCTCATGCACGGAGAGACCATTTGTCGGGCGACCACTAGTTGAACGTAAGCTTGATGAGCGGTTGTTTGCTTGAATAGTGTTGGTAGGGCTCCCGGGACCCAGAAGACTGTTCACGGAAGAAGAGTTCATTGGAGGCCAGCTGGTCAGGTCAGGTGTCGAAGAGAGGTGGCTGGCGGAGGCTTCATTTATTGTCACAGGGTTTTTCTTAGCTGGAGCGCGGTTAGCAGCGGGTGCACAAGTACGCGAAGATGAGGCAGGGTCGCTGAACCTCGTCATGAAAAGTTGATGCAGGTGACTAGCTAGAATTGCCGTCCGTTCCCTCGAAACTGAGGTGTAGGCCATCGGCAGCCAAGGCGCGTGTGGGGGGCAGCTCGTAGAAGCTGTGATCGAGGAAAAAAACGAGCCAAGAATGACGGCAATAGTCTTTTAGGAGCATATTGAACTGGTGAGCCTTTAGGTTGAACCTCTCAACGAAGGACGGATTGTCGCAGAAACGACGTCGGCTCATAGATCTTGGCAAGACAAAGCTGACATATATCCTCTTGGATTGGGATGGCCTCTAACAGCGTCCGAAGGCTCTGGAAGGTGGCATGAGCCGTGCGGGACGCCAGGTCATTGGTACCAGCATGAATGACAGGATGTTGCGGTGGAAGGAACAAAGTCGAGTAGATTGGCCATATCCTTGATGAGGGCGCCGGACTGGGACACAAACGCTGGTGTGCCCGCCACGTGCCTCCTCTCCGTCAGAGGAGGCATCGACGGAAGGGGAAGCAAACCTAGTTGTCGTAATGGAGAATGACAAAAACGGTGCTTGACGGGTGAATGATGTTTTGTTCAGGAGCAGTTGCGACGTGGAGGAACAAGGTGGACAAGGGAAAAAGACGATGCGGTTGAGAATGGGAGCGGGAAATTAGACGACAAATATGATGACTGTGCGGGTGACCATGAAGGTGTCATTGGTGAGGAGGACAGGTGATGATGCCGTTCCCTACTACGATACATGGACTGGAAGTTCCCTGTTGTCGACGTCTTCGATGTACTGATGCGGCTTCTGACACCCTCCCACGTGTTGCTCATCTGTGATGGCCGGCCGGCGACCGCAATCGAGGGAGTGACTACACCCACTGGCTGCCTGCTGGGTGCACTACTGTGAGCGAGGTTGGCCATGACGATCAGTCGTGCTATGGCACTCAGGTTTGGTTTAAGTCCTGTGTGTACCTGCAAGACCTTCAGAGGTTTAGGACCACGGGATCCTGCAAGACCTTATGCCCGGCGCCGTTCTACCTTGCCTCTTTCGCCACCTCGCTCGGTGCCCCAGCTTTCGAGGCTCTACTGCTGGTGGAGGTGTCGACCATTGTGCGGGCCATTGTGGGCCGGTGTGGGGATTGCCAACCATCCGGGTGCCCACGGCACACACCGAGGGTGGTAACGGTTCTGGAAGCGACGCTGGCGCTGGGGACTTCTCCGACATGGTTGATGAGTACGCGAGCCAGGTCGCCGAGCTCGAGGAAGCCCTGTGCTGGTTTGAGCTGGAAAGTTCTACTACAAGCTGTTTGAGATTGAGATGCTGTACTAGAAGAACCAGCACAGGGCTTCCTTGAGCTCAGCGACCAGCCGGATCACGAAAAGGAGAGCAATGCCAAGCAGATTCTAGACCCTCCCTCATGCATCGCATCTATGGTGGTTGGTCGGCGTTACTGAGCGACTGCGGCCACTGGATATTGGCTGGGTGCACTATTCAGAATGAGGTCGGCAAGAGTGACCACTTGTGCATCTAAATCCGGGCTTGGTTTAGTACCCGCTGGTTCCTGGAAGACCTATGAAGGGTTAAGGGCCGCGAGATGCTGGAAGACCTCATGCCTGGAGCTGCACTGCTTCGTCCCTCGCTTCCTCGATCGGTGGCCCAGCTCTTACAGGCTGCACCTCCAGTGAGGGCGTCGCATCTTCGTGCAGGCCGCCACAGACCACTGTCATCGCAGAGGGAGGGAGAGTGTGGGATTGCCACCAGAGGGACGTGGAGAGAGGACGATGATGATGTGATTGGGCAGTGCGTGGTGCGCACTGGTGCTAGCCTGGGCCGGAGCTTGGCTGGATGCCCGTGGACGCTGCTGGGCGCGATGGCCCTGAACAGGCCAGCTGGCCGGAACTGGGTGTTGCCGGCCGAGACGTGGTCATCTTCCACTAACTCTAAAAAATCAGCAGTCCTGTGGTTCTCCGGAAGCAAAGATAGCACCAATACTTTCTGCCTGCCATGCGGTGAGATCATCCTAACGGCGGCGACCTACCGGTACCTGGGTGTTACCCTGAGCACCAGTGACGAACACCAGGGCTGTTACGTGGAGTGTGAGACGCACCTGAGGCAGACTTCCCAACGTGCTGGCAACATCTTATGCAAGTGATGTGTGTGGGGGCACAGTCGCTTCATGATGGTGCGCGACCTGCGGAAGGCAGTGCATGTACCAAGCCTGACATTTGCAAATGCAGTGCTGTGCCTATCGGTGCCAACGAGAGCATGGCCTGAGCGCGCCCAGAGAGACTGGCCAGCTAGCGCTCAGCTGGTTGCTTGGCAGTGGAGGCAGTGCAGGGGGATTTGGGATGGCCATGCTTTGAGGCACGAGAAGCTGCAAGCAAAATCAGCTTTGAACAACGGCTCCGAGCTATACGCAATACATGCTGGGTGCTCAAGGTGTTCATGTACTTCAAGGGCATCCAGACACAATGGAGCGCTCGAGTGCAGTTCCTGTACTGTAAATACGGAGTGCCCAGAACAGAAACTGAGGTGACAGGCAAAAGTCGTGCGTTCATATGCAGGCACACTACGCACGCTTATCTATCACCAACATTTTGACCCTGCCGCTGGTGTCCAAGTGGCGATATGTAGGGCATGTGGGGCACACGCTGAAACAACTGAGAATCTGGTCCTCCATGGTAAGAGACTCTCACCACAACCGGGAAATGGCACTACCATACAGCAAGTGCTTGGCTTCGCGACTGACAGTAGTGGCTGCACAACCGCCGAGGATTTAGTGGTGGATGCCAACTGACACTGCACCACGGCGGTTAGAGTTACAAAATCCCGGCTGCACATGTGGTGGAAATTGGTCCGACGATGGCCATGTGGCGTTTCAAGCCACATGGCCATCGCTAGAAAAAAGCTGGCCGCTAGAAAATGTCCAAAAAAGAGCCATACAGTTCATTTATAATGATTTCCGACGCAGTTCAGTACGTGAGCTGCAAGCTCGCGCTAACCTAACGCCGTTAGCCAAAAGAAACCACTCGTC
This sequence comes from Hyalomma asiaticum, assembly GCA_013339685.2. NCBI lineage: Eukaryota > Metazoa > Arthropoda > Arachnida > Ixodida > Ixodidae > Hyalomma > Hyalomma asiaticum. The sequence continues at coordinate 353,618,266 of CM023481.1, read as the reverse complement.
ACGATTAAAATTTTTATATCAGTTAATTAAGGGGCACTATAACGTCAACGTTAGTGAATGGATCTCGTTCTCATCCGGGTATTCAACGCGCCAAAGGCATGAACTAACAATCACTCCTTTCCGTTCTAGTAACGACTGTTTCAAGTATTCTTTTTTCCCACGAACAGTCACAGATTGGAATAACCTTAGCAGTACCATCGTTAGAGCACATTCTTTTTCAGCATTTTCGTCCTTTCTTGATGGCTAAACATAATGAGTTATTTTTCGTATACTGTGTGTATTACATCTCCGTTGCCTGTTGTTTTGTTGCATTTACACATTTGAAAAATTCTTTGCTATGTAATTGAACCTGAATTTGTTGTCTTTAGTGTATGTAATCATCTTCCAGTATATATATATATATATATATTTTTTTTTGAGTGCCATTATGATATATTTTCTTCATGTATTGTATCCCACCCTGCTAAAACCCCGGAAAGGGTTGCAGTACCAATAAATAAATAAAATAAATAAAAAGCCGCACACGGCAGTGCAGATGTGAACAACTGTGTGTGCACGTGTCGGTGTTTTATTTTCCTTTTATGTTTTTTTGTTCCTTTGTTTGCTTTTCTGTCCTTATGTTACTTTTTCTTTTCATTTGGTTAGAGTGCTCAAAAAGGGCCTGCCCGATACAAAGGGCATAACCACAAATCATCATCATCATCACGGCACGACCGGTCAGCGTTCGGCGTGTGTGGGCACGGCCGCTCGATTAGCAACGCACGAGGTGCGGCCTGCTACGTCGCGCGGCGAACAAAAGCGGAGCCGTGAAGCGAAAGTTGACAGTTTTCGCCGCTTTTTCGGAGGGGGCGCCACTGCTACGGGACAACTCTCCCGGCTCTCGCCGCGCGGGCGGCTCCGTGAACCAGTACGGGACGAGTTTTCTATGTGTGTCGACGAAATTCTGCACCTCGCTCGCACGCCCTGTGACTGCAACATGTCGAGGTGCTTCTCGTATTGTGCCATTGCCTTCTATAATTTTAGTCATGCGCGGCGTTATGCCGCGCAACTTCTGCGTGTCGCTGTGTGGCACAAACGCAAGGAATGACCCTCAGATCCAGTACCACGAGTTTCCGTGCAATGTAGATCGCCGTAAAATAGGACTAAAAAACATTTCTCGACAGGGAATAACTGGAAAAGGAAGCGTGTGCGAGCCAATTGACAGGTCGCTGGTGTACTCACGTCGCTTCCCTGACGGTGACTATAAGTCCACGAAGCTCAAGCTATTGCTTCCAACGGCTGTTCTGAAGGCAGTTCGTGCGCTTGGCATCAACACTTCTACCAAATTGTGTGATATGTCGCGAACTGACGTGTGAGAGGGGTGAACAAATCCACACCGAGGAGACCTGTGAGGTGTTTCTGAGCAAACTGTTGCGGCAGACAGGGCCGGAGACCTGAACGCAACTGTTGAGCGGTTCAAACTCGCGTACAAGCCTCTAGCTCTTACGGAAGGTGCTGCGACTTTGATTCGACGAGTCGCCTTTCCGTGGATGTACATGTTGTAACTTCTAAATAAAGAAATGAGCCTGACACCGCCTTCGTCGACTTTTTTTTTTTTTTTAATCAGCCAATCCGAACTAGTTCCGTCCTTACATAGAAATGCAAACACGTGTCTATAAAGCGTCTGAATGTTCATTTAGTTGTAGATGTCTGCCTCATATTTATAAAAAGCTGGAACTAAAACACTATATAAGAACACTATTTGGCCAATCCAGTAAGTCGTATGCACGCATTTGTAAGACCGTCTAACAAGACGAAGATCTTGCATTTCAGCCACTATAGAAGAACGCCGCGCCATTGCTCTATTGTATTTCACAAGTAGATTTATAGTAACAAATTTCACAGTTTGCCGCTTCATACTCCTTTGAGCACATCTCGATGCATTCACAACGCGCGTAGTTTCATGCGAATTCATGGTGGCACACAGGCATTTAACTCATCACCACTACCTAGAGCCACTGCTCATTGCAACGGTCTTCCGGATCACATTGTATCCATTGCTAACCGTGAAACATTCCGTGATAACCTAATTTCGTTGCGCTTTATCATTGTATAACGTTCTACTGCTTGTAATATTTGTCTTGTTTCTTTCATTTATATTTTCCCTTTATTTTTTATTTGTTAAAGTTTTGTGTATTTTTCTGTTTTGTATATATGGATGCCCCCCTTACTCAATGCCCTTCAATGGGCCTGTAAGGAATTTTGAATAATAATAATAATAATAATAATAATAACAGGTTTTTTCTTTCAAGAGCAAACAAATGCATCAAGCGAAACAAGTATTCAAGCAAGCGATAAGGAAATTGGTAGTTATATTGAACGGTGGTCGAGTGTCGAAACCTGCGGCAAAAGTGTGCAGTTCGGGCTCGTGCGAGTCCATTAGCGGCCCAATACCTGTACCGACCTCCTGGTTGTAGTATAGTATTTATGTTCTTGCAGGCAGCGTAGAGATCTTATTTTGGCAAAGCAATACACATTCTTGCGTGAATAAAATGCAAACTCTGCGCGCCGCTGCGCGAAACATGCATAACCAGCAGCTCCTCCCGCATGCACTTGTCCCGTAGCAGTGGCTCCGCTGCGGCGGCGCGGAGAACTAGGCTCGTCACACCGGTTTCGGGCGACGTCGCAGGCCGCACCACGTGCGTTTTTACCCAGCGGCCGTGGTGTGGGGCCAGTTGCCATTTGCAGCTTCTTTGTTTGATAGGTTTGTTTGCGTCACTGTTTTTTACTGTCGTTCACAGTTTGCCATCCATCATTTACCTGCAGCATGCTGCCTAAATGGAAGAGCTACACAGTGAAGTTTAAGCTGGCCGCTGTGAAATACGCTGAGGAACACGGGAACCGGGCAGCGGGGCGTCATTTCAACGTCACTGAGAAAGTAATCTGCTCATGGCGGCAATCTATGGACAATCTACACGATCTACAGGCCATGAAGAGCGATAAAAAGGAAGACTGTGGCAAGAAGGCGCGGCCAGAACTTGAGGGATGCCTGCATACGTGTATTTTGGAGCAGCATGCACAAGGTAGGGCATTGTCAACAGTGCAGCCCCACCTCAAAGTGCGAATGCTGGCCAAAGAGATGGGTGCCGTTGGTTTTGTTGGCGGGCCATACTAGTGCTTCAGGTTCATGCGCCTCAGAGCACCGGTGATGACATCCCACACTAGCATGTGCCAGAACCTTCCACAAGATTTTGAAGAGAGGGTGGAGCGATTTCAGTCTTTCACAAAGAAAGAAATCGAAAGTCATAGCATCGCTGACAGCCATATAATAAATGTGGCCCAGGTGCCACTGACATTCGACATTCCTACTGAAAGGAGTGTGGCACCAAAAAGTGATAGGGCCATTACTATCAAAACGACAGGCCATGACAAAGCGCATTTCATGGTTGTGCTCACGTGCTGTGCCGACGGGAAAAAGACTTCTGCCAATGATCGTTTTTAAACAAAAGACTATGCCCAAAGAGTCCTTCCTGCCCATCGTTGTCATAGAGACAAATGTCAAGGGCTGGATGGATGAAGACATTATGGGCAGATCGATCGAGAAGTGCTTCTTGAAGCGTCTAGGTGGCTTTTTTGACACCGGAAAGAGCCTCTTGATCATGGACAGTATGCAGGCGCATATAACTGAGCTGATGCTCAAGGAAATCAGGGTGAGAAACTGCACCGCTGCGGTTATCCCAGGCAGGATAACTAAAATACTGCAGCCCCTCGACATAGCGGTGAACCGCAGTTTTAAAGCTGATCTGCAGCACCTGTGGGAGTCGTGGATGACCGACAGAGACCACAGTTATATGAAAATAGGACGCATGAGGCATGCTTCCTTCAGTCAAGTAACGACGTGGGTCTGCGATGCCTGGTATGCGGTAACAGAGGCCACGGTAATGGCAGGGTTTCGCAAGGCAGGCCTTCTAGCTTCAGCACCCGCGCAGCCTGAACTGGATGAAAGCAGCGACAGCAGCGATTCTGATGAGGAAGCTCCAGTAGTGCTGCTGCCAGAGCTTGCTGAATTTTTCGAGAGCGCCTCTGAGGATGAAGATTTTGAGGGATTCGGGGAATAAAATGTCTCTCCTGCATTTATGCAGGATTTTTCAATGTTGTGTGCAATATCTTAGAGGGAAAATTTCCAGCGCAAACACAAAGACAAACCACAGAAAGGAAATGACACACACAGGCGCTGTGTGTCATTTTTACTGTGTGCAGTATGTTTTCCGCCAATTTGGTTAGTTTTCTTCCATACTAGTGCTCAGAGTCAGTAAGTACGACATTTTACTGTTTGCACAACGGCACATTATGAAGTTTTGTTGCGGCAAGAGAGTCTACCGTATAAACCGGAATATAAGTCTAGATATTTTCAAAAAACAATCTAAAGTCACCCCTCGTCTTATATAGCGGTGTTTAGCCGACAGTGCGTCGCCGTCTGGCAACATGTGGCGTGCATGAGTGTCAAAAGCCACACACGGCAGTATCCACATCCAAATCCAATAGCAGGCATTTTTTTTTAGTCTCTCTGTTTTCTTTGTGTTCTCGCTGTGCTTCCGATCTGTTCGGCTCCGATTGATGTCGCGTATGATTTTAAGTGTTCTTTTTTTTCATTCATTGAATATGAGCAGCGGCAAAGGAGACAGTTCTCAGCTGCATTTAAACTACATGTTGAGTTTGCTGAAGCGAACGGCAACATGGCCGCTCAGCGCCGCTTTGGCGTTCCGGAAAAAAGCGTGAACAGAAAGGGAAGCTGCAGAAGTCCAACCCTCGGAAAACGTCGTTTTGTGGGCGAAGTGCGGTTCATCCACAGCTGGAGGATACGCTCGCGGACTTTGTGCGGGAAGTTCGTACGTGCTCGCTGCCAGTGACCGTGGATACCATTCGCAACGAAGCCGTGGAGCTCGCTCGAGAAGCTGGGCTCACAAGAGAACAGTTCCGTGCACCAAACTCATGGGTGCGTCGATTCATGAGACGCAAAGGATTTTCTCTCCGCCGGCGCACATCCATCTGCCAAAAGTTGCTGCGTCCTCACAGCATACTTGTGTTGGATGCGTTTCCTGGTCACCTGACCGACGCTGTGAAACGCGCACTCGGCGATGGATAAATGGACCTCTTCGTGATACCAGGTGGTATGACATCCACCCTCCAGCTGCTTGACGTTGTGCTGAACAAGCCGTTCAAGGACAGTGTGGCTGGGGTACCAGGAATATATATCCGGTGACAACGTGAAGACGCCGACGGGCCGCCTACAGAGGCCTTCGCTTGCGACTGTCTGCGGCTGGGTGCTTTCCGCCTGGCGTTCCTTGCCAGATTCCACGGTGGAAAATGCTTTTAAGAAATGTTGTATATCAGAAACTCGCTGGATGGCATGGAAGACGAAGCACTGTGGGAGGCGGCCAGCGACAAACTCTCGTCTTCAGAAGGCAGTGATGCTTCGTCTGCGATGGTGGTTGAGGGGAGCTGCGACGATGGGTGGGCGGTGCGCCCTATTCACAAATAAATGTGTTTCGGCAATTTTGGGTTGTTTTCTTTTTTGGTCACCTTAACTTGGGGGGTCGACCTATAGTCCAGTATATGTGTGCGTCTTATACGCAGGTGCGTCTTATATACCATTTTTCCCGCAAAAGTATTCAAATATGGGGGTCCGTCTTATACAAAGGTGCAACTTATACACTGGAAAATACGGTATATGCATATATATATAAAGTTCTACCTTGTAATTGTGTGATTGTATGGGTTATTGAGTAAAATGTATGACCGATACAGTGTTGACTTCAGTCAACAGTATATTGGTCAGACAGAAACACCTTTTCATATTCGTTTCAACAATCACAAAGCACACGCAAAAAAAATCCCCCATCTAAACATGTGCACCTTCCTGGTCACTCTTGCAATGACTTAGAAGCAACTATATTAGAATCAGGTTTTCAGACTCACCATGACCGCGAAATTTGCGAGTCCTACCTCATATACAAGTTCAATACCATCATGTCAGGCATTAATGAAAGCATGGGCAAACTTGCATGTGTCGCTAGTGTTTTGAATAACTCTTTTTATGGAAAAGCCACATTCCACTCCGACGCGGTTTCCTCCTTATAACTTTTTGTTATTTTTCTTTTTTCTACTACTTCCGTTTTTCTGCTTTTCTTTTCCTTGTTTCCTTCTCTTTTTCTGTGTTCATTTTTCTTTTTCTTTTCTTGTTTTGTGCTCTACACATTAAACTAGAATAACAGTCCCTCCTGCTTGGAAGTGGGGCTGCCTTTCTGCCACCTGTGAGTGTACAATGGCTTATGGTGGCCTATTGTGTCTTCTGCATGTGCTGCGCCCCTGTTCTGTGGGCGTAGCACACTAATTCACAGTGGCCTGCAAGGTGACTCATCCAACAACAGTGTGTTACTATGCCTTCCCGCATGTGTGCGAACCCCATATGGGCACACCTGCACCATGCGATGCTACGGCATGGTGTGCTGATTGACAGCCGCGTCCGACAGAATTAACCCAGCAACACCCATGTGTTCCTTTTGTGAGCCTGTGTGTAGGAACCAGCTAACAATTTAAAAAGGACGGTGCCCTGTGGCTATACTGACTCTGGTGAAGGCCGGTCCACCGGCCTCAACGTTAGTCATTAAATACTGAGTTGTTATTGTTTGTTATTTGTGGGCATCTTTTTCCTAAGTATGTGTGTGTGTGTGTGTGTGTGTATATATATATATATATATATATATATACACACACACACACACACAGACACACACACACCACTTGATGAACCAACATACATTGAAGCATAGGAAAGCATAGGGGAAGTTATTCAAATTCCTAATTATGGTATTGTAATTTTGTAGTAAGTAGAAAGGAATTAAAGTGGACGAAAGGACAAACCTGCCTTCCTTCGGATATCGCATCCGATGCTGTTATCGCTGAGCTACGAACGAGGCCGTCTCCCCATCCACTTTGTTCAGTATTTATGTATATGTAATCCTGGGAATGTTAGGCAGCGCCACTTGTAGCCATGGCGGAAAGTGTGAAACACCCTTATTTCCGGGAGCCGTCACATAGAACGTGATCATATGGTGAGATGGCTGCTGCCCAATAAACCCTCGTATGCTACCTGAAGGCATCAAGTCTGCCGCAACGAGTCCCAAGCTATGAAATAATGCAAAGGAAGGGGTCAAGGGCTCGTTTATTTGTTAGAAACAACTTAATGAACCAACAAACATTGAAGCCTAGGAAAGCATAGGGGAAGTTACTCAAATTCCTAATTATGGTATTGTAATTTTTAGTAAGTAGAAAGGAATTAAAGCGGACGAAAAGACAAACCTGCCTTCGGTGGGAACTGAACCCATGAACTTTGGATATTGCGTCTGCTGCTCTACCGCTGAGCTACGAACGCGGTCGTCCCGCCGTCCACTTTCTTCGATCACGGTTTATGTGCGATGCCGAGGTGCTGCTGGTGTAACTTGGTGACAAATAATGTAATTGTGCAGGTGGGTATTAGAAATGGTGTTAAGGGAAAATGTTCGAGTCATTTAGGTAACTTAAAAGCAGTGGCAATTTTTCCATGTTCCTGCAGTGTCTATTTTGTATCTAACCATCTCATAGCCAAATTGTTCGTACAGCTGGCAGCACCAAGGGTGTGGTCTGTCAGAGAGGGTACAGAGGTTTGAAAAGGGTGTTGGAGTGCCAAATTAGATATGAACTCCAGCTATTTTTGTTGTTCTTCCTTATATTTACATAATATTTTGTAATTATGTATGCTCAATGGGTCTATGGTTTTATGTTCCTTGAACAAGGTCTTAGTTGTATGTCCATAAGGTATACTGTACACAATACAAAGTACTCTTCTTTTGTCCAAAGTCAGGCCCCAGTACCTACACAAAAATTTGCCGTTTACTTTCAAACACAGCTGGAAAGCACTTGCTCTTTTTTCAACAAATGACATGCTTGGGGGCACTGACTACTTTGGCTTGACTTTTTTTAATTGCTTTTTAACTGAGATACACATATTTTGTCTCTTTGCTGAGTCCAGAACAGACAAATAGATGATATTCCAGTGACAGTGAAATCAGCAAATGCTATTTCTGGCCTGAGGTAAAGGAAGTGACTTCATTTGTTGAGAGAAGAGCAGGTACCTCCCAGCTGTGTTCAAAACCATATCGTGAATTCCCTGAAGCCTGCAGTGCAATAATATTTGGCTCACATGTTCACAATAATATTTGGCTCACTTGTTCACAGGAGCCTCCGCGACTGATTCGCACCGTTTTCTGACTAGGTTGAACAAGTGTTGCAGGGCCACTTTAGTGCCACTTTGCCTCGCTCACAGACATACGAGCACTTGCCAAAAGTATGTGACCTTGGTGAACTGGCACTGCACAAATATGCAGCAAAATAATGGTACAAAAGATGTACAAGGAGAGCACCATTGAATTTGCAGACGTTCAGTGTTGCATCGGCTAGGTTGAGCATTGAGCCTCTCTAGCTGGCATCTTCAGGTCATGCTATAGTAAAGTAGGCGAATCCCAGAGACAGCCAAGGACTGCCAGAATGCCTCACACATTTCACGTGCACGTGTGCTGATGTCTTGCTGTGCACCGCACATTTCAGGGATGTCGACTACAGTTTTGCCTTCCAAGCTTTTTCTTGGTTTGTGACATTAACAGCCAGTGCAGAAAGTTACTCGAATGGCTGCACTGAGAAGACGTTAATTTGCATATAGCATGTGGCAGCCAATTTCTTTTTGTGTATCATAGTGCACCATCTAGAATTGGTATATAATGTGGCTTAATGCACATGCCATTCTTGTGGTGCAATTCGTGTCGGTTTTGATGTGCAGGGGAGTGTGCACTCAAGAGCCGTGCTTCTGTATAGTGATGGAATACTGTCCCTATGGTCAACTGTACGATGCACTCAAGAACGGCCGCATCATCCCACCTGCTACTGTGGTCGAATGGAGCAAGCACATAGCATCTGGAATGAACTACCTCCACTCTCGGAGCATCATTCACAGGGACCTCAAATCACCCAAGTAAGCTGTGCACTGCAACAGAGGAAATGTGCTGCATTTATTCTTTACTTGCCTGTTCTCTTGTCTGAACTTTTGGAACCTTTCTTCCAAGATGGTCCTCATGCAGGCCGCATCCCACACCGTGCCATCCTTTGTACCATTAAGAGAGCTGCTAATGCAGTTCTCTTATATTCACACACTATCATTTCGTCAGGCAGCGACTGCCAAGCCTGGGCCACTTATTACAAACTGTTGCAAGGGGTGGCCTGAACAACTCCTCTAATCACCTAAAGGACCTTTATGTACACTGAGGGGTTACTTTATATTGCCATATTTAGGGAAGCATCTCCACCTATATTCCCTGCACTATATGGTAGTTGTAGTTTCGAGTTTTCTTTTCACCAACTTATTGTAGGGGTCTGCTTTTACAGTGCAAGCTGCTATGAGATCACAACAAGGGCCGTTTTTGATGCCGTAGTTGTCCACCGCCGCCAATGTCCGTAGCCACTATCGTGCCAACTTCAGAAAAAAATAACCAGGACCGAGGAGGATTCGAACCCACATCCCTCTGCGTGGCAGTTGAGCATTCTACCACTGAGCTATACGCTTGTGCTTGAAAAATCATCGCAAAAAGACCTATATAGGTATAAAGCCTCCCGAGGAATCGCATTAACAAATGTAATGTTACATTGCAGAATAGTAATACGCCACTATGCGTCGTGGAAAGTGGATTGCATAACGAGTGCAAGGAATCATTTGAAAGAACACAGGGGTGCATGCTTTGTAGCTCTGCACCCATTACAGAGGCATAATCAACATCATCATTATGAAACTTCTTCAACTTTTCTGTCATCATTATTATGAAGCTCTGTCTTGTGAAGCAGTTGTGTCATATTGTTACGAGGAAAGACGCAAGAGGCGAGGCTATATACAGTTGTATTCTAACAAGGAACGCTGAGGCGCTTGGCCATCAAGCAGCAGCGCGAGCAAGCCTCTCTAAACGTCCTCCTCGTCGTCTTTCTCTATTCGCCTCTTGACGGTCGGTGGCACGGGTCCATAGCACTACCCCCCGGCGTCAAAAGCGCTGTCCCGGCGTGTGGACGATCATGGCTCCAAAACAGTGTGGTAGGCCTTGAGCCTACTGACGTGCACTGTGTCGCAGGACCCGACAGGAGAGGGCGAGGAGGCATTGACCGGGGCAATCTCGTAGGTTACGGGAGTCACTTGGCGGAGCACGCGGTAAGGCCCTGTGTACTTAGAAAGGAGCTTCTCGGACAGTCCCACATGGCGAGAAGGTGACCAAAGGAGTACGAGGTCGCCAGGCGAGAAGTGCGCGTCGCGGTGCCGGACATAGTAGTGGTGGCGCTGCGCAGTTTGAGAAGCATTCAGCCTAGTACGGGCGATCTGGCGTGCATGGTCGGCGAGAGCAATGGCATCGCGCGCGTACTCGGTCGCTGAGGTGGCCGCCAGAGGAATAGTGGTGTCAAGGGGCAGGGTCGGCTCGCGTCCATACAACAGATAAAACGGAGAAAATCCGGCAGTGTCGTGACGGGAAGAATTGTACGCGAAAGTGACATAAGGTAGAGCAACGTCCCAGTCATGGTGGTCTTTCGAGACGTACATTGACAGCATGTCTGTGAGAGTTCGGTTCAAGCGTTCCGTCAAACCGTTTGTTTGAGGATGGTAGGAGGTGGTCAGTTTATGTTTCGTGGAGCAGGAACGTAATAAGTTGTCGATAACTTTGGAGAGGAAGTTGCGGCCACGGTCAGTGAGCAGCTGTCTCGGAGCGCCGTGGAGCAAGATGATGTCACGCAGGAGAAAATCTGCGACATCGGTGGCACAACTGGTCGGAAGAGCCCGCGTGATGGCATAACGGGTGGCGTAATCCATTGCGACTGCTATCCATTTGTTCCCGGAGGATGATATTGGGAATGGGCCAAAGAGATCAAGCCCAACGCGGAAGAACGGCTCCACTGGAATGTCTATCGGCTGAAGATAACCAGCAGGTAGCACTTGAGGAGTTTTTCGACGCTGACAGGAATCACAGGCAGCAATGTAGCGTCGGACTGATCGAGCGAGGCCGGGCCAGTAAAAGCGACGGCGGATGCGGTCGTACGTGCGCGATACACCTAGATGTCCTGCAGTGGGTGCGTCGTGAAGTTCGAAGAGAACAGTGCGACGTAGCTGTCTGGGGACCACTAGAAGTAGTTCGGGCCCGTCTAAGTGGAAGTTACGGTGGTACAGAACGCCGTCCTTGAGGACGTACCGGCGCATAGAAGCGTCATTCGGCGATGCTTGCAGGCGGTCGATGAGTGCTCGAAGAGAGAGATCTCGGTGCTGTTCGTCTGCGATGTTAGTAAAGGCAGAGACAGAAAAAATGCTACTGACATCGCCGGACGTATCGTCGGGCCTGTCGACCGGGTAACGGGACAAGCAATCGGCGTCCTTGTGCAGCTGGCCGGACTTGTATGTCACGGAATAGGAATATTCTTGGAGCCGCAGAGCCCATCGGCCAAGTCGTCCTGTAGGGTCTTTCAGGGAGGACAACCAGCAGAGCGCGTGATGGTCTGTGATGACCGAAAAGGATCGTCCGTATAAGTATGGGCGGAATTTGGCCACTGCCCAAACGAGCGCCAGGCTCAGTAATGCGCTCAGTAATGGAGTAGTTGCGTTCTGACGGCGAGAGAAGCCTGCTGGCGTAAGCGATAACGCGGTCGCTGCCGCGCTGCCGTTGGGCTAATACTGCACCGATACCATGGCCACTGCGTCGGTACGAACTTCGGTTGGCGCAGAAGGGTCGAAATGGGCCAATATGGGCGGCGTTGTAAGTAGGCGTATGAGCTGAGCGAACGCCGAAGCCTGTGGTTCGCCCCACACAAAAGGAGCATCCTTCTTCAAGAGCTCAGTAAGTGGCCGGGCTATCATCGCAAAGTTCTTCACAAAGCGGCGGAAATACGAACATAGCCCGACGAAGCTGCGTACATCCTTGGCACACTGGGGAACAGGGAAGTTCGTGACAGCAGAGATTTTTCCTGGGTCCGGTTGTACCCCGCTAGCATCTACGAGGTGCCCAAGCACGGTGATCTGGCGACGGCCAAAGTGGCACTTGGACGAATTAAGTTGAAGACCGGCTCGGCGAAAAACGTCCAGGATTGCTGACAGGCGCTCGAGGTGAGTCGTGAAGGTCGAGGAGAATACTATAACGTCGTCCAAATAACACAGACATGTGGACCATTTGAACCCTTGAAGGAGTGAGTCCATCATGCGTTCAAATGTAGCTGGCGCGTTGCAAAGACCGAATGGCATCACCTTGAATTGAAATAAACCGTCAGGTGTGACAAATGCAGTTTTTTCGCGGTCTAAGTCGTCCACAGCAATCTGCCAGTAGCCGGAGCGAAGGTCAATAGATGAGAAGTAGCGAGCACCGTGGAGGCAATCAAGGGCGTCGTCGATACGTGGTAACGGGTACACGTCCTTTTTTGTAACCTTGTTGAGATGCCGATAGTCCACGCAAAAACGCCAAGAGCCATCTTTCTTTTTGACCAATACGACGGGTGAGGCCCATGGACTGCATGACGGTTCAATGATGTTCTTGGTAAGCATCTTCTTAACTTCAGCTTGAATGACTTGATGCTCGGCAGCAGACACCCGATATGGACGTCTATGAATAGGAGAGGCGTCGCCAGTATCTATTCGATGTTTCACGGCTGTAGTTTGGGCCAAAGGACGCTCGTTAAGGTCGAAAATATCGCGGTAGGCAAAAAGAACGCGGCACAGTTGGTCAGCATGCGCTGGGGAGAGGTCGGGAGCTATCATTTTCTTGAGATCTGGCAGAACACTAGTCGCAAATGGCGAAGATGCGCTCGGTTCAGTTGCATCATCCTCGATTGTGATAGCTGATAGAGAACAATCATCAAATGCGCTTATCTGCGCCAGACACATCCCTCGGGGCAGTACTTGTGTCGTCAAGCCAAAGTTGACCACAGGCATGCAGGCGCTGTTCGAAGTTATAGATAAAACAGTGCGCGGGACGGTAATACCTCGACTGAGAAGGACCTCGATCACAGGGGTAGCGATGTAGTCGCCATCAGGGACAGGTGGGTCTGAGATCAACTCAAGGTAAGTCATAGTCGAAGGGGGTAAGCGAACGAAATCCGCCGAACTGAGACGACTGGGGGGCGGCTCTGCAGGGTCCAGGTGAGGCAGGTCAAGTCGGAGGGTACCAGTTGAGCAGTCTATTAGGGCGGAATGCGCCGACAGAAAGTCCAGGCCAAGAATGACGTCGTGAGGGCAGCGGGCGAGTACGGTGAAAAGGACGACGGTAGAACGATCAGCGATGCAGACTCGGGCGGTGCACATACCAATTACAGGAGCTGTCGCGCCGTCCGCGACACGGACAGCTTGCGTCGCGGCAGGGGTTAGAACTTTCTTGAGCCGTTTTCGAAGATCGGAGCTCATCACAGATATATGGGCGCCCGTGTCGATGAGAGCGCAGACAGGAACGCCGTCCACTTGTACATCAAGCAAGTTCATATGGGTCGGGATCGTCAGTAGAGGCTTTTGGGGCGTAGAGAGCAATGCAGCGGCACCTCCGGGCGCTGCATCGTCTAGTTTTCCTGTTGAGAGCGTGGGAGGGAACTTGGCGAATATGAGCGGCGGGGCTGAGGCGAGCGAGACTGACGGCGTTGGGGCGAAGGTGATCGTGAGTATGGGCGGCTGGATGCAGAAGGTTGAGCGGCAGTGTAATCGGCGCGAGCTGCATAGGAACGGTAATAGCTGTTTGGTCGAGAGTACCCGGATACATATTCGGTTCAGGTGAGTTCCAGCGACTTCGGCAATACCGGGATATATGCCCAATCCCACGACAGACGAAGCATATCGGTTTGTCGTCAGCAGTGCGCCACTCCGGTGAATTGCGAAAAGGTGGCTGATAATAAGGCCGTGAACGAAGCGGTGTACTCCCGCGACATGCGCGGGTGTCAGCGTGATGCGTGGAGCAGACCGAGTGAAGTCCCATGTTGGCGAACTCCTGGCGGACAACTGCTTGGATCATAGAGATCGGGACTGACGGTGTGGAGGAGGGGCTGCGCTCGAAGGTCGCCGGACAAGCGGCCTCAATTTCTCGCCGCACAATCCGAGTCACGTTGCAAGCTGTGTCGTTGGAACTAGGTATATCGGCACAGGATGACGTCGCGGCGGTGTTGGGCAAGCGGGCAAATTGTTGAGGGATTCGCCGGCTTTTTGCGAGTTCCAGGCGCCGGCATTCCTTGATCGCTGCATCAACCGTCGACACGTTGTTAAACACGAGCAGGTTGAAGGCGTCATCCGCAATTCCCTTGAGGATATGAGCAACCTTCTCTTGTTCCGTCATGTGCGCGTCAGCTTTCTGGCAGAGAGCCAAAACGTCCTGAATGTACATCACGTAAGGCTCGCTTGACGTCTGTACACGGGTGGATAACGCCTGTTTTGCGGCAAGTTGGTCACCGTGAGAGTTGCCGAATAGCTCCCGAATCTTGTCCTTGAATGCATCCCAACTAGTAAGCTCCACGTCGTGCGTTTCGAACCAGACACGAGGGGTGCCGCCGAGGTAAAATATGACGTTCGCGAGCATGATAGTAGGGTCCCACCGGTTCGTTGTGCTGATACGCTCGTAGAGGTTGAGCCACTTCTCGACATCTTGCCCATTGGTGCCAGAGAAAATGCCAGGGTCACGAGGAGGGGCGACAGTGATGTAGGTCGTATTGGCAGCAGGTGTTCGGGTGGGCGCTGCATCCCCTGTGGACGAGGTATCTTCTGGAGCCATGAAGGTAGGCTCGAGATAGCGTCCGCTGCGAAGCTCCGTGTCGAGAAGGTTACCCAGCACCTCCACCAAAGATGTTACGAGGAAAGATGCAAGAGGCGAGGCTATATACAGTTGTATTCTAACAAGGAACGCTGAGGCGCTTGGCCATCAAGCAGCAGCGCGAGCAAGCCTCTCTAAACGTCCTCCTCGTCGTCTTTCTCTATTCGCCTCTTGACGGTCGGTGGCACGGGTCCGTAGCAATATTGTACCATGCGTCACACGACAGGCAACATGCGCAGCCCCAAGAGCAACCTGACTTGGCTCTTCGATATACCTGGTGGCCCGATCACTTGGCCCTATCCCCAAGTGTTTACAATGGCCTCTAAGAATGTCGCTCCTCTAGCTTACGCTGTCACTGTCCTGGGATTCCATGCCGGCCTGGGTTGTTTTTTTTTGGCACCAATATTCCAGCCAACTACTGTTTTAGAAGGATGGTCACGTGGGCGAGTTGGAGCTGGTTATGGATATTGACGGTCAGCATGAAACACGAGGACAAAGTGAAGGAATGACGCAAACCACAGCGCTGTGGTTTGTGTCATTCCTTCAGTTTGTGCTTTTGTTTTGTGCTGACCATTAATATGCCTAACTACTGCTTGTTAATATGTACATGCTGGGAACATGTTATCGTCATCATCATCAGCAGCAGCAGCAGCAGCCTGTCTACGCCCATGGCAGGGCTGTTGAAGATTCTGAGGCGCCCTTCCCGTGCGGATGGGACTGCTTGACTCGGACACTCGTGTGTGTATTCGTTTCCCACGCACAGAACGAGGGTTCCTCAAAGGCGCCCCGAAACTTGGCAGTTTCCCCCCAAGAAGGCTGCGAGCAGCTGCACCGCCTGAGGGGTCTCCGTTGACGAGGGGGCCATAAAACTCGTTTCGGACGCATCGCTTCAAGGACGATGGCGCACCCCGACCGGAAGAGAGAGAGGGAGGGAGAGCGGCCGCAAGCGAGGAAGAAAACTTGTACAGAGACAGAGACGATCGAGAAACGAAGCAGAAAACATCGACCATTCTAACCAGTTGTAAATATTGTGAAATAAACGTTCCTGTAGCAGTACGAACCGAGCGAATCATTGAAAACCGATCAGTATATTTCACATATTTTGGTGCCGAAACCCGGGAATTCGTCAGCGGCTACAGGAACTCAGCGACTACGACAATTGCGCCGAACGAAGAATGGAGTGGCTTCAAACAAAGAGAACGGTGACGCGCGTCGAGCTACAGAGGCTCAGCGACGAGCTGATGCAACTGAGGACCGCCGATGCCTTGGAGCTTCATCAAGAAGATCGCATTGCGGAAATGAGGGAGGAACTGGAGGCTCTTGCAAAGGAGATGAAGCAGCTAGACGCACTCATCGAACCGCACGTTTGAGACGACGACCTTGCGGAGGAATACGGTGGCTTGCGGAAGAATCAAGGGCTCATCACACGTATGCAAACCCGACTTGAACGCCTGCAGCGAAAGAGCATTACCGACACCGATAGTACAACGGCCGTATCGTCCGCCAGCAGTGCAGGGTGCCTCGAGCTACCGAAGCTTGAGTTGCAAAAGTTCAGCGGCGACCGACTTGGGTGGCAGCCATTTTGGGAGCAATTCCGACAGGCTGTCCACGAGAACACCACCCTTTCGGACACTGAGAGGTTCCTCTACCTGCGTACGGCGCTGACGGGCAAGGCGGCAGCAGCGGTGAGTGGCATTCAAGGAACTGAACAAAATTATCAGTATGCCATAAAAACACTGAAGGAGCGTTTCGGCAGGCAGGACGTGCTTGTGCAGGAACACCTCACGCAGCTATTAAATCTGCAAACTGTAAAAGCACTCGATGATGTTAATGCGCTCCGTTGGCTGTACGACCACATCTAGAGAAACATCGCTGGGCTGAAAAACCTGGGTGTTCAACCGGACTCCTACAGTGCGATGCTGTGCACAGCATTGTTTCGTGTGTTACCTACCGAATGGGTTGTGCAGTACCACAAATCACACACGACGGACAATGATGTGCTGGACTGCTCGACTCTCGATTCCATCCTCGACTCCATTCGCCTGGAAGTGGAGAGCCGTGAGAGGATTCATGCTGGTAGCGCACGAGACTCGCATCCCGTGCCCAAGGAGAAGCCTCCTGGCTACATCAGGGGAAAGGGCTCAGCGGCTAGCCTCAAGGTTGGTGTCAAATGGGACAAAGAAAGATGCCCCCTGTGTGAATCGGAGTCTCATGACGCAGCATTGTGCGACGTGGTCATCCCGGTCAAAGAAAAGAAATTGAAACTCCGGAGCCAGGGAAGGTGCTACCACTGCACAAAAAAGGGGCACCTGTCTCAGGAATGTAAGAACTGGAATATTCACTGTGCTAAGTGCGGCCGTCGTCACATCACGTCACTCTGTGACCCTCCTCAGCCATCCACCTCCGAGAAGACCGCAACGCCACTACACTCAATGGCTTCGCTGAGCATCCACACGAGAAACTCAGTTCTGCTGCAAACGGCGCAAGTTTGGGTTGACGGGCCACATCGAAAGTGCCTTGCGCGCTGTCTCTTTGACGGAGGCAGCCAGCGGTCATTTGTGACAGAATACATATCGCGACAGATGAACTTGGAGGTGATCGGCGAGGAAGAGGTTACAATTTGCCCGTTCGGGGGAGTTGCGAACGTGATGAAGAGCAAGTGACAACTCGTGCGAGTGTGGCTCAGGAGCCAATACGGCTGTCAGGAACATTCGATCGAAGCGCTTGAGGTCGAGGAGATATGTTCCGACAGATTGATGCTGCCGGAAAACGTGCTGGATCTCACCAGACTTGCGGATCTGCAGTTGGCAGACGCGGCACTGCCTCCCGCATGCAACGACCGCGAGGACATTGACAATCTCATCGGAGCCGACAGCTACTGGAGTGTTGTGACTGGGGAGGTGCAAAACGTCAAAGGAGGCTTGTTTGCAGTGAATACTGACTTCGGTTGGACCCTGCAAGGTCCGATTCCGCAGACGGCCTCGGCAGTGTGCTGCTCATCGGTGACCGTGCTGCGCACCAGTGTTGTCGATCCGGTTCCTAGCCTCTCCAACGAGCTTCGAGCCTTCTGGGAGCTGGAGAGCCTCGGGATTTCAACGAGGGACGCCCAGACGGCTGAGGGAGAACACGTGAACCAAAACTTTGCTCATTCATTGAGCTTCATTGAAGGCCTAATAAAGCAAGTCTCCCTTGGAAACCTTTGGACCGGCCATTAGAGAATAACGAGGCAGTTGCACGACAGCGCTTAAGCAAGTTGCTTCGGTGTCTGAAGCCAAATAACGAGAGGCTGAAGGAGTATGACACCACCATCAGAAATTATTTGGAAGAAGGCTTCACCGAAAGGGCTCCCACTATTGAGGTCCACAGCACAGACACAAGGGTTTATTACATGCCGCATCGAGCTGTTCTGCGACCTGGGAGCACCACGACCAGAGTGCGAATTGTGTTCGATGCCTCCGCAAAAGCGCAAGGTTGTATGTCTCTTAACGACGCACTGTCAACAGGCCCGAGCCTAAACCCAGATATGCTGCAGCTACTGCTCAACTTCCGTCGTCATGCTATAGCGCTCACCGCGGACATTGAGAAGGCTTTCTTTCAAATCCGTGTAAAACCAGACCGCGACGCACTTAGATTCCTGTGGTTCCATGACCCGCCAAACGAGCAGACGACAACCGATGAAGCGGAAGTGTGGCGCATGACGCGAATTCCATTTGGAGCAACAAGCAGCCCTTTCGTACTGGCCGCCACAATCCGACACCATCTTGCTGGCGTATCCGCTGACCTGTCGTATACTGTTAAGGTACTTGATAAGTGCCTTTACGTTGACGACCTAATAACGGGCGTTGATGAAGTGCAAGAGGCCAGGACCTTCGACGACAATGCACAAAGAATCATGAGATCTGCCGGAATGAAGTTGAGGAAGTGGAGCTCGAACAGCGAGGTGTTGCAAGAACGGTTCCGCTCTGATGGCACTGAGAATCCATGCAGTGTTAGTGAGGCTGCGACGGCAGAAATAACGTCAGTGCTGGTGCTCGAGTGGAACAGGGAAGGCGACGAGCTGAGGTATCTGCTGAGAGCTGTATTGGACCTTCTCGCCATCAATAGAAATACGAAACGATTCATACTACAAGCCTCAGCGAGAATATTTGACCCTCTTGGTCTTCTCAGCCCAGTGACGATAACAGCAAAGGTGCTGTTTCAGGAGCTTTGGACCCTTGGCGTAGAATGGGACGCACAGCTACCCCTGGGCGTGAGTGAGAGATGGGAAAGGTGGATTGACTCTCTATACCACCTCGCGGATATCACCTTCCCTCGCCGCTATGCTTGCAACCCTGAAGCGGCCGAGCTGCACATATTTACGGACGCAAGTCCACGTGCTTATGGAGCGGCGGCCTATCTGCGTGGTGAGAGAGGCGGGAAGACCACTGTTAGTCTAATCCTGGCGAAAACACGCTTCACGCCTTTGAAGGTGCTATCACTTCCGAGGTTAGAGCTGCTTGGGACATTGTTGGGCGCTCGACTTTGCGCCTGCCTCAGAGAAGCACTGGAACTGCAGCTTTCGAAGGTGACCCTTTGGACAGACTCAATGATTGTTCTTCACTGGATAAAAGGATCATCTGCTCAATGGAAGCCTTTTGTCGTGAACCGCGTTCGAGAGATTCGGGAAAAGGTTGACCCCAGTGACTGGCGACATTGCCTGGGTGGCGACAATCCAGCGGATCTGCTGGCCAGAGGAGTCCCTCCGGAAGCTTTGAAGCCATGCCAGAGATGGTGGACAGGACCGACGTGGCTTTCTCAGGCACCGACAGACTGGCCTCATACAGTCACTGAAGTTCCCGCAGGGACCGCCAATGAAGAACGAAGGGCGACAAAGACGGCAGTGGGGAATGTTTCTGCAAGCGTACCACCAGTGCTGATCGACACCGAACGCTTCAGCGACCTAAATCGTTTGCTACGAGCTACGGCTTGGGTGCTGCGGTTCGTGCATAATTGCAAGCACAGAAGCGAGAGGGCCCGCTCAGTAGCGAAGAAATCCAGAGCGCCCAAGTTGTGCTGCTGCGTCAAGTTCAGAGAGAGGCATTTGGTGACCCACGAAGCAACCTAGACCAAAATTGCCGCTTGAAACGACAGCCACACCTCAGTAGTTTGGAACTGTTTATGGACGACAGCGGACTGTTGCGACTAAAGGGCCATTTACAGAAGTCCAATCTGGCCTATGAGACGGCACACCCCATCATACTGCCAGCGTCTAATCATTTCGTGGAGCTCCTGATACGAAATGCACATCGACGCCTACTGCATGCTGGGTGTTTGGATACACTAACCCAGCTGCGCGAGACCTTCTGGATCGTCCGAGCGCGGCAGGCAGTGAAAAAAGTGTTGAATCACTTCTTCGTGTGTAAGAGAATGAATAGCAGAAAGGCATCAGAGCCGGCCGCACCACTTCCCCGAGACAGAATAGCAGAAGCCGCACCTTTCACCGTATTGGGTCTCGACTTCGCTGGACCAGTGCTCACAAAGACGGATGGCAGGATCCAAAAGTCGTACATACTGTTACTCACGTGCGCTGTGACCAGAGCGATTCAGTTGGAAGCAGTTACCGACATGTCGACGGGAAGTTTCCTTTTGGCATTTCGCCGCCTTGTGGCACGGCGCGGACTCTGTCATACGATCTACTCGGACAATGCCAAGACCTTCCACCGTGCTGCTCGTGAATTAAAGAAACTGGAATGCGGTGCGTGGACAAGAAGCACTCAACTACCTGTCTCAGCAGGGAATCGAGTGGAAGTTTATTGTAGAAAGGGCAGCCTGGTAGGGAGGTTTCTGGGAGAGGTTGGTGCGCTCGACGAAGACAGCATTGAAGAAGGTGCTTGGGTGCAGCTATGTCACATTTGAGGAATTATGCACTATCCTAGCGGACATCGAAGCAGTTATAAATTCTCGCCCTTTAACTGGCATGTCCTCTGACGTGAGTGAACCAGAACCGCTGACACCGGCGCATTTTCTTATTGGAAGACGCCTAACCTCCTTACCAACTCGAGGAGAGCAACCGACGGCATCAACCGCTAACGAACTCATGCGTCGGTGGCAGTACCGCCAGAGGTTGTCCCAATCATTGTGGAAGTGCTGGAGAGCGGAGTATTTGTGCGCTTTGAGAGCGTATCACCACGCTACTCCGTCAGCATCAAGTGACCTGCGCGTCAACGACCTGGTGTTGCTACATGACGACTTCCACCCACGACAAACATGGAAAGTTGGCCATATTACTGACGTTTTTCCGGGGCGCGATGGGCGCACCCGCTCGTGTACGGTCCGCCTGCCTGGGGGGACAACAGTGCGGCGGCCTGTTCAGCTCCTCCACCCTTTAGAACAAAGAGATCAATGAGCTGCGCTCATTCGGCGGGGAGGTTGTTGAAGATTCTGAGGCGCCTTTCCCGTGCGGATGGGACGGCTTGACTTGGACACTCGTGTGTGTATTCGTTTCCCACGCACAGAACGAGGGGTCCTCAAAGGCGCCCCGAAACTTGGCGGTTTCCCCCCAAGAAGGCTGCGAGCAGCTGCACCGCCTGAGGGGTCTCCGTTGACGAGGGGGCCATAAAACTCTTTTCGGATGCATCGCTTCAAGGACGATGGCGCACCCAGACCGGAGGAGAGAGAGGGAGGGAGAGCGGCCGCAAGCGAGGAAGAAAACTTGTATAGAGACAGAGACGATTGAGAAACGAAGCAGAAAACATCGACCATTCTAACCAGTTGTAAATATTGTAAAATAAGCGTTCCTGTAGCAGTACGAACCGAGCGAATCATTGAAAACCGATCAGTATATTTCACAAGGGCAAAGGCCTCTCCCATAGACCTCCAATTAACCTGGTCCTGAGCTAGCTGCAGCCACCTTATCCCCGCATACTTCTTGATCTCGTCTGCACACCTAACTTTCTGCCGCTCTTTGCCACGCTTGCCTTCTTTGGAGATCCACTCTGTTACCCTTTATAACCAACAGTTATCTTGCCTTCTCATTACATGGCCTGCCCATGCCCATTTCTTCTTGATTTTTACTGTGATGTCTGAACCACTTACCATCGAGATGAAAAATTTAGACAGAAACCAACTTTAGACTTATGCGAAATCTCCACATCTGTATTCAGCTGCAGGTGCTGAGAAAAAAAAAACATAGCTGACTGAGAGGTTCTACACAAATCTTACTTGCTGGCCTACTTCGTTTTGCGAAGTGATATAGAGTAAATACACACTACTGGTGCGACTGCCAGCTGATGCAAAATGCATTTGTGCAAGATGCATTTGCGACACAGGACATTGGGGGCGTCAAGGTTTTCCGACTTTGACGGTAGGAGATCACACTCACCGGCATCTTCACCATCACTCTCAGACTCGGTATCCTTTGCTTCGTCGACCAATTCATCGATGGATCGCAGCACAGGTCGCGACGTTGTCGTCCGCGGTGACAAAGTCTCATGCCGAAGCTTGAGTTTCAAGGTTCTCCCAACCCTTGATGTGCAAATTGGCGTCAGGCTCTTGGTTTTCTTCCGTCGGAGCCGCATCCAATTTTGCGAAAAATCCACACTTGCGAAAACAGTTTGCGATCATATCCTGGGACAATGGCCAAGAAATGTAACGCGTCAAGCAGGCTAATCTGCAAGTTTTCATCCTTGCACTCAATTTTCGCCAGGAGGCTCCGCACAAGCAATCCCTTGAAATGATGTGGATTATTCTTGCATCCAGCAGCTGTAGACGGCTCGTGGTGTTTGCGGGCAGGAACCTTATGGCGACATTGATGAAGGTGCAGTCTTTGGGATGGGCCAAACACTGGTTGATGAAAAGCAAAATTTTTCTGTTTTTCGCTGCCATTTTCCGGTCCGAAGTCGTAAGGAACTCGTGCAAAAAATCTGAAGTCATCCATGCTTTTTGTTTTCCTTGTACAAGCAAGGCAAACGTCTTGCCGGTCGGAAGCACCTTGGTTGTTTTGATTTGCCTATGATGGTAAGCTGAATTTTTTTCAGAGCTGTCGGCATTTATGCAAAATAGCACGGTGACACGTTCCTTACATTTCTGGCCACCCTGGCAAGCGTGCCCTTTCACACACAAGCTTCTCTCCTGCTGCAGGTTGAAAAAGAGTCTGGCCTTGTCAGCGTTAAACACGTTGCATGGTGCGTAGTCCAAAATCAGCGCCGGCAGCGTGTTCAGCCAGTCGCCGACCTGAGATTCATCTACTTTCCTTGGTTCACTGCTGACAACTTTGTAAACTGGTCCATGCCTCTCTTTAAAATGGTGCAACCATCCGCCGGAAGCTTGTAAATCGTGGATACTGAGGGAAAGCGCAATGTTGTCCGCCTTTTCGCGTAGCACCTTGCCGTCCACGTTGACGCCAGCTGCCGTCATTTCGCGAAACCACATCAGCGGGACCTCTTCCAGCTTCATGTGTGTAGCCGTCTTTGCTTGCTAGACATTAGTGCCGAATTGCTGGGCCTTCCTCAAGACGACAAATCGCTGCCCAACAATGGTGCAGAGCGTCGACGGCGCTATGCCTAACTCTTTCGCCAAGTCAGTGCATTTTAGGGGCGAAGCTCCTCTTAGTCTAACCTTGTCCTGCATCAGGTGTCAGGCGTAACCGGTGTGCCAGGAGGCACGCGCTCGCCCTCGGCGCGTGCCTCTCTCTCTCTCTCTCCCGGCGCGTGCCTCTCTCTCTCTCACTCTTCCATCTGCTGTCTTGTGAGAGAAAGAGAGAGACAGAGAGAGAGAGAGCGAAAAGCGCGCGTTGACTATGGAAACACTCTTTCTTAGATGAACGCTCTACCAGCTCACGAAGAAGAAGAACGCGCCCTCACCCACGAGAGACAACGTTGGAGCAGGCAGCGTCTCCTAGCGAGTTTCTTGATTGAGAAATACCGACTGCTCGCGTTGGAGAACCGTTCACCGGCCACCCATATATATATATATATATATATATATATATATATAGGCACTCGATCTTGACTTGCAATGAAGTGCCGGTGGGAGATTTCACTTGTGCATAGTTGAACCATAAGGATTCGTAGCGTGCGCATTAACTAAATTAATCCGGAACTCGGCACGATCTACGATGAACCTCCCGAGCTTCGCCCACTCATCATCATTCACTCCGTGGATATGCTGTAATTTGTTTTTCTTGGGGTTTTCGTCGACCTTCCTCAGAATTTCAATTTGCTCCTTAAAAGAAAGGGCCTTCCGCTTCCGAGACATGTCAACAAACACTTCGGTATTCTGGTACGTGCAGTAACTCTGAAACGTTACACACACGGCAGTTGTAGCAGTAAAACAGGCGTCTTTACGCGCACCTGCACTAGAGAACACCAGCCTGCACAGCCTGCACAATGTTACAATGGCTAGAATAGGGAAGTGTGCAGACCACGCGGCCGGCACTGACGCCACTCCGCGATGGACGGGAAAGGGAAATCCTGGGGGTGTTGAAACCCGTTTACGGTGCGAAATCGTCAGCTCGCCGCGCAGTAAACACATAGGCCTAGTTCAGTGACGTGTGCTTATACACGTGTGCGTTCGTTCTGTTTTTTCTGCTACTTGTACATGTATATTGTGACGATGCAGTCACCACGGGGTATTTATTAGGCCTGGATGATGCAGCGAACCGGCCGAGCCCAAAGCATAGATGAGACGTGAGATCACAACCCGCAATCGATGAAGAAGAAACCCATGTGATGATAATTATGTACAGATGACGAAGAGTAGCGCATTAAGTGCCCACACTAATTTCCCCGGCACGAGAGCGGCCAGCCTGGCCGCAGCTTAAAGGGACGGAGACCGCCTTGCGAAAGGCTTCATGCGGGAAACGTGAACAATTTCTGTAGAACGGCAGCGACGGTCAGTTGGAGCAGCAACGGGTGTCACACGATAGTTTACAGGAGACGTCTGGGACAACACGGTGTAGGGGCTGATGAAACGAAATTGAAACTTGTTGCACAATCCAGGAATCCAGATTGGTGTCCTGAGGAGCACTTCGTCGCCTGGGCGGAAAAGTACCATGCGACGACTGGCGTCATAGCAATTCTTGCGATCCTGTTGACTTGCTTCGGTGTTGATGCGGGCGAGCTGGCGAGAACGCTGGAGACGGGAGACGTATTCCTCACAGGAGGACGAAGGGGCTTTGATGGGCCCAGCGAAGAAAGATGCGTCAAGGAAGAATGAGGGCGAGTAACCGGTTGTGCGTTGGACGGCGGTGTCGTACGCGAATGTTACGAAGGGTAAAAGTGCGTCCCAGTTCTTGTGGTCCGGTCGTATGTACATGCTTATCATGTCGGAAAGCGTTCGATGAAATCGTTCGGTTAAGCCATTGGTCTGCGGATGGTAGCTGGATGTCGTCTTGTGTGTGGTTCCAGATGCTCTGAGGACTTCGTCTACGAGTTGCAACAGGAATGCTTTTCCGCGGTCGCTCAGGATGACGCGAGGAGCACCGTGGCGCAGAATTATGGCGTGGAGTATAAATTCAGCGACCTCGGATGCGGAGGCGGAACTCACGCACGCTGTTTCGGCATAGCGTGTCCAGTGGTCGACGGCTGTGACAATCCATTGTTGACCATTGAGCGTGACCGGAAGAGGGCCGTACAGATCAACAGCGATGACTTCGAATGGTTGAGAGGGGCAAGGTAGCGGCTGAAGCTGTCCGCTCGGAGCAGATGTAGGGAGCTTTCGACGTTGGCGGAGTGTGCAGGAAGCGACATACCGCGCCACACTATTAGATAAGCCAGGCCAGTAGAACTGAGCTTTGATGCGGTCGTAGGTTTTCTGCACACCAAGGTGACCAGCAGTCATGTCGTCGTGAGCGGCTCTGAGAACGTGGGCCTGAAGAGAGCGAGGCAGAACAGGCACCCAGCGTTGACCGTCTGGGTGGTAGACATGGCGGCATAGAACGCTGTCATCGAGCTTAAACTTTTCCAACTGTCGACGAAGGCGGGCGTTAGGAGGAAGGGAAGCTCCTTGTAGACGGTCTATGATGCGTCGACAATAAGCGTCCGAAAGTTGATAAGAACTAAATGGTTAGTGGTTGTCCAGGGGCATGGGATCTAGCGACGCTAAGGACGAAGGACACGAGGTCGGAGTATTCGAGGGCGTGTCACGGAAGTGATCCGAATGAGTACTGTATCGTGTCGTAGGCAGTAGACAGCGAGAGAGCGCGTCTGCGTCCATATGTTTTCTGCCACTTTTATACACAATCGTGAAGTCGTATTCTTGCAGGCGAAGAATCCAACGACCAAGGCGTCCGGACAAGTTCTTGAGCGTCGAGAGCCAGCACAAAACATGATGGTCCGTGACGATTGTAAAATGGCGGCCATGAAGGTAAGGTCGAAACTTCTGGACTGACCAAACGACAGCTAGGCATTCCTGCTCAGTGATGGTATAATTTTTCTCGGCATTTGTCAGTACGCGGCTTGCGTACGCGACGACCCTTTCACGTGAAGACTCGTCGCGCTGTAAGATAATACCACCAATGCCGTGACCGCTTGCGTCTGTATGCAAGAGTGTAGGTGCGGCTTCATCGAAGTGTCAAAGTACTGGTTCAGACGTAAGTGCGCGCTTAAGATGTGTGAACGCCGATTCACATTCTGGAGACCAGGAAAAGGGTACACGAGCAGCAAGTAACTTGTGCAAAGGTGCAGCGATGGAGGCGAAGTCGCGGATGAATCTCCGAAAATAAGATGCAAGACCCAAAAAACTTCGCAAATCTTTGGCCTTTTCAGGACGAGGGAAATGCACAACTGCCGAAACCTTGCCAGGATCAGGACGAATTCCATCCTTGCTCACAACGTGGCCCAACACCTTGATGCTCTTGCTGGCAAAACGGCACTTTTTGGTGTTCAGCTGGAGGCTGGCGTTGGCGAGACACGTAAGAACTTCGTCCAGACGTTGCAAGTGCTGCAAGAACGTTGATGAAAAAATAACAATATCGTCCAAATAGCACAAGCAAGTCTTCCATTTCAGCCCACGGAGAACGATATCAATCATGCGTTCGAATGTTGCGGGAGCATTACAGAGGCCGAATGGCATGACGTTGAACTCGTAGAGGCCATCTGGCGTAGAAAAGGCCGTTTTTTATTTATCATCCTCGTGCATGGGTATCTGCCAGTAACCCGACCGTAAATCAAGACTTGAGAAGTACTCGGCACCCTGTAGGGAATCCAAGGCATCATCAATTCGTGGCATCGGGTACACATCCTTGCGCGTTATCTTGTTGAGTGCGCGGTAATCCACGCAAAAGCGCACAGAGCCGTCTTTTTTCCGTACAAGAACGACAGGAGATGACCAAGGACTGGTAGATTGACGTATTATATTTCGTTGTAACATGTCGGTGACGTTTTCTTCGATGACTTTTCGCTCTGCGAGCGATACGCGATACGGTCGGCGACGCACAATGGATCCGCCGTCTGTCTCTA
Source organism: Hyalomma asiaticum (assembly GCA_013339685.2). NCBI lineage: Eukaryota > Metazoa > Arthropoda > Arachnida > Ixodida > Ixodidae > Hyalomma > Hyalomma asiaticum. The sequence goes on along the minus strand of CM023481.1, from coordinate 353,590,962 downwards.
TCCGATGCGTGGTGATGGGATTCTGCCCCAATGAAGCCGAGTGCACGTCAAACAACGACTTATGTTTTTGTTGTAAAGCTAGTAACTGCTCTGATTCTAAAGGCGTCAGGTCTGAGCTAATGGCAGCGGAAAGAGTAGAGGGAGGGGCGGAAGTTGCAACAGAAGGAGCTGCAGATGAAGCTGTCTTGAGGGAAACGACGGAGAGAGAATCGGATCCACTGGTGCAAGCTAGTGTAGCGCCTTTAGGAATAAGCACCTTTTTTGATGTCAGATTGGTCACGCTGAGATGTGCTGAGCCATTGGCAAACCGAACTAGGCCTGTGGCGAAAACAATGCCTCTTGCTAGCCAGCGTGCAGATGGAAGAGCGAGCACGTCACCTGTGTCAATGACATCAGACGTGATGGCAACAATCCGCTGAAGGCCAGGAGGTATCTCGATGTCGGCTTCCGCAAGCAAGCGAAGAGGTGCGTCATTTTCAGAGCCCTGCGCATAAAGCGAATAGGTGGTTTTGTCCATATGAAGAACACGTTCCCGGCAGCAGATGTAAGCAGATGCTGCAGAAAGAAAATCCCAGCCTAATATGAGCTTCTGCGCGCAAGAACGTAGCACTGCGAATTGTATGTGATGCAGGATGCCATCGATGTAAACACGAGCGGTGCATATGGCGGAAGGTGTAACGGCGTCCCCTTGAGCAGAAAATAGTGTAGGGCCATCGTAGGGGGTCGTGACTTTCCGCAGACGTGAACACAAATCGCAACGTATAATTGATACACAAGCACCTGTGTCAACCAAAGCTTCCAAACGAACACCTTCCACTATAACCGTAATCACATTACACGGGCATGCTGGAGGAATTTCTGTCTTTTCGTGCGATGCAGCTTTTCTGCTTCCTTTTTTTCGTTCTTTCTCTTTCTTTTTTGATGAAACGACCCTTTGAGGCTTGATCCTTCCCTTCTTTCAGTATGAATGAGGACGTTCATAAAGCGATTATTTTTTTTTCCGTTGTAGATTTTGTTCTTCCAGACTATTTTGGCTGTTTTGCGTCTTTTTATATAACGGTGTTTAATTCCGCAGTGATATTTGTGACATTTAACTGAAGTGGTGTCGCAGTGCCGCTGTCAAAAGGGGCGGCGCATGAGAAGGAACCGCCGAAATATGATCTGGTGAGAATGGTACGTCTGTTTACGTATTTATCTGCTTGAGTTGTTTATTTTGTTACGTTCTTCTATGAATGGATAAAAGTACTTTGATTCGGGCACATGACTCACAACATCAAAGATTTCTTCTCTGGACACATGCTCGTACAGCCTTTCCTATAATGCGACATATTCAAAAAGCCATACGAGTATTACAGTGGGAACAAACAGCGCTAGACATGGGACGGTGGAGCAGGAAAGGCGGTGGCGCAGCGAACTTCAGGAGCCTGTCGTGTGCGTGCTCCTGCCCACAGGAAAGTAGAAAAGGCACTCTATGCCTGGTTCTTAGAAGTGCGCATGGAGAACATTCCTGTAAATGGCCCAATGCTGATGGCTAAGGCCAAATGGTTTGCCGCTGCACTCAATGAAGACAATGACGCCGAGAACACCGGGTGGCTTCACTGATTTAAGTAATGCTACAACATTGTTGACAAAACCATTTCTGGCGAAAGCGAAACCGTAAGCAACCAGGACATCCAGCAGTGGATGACGGAGTGGCCGGAAATCTCAGCGATGTTTTCACCTGCGGAAATCTTCAATGCCGATGAGACTGGCCTATTTTGGCAAATGCTGCCGAGCAAGACTTTCAACGTCCTGGGTAGCACGTGTCACGGCGGCAGAATGAGCAAAGTCCACGTGAGCATTCTGCTGGCAGCCAACATGGATGGGTCTTGCAAGCTCGAGCCCTTTGTGATCGGGAAAGCAAGGGCACCGCGCTGTTTCAAGAACTCTAAGCAGCTCCCCGTTCGCTACATCTCGAACAAGAAGACATGGATGATGCGTCAGCTGTTCACAGAATGGCTGCAAATGTGGGACATCGAGCTGGGCAAATTGGGGCTTCACGCTTGCCTTCTTGTGGACAACTGCTCGGCCCACCACACCACCTGCGAGCTCAAAAACATCGAGCTGAAGTTTCTGCCGGCCAACACGACAGCGAAGCTGCAACCGCTTGACCAGGGCATCTTCAAGTCCTTCAAGGCGGGCTACAGGAGGCGACTCCTTGATAGGCTGCTGGTCAACCTCCGCGTGGGCACCGAGCTGAAGGTTGACCTGCTTGGTGCTATTCAAATGATGACGGGCGCCTGGCGAGACATGAAGACGGACACAGTGGCCAACTACTTCTAGAAGGCAGGCTTCGGGATGGCGGAACTTGCGGAAACCAGTGAAGACGGCGACGAAGAGTGCATAGACACATTTCGCGAGTTGTCATCCCTCTTCCCCGCTGTCGTTCCACCCGAAGTGTCTGCGGACGATTTCGGGGATGTGGACTGCAATGTTCAGGCTGTTGCGAGCCTCGCTGACCAGGACATTGTAGCTGCAGTCGCAGGGACCCAGGATGCCCAGGCCGGCAGCCAAAGTGGCAACGAAGATTGTCCAGATGAGGCTGCGGCTATACGCGCGTACTCCACCGCTGAAGTGTGGCAGCGTTCGGCTTGATTCGTTGTTGTAGCGGTGACATGGAGGGAACCGGGCTGTGGCACCTGGACAGCCTCGATAAGATCGAGGCCAGCGTCTTCAACTTCATTTCGAAGATGAAGAAGTAGGCCAGGATAAGCGATATTATTCACACAAATAAAACATTCTGTTGCATCGTGTGTGCGGAATTAGTTGTCATTCTTGAATGAGCCGATTGTAGGTGATCGTCCGCCACTGGTAATGTTTCGGGGCCTGTATTTTCTTATATCGAATTTTTCATATATCGAACTAATTTGCGATCCCTTTCGAGTTCGATATATCCGTGTTCGGGGGACTGTAGTGACAGTGTCAGGGCTATGTTTGAGAAGGTTTTCTAATGTTTCAGTCTTATTGTTAACGCTTCTTGCGTTTATGTTTAGTGATGTTATTTCTGTGAATTTTTATGGCTTTGAGTTACTGGTCGGCTTCTTTTCGTATTCTTTTGGACTGCAACTCTCATTTCTTTCATCATCCCAGACAAACATGTTCTCATTTATGTGCAGTTTGTCAAAAAACAGTGAAACGTTTTCTCCTTTCTTGTGATTCGGTCTCGCACTTTCCCGGAGTTTTTTTCTCTTTTCCTGCACCTTATGACTAAAGGCTAAAATCTTTACCAATCGAGCATTTAGTGAACTTATTAAACATTGTAAATTACCGTATTTTCCGGTGTATAAGACGCACCCCCCAGTTTTCGAAAGTTTTCATGCAAAAATTAATATATAAGACGCACCGGTGTAAAGACGCACCTATATTCACTCACTTCCCGCAAAGAAACATTATAACGTGGGGTTGAGTGACCATTGTCAAATGCCGTACTTACGTTTCTGAGTGCTAGTCCATAAGATAACTTCTGCTACACCAAACTTGCGAGAAAAAATAATGCACACCCACTGAAACGTTCCGCATGATTGCAGGAAAAACATTTTATTTGTCGAAGCCCTCAAAGTCCTTGTCCTCCCATGCGCTTTGGAATAGTTCAGCGGGCTCTGGCGGCAGCGACGCTGGGACTTCCTCTGCTTCCTCTTCAGAATCGCTGCTGCTGCTGTCGTCATCGAGGTCAGGGGCTGAGGATGCTTGCAGGCCTGCCTTGCGGAACCCTGCAGTTACGGTGGCCTGTGACAGCACACACCAGGCTTCGCGCACCCACTTAGCGACCTCGCAAAACGAAGCACGCCTCATGCGTCTGGTTGCGATATAGCTATGCTCGCTGTCGGACATCCACGACGCGTATTTCCCTTAAGTGCCCTGAAAAACCAAAAAAGCACATGCCGCATCCGACGTCTTTTTTTCCCACGCTCAGCGCCCAGCAAAAAAGGATGAAAGAGCACCTAGCACTCACACAGCACGCGTCAAAGCAGCGTCTCTTAGCACACACGTTCACCTTACTGGCGTATCCGGCGCTTCAGTGTTCTAGAAGTCCGCGCCTTTCTTATCTTCACCTGCTGTATGCCAGCTAAACAGAGAAGTTACACGGCGAAGTTTAAGCTTACAGCTGTGAAGTATGCAGAGGACTACGGGAACCGAGCAGCACGCCATCATTTCGACGTCACCGAGAAGATGATCCGCACATGGCGACAGTTAACTGCTGAGCTTCAGGCCATGAAGAGTGACAAGAAAGCTGACTGCGGCACGGAGAAAGAAGTATTTGAGGAGGGGAAACTGCTATGCCACGGCAGCGTGCGGCGGCGGCCCATTAATGTAACGCTTGGGCGAGGAGGAAGTTGAGTTTCCTGCGCTTCACGACAGATGACGCTGCCAGCCTGTTCCCATCGTTTACATGTCATCCTATGGGCGCGACATGTAATTATCACGTTACCGTCTCATATATTGCAAATTTTCTCAATTTTCACTCTGTAGCGTCAATAAATAGGGGCGCTGGACATTTTAGCTGCAGTTAGTAATAAATGCTGAATTAAGTGCCGTACAGCGTTTGGAAGGAGCTACTTGCACTCACTTCAGAGCAGACAACGCATGCCACTGGAAGCCATTCGCTGGCGTGTTGTGAGCGCGAAGGTGTAAATGGCCTTGGGAAGAAATGGCGTGAGAGCTGCCACGTATTCTTTGTCATCTGCTGACTCTAGAACAGGTACGGGCTTCCGCAGCGCGACATCGCGTCGCCGCAGCCGATTGCGGAGGCCACAGCGCGACGCACGCGTTTCTCTTTTCGTCCGACGGAAAGCGCGTCGGCGCGGTGCCCTAAGGTGTGACTTTATCGGGCCGCCCGAGCGAGCGCTGTTTCCCCTCCTCAAGAATTCTTGCTCCGTGGACTGCGGTAAGAAATCACGATGGCCAGTCCTTGAGGGACATCTGCACTCATGGATACTGGAGCAACGTGCCCAAGGTAGGGCGATGTCAACGGTGCAGCTGCGTCTCAAAGCGCAGGCGCTAGCTAAGGTGATGGGCGCTGTTGATTTTGTTGGCGGGCCGTCCTGTTGCTCCAGATTTATGCGCCGCAAAGCGCTGGCGATGAGGGCCCGCACAAGCATGTGCCAGAATCTGCCAGCAGACTTCAAGGACAAGCTTGAGATTCCAGGCTTTCGTTGAGAAAGCCATTGAAGACGATGGCATCGGCAAAAGCCATATAATAAATATGGACGAGGTGCCACTTACGTTTGACATTCCCATGGAAAGGAGTGTGGCACGTAAAGGTGACAAGTACGTCACCATCAAAACTACCGGCCACAAAAAAGCACACTTCACGGTTGTGCTCGCATGTTGCGCCGACGACTTCCGCCAGTGATAATATTCAAGCGGAAGACGATGCCGAAACAGCCCTTCCCGCCTGGCGTCATCATAGAAACGAACGTGAAAGGCTGGATGGACGAAGTGATAATGGGCAAGTGGCTCGAAAAATGCTTTTCTAAGCGACCGGATGGTTTCATGCGAAGAAGGGCCTCCTGGTCTTGGATAGCATGCGGGCGCATATAACGGAGCTCACTTTGAAGTGCATTAAGGCAAAAAACTGCACCGCTGTGGTTATCCCAGGTGGGATGACAAAAATGCTTCAGCCGTTGGACATCTCAGTGAACCGCAGTTTCAAGGCTCTCCGGATATGTTAGAAAAATACGCTCAGCGCGGACCGACCGAACAAATGACGTTGCAAATGGCGACTAGCACAACTCGCTGAACGACAGCGTGGCTGGCGTGGCGGCCGAAGCCGAGCCAAACCCGTCGCGCACCTATCGCCATATTATGCCGATTTCACTGAGTACAGCTCATTATGGTGCAGCCTCCGACACTCGCGTAGCTTCAGTGAGCTGAGAACTCGCACTACGACATACTTTTCTTTTTTCTCGTTTTATGTACTTTGGTTTTGTTGTGGAACTGTAGTACCGGCACGTTGAGTCTTCGTTATTATGATTATGACGCATCATTCGCGTCGTACTGCTCTAGTTGTTAAAAAAAAAGACTCATCAGCATCAACACGAGTTTCTCCCAAAATAACTACAAACAAAAGTACGTATAAGATGCACCGTTGTATAAGACGCACCTCTGAAAATTTTGGGGAAAAAAAACGCGTCTTATACACCGGAAAATACGGTAGTTCACCTGCAATGTAATTTTATGCTATCGGAGCCACACTCGAATTTACTCAACCGAGAGAGGAGACAGGGTTCAGAAAAGGATACTCCGCAATAGACCACCTTCATGTGATCAATAAATTAATCAAGTAATTCAATCAGTCAATCAAGTAATTAATTGAGAAATCCAGTGGATCAAACAAAGCCTTCTGTATGGCTTTCATTGACTATGAAAAGACTTCTGACTCTGTAGGGATACCAGCAGTTCTGGAGGCATTGCGTGGTCAAGGAATGACAGCTACGTGAAGGAGTGACAGCTACTTGAATACTTTAGCCAACATATATTAATATTCTACATCTACCCTACTCCTCCTTAAAGGAGTACTGACACAAATTCTAGACATCTTCTGATTATTGTTCTAAATAAAAGCACCAATGTTGAGAACCCTAATTAGAGTATCGCAGTGCTTCGGAATGCAATCAATACATATTTTATATGGCTGTCATAAAAATCTGCTTTCGGTTTCAATTTTGAGGGGGCAGTTTTTTATTTATTTATTTATTTATTTAAAAAATACTGCAGACCGCAAATCGGTCCTTGCAGGAAGGGCACTTACAGAGGAAAAATATTGGGAAAACAATACGAAATACTTAAGTATAAAAATATAATACATTGATACAATAAGTAAACAAATGCACCGAACAAGTCAAATATACATAACTGAAAACATATGATTAACGCGCTTCAAAGAAAAGGTTTATATCAGGTTGGGTGTTCCACTCAGACACTGTTCTGGGGAAGAAAGAAAATTTAAATGCATATGTCCTGGCGAAATTAGGGGTTAGTGCATATGGGTGATCATGACGGGTACGTCTTGTTGACAAAGGGGTGACGTATACCGCGGGGTCTAAGGATAGTTTGTGGTTAATTAGCTGCTTTAGGAACTTCAGGCGAAGCATCTGCCTTCGTGTCTCGAGGATGGGAATATCATTGTCCAACATCAGCTGTGTGGGGGAATCTGTGCGCTTAAACTTGGAATAAATAAAACGGATAGCTTTTCTCTGAATTCTCTCTATACTTTTAATGTTATATTTAGTGTAGGGATCCCATGTGATACAAGCGTACTCTAATTTAGGTCTAATGAAGGTCAGATAGCTTAACAATTTAATGCTGGCCGGTGAATTCCTCAGTTTGTGCCTTAAGAAGCAAAGTTTACGGAAAGCAGAACAACAGATATTGCTAATATGCAAATTCCAGGAAAGTGTATTAGAAAATGTGATGCCTAGATATTTATAATTTTCATCTTCCTTTAGCAGGGAAGCGGCCATGGTGTATTCATATTTTAACGGGATTTTCTTTCGAGTAAAACGAAGGCAGACTGTTTTGTCTTTGTTCAATGACATGCCCCACCTATCACACCATTCCTGTATATTATATAGGCTTAGATCAAGTTCGGTCTGATCATGTACTGTGGATATTTCCCAAAATAAAACGCAGTCGTCCGCAAACAGCCGAATTTGTGTATGTGGTGTAACGACGTTGACAATATCATTTATGTATATGAGAAACAGCAGTGGCCCCAGGACACTACCCTGGGGTCATTGCTGGGGTCATAGGAATGTGTTAAATTAAACAGAAGCATGGACAGAACGTAACAATATTATGGGAGAACTTCAGAATGGATTTCGAGTAGACAGGCGATTAGATCTAAAAGAGAAAGCAGGCCCTTGTATGTGGCTTTTCTAGACATCACTGGGGCGTGTGACAACGTTAATCAGGAAATATTGTGGGAAATATTGGAAGGAATGGGGGATTGTGTACAGCTTTTGAGGGAGATATATCGAGAAAATACAGTTTGCATAGAATGGGAAGGAATCAGTAGCATAGAGACCGTTGATATTAGCAAGGGGCTGAGACAGGGATGTCCTTTGTCGCCGCTGTTATTCATGCTGTACATGGTTAGAATGGAAAAAGCACTAGGAGATAGCAACATTGGCTTTAATCTGTCAGACAAACAGGGCGGCGTGATGATGAGCAGATGCTTCCGGGTTTATTTTATGCTGACGATATTGTCTTATTCGCGGATAGTCGAGATGATATACAACGGCTGGTGAATATATGCGGAAAGGAAGGCGAGGTTAGAATACTGGTGGCAGAAAACTAGAGAGAACGGACAGAAATAATTATAGGGAAAAATAAGGACTTTCTGCCATAAGGGGCAGAGAACTGGGCTATGAATTTCTGTTTTTGCTATAATATGATCGATTTAATTGAAGTATATTTAAAAGGCGTGAGGACAACTTAAAGAGAGAAGGAAAAAAATAGGAAAAGTTGTTAAATTTTTTTATGAGCCTGGTGGCGCACATGTCACTGCCCCGTTACAAAGGGGACGCTCATAGCATCCATCAGCAACTTGCGATGGAGTCGCAACAACTCTGTTGGCTACTGTAGGTTGTACATGGTGCAAAAAAACAATGATGCTTTTATTGTTGCCTAGTGACATTGTCCATTGTGATGGGGCTGGCTTGCAGACACTGGGTGATAGAAAATAAAATAATATTAAATAACTTATACATGTTTCCTGTCGCTGGTGTGAGGAGAGTATTAACAATGCACGCCAACAAAATGAAGACGGCCCCTTTTGTACCACCTGACAATTGTGTCAGTGTTCGTTTAAGAAAAGCAGGAGATCCCAATGCAGAAAGGTGTCAAACAAGGGGATGCAATTTCTCCAATGCTATTTACTGCATGTTTGGAAAAAATCTTCAGAAGACTAGACTGAGACGAAACAGGACTAAGGATTAACGGCGAATATCTCAGTAACCTGCGATTTGCAGACAACATAGTACTCTTTAGCAATGATGGTGACGAACTGCAAAAGATGATTGAAGACTTAAGCTGAGAAAGCTCTAAGGTAGGACTAAGGATGAACATGCAGAAAACAAAGGTAATGCTAAGTGGCATGGGAAAAAAAACGTGTCTTCACGATTGAAAACCTGGCATTAGTAGTCGTAGAAGAATACCTATATCTAGGACAGCTATGACAGGAGAACCCACCCATATAAAAGAAATCCACCGTAGAATAAACATGGGATGGTGCGCATGCGGGAGACATTCCCAACTCATGAACGGAAACCTGCCACTATCACTCAAGCGGAAACTATATAACTACTGCATTTTGCCATTACTGACATACGGGGCAGAAACTTAGAGAATTACAAAGGAGCTCGAGAGGAAGTTAAGAACCACATAGTGGGCGATGGAACGAAAAATGATGGACGTTACATTAAGAAGACAGCTGAGTGGGTCAGAGAGCAGACGGGGGTTGCCGACATAATAATCAGTGTTAAGAAAAATGGACATGGGCAGGCCACGTGATAAGAAGGCTAGGTAACTGATGCACAGTTAGAATGATGGAATGGATACCAAGGGAGGGGAAGGGTAGCCATGGATGACAGAGAGTGAGGTGGGGTGACAAAGTTAAGAAATTTGCAGGCATCAAATGGAATGAGCTCGCACAGGACAGGAAAGAATGGCGAGCATTGGGACGGCCTTCGTCTTGCAGTAAACGTAAGATAGGCTGATGATGATGCTGATGTATGAGCTTAACTTGGCATGGTCTCCGGCCATTTATTCTAATTTATCGGAGTAATATCTCATGATGTAGAACAGATAGAACTCTTTTTTTTTTTTTTTACATAATGCGCATCTGTATACCACAAATGGCTGTGAGCAGAATGTAATTTTCTGTGCACTTATTTTTTTTAAAATTTGGTTTCGTTTTCTTTTTCCTGTGGCCATGGTTTAAACACTCCATTTCGATCATTGTCAGGACGACCGACCCTGATTTTATTTGAAAATTGTTTTCAGCATTGTAATTATTGCATCTCATAGTACCTAGCTCTGCGATAATATTCACCTTTCTGCTGAATTATTTCAATTATCTCTTGAAACAATAGAGTAACAAGTTTGTCCATCTGCAGAACTATCTCCTGAAGAAAGCTTATTGCATATTTGAAGTGAGCATGAAAAACTGTACAAGTGTGCTTAGTTTCACCACGTTTGGCCATAAAAGACAGGAAATATCCTCGCAACTCACGTCCCCCCTTAAACTAAGCACTCTTATAGCTGGCTTTCTAGATGCCGCAGATGTGCCGTAACTGCTGCAGACACTTTAAGCTGTATATTATTGACAAACTCCGATTGCCCTCTAAATGTAAGAGCTTAGTACTCGCGCATCGTTTGGCTGGTAATAGTTTGCCATTCCGTAGGTGTGGGAACTAAGGAGCAACAAAGCTTTGTGCAATATTTATTGAAGAATGGCAATACTTGGCTGTATCTGTCTTGTTGCATTGTCATTTGGCAGCATCCTTATCAGCTACAATGACGTGCTCAAGATTTCGGACTTTGGCACGAGCCGACAGTGGAGTGAACGCAGCACCAAGATGTCCTTTGCTGGTACAGTGGCCTGGATGGCACCCGAGGTGATCCGAAATGAGCCCTGCTCTGAGAAGGTGGATATCTGGTATGTGTGCTTGTCATTTTTTGGACTGGATAGGCACATTTTTTATATTTGGAACATTACAGGTCATATGGGGTGGTCATGTGGGAGCTACTGAACTGTGAGACACCATACAAGGACGTTGATTCCAATGCCATTATCTGGGGTGTAGGCAACAACAGCCTGCACTTACCTGTGCCTGCCACCTGCCCAGATGGATTCCGGCTGCTCATGCGCCAGTGCTGGTGAGAATGAGGAATTCTTGGAGTTTGTCATGCTTCAAATGGACTCGGATGGCAAACATTACTTTATCAAAATAGACAAAGAAGGTTCGCGGTTTCACTGCCATGCTATGAATGTTAAGATAACGTGTGGCTACGCTGACAGCGGATATTGAGTCCTTATCGCGTTAGTCAGCCCTTTAGGCCTGACTACATTAGTTTTCTAATCGAACATGCTTACGCTCTTGTGCTGGCTCTGTTCTGCAGTCCAGTGCCAGTCTTTCTGGTGTAAATAGCCGTTGTCATTGCTCTGAGTGGTGGCTGGACACACCACTTGTCAGCAGTTTGTCGATCGTCATCAAAGCAAGACTTAGGCCTGATCCAAGCTTGGTGTCTACTTGCTGGCCCAAATGAGGACTAGCAGTACGGAGGGGACAGGCACCACCAACGGTCTCTGTGGCCATCCCTTGAACAAAAACACGCAAAAGAGGTGAGGGAAGTGTAGAGTCTCTGCCAGTGTTGGCATCAGCCACCACAATATTGAGGCAATGCAGACTTTTGTGAGCCAGCCTCTTTTCAAGGGCCAGCAGGCTTAGAGAGCACATATTGGTGTCATGGAAGTGCGCCCATTGGGCACCGACCCTGCTACTGTTAACAGGCCACCCAGGCAAGCTCCCACTGTTCGCTGCAGAGGAAAGAGGTAATTGGGAATAGCATAACTCTCACCCCCTTCCATTTTGTGGACTAGTGAACTAATTATAATCTATAGTATACTCCAGTCACATGGGCATACCAATGCTCCTTTGAAGTTGAAGGGACACTAAAGAGCAAAACAATTTTTCTTGTATCAGAAAATCACTCTTTCACAATACCAGTAGCACTGCTCTTGCTGTGAGGAAATGGGCTGTAAGTGAGAAAATATGCAAAAAGGTAATACAGGTGGGGATGCCGTATTGAAGTTCCCGCACCAGCTCGCCTTGATGTCATAGATTTTGAAGGCGCCTGGTAGGACCCATGTAATTATTAACCGATAAAAATGAGTTGCATGGTTTTCTTAGCTGGCCAGAGAATTAACATAGTGAGTTTCATGAAATTCCATCAGGCCTATATGGTCAAATTACAAAGAACGAGTTTGAAACCTGTGACGTCGTACCTGCTTGTAGGTGCGGAGGTTTCAGCGTGGAATTAAAAAAAATCTAACTCTGCTAACTTTGACTTTCATTATCTCTTCTAATATTCAACCCATGATGGTGAAGTAAATGACAGTACCATTCTTGAAGAACGCCTTATCAGTATAAATAGAATAACTGTTTCACTTGAGTGTTCCTTTAAGGAGCATTAGTTCAAGAGAGTTGTTTCGGTGCAACTTGGTTTCCATTGAAGCTTTTAACAAAAACCATAACGTATGCTTGGCACTTCTGTCACTCCAATACGAGAATAAATAGGCCATAAAGGTGGCCGTTGCAAGGTGTTGCAGAACTTGAGACTTTTCTTTCTTTTTTTTCTGATGAATGGGGTGAAACCACAAGAAAATGTTGAGGTGGTTTCATTAGCAAAGGTGCTACCAGGGTCCCTCAATACTTCTTTCTGGTCATGAAACTCCCGCCGAAGTTTCATATAGGGACAGAAACGGCCACCAGTGGTGCCACCGTGAGCAGAAGGGCATCGGTCAGCCGTGCTTGGAAGGGCAGTTGCGCGTTCGCGTGGGTGTTTGCCACGAAAAATATTTTGTCAGATTTTTACACTTCGCTGTCTCGGCTAACTAGTTATTGCAGTGACTACCCTCGGCCAAATAATACTGAATGAGCGTTCTTTAGTGGATCAAATCATTGATTGCTCCCAATGGTTTGATGGAGGTGGTCCGTCAAGTGACGCAGTTTCGTCAGCGTTCGTGCCTATACCAGCTTTTCTTAATACTTATGCGGCTGCTTTTCGGGCTTGAATGACACAGAAAACCATGAACAGGCCTAGCTGGACGACAAACTAACATAGCTTGGGTTAGAAATTACGGTGCGCTCGACCGTGCACAGGCCGTCCGCAGCATTCGTCTCCTGCTGTTATGGTTTACTCTGGGGCATCGCGATGCTGCCAATGGGGATTTCTCACGTTGATTGAACAACGAAGCCCATATATGAGGCTATCCTGGCATTACAGCTGTGACCTGCTCTTGCTGGATATTAGCGATATGCGCGATGTCCATTTGAAGGGTTCTGGTTTTCAGCAACCAAATCTCATAATACTAACGAGTTAGAACCTGCATAACTGTATTTTTTTATTCCATTCCCTTATGCCGTCACAGTAACTATCACCTGAAAGCACCATCCGACTTCTTCGACAGAAATATCAGCGCAAATTGAAATAAACTCGGAGCTCATGTATCACTAGGTTATTCGAGCTGCACTGTTCCTCGCACGCCTCTCTAGTTTCGCTTATACTCTTCCTTTTTAAATCTAACTGTAGCTTTCTATGTGTGAAATTTTTTTGCCTTTCATATCGCCAATAATTGCTTATTATGATGCAAACGGTATAGGGGTGCTCCTAAAATTTTGGTTCATTAATGTGTACATGCCTGCGTAGTACATGCCTAAATAATCAGCATTTTCACGTGAATGAAAAATGCGACCGCCATTCCGCAATCGGACCGGCATCTTTTCGGTCAGCAGCCAAGTGTTTAACGGATGGCAAATTTGCGTAGGCGTTTACGTAACAGTGCATAGCATTCCGAATTGTGCTAGCTATGTTGCAATGTCTTGTAGGTAAGTATAAGCGGAATTATTAGCGTTGTATCCAATTTGAGACGGTAATTACTTGCAATTATCGATACAAATGGTCATGATCACTAACATATTTTGGCCCCGCCACGGTGGTCTAGTGGCTATGGTACTCGGCTGCTGATCTGAGGGTCGCGGGATCGAATCCCGGCTGCGGCGGCTGCATTTCGATGGAGGCGAAATGTTGAGGCCCGTGTGCTGTGCGATGTCAGTGCACGTTAAAGAACCCCAGGTGGTCGAAATTTCCGGAGACCTCCACTACGGCGTCTCTCATAATCACACCTGGTTTTGGGACGTTAAACCCCACGAAACAACAACACTAACATATTTTGCAATTAAAACTGCGTTTTTTTAGACTGGCAGGTGCAGTGGGACAGACAGAGAGAGAAAAAAAAAAGGAATTCAGAACAACAGTTTATTTCACTGCTTTCCTGGACAGGATGGACGAGTGGCAGCATGAAATAGTGTGTCCTATTCGCGCGTTAAAAAAGTGCGAACAGCACTTAATAAACAAGTGCACAATTTCAGCCGTAGAGCTGACAAAGTGTGTTGCGCAGCCGGCACTGGCGGAGGAAGTGAGGTCGTCCATCATGATGTTTTCTACAATGTCCGTACAGTCATTGTCATGCTATTCTTTTTATTTTTTTTTCCTCGGCGCACTCTCCTGTGTTCTTCAACAATTTGCAGAAGGCACAGAAGTTGGTCAGGGTGGCACCTCCAAATTATTCCTTCACTCTTTGCAGCTCCGATGCCAAACAAGCGGCTACCTCTGTTTGGCGCAATGCGTCAGCACAACCACTGCGATTCCCAGCTTGTAATGCATCTGTAAATAGCCACAAAGGGAAAATTTTATACTGGTAGTGGTGCCACATTTTGCCTGCGCATTGAGCAATCAGCGGCATGTGCGAGACTCACCGAGCATTTTTTTCTTCGGCTGCATTGTCGACATCCAGAGCTGTGACTGTCGTAATTTCAGTTGCGGGGTGTTCTGACGAATGTTCTCAGGGATTTTTTGCTGTTGAGCGCCATGTTTGGGCACGTGAACGCTGCTTTTGCTCTGTTGAGTGGAAAGCCAAATCTTCGAAAATTCTTGGCACGGCGTCTTCCAGCAGTTTGTGGTGATCGCGAGGCATTGACACAATGCTCCCATTCACTGTGCACACGTCCGTACGAATGGTGTCTTAGGCGTAGAAATGTTTTTCACACACGTACGCGAACGTACTTGGAGTCGAACAAAAACCCACCCGTCTCTTGTCGCGGGATCGCTCGCTGTTCTAGCCACTGTACTCGCGATGTTCTGCGTCGGCTCGTAAACAGAAAATATTTTTTCGTCGATGCCCTGGTACACCACCCGCCAGCCCAGAACGCAGCAAGTGTTAGGCATCGCTCTCACCACATGGAGAAATAGGTCGAGGTGACAGCGAAGAAAACAAAGCAACAACCACCAACAACACCTCACCGGGCCTACACTCCGCTAATAGCGGTCACCCTTCCGACAGCCCCCGCCGGCCTCCTCGTCAACCTTCTTGCTACGCCAGCGCCGCACGCGGCGGTTGCGGGCGGTATATGAAGCTCTCCCGTAGAGTGACACGGGAGTTTCACGACCAGATAGTATTGAGGGACCCTGGTGCTACTGAAAATATGTGCATTATGATACATAGTGCACTTTGACTTCGACAGTATCTTTCAACCTCATTGGGGTTCAGGTGTTTCTTGACCTCATGACTGAGTTAAGACAAGTTGGAGAATTTGTTTCGAATAATAAGTAGACCTGTGTGAATAGCAAAATTTTGAGTGTGAATCGAATTGAATATTTTTTTTAATAACACCACATGAAATTGTGGAGAAATGTGCTCTTAAACATGGGCAGAAAAGATCTATTGCATGACTAGTGTACTCCCGCAATGTCATTTCAAAGTCCTAAAGAACAGTTTAACAGAGAACTGCGCAGCAGATAGGTTTGAGCTAACTTCACTGCAGTGCACGAGTATTAGCTTTCCCACAGTACACGAGTGTTAACTTTGCTGCAGTAAAAAGGTGTTAGCTTTGCTGCGGTACACGGGTGTTGGCTTCGCTGCAGTAAACAGGTGTTAGCTTCACTGCAGTACATGAGTGTTAACCTTGCTGCATTACACGAGCATTAGCTTCGCCACCGCGCACGAGTGCCACCGAAGTACAGAGGTGTTATGCATTGAAGCATACTACATGCGGGAATGGGCCACTTGTCACAAGACCTAGCATATTAGATGCGAAGCAGCTTATGGTTGAGCCTGTTCCATCCCTGCGCCTCCCACACCCCCACTGCGCATGCGCAACAGCTGGCCCAAGCTGGCAAGGAACGAGAACGCACCCTCACCCGTGAGAGACAACACTGAAGCAGGCAGCGTCCACTAGCGAATTTCTTGATTGAAAAAAACCGACTGCTCGCGCTGCACAACCAGCCACCTCGTATATATAGGCACTGGATCTTGACCTGCAATGCAGTGCCGGTGGGAGACTTCTCTTGCGCGTAGTTGAACCATAAGGATTCACAGCATGCACGTTAACTAAAAGTAATCCGGAACTCGGCACGATCTACAACGTGGGAGCGCAGGAACCTCATAAAGACCAGAAGCATAAATGACAACGCGTGTGTAGATATACACATACGTTGTCACTTATTTACATGCATGAGTGGGCAATGTCAAGGGTGATGAACGGTAACACCAAACGATCCCCAGTGCTTCGCGCACTTGTTATGGTTCACTTCGTGGAGATGCGTGAATTTTTTTTCCTGTAATTATCAACTTTGAATAGTTTGAATAGTAAATGTTAAGTGTGAATCAAATCGAATAGCAAACACTATTAGAAAATTCTTTGAAATTTCAAATATTTGCACACCCCTAATAATAAAACAGCACTTGGGAACAAATGACCACCTGAGCCCAGGCCAGTCGTTCATAACTGTAAATTGTTTGCGTGTCTACAGCCTTGCATGGCCCCCAAAGTCTGGGAACTCCCCAGCACATGTTGTAAATGCTCTCCTAGACATGTCATCTACAAGCACAAATAACAGAGCTATTTTTGGCCTGCGAGACTTTATTGAAATCATGTTGGAGGCTGGTGATATAGATGATGTTGGTTCTGCCATTCACTCAGCTATCAGAAATGACCACAACAGCTATGTGGTAGAGAAAGTGACAGCCGTCTGGTTTACTGTATGGCTGGCTATGTAGCTGGCGTAGGACAAAGGGTACATGTGTGATTTGTGCATCAAAGCTGATTATGAAAAAGCTGGATATAGAGACAGTGAGCACAATCAGTTTACTAAGCAATTCGACTGAGGGGGCTTGCTTTATCCTTGGGATGACTTGGCTGCTCTTGTAACTGCACTGGAAGATGCATTTACTTTTTTTTTTTCCTCTCTACCGAGAAGTTGCAAGCCTATAACTTACACGATTTCATGTTGCTCTTGATTAATATTAAGCTTAATCAAGTTGGCTGGGATAGACACAGCAACAGGCTCATGGCAAAAGCTGTGCTGTTTTTTGTGCTCATCCGTGTGCACTTTTACACCAAGTCGCTTAATAGAGACCGGTTTGTGCAATGACAAAAACAGAAGCACTTAAAGTTGCGGAGGTGCCAACAGACTAAGAAGAGCGTCATGCTGTGGCTGCTTTCACCAAGTTTCTCCAGTTGTCCATTACATATTGCTGTGAAGAATAAATTGTTGAAATGCATTTTTCCTACTATGTCCTTTGGAATTCGCTTTGCAATTTGAACTTACGTTGGCACTAAAAAACCGTGTTGAATCCTATATAATTTTTATGATGTTTACCTCAAATTTAATTGTATGTTTTTCTGAGCTCATAGGGAACCAATGTAGAGAGCTGGTGAAAACAAAAGTGCTTCTGCAGGCCCAGCTGCTTGCACATTGGCTCGTTGATGCTCATCTAAGGAACAGAAAAAAAAAAAATTAGGGTTAAAGAAACTGATGGGACAACAATCTCTATTGTCTCGCCGCATCATGCGCTCACTCGCAGAGCTTGGGATATATGAAAATAAATCAAACAATGAGTTGCGGGACATATGGGAACAAGAAGTATGTGCCTATTAATTTAAAAATTGTGAAAATGTAGCCACCAGCCATGCTGTAGCTGCACTCTTTTATGTCGCTGAATGCGCCCTCGACGCACACAGTGCCATCTAACTGGTCACCACATTTCACTGCAAGTTTGTGCACTTTGTGACCTCCGCCCTCCCTCCTAGCCACCATACATATACTGTCATTCCCATCGCGCACAGCATCCCTTCAGAAACTCTCATGGAGAGCCAGCACTGGAGTTTTGACATAGTTTCTATGGGCGTGCAGCGCCACCCTGTTGGGCACAGATGGAAAAACTTGGTAACATAAACAAATACAAATGGCTACAAACAGGAACCATGCCACGCTGTGTGTGATAGTGAAACCAGTCAAAAGAAGCCTCAAGACCGGCTGAGAAGAGCTTTAGTGTCTGCGAAAAGGTCTAGAATTCAGGTTGTTCACTCCTTTCAAGGTTGCTTCTCCCCAATGCACAGACCCGTTGGTACTCTGCAAAACACCTTAAATATTTTACTTCTGGTGTTGCAAAACATTCAAAGAAGCACTCATCCTAAGTTACATAAGAATTGCACTGGACATGGCACATTATATTCTACTTTGTCACGACTGTTCTAGGCACATTACAAAAGGACGACTGCTATAAAAATTGTGTCGGCGAAGCATATCCCCTTCAGCGAACTTGTTTTCGGCAGTTCAATGGGCAGGCATCCACGGAAATGCAAGAAACACTGAGCCTTGAATGATTTGAATCCTGTTGTCATATTTGCTACGACGTATGGTATATTTCTGCAGACACTTAATATTTTGAAGGCATTGCCAATGTGACGAAGTGAGTCAATGTTCTGGAAGCGACAAGGAAAACAGTTTTTGTCGCCTTGTACCAACTGACTTAAGAACATATTTATGTTTAATTATGTTCTACTTGCTTACTGTATAACAAACATTTCTGTATCGACGACTAATCGACGACTGACTCACGCACGCACTTCCACTTGTACACTTTCTGTACAGACATAAGAATGAAGAGACGCGTTTATTGGTCAAGGCCTGGCATATCAGTATTAGTGCAAGTGCGTGCGTGAGTCAGCCGTCGATTAACTTAAACAGAGAGGAGATAGAATGCCTTAGCAGTTGTCTATCGCGTAGGCTGGCACGCGTAGCCGTTTGACAGGTGGCGCTACCATTCCTGAGCATTCATGGTCAGTTTCTGCTAGGGTGCCGGCGTGAGCGGACATATTTTTCGAGGTCTCCGGTACGACAGCGGCAGATAAGTGTTCTTGCATGCATTGAGCTTGCTTTTCTAGTATAGGTCATTAGCATAAACTCTATTTGTGGTTATTAGTTGGTACGGTTTTTTTAGGGGGTCAATAACTTGTTTTTTGGGGTTTTTTTTTTTTTGCTTTCCCTTTTTCTTCCTCCACGTGGCTGAGGTGCACGCACACCCACCACGAGTGTTTTGAAGTGTGGGCTATCCATTGAGTTTTTAGGTACGTGTTGTCTTAGGGAAGTGTTTGCAGTACCGAGGGCCTTTGTTCTTTAGATAGTGTAACTCATGTGCTACGAGCGGTCATGGTAAAAAAAAACGCAAAGTGTTCAGGGTGCGGGGCAGCTGTGAAAATGGAAGTTTGTGTGGAAGAGAAGGCAGAAGAAGCTGACGTCAAATGTAGACAGTGCGAGATCGAGGCAAAAATGGAAAAAATGATGGCTGCTCAGAGCGGACTTATGGACAGAATCGCTGAGCTTGAAAATGCGTTGGCAAAAGAGCGTGAAAAAACGAAGGCCATGGGAGAGAGGCTTAGGTTAGCAGAGGAGGGACTAGCCATGGTAGTTAAGGTGAACAGAGAAGCAGGCAACAGCGAGAATAGTACGGCGCCGACCTCCAGCGTGGGAGGGGCGCAAGGACAGGGTGTGAAAAACGCAGGTGCAAAGAGCGCAGGGCACAGTTTTCAGGAAGTAGCTTTGCGGGAGGGAGTAAACAATGCAGCAACTGGGACTCAGGCTAAACACCCAGACAGTAGCCAGGTGCAGGTGACTCCAGCTGGAAAACCTCAGCGAGTTATCATAGCTGGCGATTCCAATTTAGTTCGATGCGCCGAGGCACTCAAAGAGAGGGTGAAAGGCGACAAACGAGTATTGATAGGGACGTTCCCAGGCCATCGGCTGGGGTCAGTCATGAGGCAAGCAAGAGAAAAGCTCACGTCTGGGGCTCACGGACGCAACCTCGTGATGATTGCGGCAGGGCTAAACGATGTCCTCAACAAAGAATCGTCAGGATTAGCGACGACCTTGGCAAAAGGCGTCGACGACATGCACACCATCTCCCCCAGGTGCAGATAGTAGTGTGCACGGTACCGGAAATACCCGTGCGTGACGGCAATCTCCAAAGAGCGGTTGTCGATGCAAACAAAGAGATATGGCGTACGAGTCGAGAGAAGGGTTTCGTAGTAGTGGAAATAAACAGGGAGGTGCATAGGTGGGGGGGTTTCGAAAGAGACAGAATTCACTTCGACAGGAGGCTTGGTCATGAGGTGGGTTGGCGGCTTGCAGTTGCATTTTTGGGGGCACGCGGGCCCTTCGGAGTCCGGGTTAGCAAGGAACAAAGGAAACAACCAGGGGAATTTGCGGGCAGGTAGTACTGAAAAAAGCCAGAAAAGAGGTAAAAGGAAGAAAAGAGCGAAGGCACGTGTAGCAATTAGTTACATAAACACGCAGGGCAGCAGAAAAAAGGCAAAATGGTTAGAGATCGAGGAACAGTTAAACAAAGAAAAGATAGGCGTTTATGCGGTTACAGAAACACACCTTAGAGACCTGGAAGAGCCACCACATATTGACAATTATGTTTGGGAAGAGTGCAACAGGATCATATCAGAAAGATAAGGTGGGTGTGTTGGAATGCTTATTCATAGCGGAGCCAAATGGGAGAGAGTAAAACAAACGTGTTCAGAGCACCTCTGGGTTTCGGTCACGGTAGGTGGAAAGGAAACGTGGCTAGGTGTAGCTTACATGTGGACGGGAAATAACTGTAAGGAAAAGAATTTGGAGATAAAGAATTGCATAAACACCGATATTAAAGAATTTGGTCATGGGGCCGAAATCATCCTCCTAGGGGATATGAATGCCCACATCCACGACCTTGACGGATATACAGACACCAATGGGAGGTTACTGCTCGATCTTTGCGCGCACCATAGTCTTGTGATAGTTAACACGAGGCCCATGTGTGATGGACAGATCACGTGGGAGGTCAGCAACAGGCAGTCGAACATTGATTATTGTCTTATGACGGAAGGAATCTATGAAAAACTTAGAGAAATGGGAATAGACGAGGACGGGATGAACAGCTTGGGTAGTGATCATAAACGCATAACGTTACAACTGGGATATAAAACTGAAAATAATAACGTAGAGTCGAAGTTTGGCAGCTCGTATTTAAATGACAAAGAAATAAAAAATATAGCCGCAAGAGTAGAGGAAGAAGTAGGCAAAATACGAGGCAAGGATGGGGGGTATAATGAGCTAGTTCATGTAATGACGAATGAAATAAGTAAAGAAAAGAAAACTGTTTGCTGGAAAGGAAAGAGAACGCCAAAAAGATAGTGGAACAAGGAAATCCGGGAAGCGATTGAAAAGCGACGTAAAGCATCAAGGAAGCACAGACAGACAAAAAGGGAGAAGCGGCCGCAAGTTGAAGTCACGGAAAGATGGGAAATATATTTAGAGAAAAAATCTATTGTACAGAAATTGGTCGAGGTAAAAATTAAAGGTGAAAGCGAATGCTGCGTGACAGAAATTCATGACAAATAGAAGGGCGCGCCTAGGATATTTTGGAACCACATAAAAGCACTATGTAAAAAGTCTGCCACATTGCAACAGCATATTGTTGATGAAAGAGGAAATCAATTGGAAGGGTACGAAGCGTTGGGTTACATCCAGAAGGTAACAGCCAGTTCGTTTAAAAAGATCGTCCAAGAGATTCCCCCAGTGGATAAAACCATGACGGAGAGCGAAACTAAGGAAGAGCTAGAACTTGAAAATTTCAACTGGAAAAAGGCCGAAGGAAAAATTCCAAAGCGCACTGCTCTGGGTTTAGATGGGGTCCCCGTTAGCCTCATTAACGAATTAGGACAGAACACTAAAGAAGCACTATTGAAAGCCGTAGAAAAATGCCTACAGGAGAGGCAAATACCGGACAGTTGGCGAAAAAGCAAAATGAATTTAATCTATAAAGGCAAGGGAGAAAAAGCATTCGCTCGTATAGACCGTTAACTATTACATCGGTACTATACAGGATGGCTATGCAAGCAGTAAAATTAAACATAGAAGCCTGGGCAGAACGTAACAATATTTTGGGAGAACTTCAGAATGGATTTCGAGTAGACAGGCGTTTAGACGATAACCTATTTGTTCTTACTCAGTGTATAGAAATATCTAAAATAGAAAGGAGGCCGTTGTATGTGGCTTTTCTAGACATCACTGGGGCGTATGACAATGTTAATCAGGAAATATTGTGGGAAATTTTGGAAGGAATGGGCATAGGCGACGATTGTGTGCAGCTTTTGAGGGAAATATATCGAGAAAATACAGTTTGCATAGAATGGGAAGGAATCAGTAGCATAGAGACCGTTGATATTTACAAGGGGCTGAGACAGGGATGTC
The DNA here is from genome assembly GCA_013339685.2 of Hyalomma asiaticum. NCBI lineage: Eukaryota > Metazoa > Arthropoda > Arachnida > Ixodida > Ixodidae > Hyalomma > Hyalomma asiaticum. The sequence goes on along the minus strand of CM023481.1, from coordinate 353,568,558 downwards.
CTTTGTCGCCGCTGTTATTCATGCTGTACATGGTTAGAATGGAAAAAGCACTAGGAGATAGCAACATTGGTTTTAATCTGTCACACAAACAGGGCGGCGTGATGATTGAGCAGATGCTTCCGGGTTTATTTTATGCTGACGATATTGTCTTATTTGCGGACAGTCGAGATGATATACAACGGCTGGTGAATATATGCGGAAAGGAAGGCGAGGCTCTGGGACTAGGATTTAGTGTAACAAAATGCGGACTGATGGTATTCAATGGTCCCAACGACCAGGCAGTATCCACACAGGGCCAAGAAAGACCGAGAGTAAGCGAATGCAAGTACCTTGGGGTATGGGTAAATGAGGGTGATAGATACATGAAGGTACACGAAAAAGCCTTGGCAGCAAAGCGAAAGAGGAACGCAGCAATAATGAAGCACAGAGCGTTATGGGGACACAATAGGTACGAGGTGCTTAGGGGTCTGTGGAAAGGGGTAATGGTACCGGGGCTTACATTTGGGAACTCAGTGGTGTGCATGAGGCCAGAGATACAATCAGGAATGGATGTGAATCAAAGAACTGTGGGACGCCTTGCGTTGGGTGCTCACGGGAAAACGACAAACGAGGCTGTAAAGGGCGATATGGGATGGGCGAGTTTTGAGGCAAGTGAAGCGCAGAGCAAAATAAGGTTTGAAGAGAGGCTAAGGAATATGAAAGAGAGTAGGTGGGCAGTGAATGTGTTCCGTTATTTATATAGAAAGAGCATTGACACGCAGTGGAGAAAGAGAACTAGGAGGCTCACCAGCAAATATACGGCTCTAAGAGAACTGACTACCAAGAGCGTAAAGGGAAAAGTCAGAGAGGCGGAGAAGATTTAATGGAGGGCAGCGATGGAAAAAAAAACCAACTCTGAATAACTACCGAGAGGGCAAAAACGAAATAAAGAGGGAGGCATTTTATGATAATTCAAGAGGAAGCACTTTACTGTTTGAAGCGAGATCAGGCTGCCTTAGAACACGTATTTATAAAGCGAAATTCAGTAAAGAAGAGGAAATATGCACATGCTGGTGAGGAAGATAGAGAAACGACGGAGCATGTTCTGATTGAATGTGGAAATATCCACCCAGGTGTAAGTTTGGGCACTACCCTATATGAAGCCTTGGGTTTTAGGGCGAACAACGGGAAGCTGAACATAGCCGCGATTGGAATAAGTAAAAGACTATTAGAATACTGGTGGCAGAAAACTAGAGAGAACGGATAAAAATAATTATAGGAAAAAATATGGACTTTCTGCCATAAGGGGCAGGGAACTGGGCTATGAATTTCCGTTTTTGCTATAGTATGATCAATTTGATTGAAGTAGATTTAAAAGGCATGAGGAAAATTTAAAGAGAGAAAAAAAAAAAAAAGAAAAGTTCTTAAATTTTCTTACGAGCCTGGTGGCGCACATGTCACTGCCCCATTACAAAGGGGACGCTCATAGCATTCATCCATCCATCCATGCGCTGATAAGCTGTGTGTCTTCTTTCTTTTTCGCCACTGCGCTCTGCTTCAGTTGATAGTCGGTGTTCGTGTTGTTCACTTCTCTGCTTGTGCCAGTACCACTGGCTGTTACAATAACGGGCCATGTGTCCAATGTGACGTTATTCTCAAACCACATCTTCGCTGTTCCCTTGAGGTAAAACAAGATATTCACCAACATGATCGTCTCGTCCCAATGATTGTTCTTACTTGCACACTCGTACATGGGTAGCCAGTCTTCAATGTCGGCATTGTCAGTCCCGCAGAACGCGCCTGGGTCTTTCAGCTGAGCAAGGGCGACCGTTGTTCTTGCAGCCGCCTTGGTGGGCACCAATTCTTCTTCCACCATTGTGCAGAAAGCCAAGCGTCAGCCGCTGTGAAGCTCCGTTGTACCGTGTAGGTACCCAGCACCTCTACCAAAAATGCTACGGGGATAAGAGTAACCAGAGCAGTGTAGAAATTATATTTACTCAATATATGCAAGAAAAGACAGCAGCATACAAGATGGCAGAGCATCAGCACGAGCGCTGCTCTGATCGTCGTCTTCACCATATTCTTGGTGCATTCCTCCAGGCTCGGCAGGATGCGTCGCTAACTGTGTGGAATAGCGCGTAACAATATCATCATGGAACACATTACCATTTGTCATAAAACTCCAGAAAGCCCATAGGTTTTGACATGAATTGAAAAATTTTTGTTACGTAACATAGTGTACTGTATAACTCGATTTCATTTTAGACCTGCTGTTCTTATGTATGTCAACATGTTGCTTAAGTTGCTTTTTCATTTTTTTCCTTTTATTTTTCCTCCACTTCTATGCCAGTCCTTAGTTTCACTATATTACTTACTGCCGATACACTGCTGCCTATGAATATCGTTATTTGCTTATATATCTGTGTCATTATTTATCATTTTTGCAATTGCACTCATTCAACTACTGTTCTTGCCATTGTAACTTTTATGTTAACCATGAACAGAAGGTCTAATTCAGTTTTTACTATGGGACCTCCTTCTGTATACCTCTATCTGTAAAAGCTTTTTGTGAAAGAATAAAAATTTGATTGATTGATTGATTGAACAGGGTGACCCGGTGTCAGTAGGAACGGATCAAGTGGAGCGATGCCGACGAAAGATAATTGGGTAGGCGTGGCTGGTTATCTCCCTGGAATTACAGCAGGTGGCTCGAAAACTCGTCATCATTGTAATGAAGGAGTAACATGACTCCCACACATCGGTTGCGTGAGGCATACTGCTCTTTTAATAGACACAAAAATATACAAACACCAGGACACAGTGTTGACTGAAACCGAGCATAATGATCGCATAATGATCGCACTTTTTTCTAAAAAAAATTTACGCAGATTTCGGGGTGCAATCATTACGCGGGGTAAATTTTCCGCGAAATGATATTTTGAGCACCAAGAACGCAAACAATTCGCGTATCAGAATTCTTACGATTATCATGAACATAACCAAAAATAAAAGTAGAGTAAGGCTTGCCTTTGTAATAAACGCTCACATTACGCAGGAACTACATGCATTGCATATTGCCCTTTAATTTTTTCATTCACTGACCCCCTAACTTTCATTCAGAGTCTGAAGTGCCACTGGCGTCGGTGTCGTCGTCGCCGCTCGATTCCCTGTCGGAACCGGCAGTGTCATCGTAGTCCCACAGAAGTTTATCTTCCGTTCCGTCAAGTGCATTAGATATGCCTGTCTTCTTGAGGCTGTTGGCGTGGTGAAAACTACGGCACCTGTTTTTACTGCTATCCTAATACGGCATGTTTCCGCCAAGGGTGGGCAAAAGTTAGGCATCTGCTTGGTGCGTGCAGTTCACTTGGTGAGTCATGAAGAGTTATTTACGTAACGTTCGACGGATGGTAAACATGATGATCGTCAGCTAGAGTTGCACACGACATATCACTGCGGCAAGTTCGGGGTGCGATCATTACGCCAGGGAAAAAGAAAATCGAATTTTGACGACAAAATTTAGGGGTGCGATCATTACGCGAGCGCGACCATTATGCGAGTAAATACAGTGTGTAGAAGTCCCGTAATAACTGCTTTGCAAGTAGCGAAGGTGACTAAGCGATTGTGCCGCGTGCCAGGTTGCGACGCACCATGCGGGAACAAGCCCACAGTTGCGACATAACAGTGGGGTTCGCAATACATGGGATCCTATGGGAGCTATGCTGGGACTGGTGAAAAACAACGTAACAGCTGGGAAAACGCAGCAGTGAGGAATGTAACAGAGGGGTTCCACTATATGTGCAGTTCATAAGGAACATCTACAAAGATTACACAGCCATACTACGCATACTTGAAAAGAGCAGAAAAATTCCGATGAAGAGAGGAGTCAGACAAGGAGATACAATCTCCCCAATGTTATTCAATGCATGCCTAGAAGAAGTGTTCAAACGTCTAGACGGAAGAAAAGGGAATTGGAACATATGGAGAATCTCTCGACAATTTAAGGTTTGCAGACATTGTGCTTTTTAGCAATGATGATGGCAAACTACAAAACATGACTGCAGACCTAAACTGGGAAAGTCTTAAAGTAGGACTAACAGTGAATAGGCAAAATACTAAAATTGTGCTCGACAGTCTGGCTATGGAACAGGAATTTAAAATTAACAATGTGCCCTTAGAATGTGTGAATGAATACGTATATCTGGGGCAGTTATTGGCAGGGATGCCTACCCATGAAAAGGAAAACCTCCATAGAATAAGAATGGGATGGAGCGCATTCAGGAGACATTCCCAAATCATGACTGGAAACTTGTCACTGTCACTAAAGCAAAAGTATTTAATCACCACATTCTCCCAGTATTAACATATGGTGTAGAAACATGGAGGTTAACTAAAAATCTAGAGATAAAATTAAGGAGCACGCAGCGTGCAATGGAAAGAAAAGTGGTAGGTGGAATGTTAAGAGATAAAGAACGAATGGAGTGGATCACAGAACAGACAGGAGTGAGTAGCTGATAGTATTATTTGAATTAAAAGAAAAAAAGTGGGCCTGGACAGGACATATCCTATGGAGGACAGACAACAGATGGATAGTAAGAGTGACACAGTGGATACCAAGAGAAGGAACATGCAACAGATGCAGGCAAAAGGTTAGATGGAGCGATGAAGTGAAGAAGTTGGGGCCTAAAGTGAAAGCAACTCGCTCAGGATAGGGCAAATTGGAAATCATTGGGAGAGGCCTTCATCCTGCAGTGGACTTAAAATAGGACGATGATGATGACAGCAGTGAATGCCCACCAAGCACAGTCGCCACGAAGTGCCCTTAACAGGCTTTTTGCGTGTTAGATAGGCAGTCACTGAGAGCAAATTATGTGGATCATGTTCTCATAGCAGGCTGTCTGTTCAACCAAATGTATCATAACACAATGAAGCCTCAAGGAAGCGTTCGTACGGGCGTCTGCTTATACTGTGCGTCTGCTTGTATATACGCAGACAGTGCTTAGGTTTGTTGCGAGTGAATTACCGCACAGTGTCTTGAGCTTTAGGCTGTGGTGTACGAGCATTTGACAGTATGGCAACAACAGCTATTGCGTGGATGCTATTGTAAGAGTGGTTTGGAAATAATTCAGTTATGTCTACGACTTCGATGCCTGCGAGAATTGTGGTGTGCCATCGCAACAATTCAGTCGTTTATTTTTCTTCTGTGTTCGTGGAAGTTTCAGTATAATTTCTCGTCACACTGTATGGGTGAAGCAGCACATCTTGACAATGACAATAACAAGGGAAGGAGGTGCAGGGGAGAGGAAAAAAAAAAATTAGGAAAAACGAGGGTCTTGCAAGCTTTACTTTCCCTCTTTCTTTTCTTTTCTTTCCTTTTTTAAAATTTTTTGCCCTCGTCAAAGTGTGCTGCTTTTCGCGTGCAGTTTGATTATCAATATTTCTCACCCAGCTTTCACCCTTATCGAATTAGATTGTGTCACATGTTTCATTCCACTATATATTTCACTCTACTCACAGAGCGATTTCCGCAGTTGCTTCTTTCTTTTTATTGAATATACATTCACTGCTGAACTTCCCTTGCAGTTAAATTTGTACAAAGAACATTTCCGCTCTTTAGCGCATCTTGCTTGTGTCAGGAATACGCAAGCTTGGCTTAGAGAATATTATTGCTAAAATAAATGCAATGCTGCTTTCGATAACTCCCAGCCGCAGCACTCAGCTCACTGTACACACTTGCGAGCTGTGCATATTTAGATTATTGCATTTGACAAACCCAGACGAAGGGTTGAGCATCTGCGGGTGATTTTGAGGACGTTGAGCTTGGAGCATGTGACAAAGGCCACATTGGGCAATTATCATATTGCACCTAGTAAAAGCAAGGACCGTTTTCAGCATTCGAGAAGTAAGTGTCAACAACCGGGCCGGCGCACTTGGGCAGGCATCTGCTACTGTAACTTGACATCGTAGTAGCAGAAGTCTTCCTCATGGAGCTTTGGTGCAGACGCGAGTTGAAGCCGATGACTGCTTGCCTGTTCTCACGAACGCTCACCAAGTTTCTTGTCCCGCGGGTATACGTGAGGTTTGGCAGGGTACTTCATGTAATAATGTGTCTGGCACCGAGCAGCAGCCTACCATGTTGCATGGCTTCGATGGCAGCCACTAAATATTCTGCTTTTTTCAAGTGTAGTCGAGCAGACACCCGAAGCAAGGAAGCCTTTCTGACTAATCATGTAGAAACGCTGTGCACGCAGAGAGGTTTTCAGCTCGCTTTGGAAGCAGACGATGTAGCCATGTCATCCCTCATACAACGTCGTGCTGTCTGCAGTGCCGGCTTTTCCACAGGTAGCCTTCAAGGCCAATAACCACACTGCAAACATTGTTATGATGCTCTTGTAGCCATACATTCAAACATCTGCCAGCCTGGCCTATATAGTATCTCCCACATGAAAGAGGAATCTTTTTATGTAAGGACCATCATGTGCTCTATGTGTGGTTGGGCACTCTGGCATCTGCTTTTTCAAGGGCCAGCACTCGGCACATTGTAGAAGTTTGTTTGGTGCAGTAAAGACCATTGAGTTATGATGCCAGAGATTTATACACTCCCCCCTACCAGTTGGATCCCCACCTCTCCCCCCGCCCCCTTCCCTCCCCTAAAAAAAAAACAAAAAAAATCTCCAGGTAACCAGTGAATTGACATCCCCCCCCCCCCTTGCGAATTCAATACACCATGGGTAACACCCTCCCCCCAAAATCTAAATTCCAGATAAACAACTGCAGAATGCTGCCCTACATAGTTTAAATTGTGTAACACTTTGTGAAGATAAGGCATTATTGTTACCTCACCCTTGTCCCTGTTTACGTGTTGCTTTTCCTTGGCCATCTGCCGTTCACTCGGGCGTGGCTCCGCCTTCCTTTTGCAGTGCATGCACTCCACTACTGAAACTATCACATGACTCTGGTACTGCGCCGCCTCAAGATGTGCCACTTTCTTCTGGAATATTCTAAAGAATGCTCATAAGACTTGCACAAGGCGCTAGTCAAAGAAGAAAGAGCAGTACTACTAGCTTTGAGTGGGCTGAACTATAATTGAAGGCAGTTTGCTTCCTCTAGGCTCATGCATTACTGACATACATGCCTAGGGCCAAAAACACTAAATCTTTGTCTTCATCGCATCAGCCAATATTTCATTGTCGGCTAAATGCATTTGGTACGCTGCTGCTCTTAGTTCAGCAGACCACACAAGCACTACAATGCATGAAATATTTTGCAGTTTGTGTATTCTTTGAAGATTTAGACAATGTTTCAAGTAGAATTGTTTTATATGTTGAACCAAAGTTACCTTATTTTTATAGGGGCCTATGTATTTGTGAGACTGAGATAGGGAAATATCATTCATGTAATTTCATGCATCATTCTGACTGTCTTATACGAAAGCTAAATTTGCACTCGCTTGCGGCACAAATGAGGCTGGCAAACTAAGCTTGCCCCTTGTAAGAATACGTTAGTTCCAGCAACATTTTCTTTTTTGCAGGAGCCTGAAACCGCGAAACCGGCCCTCGTTCCGGCACATTCTCATGCACCTGGACATAGCCGCTGTGGAGATCCTGAGCACACCCAAGGAGAGCTATTTTGCAGCACAAGCTGGCTGGAAAGAGGAGATCCGACGTTACATGCAAAGCATCCGTCAAGATGGCCAACCTCAGGGTGAACAGGAACTGATCCGGCGGCGACGGGAGGAGCTGCGCCATGCTCAAGACATTCGGTTGCACTACGAGCGCAAGTTGGAGCGCACGAATAATCTCTACATGGAATTTACTGCATGCTTGTTGCAGCTGGAGCAGCGGGAACGTGAAATCATTCGGTGGGTGTCTGAATGCTACTATCTCCATTGTCATATTTTAGCTGCAGTACCAGTTAGGTTTCCCACAGACAAATATTAGGGTGCACATGCCAACGAAAAATTTAATTTTCATTTCATCATCGTCAGCAGCAATTGCAATTTTGACCTGTCCTTGCTAGCCGATTCCATTTTATGCTGTCAATTTCATTCCATCACCTTACTCTCTGTCGGCTATAGCTACATCATCTTGTCTCCTAAAAAGTTCAGCAGTGGTTCATTCTATAGCATTTGGGTTCCCATCTCATGGTGGCGGTCGCCAATGAAATGTGACTCAAGCTTTTTGCTTGTTTAGGTCTGGCTGCTCTGGCCACATCTGGTGTCACGCACTTCGTGCACCCGCCCACCGATTTCATTCAAACATTCATGTTTAAAAGCTGCTGCTGTCGGAAGAAACAATGGCTTACCTTACTGTCCTTAAAGGGAAGTTACTGACTGAAGTTATGCTAGATGTGGATTTCCAAATGATCCACCTCGTTATGTCATAACGGGATATAACATTTTTTTTTTTTTCAATTTTCAATTTTATTTTCCCATCTTACAGCACAGATGGAGGGGTCATAGGTAAAAGCTGCTCAAGGGCAGCTTGACGACCCTACATACCTAAACTTCGACAGGGAGGCAGTGCTAGTAGAAATTGTACACTTGAAAACACAAATACACAACACAGAGAATACACGAGTAAACAATATGGAAATGTAAGTAAACTTAAATTATGTTATTTAAACATTTAGTCTGAAGTTCTTCACGTGGACAGGAGAACAAACCAAAATTAGTAAGCGCATAATTATTAAGGAGAGACGGAAGAGTATAATGAATGTGTTCTTTGCCAAGGTAAGTTGAGGTGTCGGGACAATCCGTTCTCGCCATGTCTCGTTGGATAGCCTGGTGCTTTGCTCCTCACTTCCACTAAATTCCTGAGGCTACTTATATTATTTTTTATTTCTGATTTAAATAGGACACTAAGGTGATACTTATGAAGGTTGTGCACTGTAATTACTGTAGACTGACTAAACAAAGCTGCACTTGGATGTTGGTATGAGGAGTTATACACATGTCTGAGATACCTTTTCTTGATTAAGTGAATGCGTTGAAGGTTGGTGAACGTTGTAGTACCTCAAAATAACTGACAATAATTTGAATGTGAGTTGAAAATTAAGTTGTAAATGAGTGTCTTGGTTTGTTTCAGAAGGGTATATTTTAAACGGCCTATGGCATCAGTAATTTGAGCTATTTTGTTTCATACGAACCTGCACCTGTATCGGATTTCACCAAAGGAAAGACAGATAATCAAGTACTGCAGTGGCTCGCAGGCATGGAAAGCATATTTCTAGAAGTAACTGGATGCAATGGTGTGCGTCGGCACATCTTTTGGCACATCTTTTGGAAGATGGAGCGAGACGCACGAGTACCCAATTCAGTATCCATTGTAATGCCTCGCGTCTGGGAAAGAACCTGCTCTATTGGCCCCAGAGGTTGCAAGATCCCTGTATCCTAACTTCAACAGTGCGCCCACCACTATCCTATGCCTCTTCTTCATTCCAAATCAGGCGGGAGCAGCCCCATGCAACGAAAATCTGGAAGGCATGGAGCCGTCATTTACTATGGCCGAGCTGTTGGTGGCGATTGACAAGGCTAAACCTCAAACAGTTCCAGGAGTTGATTGGATGCCATATGAAGTACACAAAAACATGGAAGGGCCATGTGGCTTCTGGATACTATCGATGCTGTCTGGATATTGGGAGAAGTCCCAGTGTCATGGAAACATGCGGTTGTTGTAGCCATCCCATAACAAGGCAAACCCCCTGGCATTCTCGGGAACTTGCGACCAGTCGTGATTACTGTCACCTTTTACAAACCACTGGCACGAATGGCGGCTTGTGCCTGGCATGGTGGCTAGAGCACTTCAAATGGTACCACCCTGCTCAGATCGGATTTCGACCTCATCTTGAAACTGAGGATGACCCAGAGTATCTCTCCTCTGCAATGCTTATCGGCGGTTGCTCACACTGTGTATGAACATTGATTGCGATGGGCATACATCGAGCGTATGACAACGTCAGCCATGAAGCAATTCTTGAGGTTCTTCAATGGATTCGCTTGCCTGGTCGTGTCCGTGCATTCATCAGTTCCTTTCTTCGAGAGCGCTCCTTTTTCGTCCGCATCTTAGATAATAACTGCGGCTGATTCAACACGCAATGTCGATTGCCACAAGGGTCAGTTCTTGCTCCAGTATTATTCAGTGTTGCACTACTACCGATGGCATGGAAGCTATCAAGCATGCCTGACCTAAAATTTTTGGTGTATGCTGATATCACAGTATGGTCGACCCACTCCGCTTTGGACCATCAAATGTGTGCACTGCAGTGGAACTTACACTCTCACAAGAAAGGGCTGCCTACATGCTCATTGCCAATAAGTGGGGCTGCCGTAAGCTTGACCGAGCCCCTGTACGACTTACGCTTGATGGTTGTGTTTTCGTGGAAGTGTCTAGAATGTGCGTCCTTGGGGTAGATTTTTCTGAATCTGGATCGGCCTCACTGTGGCTTGACTTTGCACGCAGAACTGCCTACGGCATATTTCATTTACCCTTTTTCGTCACATCACCCAGCACTGGGGTGGAGTGTGAACTCGTATCACACAACTGGTATGTTCAGTATTCCAGCCTCGATTGGTGTACCAAGCACAGTTCCAGCGCTTCACCAAAGCATAATGGGTGCGATTGAAAAGTCTAATGGCGTTTTTCACTGGCAGATTCGGAGCAGGTTTTTTTGCTCCGCCGCGACGAATCCGTGTTTCGCTGGTTGAGCGGGAGCGGGTTGGTGCATTTCACTGGCAGATTCGGAGCAACGCAAACTGCGCCAGAGCGCTCTGGCTTGCTCCAGCGCCGAGGCACGGATTCAGACAGATTCGGGCGGAAGCAGGCCACGTCCTCGCGTCACTTCCGTCTTGTCTGTCAAAATGGCTGCGTTCGCTGCGGCTGTGGAGTTGGAGTGTACAAGAAAGTGGAGCTCGCATTTAGCGACGACAGCAGAACAAGCAGTAATTCTTCCAGCTCAGAAGACAGTGATTACGACGTGATGTATACGTACTGTCGTGCGCCGTACGTGTGACGTCGCGCCGCTGGGCACCGTTCGGTTCTTCCCGCCGCTCGAATAGGTCTGGTGTAGGCTGTATTTGCCGGTACGGCGTGTAATATATTGACTGCGATTTGCTTGTGGAATGAAATAGCTTACAAATGAGTGTAAGTATGTTTAAAGTGGAAAGCAGCACCGGTTTTCAAAACACTCGATGGATCTGAAGCCACGGTGGCCGCGGTACGAAAGGTAAACAGCAGCACTGGCCGTTTCACCGATGCGGCTCGCTTCGTTTCCATCGTTGCGCACCACACCGTTGTTTCAAGAAAACCGATTGGATGTGTTAACGCATGACATATGAGTACAAACGTTTATCGTGCTGGCAAAAGTAAGCGCTTCATTGCGAGCTTGCTGTTCGTCTCGAACGACGACAGGATGGCAGCAGCGTCGTTCTAGCTAAGCCTACCCTCGGAGTCGTCATTGACGTAGGACTGTTTGGATGTGTTTGTCGCTCGCGAAGACACAGCTTTATCGAGAGTGTTCTTCAATGGCGTTATAGAACAGGGAAGTGCAAAACTCTTTCTTTTCTACTTGTTGATGAAGACACGAACTCTTGCGAGCGCGTATGCCAAGGTGCAAGTGCGGCCAAGCCTGCTAGTCCCTACGTGCCTCATCGTTCCCCTCCCCATCCATGGTACGCTTTCAATGCCAAAGCTTCGGCACAGAAAGCGAATTTACGTGTCTTTCGCGATTAGTGCCCTTCTGCTGAGTAATAAAGCTTGAGACAGAATGCAGTGAATTGAACGTAACCAACTCTGAAACGCTGCAGCCAAATGTGCAAACTCTTGCGAGCGCGTATGCCAAGGTGCAAAGTGCGGCCAAGCCTGCGTCCCTACGTGCTCATCGTTCCCCTCCCCATCCATGGTACGCTTCATGCCAAAGCTTACGGCACCGAACGCAGAATCGTACCGTGTATTTCGCACTTAGTGCCCTCTCTGAGTAATAAAGCTTGAGCACCAGAATGCGTGAATTGAACGTAAACAACTCTGAAACTGCTGCAGTCCAAATGTGCCCGGGGAAGGCGTCTTTGGTTGCCACGGAAACGCACGGAGTGGAAGTTGGGTTTGTATGACGTGCTCATTGACTTCCTTTATACTGCTGCCATCCTGTCGTCTCGAACGACGACAGGATGGCAGCAGCGTCGTTCTAGCTAAGCCTACCCTCGGAGTCGTCATTGACGTAGGACTGTTTGGATGTGTTTGTCGCTCGCGAAGACACAGCTTTATCGAGAGTGTTCTTCAATGGCGTTATAGAACAGGGAAGTGCAAAACTCTTTCTTTTCTACTTGTTGATGAAGACACGAACTCTTGCGAGCGCGTATGCCAAGGTGCAAAGTGCGGCCAAGCCTGCGTCCCTACGTGCTCATCGTTCCCCTCCCCATCCATGGTACGCTTCATGCCAAAGCTTACGGCACCGAACGCAGAATCGTACCGTGTATTTCGCGCTTAGTGCCCTCTCTGAGTAATAAAGCTTGAGCACCAGAATGCGTGAATTGAACGTAAACAACTCTGAAACTGCTGCAGTCCAAATGTGCCCGGGGAAGGCGTCTTTGGTTGCCACGGAAACGCACGGAGTGGAAGTTGGGTTTGTATGACGTGCTCATTGACTTCCTTTATACTCGCTCGCGGAGCATTCTTGCACTCCGCTGGCAGATTCGGATTCGTGAAATCCGAGCGCTCCCTCCAGGATTTCGGTGAGTGCTCCAGATCCGCCAGTGAAAAACGCCATAAATTGTGAAGCCATGCGTGTGATCACGGGTCTTCCAAAGTTCACACCAATTCCTATGTTCTAAGCAGAAGCACAACTCAGTACGCTGGATGAGCTCATTCACCAAAGGTGCAAGGCACGGATGATAAAGCACATAACTGTTCCTGCAACTGCTGCCTTAGCGAATTACATGGACCCTACATTTCCTTTTCTGGACGAACTTACGTTGTCAGTGCCCCCGTGGAATCATTGTCAAGTGACCACTAACAAGCCCCTTGGATGCATTTGTTGGAAGGTGACTAGGACCGCCCCCTCGTTGCACTCTTTATTTTCAGCGTCTCCGGAATCTCTACTAAAAGCATGTATGGACGCTGGGTTGACAGCTTCAATACTTCACACTTTCTTATTGTGTCCTTCTTACCCACGTGTCAACCAGACCTGCTCCTACACGTTGGACATTCCCGTTACCTCCGTAATAGCAGAATTAGTAACTCTCTGTGACGGCCTTGCCGCACTTCAACCACTCGTTGAAATGTAGCGCCCATCAGGCGTGATTTTGTGCATGGACTCAACACAAGCTGTTTGTGTATTTCGTCGCGTTGATCATTCTGTGGGTGTAACAGTGCAATTTCACCATTCTGCTGTAGCTTATCCTTGCTCAGTTCGCGTTTGCTAGATTCGCCAATCTAGTGTTCCGGCTCATGCGGAGGCACATGCCACTTGACATCCTGTAACGGTTGTGTACCCCTTACCTCTGCTCCACCTGCCAACTTTTGACACTGTGGACATTCACAAATAAAATCTTCGGCGCACCACCCGAGCTCGGATTCTTCCACGTGGTTGTGACCTCCCGAGTGGACTTGCTCGTCAAGAGGAGGTATCGCTCCGAAGAGTTCGCGTGAGCACCGCTGTGATGCCTTGAATAAGCGCAAAGTGGAGGTACACCGACACATCTTTGAGCTGCCCATTTCGTCGTGCTCCTGTGCGGAAAGCAGACCTGAACCACCTTTTATGGACATGCCCTGGGCTACAAGTGGCTTGTCAACGACACCTGCGGCGTGCGGCACTTCAGCGCACCAGACCGCCTGACCTGCAGCGATGAATATACGGGCCGCATCATCGATCCCTTCTGGGCTTCATGGAGGAAACTAAGCTGCACAGTTATTTGCAAAGTCTATTGATGCCATAGGGCAAACTAACGAAAAAACAAAAAAGAAGCAAGTAGAAGAGATGTTTTCAGATAACGTCATTCAGCCTTCCAACAGTCCATTAGCATCCCCTGTAGTGCTTGTTAAGAAGAAAGATGATACTTAGATTCTGACTTGACTATCGAAATTTGAATGGTGTAAGTAAATGGGGTGTGTACCCTCTTCCTTGAATTGATGGTACGTTAGACCGGCTGTGCTATGCAACGTTTTTCTTCTCTCTAGATCTTAAAAGCGCAAATTGGTAAACATAGGTGGATGAGCAGGACCGTGAAAAGACAGCATTCGTAGCCCCAGACGGCCTCTGTAAATTTAAACCTCTTCGGCCTCTGTTCCACGCTAGCGATGCTCCAGCGAACTAGGGACACTGTGCTCACTGAATTGAAATGGTAGTCGTGGTTAGTGTATTTGGACGATGATGTTGTATTTGCTGCAACATTTGACCAACATCTAGAGCGTCTATGGTTGGTGTTGGAAGCTATTCACTCAGCAGACTTGGCAATTTTAAGCCAGAAAAATGTCCATTTGGCTTTGAAGAACTTCGATTCCTTGGACACGTCATCAGTGCTGAAGGCATTTGGCCACATTCCGAAAAGACAGCAGCTGTTGCAAGATTCTTGACACCCATAGACAAAAAGTCGGTGTAGCGATTCTTGGGTTTAAGTGCCTACTATAGAAGATTCATCGAAAACTTCAAAGATTGTTGAGCCTCTCACAAAACTGACAAGAGAAGCGGTACCCCTTGAGTGAAAAGACAATCAACAAGACTCATTTGATGAGTTGAGAAAACACCTGCAAGCTTCTCCAATCCTTGCCCATTTTGACGAGAGAGCGGGCACCGAAGTTCACACCAGTGCGACGTTCGCTTCAGCGCCATACTAATCCACTGGCAAAACAGTCAAGAGAAAGTAATAGCTTATGGCTGCTGCAAACTCTCAAGTGCAGACACAAACTACTCGGCCAGCGAGAAAGAAAGTCTTGTGGCCATATGGGCCATATGCAAATTTCGCCTCTGTCTCTATGGTAGGCCACTCAGAGCAGTCAGCAATCATCATTTGCTCCACTGGCCAGCGTATCTCAAGGACCCATCAGGACGACTCACGAGATGTAGTCTTCGGCTCCAGGAATATGATATTACAGTCATATACAAGTCTTCAAGGCAACACAGTGATGCCGACTGCTTGTCACGTGCACCAGTCGCACTTAGCAGATCATGTGAACTCGAGTGGGTGTGAGGCATTGTTTTTTGAGGTGAAGTTTCTCGGCAAAAGCAGCAATGAGCAAGCCCGCTTATTGTTAGAAGGTTTCTTCATTAAGAAGAGGGGGCGAGGTGCGTTAGCGAGCCTTCCGTTACTCTGCACACGAATTAATTTAGATTCCTTGACGCGCGTATAAGGTAGGAAATCTGTTATCATCTTCACCTTTTTCTGTATTTTTTATTGAACGCATCTGCGCATGATCCATATGTACATATATGTTTCATGATGACGTTGTGGAATAAACAGTTGTAAGTAGTGCTTGTCCCTTGTGTGTCTTTCTCGTGTGCTCCGTTTTTACTTGCGCTAAACAATTTTCGTCAGTATGCACCAACTAGGCCCTCAAAAAGTCCTATTAAGTCAAACCGATTGCGTCAGAAGAACAAGACTTCCCATGCCTAGGCATTGTTGACGTTTCAGAAATTGCCCGACAACAACAAAATGATCCGGAGTTGCTGCCACTTATACAGTGTCTAGAGGGACTTAATGTTCAAGTTCCGCATACTTTCGCCAGAGAATTCTCCATGTTCTGTCTGCGAGGTAGTGTCCTCTACAAGAGAAACTTTGAACATGATGAAGAGAAGTTTCTTCTTGTATTGCCTACAGCTCTGAGACAAGAAGTTTTGTGAGCATGCTATGATGAGCCAATATTCGGGCATATGGGTGTGAGCCATACATTCGCCAGAATCCACCTGAAATACTAATGGCCTAAGTTACTGTCATCAGTGCAACATTATGTCAAGACTTGTTGCGAGTGTTAAAGACGGAAGACATCATCTGTAAGACCAACAGGCCTTCTCCAGCCAACCAAAGGCCCCTTTCCAACAAGTTGGCATGGACCTCTGTGGAGCATTTCCAACATCATCTTCAGGGAAAAAATGGATAGTCATAGCCATGAATTATCTGACCTGAAATACTCTGCCAACAACGCATCGACTCCAGCCGATACAACCAGCGATGTAGTGAACCAGATTACCCTCATGGTTATAAGGTATGGATATGGGCTTCAGTGCGACGTCATGGTCTGTCTGAAAAGCTCGTTTGCTGATGCTTAGGCCCTTACAAAGTAGTCCTCCGTATAAGTGATGTCACTTACAAAGTGATATCCTTTGGTCACCAAAGTCCAAGACACCTCAACACTATGGAGGTTGTGCACATTGTTTGCATGAAACCCTATTATGAGAGGTCCTGAACCCAAAGGAAAGATAAGAACTCTTGCCTTGTGCCATGCATCAGCACAATGCGTATCAGGAAAAGGATAGTGCCGTGACAACTTGGCTACATTCAACTAGCCCAGCATCACCCTTATATATATGCAGTTTGCGCATTGTACCAAAGTGCCTTTCAGTGACGACAGGCAGCGCTTATCCTGACACGAGCGAACACCTGGGCCTGGCTTGCACACACCACACGCACAAAACCACGCAAGAAAAAATAAAAGACGACTGTTCAACGTGAGCATTAGAATGCGTCTATCTTAGACGGCTGTGACTCGTGAGTTGTGGGCACAGGTTCACTCTTAATAGATATCTTGTTTTATTAACCTGCATTCATCAAGTTCACTACAATACTGTGGACACCTATAGCTTACAGTGTCGATTGCTGAAGTACTACTAGTTCGTAATGGGATTTATCATATCCAAAAATCATGTACTGCGGCACTTCATGCGCTACCTGTCAAGGATGTCTCTATGTTGTAAAGAGAAGCTTACATGGGATGCAAAGGAGCCGTCCGTTCATGGATGATGCAGTGCACAGCATTTTGTAAAGCTCTTGCACGTTATCCGGCGGTCTTCATTTACTGCATTTTTCCATTAGCTGTTCTGATGTTATCCCATCCCGCATTGTTGATAGTAAACTGCCTTATCTGGCATACACATCCAGTCACAACTGATATTGGAGTAGTTTCGCTGAATAGCTTATGCTTAAGCCGAAACATGAATGTTGTGTTGCGATTTGTACTGCACTCATGAAGCTGTCGTTTAAGAAAACAACAAACTTTGATTACAGAGGCTACGTCCGTTTTCAGAGGAGCAATAAACCAATGCAGACGAGCAAGCGAGCGTGAATTTCACAAATCTTCCACTCCTGCCACACCTGTGTAGTAGCAGGAGACGACGTGGCAAACCAGTATCTGGATGCAGCTGCAGCGCCATTAGTTCTCGTGACTACCGCATGAGCCACATGCTTGCGTTAGCCAGTATGTGGAGCTGTGAATCAGAGTTGGATCTATTAACGTTGTTATTGTGCGTGGTTCATTAATCCTGTGCAGCTACATTCCCAGGAAGGTTCTGAGCAGCCATGCTTGTCGGAGCCATTCTGAACACATAGTTGACAGGCTTCTGGTCCTGTGTCCATTTGGAAGGAAGCATCCCCCAAAAAGCTTATGAAGATCTTTGCTAAAACACTTGGTGTATATATTTTTCAGAATACACAGTCAAACCCACTTATGACCAGGAACCTGAACCAGAAACCATACCTGAATCAGAATTTCGGCCAGAACTGGACCCGAACCTGAATTGATATTCTTAGAATGCGCCTGAACTGGAATAAAATTATATTGGTTATCAGTTTAGAACAAAGTGGTTCAAGTAGCTATGTTTCATGATATGCCAGCAGTCGCATAGTTGCCATCAGTTTCGACCTGTGGTTGGTGGTCTAAATCTGTTAATTTATTTAATTCGACTCACTTCTTGTTCTTTTCTTCCGAATTGCCTGTCAAACTTATTACAATACAGCCTGAGAAGTGGTGCAGATATGGACAGTGTATAAACCACAAATGGAAATTTCTGCCCACGCCTAACAAAACCATTCCCTAATAAACTTGAGAAAATATTCTCTAGTTTAAAGCCGTTATGTTCACAATGGTAAGTGCTTCGTGTGTGTCTACTAATGGGCAAGGCCAACTGACAGTCTAAAACAGTGGTTACGGACGTGTCAGGGACCCCTTGCAAAGATAGAAGGGGCGAGTGTGAGGGGCTACAAATATAGTAACACAACACACGGCATTGAAGCTGTAACTGAGACCAACCACGGCACTGTTTGTGTGGGTTGTTGGGGCCATGGTTCTGGAAGGAAGTCCCACAATTGGGAAATTAGTAGAGGTGTGTGAATGTCAAATTTTTAACTTTGAAGCAAATCTGAATAATGAAAACCAACTGCAAATATTTTTCATATTTTTGGGAATAGAATTACTACTTTTGGCTAGTGCGAAAATTTTCATCAAAAGTTAAAAAAGCAAGGAAACTGCACATTGTTCAACACGTTTGCTTGGCAGTACCAGACTTGCAGTTGTTCAGTGTTGTCATAAACTAGCGATAGCTGCTCTACATGTTTGGGGAGCAGCAACACCCATGTTAATGTCACAATTGCACCGTACGCCAAAGACAACTGCTCACTAGACACACTGGGGCCATGTGTTTTGGTTTGTTGTAACTGGTGCACTGTGGCCCGGGAGAACTTGTGGCCTCTTCCCACTCTTAGTATGTTTCACCACATGACAATTTTGTACTGTGGCAAAGCTGACTTTGCTGCAATATATTAATGTCACGCAGTGAAGTTCGCTTCACTGCAACATGGTAGTGCCGTCCGGTGAAGCGTAAAAATAAAAATAAATCAAAGAAAAACCTTTTTTTTTTTTTTTTCCCATGGTCGTTGGCTTCACAGATGCCTAACATTGACTTTGAGACCTCCATTTTGGAGCCACTGGTCTAACATATGGGTTGGTCCTGCTGTGTAACTCTGGGATGTTAGAGTGCAGCTTTCAAGAAGTTATAAGAAAGGATGTCTCACCTTTATCATCATCATCATCATCATCAGCCAATTTTATGTCCACTGCAGGACGAAGGCCTCTCCCAATCCTCGCCATCCTTGCCTGACCTGCGCGAGCTGATTCCATTTGATGCCTGCGAATTTCTTGATTTCGTCCCCCCATCTTACTCTCTGCCGCCCACGGCTGCGCTTACCCTCTCTTGGTATCCATTCCGTCGTTCTAACTGTCCAACGGTTATCTAGCCTTCTCATCACGTGGCCTGCCCATGTCCATTTTTTCTTCTTAATATCGTTCATTATGTCGGCAACCCCCGTTTGTTCTCTGACCCACTCGGCTGTCTTCCTATCCCTTAGTGTAACGCCTATCATTTTCCGTTCCATCGCCCGCTGCGCGGTTCTTAACTTCCTCTCTAGCTTCTTTGTAATTCTCCAGGTTTCTGATCCGTAAGTCAGTACTGGCAGGATGCAGTAGTTATATAGTTTCCACAGCCTATTAATTCACTGTATAGACTTAAACAAAGCAATTTATGTACAGTGCTGCAGCCTGTGTTCAACAGGAACGGCACTCCACATTACATGCACCCTATGACGTACTGCTTTTTGTTATCGGTAATTTCAATACGATTCTCCACTAAGTGGCATCTCAAACATGGTGCACATGCATCAGATAATGTTAGGAGTTTTGTTTTCCGCGGAGTTTTCATTTCATTTTATTTGATATGAAGCAATAGTTTTTCTCTTACATTCCCAGCCAACCTGGCTCAAAAATTTAGCTTTTTCAGCATCCTTGTAAAATTCCTGCTGTATTGCCGGGTTTCTGTTTAGTTAGCAATGAAAAGAAATGGCGGCAGAAAACACTGGATGGTTCAAATGTCTGCACAGACTTGCCATGTAATGCAGTCTTCATAAGATTGCCATTTTATAAGTATGCATGCACTAACAATCTGAACTAAGTTTCACAGAGACTTACTTCAACATATCAATCTCTGTTTATGATCTGCCAATGGGCCCTTTCACCTTCTGAGGAAACAAGTGTTTACCATGCACCATGTCATGATGAGTGCAAAACATTCACTTAACGCAACATGTGGCTAGGAACAAAAATGAAATTAGTTGGAAAATTACAATATACAGTCGAATCTCAATAATTCAAACTCGAAGGGGCCCGAAAATTTGTTCGAATTAGAAGAAGTTCGAATTAAAGAAAGCTCATTGAATTGAGCACTCACCTACAGCGGCACATGGGCAGTGAGCGAACACGAGTGGGAAGTACACAAAGATTTATTTGCATGTATTTTCACTTCCAACTACACCATACCCATCATTAAGAAAAGTAGTCGGTTATGCGCGTCTGCACACATTTTTCCGCAATGAGTCAATGAACATGGCTTGAAGCTTGCTAAGGAGTTCTAAACCAGCATCTGCGTTTTGCTGGAAAGAGAAGTAGCACGCGGCTAAGTCCAGCGCCGACGCTGCTTCACTTGCATTTGGTAGAGTTGAAGGGGCAGGGGGTACTTCATCGCCAGCATCAGAGTCCTCGCCACTGGGAGTAGAAGGGTCCCCTGAAGCACTCTGTTGAGGGCACGTGCTTGTAGGATCTCGGCGTCGGTGACAACACCATAGATCTCTACACCCGCGTCCACATTCACGTAGCCATCAAAGGTGACGCTGTTCGGAAGAACAATGCTGCCCCTGTCGCACACGCAGTTATCGTCATCGACGAAGTATGCACCGCCTCATTATTGGCATGATCCGCATCACCATTGGCCGCGGGTTCGCCAAACCCACATCGCCGGAAACAGTTGCTGATGGTGTCTGGCTTAATGGAGGCCCACGCAGTGGCAAGGATATGGATAGCGCTGAGGAGGTCGACGGCACACGTTTTGTTGCTGTCCATGCACAATAGCACCTGTTCCATAATATGGCGCCTGAAGAGTTATCAAATTTTGAATGACTCCCATATCTATGGGCTGGATCACAGCTGTCGTGTTTTTTGGCAGAAAAACCAGCCGAATCGCGCATAGGCCTTCTACGTCGCAGTGCGCCGTGCAGTTGTCAACGAAGAGGAGTACGTTCCGGCCTTTAGCGGCACACTTTCTGTCTGAAAAAAATGTCCATAGTCATCCATGACTTCTTGTTGGCGATGTAATCAACTGGCAAGGTCTTCACGCCCTTAAAACAGCGAGGCTTGGCCGATTTACCAATCACTAGCAACTGGCAACGCTCCATGTCCGTCGCATTTGCACACACCATTACCGTCAGCCTCTCCTTGCTTCGCTTGCCGCCGGCGCAATCATCACCTTGAAAAGTAATCGTCTTGTTCGGGAGCAGTTTATAATACAGCGCCGTTTCGTCGGCGCAAGACAATCCTTCAGCTCGCCAGAGAGCCACTCTGTGCATACGGCTGCGTCTACATCTGCTTTCTCGCTGTGCCCCGGCTCGCCATGATACTCAAAAACATAATGTGATGCGACGCACACATTGAACTAGGCTAAACGCGCAGCACCTCACTGCACAAAGAACGACCACGAACGAATGCTCTCCAGCTCTCCACTGCTGCGGCTTTTTTCTGCAAATGCTTTTTTTCATAGCCAGGCTGGCCAGGTGAGGAGGCTACGCAACATGTGATCCCTCGGTGGGTTGGTTTGTGTTGTTTTTGGTTACGGCAGACGGAAAGGGAAGAGCCACCGCACGGCTCTTTCCTCGGAGAAAACGGAGGAAAGAGTCAACGGCCATGCCCCGGCAATGCAGATAACCGCGTCTTTCATTCTTTCCTGGATGCTCAGGCAGGGAAGGCCACAATCGGAATCGACTCTCTCCTCAGAGGAGAGAGAATCGAACCCGGCCTTTGGGAACGCAATGGGCCCCCGGTCTCCCCGCGAGTTGTGCCGTCATATCGGCGTCGCCTGCTGTGCGCGTTTTTCTTTTTTTCTTCCCGTGCAAGTGTTCTATGTCCGTGCCACCTTGACGAATGAAGCGGGAAAGGGGAGGGGGGCCTCTTTTACACTTTTTTCTCCGCAGTGGGGTCAGAAATACCAATGGAAATACCCTCGTTGTGGGCGCCGCCACATGATTCGAGGAATTTTCGGAGTGCGGGCTGTTCAAATTAACCGTCACAGATGCTTGTGCGTTCGAATTACCGGGCGTTTTCAGCCATTGAAATACACATAACTTTGCCGGGACCGCAGCGTCAGTTTGAATAAACCAGAAGTTCGTATTAAGCGTGTTCAAATTAATGAGATTCAACTGTACCGTATTTGCTCGATTCTACCGCGCCCTCGATCGTAACGCGCACCCGTCTCCCACAACGAAAAAAAAAAAAGCTAGACATCGATTGTAACGCGCACCCATTTTTCGAGACACGAAAAAAAAAAAAGTCTTTAGTAATCAACCTCCTCACATTCATAAAACCAAAATGCCGTACTTGCGTAATGAACGCACTCGCATAATAAACGCACCGCTAATTTTGTACCCCTGCAGTCCCGCTTCACTTGATCCGCGGTGTTTCGAAGACATTCGGCGTGCCAACTCATAAGTCCTGCGTCCCGATAAAACTGCCGCACGTTGCCGGACGTAGGCGCCTGCAAGCGGTGATAACATCATTTACTCGCAGTGCTGCATTCCTCCGTGCTGTCGAAGTTCCCTCACACCCACTGCCGCATGCTGCACAGGGTGGCACAGCTAAGCCTAAGCATGGTTGGGGCGTGGTCGCGTGGTCTCCATGATTGCCGCGATGCAATCTCGGACGTCAAGCTGCACGCGCGACTGGGAGGCTCGGGCTCAGCACGGATATGAGGGAGAAATGCG
Source organism: Hyalomma asiaticum (assembly GCA_013339685.2). Lineage (NCBI taxonomy): Eukaryota > Metazoa > Arthropoda > Arachnida > Ixodida > Ixodidae > Hyalomma > Hyalomma asiaticum. The sequence goes on along the minus strand of CM023481.1, from coordinate 353,545,802 downwards.
ATGATGAGCGGTTTTGCGTGTGGTGATGGGAAACAAATGTCTATTTTCCCGTTACGGCAACCCTAGAACGCTATCGAAAGCTCGTGCGGCTGGACGTCTCTGAGATTGCATCGGCGACGTAGCCCACGTAGCAACTTTGGTTGGCCACGAGACGGCCAAGCCGGCGCGGCAAGTATCATCGGCCTACACATCATTTTTTCACTTGGTTGCAGCGCAACATACACGAGGACAATAGAAGGAAACGAACAACACGGCGCTGACTCGCAACTATACTTTATTGGAAGAAGGTGACAGATATATATGTACTGACAGCTTACATCGCGACATGCGCAGAGCAAGAGATGCACCAAGGAAGCGTTGTCACATTTTCGCGATAATCGAGAGTGCCATAAATAACTAAGTCCTTTTTCATGAAGTGTGACTGATGGTTCACTTATACACCTGCTATCCCTAATCGTTATATGGTAGGCCTCAGCGATTTCTCTTGTCAATTGGTTAGGATGCTTGAAAATGACGGTGGTTTTGTTAAAAATGGGACGACAACCGCATGACCTGCAATGCTCCGGTAAATGAAGACGCGCGACCCCTTGAAGTGATAACTCATGCTCCCTTAAACGAACATTCACACATCGTTTCGTTTGTCCCATGTACTCTCTGCCGCAAGTTAATGGAATGAGATACACAACCTGTTTCACACATGGGATGTACTTGTTCTTTTTCTTATGATTCACAGTGCAGTTTCCTTTTCCTTGCTTATTCTTCAGCGCATTTTCAACAATCGGGCAAATGCGCCCTATCTTATGTTTAGCAGAAAACAGAACATTGGCGCTTTACCTTGAACCTACGTTTTTGAGCCCATGCGCCAATCTGTGTACATAAGGAAAAACCGCTCTTTTTCTCTTTTCATCACACTTCGATTGACCACCTTTGTCTTTCACGAGCTTAACGCTCCTAACCATAGACTCACACACAGAAGAAATTACCTTGTTAGGATACCCAGCATCCACTAAGTGTTTGGCCTGGTTATTAAAGGCAGAATTCGACACGTGCACACACGATTTCGTCAGTCATGCATTTAAGATCGTCTTCGCAATGGTGTGTTTCAGACTGTGTTGATACCATTGTCAGAACGGGAAGGGGGCGGGGTGGGAAGGACTCGCTAAGGCCATTAGTTGATTTTCTTTGTGAAAAGAAGCTGCATGTACTAGTAGCCGACAAAGAAGGCTACTTCGCTGTTATGAATTATGAAGAGTATTCACAGAAGAGCGAGGCAGCAATTAAGAAAAACTTCAAGGGTGTCAGGGTAAAGGCCGCAGAAGTAAAACACCGAGCGCTTTCTATGTTAGAAGGGATGAATCTGCAACGTTTAGCGGCTGGCATTAAGAAGGCGAAAAACTTGGGTTTACAGGTTTTCTTTACGGTGAAATCGCACGAGGAGGACATGCCTTTCCGGGCTATAGTCTCCGAAAAAGGTAGCTGGCAGTTGTTTCGCGATTTCTGCGAAAGAACCTTGCACGCTTGAAAATTATTGACCCTTTCCTCATACCGAATTCTGATTCTGTGTGCGAGTACCTGAAGACTAACTCATTGAGCCTACGTAGTGCCTTCAGCGTAGATGTGGAAAATTTGTATCATTCCCTTCTGCATGCCCAGGTTATGAAATGCATAAAGGAATGCATAGTGTATGACAACGATGAAGAATCTTTCATCGATGGTTGCGGCATTTCTTTAGAATCTTTTCTTGAACTTTTGTCTTTTTACCTGGAGAGTACTTTTGTTTCGTGGCAGCGGGGTCCTTATGTACAGAAGTCTGGAGTTTGCATAGGGTCGTGCGTGGCCCCTATCATTAGTGACATTGTTTTAGGCTACATTGACAGGCAGCTGGAGGGTCACCTCAGCAAGTGCTGCAGTGCCGTTTTCCGCTTTGTCGATGATTTTGTGATATTTTCCCAAAATGACATTCACCGTGAAGACGTAGATGAAAAGGGCCATTGCGAAGACGATCTTAAATACATCACTGAGGAAATCGTGTGTGCACGTGTCGAATTCTGCCTTTAATAACCAGGCCAAACACTTAGTGGATGCTGGGTATCCTAACAAGGTAATTTCTTCTGTGTGTGAGTCTATGGTTAGGAGCATTAAGCTCGTGAAAGACAAAGGTGGTCAATCGAAGTGTGATGAAAAGAGAAAAAGAGCGGTTTTTCCTTATGTACACAGATTGGCGCATGGGCTCAAAAACGTAGGTTCAAGGTAAAGCGCCAATGTTCTGTTTTCTGCTAAACATAAGATAGGGCGCATTTGCCCGATTGTTGAAAATGCGCTGAAGAATAAGCAAGGAAAAGGAAACTGCACTGTGAATCATAAGAAAAAGAACAAGTACATCCCATGTGTGAAACAGGTTGTGTATCTCATTCCATTAACTTGCGGCAGAGAGTACATGGGACAAACGAAACGATGTGTGAATGTTCGTTTAAGGGAGCATGAGTTATCACTTCAAGGGGTCGCGCGTCTTCATTTACCGGAGCATTGCAGGTCATGCGGTTGTCGTCCCATTTTTAACAAAACCACCGTCATTTTCAAGCATCCTAACCAATTGACAAGAGAAATCGCTGAGGCCTACCATATAACGATTAGGGATAGCAGGTGTATAAGTGAACCATCAGTCACACTTCATGAAAAAGGACTTAGTTATTTATGGCACTCTCGATTATCGCGAAAATGTGACAACGCTTCCTTGGTGCATCTCTTGCTCTGCGCATGTCGCGATGTAAGCTGTTAGTACATATATATCTGTCACCTTCTTCCAATAAAGTATAGTTGCGAGTCAGCGCCGTGTTGTTCGTTTCCTTCTATTGTCCTCGTGTATGTTGCGCTGCAACCAAGTGAAAAAATGAATCCCAACCAACTAGCCCAACTTGCCGTTTTACTACGCATCATATGTGTCGTAGCGTCATTACGTGGGGGACCGGCAGCGACATAGAAACTACAGAAACTATGCGCACCAAAGAGTGCTGTGCCGCTAGCTCATTTTTTCGGCAGTGACCCGTTCGACAGCGCCCGAAGCGCGTTAGGAGGCAGCCATTTTGATGCCAAGGGCGATATGGTAATGGTGTTGTTCCTTTGCACTTGATTCTAACACGCATACGATTTTTGGACCCATTTAATCGGAAAAAAGGTGCGCGTTAGATTCGTGCAAATACGGTATGAGTCCTGTAGGGTCAAATCTCTGAACCTGCAACTACGTAAGTGCCCCCTCCCGTTGGCTAGATGTGTTTACGTTGTCCAGTGTTCGGATCACCTGAAACGATCTGTTACAAATGACTGTATCGTGACATGCTTTCTTTCTTTCCTTTTTTCTTTTTTTTTTTTTTTTTGGTGGGGCCGGGGGGGGGTGAATTAGGTCTTGGTGAACTTAAGAGCACAGTCACTTGAGTAGTGCTGCCTGTAGTGTTTTAAATTAGTACATTTAAGTGACTAGCACTGTTCATTGTGTCAAAAAAATGAAGTTTTCACTGCTGAACTAGTTCAGTGATGTGAACTGGTTTGCAAACCATTATAAAATTTTATTTCTTTGAACTGGTACTGAACTGGAGTGAAATGCTTCACATTAAACCCGAATTGAACCTGTATTTTTTATCGTTTAGTGCTTTGCTTATAACGATCCAAGATATAAATATCTATTGGTTATAGCAACCATATATTAGTGCACTTACAATTTTCCTATGCTACCTATTAAGACTGTCCAGCTATGGTGACCATTTTTAAAGAGCCTACTTTTACAATGAACTCTCGAGACACGATCACGGTAAAAATATGGCACATACGAAGTTAAAGAAAATCTAATGAACCTTCAAAGCACGAAAGAGACGCGTACTCGCATATGCCATTTATGTGCCATTGCATTAAAAAGCTTGACCAATGCAGAAAAACACTACAAGCCTGTCTTAGAGGTCTGTTTATTTTCCTGTTCGCAGCCTTTAGAAACATTGCTCAGTCGACATTAATTCTTTTGTTTGCATCGCTCACATCGCAGGGTTTGGGCATGAAAATAGAAGATGCTGCTTTCTTCATTGGCAAAAGATTTTTGTTTGAATGCAAGCTCAATAATAAAAGTGGTGCAGCCACCATTCGCACTAGGTACAATGCACACAGGTTGCAGTTGAGCCTGAAATGAACCAAATATGATCTGTCACCATTTCGTGATGCTCATGACACTGTATTTAATCATCTCATGGGCAGGTGATGGTTGGGCTTGTTTTGTTGGAAAAATCGTGCGAATTAGATTCATGTAAACACAGTAGATTGAACTGAGGCCTGCATGTCAAAGCGTATGCAGGAAGCTGTAAATGAACATATATGTACAAAGGCGCACAATTGTTACTATCACACTGTCAATCTTCACACAGTCCAAGTTGGCATGAACTATAAGCTGCCAGAGGATTCTTGGGTAATAAGCTGTTGTCTAGAAATCACGGCTCATTGATGTGTCATTGGCACAGTGACTGGTAACAAATTGGGATGACTTTCAACCTCTCCAGCCGAACTGACACAGATCCTCAGCATGTCAGTGCTCTTGCGTGTAGCAAGACAAGCAGAAATGTTTAGGAGGATTCTTGCGGGGCCATTGTGCACTCTCCTGGTAGTGGCAAACTTTGTGCATTCCAAAAGCAGTTTAGTTCACTCGTAAACAAACTGTAGGTGTCGCTATTCACAAAGCAAAAAGAACCGACTTGGTCACTAATTTCCATACATTTTGACAAGTGAGTCTATACAGCAGAGACCATTTATAATGTAACCGCTTATAGTGCAGGACCGGCTATAATGCGGTTTTTTCTGACCCCCGTTTAACCTCCCATAGAACTTAATGTATAGGCATACCGCTTATTGTGCAGCTCCGTGAGATGAAAGACCGGTTATAATGCGGCTGCTGGGAAATCAGCGGACAATTGAGGTAGTGAGCAGGCTTCACAATGGAAGTGCGCTGCCCCAGAAGAGCGCAACGAATCGCCATGGAGGAGAAAAGAGCGCGGAACGAATGAATAAGGAGCGGAGGGAAGAAAAAAAAGGCAGCGGCAGCAGCGTGTCGCGGGCTTGCCCTGTGAGCATAGGATTGCCAAGGCGACGGACAATAGAGAGTTTTAGTTTGTCCGTATACTTCTTCACGTTTTCGGATACCGGTTTAACGGGAAAGTGTACGTGACCAGCAGCGCTGGTGGCGACACCTGATGATGCAGAACCTAACCAGGCACACAAAAAGCTAATATTATTGTGGCTTGCCCGTTTTGCTTGACTCCTAGTGTAAAGCATTGGACGTGAGATAATAACTGACTCTTAGTACTTTCATTACCTCTTTCGAAGAAAACGCTCACGCTACTACAAAGAAAATCGAACGCATTGTAGTTAAGCAAACCGCGAATAGATGGCGCTAGCAGTTCTACTTCCACCGTAAACACGCACGGTAAACCGGTATCAGCAAACGTAAAGAAGTTTACGGACAAACTAAAGCTCTCTAATGCTGCTGCGGCCATTTGTCGGCTCGTAACGCGCGCCCGCGATCGCATGATGTCCGCGTTACCGGTGTTTGTCTCCAGTTCTTCCTTTTTTATTTTTAATCATTTCACGCGCACTGCCCTTGAGTCACCCCACAAGGGCGATTTCTTGTGCACCCGATCCCTGTATTGTCAAGGGCAACCTTCCCGCGTGGCGCGCCGCCCACGACTTCACAAACTACGCCTAACGAGCGCTACCTTTTCGGTGCTGCCTGCAGATAGGGTGCCGCGGGCGACTGTGGTTCATGGCGGCCGCGTTTAAAACGTGGACGAATCACTTCGACATCGGAAGCGAAGGCATGGATGGCAGGTGCACCACTCGAATGGCGGTTTGCGATCGATACGTTTTTTCCATCGCGCACGTGCAGTAATCGGTTCCCGTTTCTGCGCAGTCCGGTTCTGCGGGAAGTCTGCACTTTCCTTTTCTTTTTTGCACAGAGCGGCCGCGGACCTTTGAAATATCAGTTTCTTTTATTTCTTTTTTTAAGCAGGTTAAAGCAGCCCGGTCGCGCGCTTCGAATGTCTAACACGCGCCGCTACCTGTTCGACAGTTTTTACACACGTGTAGACTTTGAAAAATGTTATTTTGGTTATAGTGCGGTACCGCTTATAGTCATCATCATCATCATCATCATTTATTTACCCTTAAGGGCCCCTCATGGGGCATTACATAAGGGGGGGTGTAACAATAGATAACTCCGGGTCACATGGAGGCGACACATAAATACTGCTTGGAAAAACAAAGCAAAACACAAGAAAAAACAAGAAGAAAACATGAAAACAGGGCTGCTATTCGGCCTGCTGACAGTAGTGCTAAGTCAAATGAGTTCTGCGGAAACCCGCAAGGTGGAGTAACGTTTATGAAAGGGAAAATTGGCATCCACCTGTTTTGTAGCACAAGGCTACAAGGAAATCCATACGGATTTCTCATAAATGAACGCTTCCTAGTTGCCGAAAAATTCGTCCTGGTCCGGGTTTCGAACCGGGGACCAACGCCTAACCGGGGCGCTCGCTCTGCCAACTGAGCTAACCAGGAGGCTAGCGATTAACAGCGCGAGGGCGAATCCATCGACAACTCGAAGCCGAAGGGAGTCAATATAAGTCAAATGAGTTCTGCGGAAACCCGCAAGGTGGAGTAACGTTTATGAAAGGGATAATTGGCATCCACCTGTTTTGTAGCACAAGGCTACAAGGAAATCCATACGGATCTCATAAATGAACGCTTCCTAGTTGCCGAAAAATTCGTCCTGGTCCGGGTTTCGAACCCGGGACCAACGCCTAACCGGGGCGCTCGCTCTGCCAACTGAGCTAACCAGGAGGCTAGCGATTAACAGCGCGAGGGCGAATCCATCGACAACTCGAAGCCCAAGGGAGTCAATATAAGTCAAATGAGTTCTGCGGAAACCCGCAAGGTGGAGTAACGTTTATGAAAGGGAAAATTGGCATCCACCTGTTTTGTAGCACAAGGCTACAAGAGAAATCTCTCATAAATACGGATTTCTCATTTATGAGAAATCAGTATGGATTTCCTTGTAGCCTTGTGCTACAAAACAGGTGGATGCCAATTTTCCCTTTCATGACAGTAGTGCTGTAACAATAAATCTTTAAATTCAACATAGCTTCTTTCACTAACAATATCGTCAGGAAGTGCGGGTATTCGCGACTCCGGCGATTTGCGTTATAAGCGGTCTATGCTGTATATAGTACAACAAACTACCGATATAATGACCACTTTTGTGGAACTTTTAGGTTCACTTTAAATAGTTCAACTACAGTTGTGTTGTTGTAGAGTGCAGATACTGCGCTTGCGACATACTTCCATAAGTTGAAAGCTTTACAGCTTTATGATGCAAAATTTCATATTTGTAACCATCACACCTAGGCAAGCTTGGCAGGTGTTTGCAAGATGGCTGCCACGGGTGATCTCCCGATTGTGAACTCAAACCTTTTTTCACACATGCTGCCATTTTGGTTGAGCTCATCAGTGTTACCTCTTCTACATTTGATACCCATGTTGCCCAGGGTAGTGTAAATGATGCACTGTCACGAACAAGTCTCATCGCCACGCCTCTGCCATGGCCGCTTTTTTCTCTAATTTGTTTCACATTTCCTCCTCCTTTATGTCACCCTCTCCAACTTAGAAGTGTGCTCGCTACCTCTCTTGTCGGGAATTCTTTGGGCAGTCGCATTGCAATCAGTCTTTCAACTTAGGTGAGGGGCTGCACAGTAAGCTGTATGCCTGTACATACAAGCATACAGCTTACTGGCCAGTTCTATGGGAGCACGAATTGGGGTCAGAAAAGACCACATTATAGCCGGTCCTGCATTAAAATGGGTGACATTATGAGTGGTCCGAGCTGTATTGCATACGGAGGGAAGTGCCCTATACTCATCGCTCCAGAATGTCTTCACGCCCAGTAGTGGTTGTAGTTAAGCATCGGATGAGCAATCCCGGTTAAGGTAGTAGCTATCTTGTTATGTCATTGTTGTGTAGTGCTTGAGTACCTTTACTGTGTGATTCAGGGGCTCCATTTGTTACAGGCGAGAACAGAGCCTGGAGATTGGGTCTGCCAGTCGGCCCTACAAGAAGCACATTGTACGGCCCCTCATTAAGGCCCAAGAGCGGTTTGGCAAGAAGCGCACCTATAGACTTCCCTCGGACCCTCCCAGGTAGCGTCATCTAATTTCCTTGGATTTTTTTCGCTGTTGCTGCCACCGTCCTCATAAGTTTTAAGACTATAGGAGTGTGTAGAAAATTGCACATGGGTACAATCTCTCAGCGCAGCAACTGCTGGCAAGAGTGTTGCAGTGTGTGTCTACCTTTCTTAACGGTTTGCTCATTTGTTTTCTCCAAGCAGACACTAGTGCGATTTATGAAAACCTTGTGCGAATAATGTGGATGGTAAAGGAAGCGATGTGACCGCTTTATATCCAGAGATGCTTACTTGGCACTGTTTCTGAACTGTGAAAGCACCTGCTTACACTAGGTGTTTTTGCTGTCTCTACAATAAAGTCTGCCCACATTTGATGTGATGCTTTCAATAAACACCACTGTCACTAGCTAGATGTCGTTATGCTACAGCCCCCTCTTTTGTAGTGTTATGCTCAGCCAGTGGTTCTCAAATACGCTTCCACAAACCCACTTTCGGGGGGGGGGGGTCAACGCCTCCTATACTTTGATATGCCTGCTGGGTAGCCAGCGTTCCCACTGTTCACCCATTCACCTCTGTGTTTTGTTGGCTCTCCGCGAGGTGGCGCTAGCTTCTGACACTACTTCATGCTACCTCCATCACAGAAAGTAACTGTGCCAGGCCCATTCTGCAGGTTCGCAGCGCTTAACTGTGAGAAAATTTTGTGTTAGAGGTTTCCACGGCTTGTGAAAAAGGGGCTAAGTTTTCCTCCGAAAATCAGAAAGCAAGTGATGTAAAACAACAAACACATGGCATTTTTATGACCATGACAGAACTGAAGGGTAAATGTTCTCTGCTAATATATTATAGGGGCGTGTTGCAGATGTCACATCCTCGAAGAATGGAAATTAAGAGATCAGAAATTGATACAACAGAAAAAACACGCAATACTGTATGGTAGCTAATCATGCCGTACATATAAAAGGAGCCAATCATTACTGAAATCAAATAATTGATCGGAAAAGTCCCCTTATTAATAACCCTGTTATACAGTTTTTTCATGCCTGCTGCATATGAAAAATTACTCCGCTAAACAAACAAAGAACCAAAGCATTTGATGCAGTTTCAAGGCAAGCATTTCAGATTTCAGTACTCTGCATGACAGCTGCTGGATCTGATACATTTTAACTCCATGTATTTCTGTTTACTATGTCTTACACATGCTTAGAAATAACAGCTTCATGAATTTTTTGCATGGCCTGCACAAATTCCTCTCTTCGGTGATTGTTGTAGCTTTGACACGAGCAAGCCTGGGATTACACCCACGCTTTGCTGCAAATACTCTTTCGAGAGGTTTTGTGACAGCTTCTCAGTCTGACAGCATTATCTCCACTTATTGATTGAGAGCATAAGGAACAGTAATGAGTTCTTGTGTTGGGTTGTAGGGACTACTCCTTCTTGGGAGGGAAATCAACCCACTGCAAGTTTTTTCGGCTTCCTAGCTAAAGCCACGCAGTTCTCACACGCGATCTTTTCAGTCATTATCCGATATATTGGCATGTGGTCATTACGATGAAGGAAGCAGGAGACTCCAAGGCATTGACCTGAGCTGTTTATTGGGCGAGCTATGCCCAGCAAATGAAAACAAATCACACAGTGAGACGACAGTGGCATTAACAATCGTTGGTCAACAATAAAAACTGACCAGGGGTGAAATATGTCAGCTTTTATACATTCGTCACCATGTGTTCTCGTATTATCACTGATGTTCTAGAAAGCACCCAAATGTGCGCATCAGGCATGCAAAGTTTGTAGAACGGTCAACACCATTCCCGAAGCAGCATCCAAGGTAAGTGCGACCTGCGCTGCGTGTCATAACAAATTGATAACGAAAGGGAAGGGGTCAAGGGCTCGTTCTTTATTTGTTAGAAACAACTTAATGAGCAAAGAGACAATGAAGCCTAGGAAAGCATAGGGGAAGTTACTTGTGGCCACTCTTGGCCTTGGCCACGAGTGGCGCTGCCTAACACTCCCAGGATAATACGTACATAAATACACAATAAAGTGGACGGGGGGACGACCGCCTTTGTAGCTCAGTTGGTAGAGCATCGGACGCGACATCCGAAGGTCGTGGGTTCGGGTCCCACCGAAGGCAGGTTTGTCTTTTCGTCCACTTTAATTCCTTTCTACTTTCTCCGCAATTACAATACCACAAGTAAGTTCCCCTATGCTTTCCTAGGCTTCATTGTCTGTTTGCTCATTAACAAATTGATAAAGGCACTTTTTGTGAGCAAGCCAAAACAAGTGTGCATGTCACTGCCCCCCTCTGAAAAAGCATCATCCCAGTGCTGAGTAACAGAACATTAAAGTGAAGAGACATGCAATAAATGAAGCAAGCTAACAAGGTGTCACAGTTCAGGGTCAGGGCGCATAGTAAGGTTTAAGGTGTGGCACATGTGCGACTTTGGGTTTTGCACGGCTATGGTGGGATGACGTTAAGATGGCGGGCACAACCTCATAGTCCGGCGCACCACAATGTTCGAGTACCTTGTAGGGTTCAAAGTAGCACTGCAGGAGCTTTTCACTCAGTCTGCTTCATCATATTGGCATCCAGACCCAGACATGCTCACCGGGTTGGTATTCTGTGCGGTGCTGTCAAAGATTGTAGTGACAGTAAATGAGTTGTCGGAAACCTGCAAGGTGGAGTAACATTTGTGAAAGGGAAAGTTAAAATTCACTTGTTTGTAGCAGAAAGCTACAAGGAAATCCATACGAATTTCTCAAAAATGAAAGATTCTTCTGAGGAAAATTAGCATCCACCCGTTTGTAGCACAAAGTTGCAAGAAAGTCCATGTGCACTTCCTTGTAGCTTTGTGCTGTAAATAGAAGGATGCTAATTTTTCCTTTCATTGTAGTGACAGCTGTCGACCCTCTGCTAGTTCTTGATATTCAGGTGGGCGAGTTCTTGATATTCAGGTGGGCGTTCCAAGTACCTAGCAACATCATGATCTTCTACATTGGTGATGACTGTTAGCAGGGTGCAGTAGCACACCCAGGATCTCTGCCAGGGGGGGGTTCAATTTTTCACGATGGGCCGGGCAAGCGATTACACAGTTGTTGTGTGTGTAAAAAAAAGTAAATAAAATGGCAAATGATAGTTACATCAATGATGTTGATTATTTTTATTATTTTTTTCGGCGTTTTGCAGATATTAGCTCCACATTCTTCTAGGACATAGGAGCAGTTACGGAGTGGGAGGGGGCTTACAACCCCCGAAACCACCCCCCCCCCCCCCCTCGGTGCGCCACTGGCAGGGTGTCAAGCATCGTTGTTAGGCTCCTTCCGTAGACAAGCTTGTATGGCATCATGCATGTCATTTCTCACACAGCCGTGTTTTACGAGAAGGTCATGTACGGAACTATGGTGTCCTGCATCTTTTATTCAATGTTGACGTACATGGCTAGCATGTCACCAATCATGTTATTTAGACACTCGGTGTGGGTCTGTGGGTGGTAGGCATTGATCTGTCGGTGGCTTGGGCTGTACTCAAGATCACCTGAGTTAGGTCAGTCATAAAGGCCGTAGCTCTTTCGGTGATGAGGACCTCTGGGGCGCCGTGACCATAGGACGATGTTCTCAATAAAGAACTTGGCTACATAAGTGGCACTGCCTTTGGGCAGAGCCCTTGTTTTGCCATAGTGGGTGAGGTAGTCGATAGCTACGGCAATCCATTGATTACAGGAAGTTGACATTTGCTGGAACAGTCTTGTGAAGTGGCTCGATGGGCTGCAGAAGTCCAATAAGCCCAGTCGGCGGCGCCTTGAATCGCTGACACTTTCAGCATGTCTTTACATAATGAGCAACGTCAGCGTTGAGGCGAGGTCAGTAGTACTTCTCTTGTATCCTCTTCAGTCTGCAAGAAAAATCAAGGTGTCCGAATGCTGGCTCGTCGTGTAAAGATTCCACAACCTCCAGACCTAACGCTGAAGACACCACGAGGAGGTCGTCGGCTCGGAACGGAAAGAAGTCCTTCTTCAAGAGAACATTGTTTCGCAGGAAAGACAAAGTCAGTCCTTGCCTGAATACCAATGGCACAACGACCGTCTTGCCTTCCAGGTAGTCCACAAGGCTCTTGAGCTATGGGTCAGCTCGCTGTCATTCGATGAAATCAGCACTTATGGGTCCAAAGATGGAGCCATCGTCCTGGTTGCTCCAGGCCAATGGAGGAGTGAGACAAGCAGTTGCCATCAAAGTGCTTTCGTCTGCTCTTGTAGAAAGCAGTGATGTGTAATTCTTGAAGCCTGACACTCTATCATGTGAGGCGTCTTGATGGATCTTTCAAGTTTGCTAGCCCCAACACAAGGCATGGTGGTCGCTCACGACTTTAATGTGCCTGTCATACATACCGTTGGTGCCAAAATTTTGAGGTAGCCCAGGTGATGGTAAGGCACTACTTTTCTGTGGTGGAATCATTTGCTTCCATCTTCGAGAGTGACCGGCTAGCATAACTGATAACCTTTTCTAGTCCATCAGCCTTCTACACAAGGATGGAGCCTGCGGTGCTTGTATCGATGTGGATTTTGGTATCGGCTTTTTTTTTCCGAAGTGTCCGAGTATTGGCGGCATTTGCAGGCGTCGCTTTAGTTCTTGAAATGCCTCAATTTGCATTGTTCCCATTTGAACTCGACGTCAGCCTTCGTGAAGTACGTCAGTGGCTCAGCGATCTGTGAAAAGTTCGTGACGAGGTGCCTGTAATAAGCGCATAGACCAAGAAATCTGCATTGTGCCTTCTTGTCAGCAAGTGAAGGAACTTAAGCAGTGGCAGCTGTCTTCTGCAGATCAAGGCACACGCCTCGCTTGTTTATAACATGACCAAGAAACAAGAGCTCCTCGTATGCGAAGCAGCACTTTTCTGGCTGCAAGGCGAGTCTGGATGTCTTGATTGCTTGAAGAACAGCCTCAAGCTGCCGGAGGTGCTTGTTGAAGCTGTAAGCAAGTACGACATTGTAGAAGCAGATGAGACAAGTCTGTCACTTCAAACCTGCCAGTACTGTATCCATAGCCCGTTGGAAAGTCGCAGGCACTGAGCGAATACCAAAGGACATAACCTTAAACTCGAACAGGCCATCTGTTTTTATGAAGGCAGTCTTCTTTCAGTCTCTATCATCAACTTCGATTTGCCAGTAACCAGTCTTGAGGTCCATCAACGAAAAATACTTGCCGTTGTAGAATCCATTCAAGGTGTTGTCGTCTATCTGTGGGAGGGGGTACACATTTTTCTTCGTGATTTTGTTCAGGTGACGATAATCAGCACAGAAGCGTAGGGTTCCATCCTTCTTCCTCACTAATGCCGCGGGACAAGCCCACGTACTCTTAGACAGCTGAGTGATGTCATTGTGCAGCATTTTATCGACTTTTTGCTTGATGGCCTCTCGCATTCCTGTGCTGAAACACGATACATGCTCTGACGATGCAGATAGGCATATTCATTGGCTAGGACACTGTGTTTTACAAGAGGGGTCTGGCGAAGCCTTGATGATGACAAGAAGCATTCCTTGTATTGATCGAGCAAAGCTTTGAGCTGGTCGCATTGTCCATGGAAAGCATTATTTACCTGGATCTTGATCAATGACTGCACCGTGTTGGTCCAGGAAATCCATTTCTAGGATGATGTCCCTTGAGCATCACTGTAGTACCACAAAACTCACTGAATAAGTCTGGCCGCCAACTATGGCTCTCAGCACGCAGGTTCCAGTCGTTGTTATAAGGTGGCTACCTGCTGTTTGCATATCTGGTCCTTCCCAGGCAGTCTTTACTTTCTTCAATTTTGCATTGAGAAGACCACTAATGTCAGAATAATTGTCTCCAGTGTTAACAAAGGCAGTGACGCTGTGGCTTTCAATTATCACCTCGAGGTCAGTGGAGGTTCATTGGCTGGTGTTGCGGTTTGGTCAAGGCATTGGATCATGGCTGCATTGGCTTGCTCCACTGCTGCATCGCATAAAAAATCTTTTGACATTGAAATACAGTGCAGACCACTTATAATGTAACCACTTGTAGCACAGGACTGGTTATAACGAGTTTTTTTTTTTTTGACCACCGATATGTCGCCCATAGAACTCAATGTATAGGCGGACCGTTTATTGCATAGGCGTGCTAAGAAGAATACCGGTTATAGCGCGGATTTTTTAAGCGCACGACCACGAAATCGGCGAACAGAGCACAGTTTCCTGGCACGCCGGCACATTGGGAGTGGGAGCGAGGGTGCACGGAGACGAGCCACGAAAAGGCAAACAAAGCAGAGGAGAAGGGAGGGTAAAGTAGGGAGGGAGATCTTGGAAGAAGGAGGGAGCGTGTTTTCGTCACCACGGCGGCGTCCAATCCAGGTGCACGCTGCGTGGAGCGCGGGACAGAAGTGGTAGCGCGCTTTTTTTTTTTCGATCTCATTCTTCTGCCTCATTGCATTTGTTGTGTGCGCTACACCGTGTTGTCTGAGTGCCCTGAGCACATGTGTTGTCAAGCTCCTATCGCCATGGCGTCGGCGGCGTCTTCAGGCGCTGTGAAAAAACGCTGTGCCTTATCGCTGGAGACCAAGGAATGCGTTATAAGAGACATAGAGAGTGGGTTGAAGAAGGCGTCGGTGGCAGCTAAATACGGCGTTTCCAACACTACCGTGTCGACCATCTATAAGAAAAAGGACAAACTGCGGCAGCTACTGCAGCAAGATTCGTCTTCCCTGTCACGGAAGAGAACACGTACATTGAAATACAAAGACGTGGACACAGCGCTGTTCAGATGGTTCCGGGAAGTTAGGGCTCGGAGCATCCCAGTAAGTGGCCCAGAGCTCCAACAAAAGGCTAAGTCTCTCGGAGTTCTTTTAGGCCACGACGACTTCAACCCACTTAACCGGTGGATCCAGTGTTTAAATGATCGCCATGGAATCAGCTGAGGAGTGATGTGCGGAGAAAGCGGCAATGTCGGTGACAAGTCTATCGAAGTCTGGCTTCACATAAACTTGCAGAATATGCTGTCCACCCATACAGACAGAGTCACATGTAATGCCGATGAAGCTGGCTTATTTTATAATCTGGCCGCAAGGCCTCAAAGGAGCGCATTATTTTGCGTTAACATGTATGGAAGCGAAAAGCACCACCTGTTTGTCATTGGTAAATTGGCAAGGCCACGTTGCTTTAAAAATTGCGAGAGTGCCTGCAGTGACTTACAAATCCAATAAAAAGGCGTGGATGACACAAGGTTTGTTCACAAGCTGGCTTTGCAAGTTTGACGAGGATATGGTGGCGGAGAAGCGACGGGTCGTGCTTATACTTGACAGTTACACGGCCCACAACATCAAGCCTAAGTTGGCTGCAGTCAACTTAAAATTTTTGCCTGCCAACACGACATGACAACAAAATGTCAACCTTTCGACCAGGTTGTCATTGCAAACATAAAGGCGCTGTACAAAAAGCGCATTTGTGAGAGAGTTTTGCTGAGCATGCAGCAGCTGCAGCCTCTTAAAGTGAGTTTAAAGGGTGCAATTGATATGGTGGTTGCTTCATGGTGGCGAGCAAAGGCTGATACCATAAGCAGGTGCTTCAAAAGGGCAGGCATTGTGCGCAATACAGAGGCCCTGGAAGATGAGCAGAGCGACACTGTCGCCAATGAGGCACTCAACACTGACGACGTGTAGTCCGGCCTCGTTGAGAGCAACTTCGTTGCCGCCACAGACACCTTCCAAGCATTTGTCGACGCCGGGGATTCGGAGCTTGTTGTCTGCAAGGAAGTGAGCACGGATGACGCGATCATCGCAGCAGTGTGCGGTAGTGCGGAGGTTACAACCGAAGACGACTCGGACACCGAGGACATTGTCGACCCGATGCCAGAACCAGACTTTTCGTGCAAAGATGCAATGCAATACCTCACGAAAGTGAAAGCATGCTGCACGAAGAGCAGTTTGAGCGAGAAATCATTTCAGTGCTTAAGGTTTGTGGAGGACGAAATTGTTCGAAGCGCTCTTCACAAGCACCGGCAGACAAAAATAACAGCGTTCTTCCGCTGATGCGGGACTTGTGAGCTTGGTTGGTTTACGTGCTGTGTTGTGATCTTGTTGAATGTGTCTGTGAGTGGAAAGTGCAATGAATTGCTTTTAAAAGGTGAATCGCACTTTTGTCATAGGCAAAGGCCTAAAAAACATGCTTTGGTTATAACACGGTACCATTTATAGAGCAGGTTTCTGCAACTTCCGTGACTTACATTGTAAGTGCTCCACACTGTACTGTCGTGAAGACTCTGGCCAGGCGGCTTGCTAGGACCACGTCGAGAGGATGCATGAATTGTAGTCATTGATGCCGGCAATCGAGGTTTTCAACACTGCTTCGTGCAGCAACCACACCTCCATTGGTTGCTGCCTTTAGTTTCCCGGATAAGTGCTGGGAGAGTGGCACTAGGTTAGGCCGGTATACTGTCGTCGATGCGGTGAGACGTGGTGGCTGGGCGACTACAAGCTGGATGTCCCTCGAGGTTGCCATTGTGCTCTGGCGAGGTAGTCGACAAGGTTTTGTGCTCGCTCAGCTGGCTATGGACGTGTCACATTCATGACGAATCCACACGGTTCCAGTTTGCGATACTGGCAGGAGCAGGTAGTATGTGTCCAGCCTCTTCTCAGTGGTAACATAGTGGGCGGTCGAGAGCACGCCATACATCTGTTTTTCTCATTCGGGAGGGCTGGTCGACGCGCGCACAGTATGGCATTTGCAGCGGTGACAGTATTGCAGCGGTACAGCATCATAGTGCAAGCGTGGTGCGGTGATGGTTCAGTGTGCAGCAGCGGCACAGGTCATTGCCTCCGGCTGAGGCTGTGGCTGCTTAGGAAGTCCTAGTGCCTGCTGGACTTCGTCGTCTGCATTTGCAAGATAATTCCTTCACAAAGTTAATCCAGTTGAAATTGCGATGACAGGAACATTCGACAGAGCTCTTCACATATGACAGCACTTATGTTCTCTCGCAAATCATGGAACTGAGGGCTTGAACTTTTGCATGGCCATTGTATTGCGAATTGCGCATGTCCAATGTCTTGTCGATCGGTGTCGCCTCCTAAAGAACATCTTCCGGTGTAAATGAACTGCAATAGCGTGGAGGAATGCAGTAGTGCGAGTAAACGATGTTACCTCTGCTTGCACGTGGCTACGTGCGGCAGTTTTTAATCGCCACGCTGAAATGTGCCCGAACATCGCGGATCGAGTGAAGTGGCAAAGCCACAGTGTGGCTGTTCGCGGGTCTGCAGGGGTTCAAAGTTGGGGGTGTGTTTATTATGCGGGAGATAAAAGTGCGATGGTGATGCAGTCGTCCATGATCTTGTTGTGCCAACAGCGGTGATGGCAAAACACTCACGACAAGGCATTTTCTTTATTCTTTCATAGCATCGAAGAAATTCCGACTCCTTCGTCAAGCGGCCTGTCTGATGCATGTGTCACGTACAGTGGCCTTCTACAGCACGAGAACCGGCGCCGCTTGTGATTTCGCTATCAAAGTGTAGTCGATGCCGCATCGAGCCAGTCCTCCCGGCCTAGTAGCCTACAGTGCACTGACTGCTTGTGTGGTCACCACCACTGTGGCGCTTGTTGTGCCGTGCGCACTTCCTTGCCATCCAAGTGGTCTTCATACCCACTCTTCTGACTATACAGGACTGTGGGGCTGCGGCGAGTATTGGGTGAGATCAATGCGGTGACAGCATGCTGCGTCCGCTTGATCAATTGTGAAGTGCACTTCGCATCACCGCGATATACTTCGCATTCCCACACTGGCATGAAAAAGCGGCGCGCTTGGATCTTGTACTACGTTTACAGCAGTGCTGTTTTACACGTGATGCCGATCAGATGGGTGAAGATCTGTTGCCATGATCAGTTATCGTTCGATACTGGTGTGTTTGTGGTTTTCTTGCCGCTCTCAAATAATTGCCGCTTTTGCCGAATATTCAGCCAATTTTGAATGTTCGAGAATATTCGAGCATGCATTTTTCGAATTGAATTCGTTCTGAATATGGGAAATATTCTATTCGTATTTGAAATTTTAAGTACAGTCAAACCCACTTATAACGATCCCAGATATAACGATCTATCGGTTATAACGACCATATTTCAATGCACTTACAATTTTCCTATGCCGCTCATCGAAACTGCGTCCAGATATAGCGAACACATTTCTTAGGGTCATACTTTTGCAACGACCATTTCAGATGCGATCACAATAAAAATATGGCACATACGAACTGGAAAAAAAAAAAAAAAAAAGTGGCCTTTGAAGCATGAAAACAGCACGTGCTCGTGCATGGCTCGCCTTCATCATGCCCCCAGTTAAGTGCTGTTACCTTGAAAAGTTTGGTAATGCAGAGTTGATTAAGATAGCAAGCTTGTCTAAGAGGTCTGGCTATCTTCCCTTTTTCACCCGTGGAAACTTATCTCATTTAATGCATCCAGCTGTAGACTGTTCACGTTACTCGCGTCACTGGCTTCGAGCACACAGACACGACATAGATATCGTCAATGCGCAAGGAACTTTTATTTGTACATTAGCTTTATAATAAATAACAGTGGCGCATCGCCATTTGTACGTAGTTCGGAGCATATACGGCGCACGCGGGCCGCAGGCGCGCACGAAACGGACCAACGTGAACTCGCTTCGAGGGTGATGCGCCGCCATTTTGCGATGGCTATGTTCCGGTACTTGCGTTTCACGCGTCAGTATGAGAGCAAACATGGGAGACTAGCGGCCTGCGTGTGCAAGCAGCCATAAATGTTCAGGACGCCAATTTGTTCCCACCGCCGCTCAAGCGTTGCTGTCGCACCTTCCCATCTTTACACAGTCCAAGTCGGCGATAGCGCTCTGCGCAAAGGATCGGCAGTTATAAGCTGCCATCAGGTAGATCGCGGCTCATCAAAACTTCTTTTGAGCAGTTGCTGATATAGTAGAATCATACGTAATGACGCTCAACCTTTCGAACACCGTGGCCTCCGGTCGAAGCGACACAGTTTCTGGTGTGCTCAGCCTGCTGTGGCTGATATGTAGTAAATAAAAGCAAAAAGCTACTACAGCAGGTGGTGCTTTCAAAAACAATTCTTTTTCTTTTTTCTTGGCGACTATGCACTCTCCCAGAAGTAGCAGATACCACTTTTTACAAATGCACTTTAATCCACTCGTAAGCACGCAGCAGGCGCTGCTTCATGAAGTGAAAAGGCATAGCTTTTCACCTGAGGGGTTGTTGGCGCTTTGTAATAAGACTGAGCAAAGGAAAAGGACCAGGACGCTAATTTTCGCACATTTTGGGGGCAAGTCCATATACAACAAACTGCTGATATAATGACCACTTTTCGCATCACTTTCGAGTTCGTTATAAATGGGTTTGACTGTATTTGCACACTCCTAAGTGAAAATTAATTTAGTATATGTCCCAGTGCACTCAGGATACACCAGTAATGTGGGGGCAAGCATAGTAGCTTGAGGTCTAGCTAGCCGAGAGACGATGACGACGTCATCGTCATCGTCTGCCCTCCTTTCGCTTGCTGACATGCTGCTGAACCTATTCCCGTCAATCGCAGTGGAGACTACGCTGACAGCCCAGCTGGTTACGTCATACTACAAACTCGCCATCCTTTGCAGAGAGGACAGGCAGGAGTACACACCCTCCACACCCAAAACTCAGTACAGATAGCTCCCTCCTTATTCCCCACCTTATCCTCATTTTCACAAGGGGTGGAGCAGACCTGATGTGTCGCAACTGCAACCGAACTAAACTTGCCAACCAGAAACACATAGCGTGGGAGTGTGTGGGACCCAGGGAGCTTTTTCCTTCCAAAGAAGCCTGGGTGATCCTGATGTGGTGACCCCCCCAAAAGATGCAGGCTGCTCTGGTAACGTGGGCGGGCCAGGTTGCCGCACAAATGCAGACACACATCTCACCCTAGAACAATTTATTTAATAACTGCTCCACCTTCAAGCTTTAAGAGTCTCGGAGACCATGACTGAGTTCATCAACTGAGCCGAGGGTCCACGCCTGCATGCCGTACCTTGCATCTTATGCTCTGTCGAAGTATCTACTGTTGTCAGTCTTTAGACAAAATTTCGTCTATTATTGACTTTGCACTTGTTGCCACAGGCGCTGGAGGTGACAAACAGTGGTGCGGAGGCGTCACGATTTCTCGCATGAGCACATGAGGGGGAGCTCATTGCAATTTACATACTATGTTGTGATATCAGTCTACAGTAGCCAAAACCAGCTTTTAAGAATGTGTTGTAAATAATTTTTCACGACACGCTCACGCTTACCGGTATGACTTGAACTGAATATTTTTATGTCAATATTCATTTAATCCACTAAATTGTAATTTATGGGAGCAATTAGAATACAGTTGGTAGTAGGATTTGAATAGTTCTGGGAGGAAAGTGGTCATTTGTTTCATCAGCGTCATTGTGTAGCCATCATTTTGAATTTAGCTCAGCAACGTTGGTTATTATGCTTTATACAGTTGATTCAAACCATATTCAAGGAAATTAATAGCAATGAGCTTAGCATACATGCACGAAGAAGATATATATATATATATATATTGTAAAGAAGCATTTGGAAGGTCGTAGTGGGCCGTCCTCTCCAGCGGCTTACAGTGGGGTTCGCTCTTCAGTGCTCCGCTGAGGAAGACGCCGCTCGTGCTCTGGGTCCGGGCTCGTTGAGACACGCATTGCTCGTGTGGTCGCCGCTCGCTCCAGGGATCGTCATTTGAGCCGTTGATCGAGCTACCAGTCGGCCCTTACGCCAGCGTTGAATAAACGCTTTTACAATATATATTTATATATATATTATATGTATGTATAACCTGTTCCAAGACTTTCGAAAAGGCTCAAATTGGGGTACAGGTAATATGCCTTTTCACCACAGCAGTGGGAACTTCCTCCTTCACAGCATAGTGGTCCATTGCAACAGTGAAATCGTTGTTACAGGTGGATTACATGCCCAAAGGTACGCGTTATTTGTGGCTTTAGAAATTAAAGTTATTGAGGTGAATTCAAGTGCTACAATGTTTGTTTGGATATACACTCAAGCCCAGTACAGTTAAAACCTGGATATCAAGAAATTGACAAATGCTTGAAAATTTTTTTTATAAAGAATATTTTTGTTATATCCAGTTTCGGCATGAAAATTAGACAAAGAAATACACAAATGACACAAAGGGGCAACTGAAGTATATGTAGCCCAGCACACATTTATTTCTTGGCACAAACGCAGAAGGCATAGCTCGAGTCGACCTCCAAAGATTTGCCGCAATCACCACAATATCACACACCGTCTACGAGCACCTCATTTGACATGCCTTTGGTAAGGTGGCACATTTGCCCGCATAAAGATTAACAAAAGAAAGATTCCACAAAAGTGCACTCAGTACAGGGCTGCTCTATTTAGTGCACTGAAAGCTAAGTCCCAGTGTGACGGGCAGGCCGTTTCTCCATCGAGGCATCAACCCTGCAATGATACACCTAAGTGGCCAAATGCACGGATATGGGAGCCAACTTGCATGCGTGTGCACCACATGAATAAAAAAAAGAAAGGAAGTGAATGTGAACTGCATAATCATCGTCATCAGCAGCAGCAGCAGCAGCAGCCTATCTTAGGTCCACTGCAGGACGAAGGCCTCTCCCAATGCTCTCCATCTTTGCCTGTCCTGCGTGGTGAGCTGATTCCATTTGATGCCTGCAAATTTCTTATATTTCTTCCCCCTATCTTACTCTCTGTCATCCATGGCTACGCTTACCCTCTCTTGGTATCCATTCCGTCATTCTAATTGTCCATCTGTTATCTACCCTTCTCATCATGTGACCTGCCCATGTCCATTTTTTTTTCTTTACTTCGACTATTATGTCGGCTACCCCTGTCTATTCCCTAACCCACTCGGCTCTCTTCCTATCTCTTAATGTAACGCCTATCATTTTTCGTTCCATTGCCCGCTGTGTGGTTCTTAACTTCCTCTCGAGCTTCTTTGTAATTCCCCAAATTTCTGCCCCGTATGTCACTGCTGGCAAAATGCAGTAGTTATATAGTTTCCGCTTGAGTGATAGTGGTAGGTTTCCATTCATGAGTTGGGAATGTCTCCCGTATGTGTGCCATCCCATGCTTATTCTTCGGTGTATTTCTTTTATATGGGTGGGTTCTCCTGTTGGTAGCTGTCCTAGATTTGAGTACTCTTGTACGGCTTCTAATGTCTGGTTTTCTATCGTGAAGACACGTTTTTTTCGCTGTGCCACTTAACACTAACTTTATTTTCTGCGGGTTCATACTTAATCCAACCAGGAAGGCATTTGCTCGAAGTCTCGGCTGCGTTGCAACTGTTTCCGCGGTTTTCATCCGGCCATCCCGCACAGTTTTGACTAACTCGAACTAGCGTGCTTTTTTCTTTTCTTTACTACGGCAAGGTAATTAGTTTAGAGGGAGGTGGTGTCACAAGCAAGAAGTGTGGAAGGATGCATAGCAACTTTGCTCGCACTCATGGAAATGCCATGATAATAAATTCCATGATCATTGATCAGTGTTACAGCCTATGTCGCAATGTGTTGAAAGCAGTTGCCGAGTTTGCGGGAGTGCTGCGGCGTTGCAGTTAAGAGAGAAAAGAAAACTCCACAAGTGTTATGCTGCTAGTGCTTACGCATTTCTTGTCAGTTTACCCTAACAGAAGATCACTGAGAATAGCTTAGCATCGTAGCGGAAGTTGGACATCAAGCAAGTTATGTCATCGTAAAATTGTTGGCAAGTTGCTATTTTTTACATCACCAGTTGTGATAATAGTCTGAACGGAAGTTTAATATCGTGTTTTTTACGTAGCCTTGAAAAGGTCACTTTCGCAGAAGCCCCGGACCAGAACATGGGTACCCCAATTAGCTAATTGGTTCGCCTTAGCAGCTACAATCGATTATCAATTAGTAAGTTTGAGTGGCGTGTTAATATCGGCAATCGTCATCGTATCTGATAACAGAAAACAAGCATGGACATGTGGCATGGAATTCAAACAATACAAAAAAAAAACTACGACAATGTGTCATAGAATTCAAACACTACAATAAAATATGATATAATGAGACTAGGTAAAACGGTGTGGAGTGTTTTGACTTAGGCAATAAGTAATTCGGATACCTAAGGGGACTGTTAGACAGTGATTTGCATGTGTCACGCATCAAGGGGTATTTATGACTTATAATGGATAAGAGCAACCATAAATGTTCGGGTGTACGTAGTGGTGTACATCAATCATGGAGTTCTTTATCATGAGTGGATATAAATGCAGTGTCTGTGAGCTGTAGCAGCGAGGTGAGATGTGAGTTGCAAGGTGTGGTTCAGAGGACGAACATCTTTCAAAGTCTGCCACCATAGTGAACGACTGAAGGCACTGTCAACGTGGATGGCAAAAACAAGGCTTTCACCCTTTTTCATTCTCAGATTGTGGTCTTCGGTCGTGACTTATGTGCTTGTGCAGTTACCCTTGTTCCTCAGACGCTGCACACTATCTCTGGCTACTCTGGTAGTCCCCCCCCCCTCCCACATCTTTTTCCTTTTTTTTTTTTTGACAGATTGGAGCAGTCATACCTGCACCATTATTTCTCTTAGTTTTGCTACAGTGCCAGGCTGACCACAAGATATTGTATTGTACATCGTATTGATATCTGTACAGTGTTCAACAAATAAAATTCGATACTTGGAGCGCACAGCTGCCAATGATTTATGTGTCATCGTTCTTTCGCTGGGCACACAAAGCTGCTTAGCTGTGCTACTCAATGAAAGCAAGGGACTTTGTGAAGCATTGTAGTTCAGTATGGTTCCTCTGTGATAACCCAGCGCACTGCAGTAGTACAAAATGT
The DNA here is from genome assembly GCA_013339685.2 of Hyalomma asiaticum. NCBI lineage: Eukaryota > Metazoa > Arthropoda > Arachnida > Ixodida > Ixodidae > Hyalomma > Hyalomma asiaticum. Next base: position 353,521,729 of record CM023481.1, on the reverse strand, counting down.
GCTGACCATCACGCGGTTCAAGCATCGCATTTCAATTGTTGAGCTCTGTACATGGTACCACTAGCGCAACTGGCAGGAGTATGCGTGCACACGCAGGCACACATGTTTCTAATTCGGTGAGTGAGTGGCCTGTCACAGCAAGAATGGTGCATTGCATTTCCATGCGCATTCAGGAAATATTGCACTATCTAGCGCCATGGCCAAAACGGCCGTGCTGCATAAAGATGGTTCGATTATGATTGACACGGAGTGCACTGCACTCATTGTTGAGCCACTCGTTATATGAGATATACGTCCAACTTTTAGAGTGCCCTCTTTTCATAACATATAAAGCCATCACAGGGTGGCAGCCTGACACTGGCCTTCTTGTGCTTTCAGTGCATTGCAAGCATTGAAACAAAATTAAAGGTCTCTTGGGCTATAAATAAAACTATTGTTAAGTCTAAAAATGTTGACATTTGGTCAAGTTTTGGCAGAGTCGTTTGGCTTCTAATGCAAACATCATGCAGAAATGTTTGCCAGATGTCTTCAAGAGTGGAATACTCATGCAAAACAATTCAAAGTGCTTTCAGAAGTGCTGTCATGATGTTGGAACTGAAAAAAAAAAGAAAGGTTGCTTTTTCGGTTGGTCTAGGAATGCCATCAGAAATAGCAGCATCCTATTACAGTCATCATTAAATGACTACAGAGGCCTGCAAGGGCACTGAAGGCAGCAATGTCTATGTTAGACAACTTTAATGGTCAATCTTTTATCACTTCGTTACTGTTAGCAATGTGCACAAGCTCATTTTAAAAAGTGCTCCATACTGAGCAGTACATTTCGCAGACGTGCTCCCTCTTTCAGCAGTGGTAACATTCAAAAGTGACATATTGGGGACAGCTGATTCTGTTCTGTTTTTATTATTTTTTCAAGATTCAAAAATAAGCTTCCTTAGTAAGTGTAATCAAGGAGCAACCAGAGTGTACTGTGGTGTTTGGAATGTGCTGAGCATGGACTGCACGGGTGATAAGTGCGTTGAGTAAAGCTGCAAGTAGGGCTAGTTGGTATTTATTACCTGTGCTGATAGAAAGAACATCATTTCATTTCTTCATCAGAAGCCTTGCATAGCAGTGAACGCTGAACTGTGCAACAGAAAGCTGAGGTAACTTCGCTGCAGTACGCGAGTGTTAGCTTCGCCGCAATACGCGAGTGTTAGCTTCGGCGCTGTGTAGGGTGTTAGCTCCACCGCCGTACACGAGTGTTAGTTTCGCCGCAGTACACCGGTGTTATGCGGCGAAGCGCACTACTTGCGGGAATGGGCCGCTTGTCATGAGACAGCATATTTTCCCCCCTTATTTACCAACTTCTTTACCAACTCACTATTGGAATAGTAAAAGTTAAGTGCGAATCGAATAGCGTTAATTATTCGAAACTTTGAATATTTGCACACCTCTAATTTTGATATTTTTCATTATTCTTACATTCTACACATCTCTCAAACTACACACAGTAAATTTTGATGTTTTGGTGTGCTTGGTAATTTGTGTTGTATTTTTTCTTTCCTTGTTTTCTCTTTTCTCCTGTCTTTTTTTGTCTTTGTTGTTGCACTTGCACATTAAACTTGTTTGAGAGATGCCATTGAGACCATTGTGTAACTGTTGATACTAATGTGTAACTGTTGACCAGCTGCTTGTATGCAGTTTCCTTTGTCACTCATTTCTTCTTTTAATTCCTTTTTTTCTTTTAAACTTTAGTACAAGTGCTGACCGCCGTCATTCACTGTCGATGCGTGGCTGGGGCTTTGTCAAGCTGTCACTGTACAGCTTTTTTCCCAGGCACCTTTATTCCCTGTAAATGTTCTTGCTTTTGGTGAAAATAAAGATCTTTGATTGATTTATTGATTAAAATCATTGCTCCTACGTAAATAGCACATTACAGTCGCACTACCGATGCACCTTCATATTAGTCCTTTTTATTAGAGCTGGCTTATTTAGCCCTTCAAATCGTTGAAAAGCAGCTGAATTAGGTCGGATGTTATGCTTTTTTATGGCCATGTTTTTTTTTTATATGGTAATTCCATGATACACTGTGTAGTGCTTGTGCTTACTTGTGGAAGAGAGCACTAAAAATTGCAGAGGAGTCAGAATTAGTTGACCAAGAATCAATGTTCTGCCTCTAGTTTTCATTATTATTATTATTATTATTATTATTATTATTATTATTATTATTATTATTATTATTATTATTATTATACTAGAAAGTGACCCCTTCCAAGGTTAAGTGAATAACAAGATAGGGAACCTTCCGCCCTGATCTTTATCAGCAGTGGTGATGTAAATAGCACCTTGCCAATATTGTCTCATTGATCTAGCGTACATAATTCCCAATCACTGGTATGGTGCTAAGCCATTCACAATGGTTTTCTAGTAGGGTAGAATGACAATCTGTGAGCAAGGGTGAGCAGCGTAATACATGTTGAGTATCAAAGAAGCACCACTTCCGCGTAATCGGAATCCACTTTCAACACATACGACATAAGGAGCAACACTGACCAATGGCATAGAATTATACTATCACCGCACCTATGTGAAAGATAGCTAGATTGACATCATCCTTCAAAATGCACCAGAATTCTAGCCCCCCCCCCCCCCCCATGCAACCTTTTCGCGATGAAGGAGAAAAGGGGAGGGAGAGAGGACATGCCAGACAGAGTCAGCCAGGGAACACGCAGGATAGCACTGCAAAAACGGCGGGAAGGGCTCTGTGTCGCATTCGGAACGGCTAGGTATGCCTTCCTGGTATTCGAAATCAGCAAAAGTTCTACATCGTGGACACTTTGAATGTGTTCGTGTCACAGTGCGTCATTGCAGATAGCAGGGCTTTCTTCATAAACACCTTGGCGACCCGGCGACCCAGACAGCTACACCATGTTTGTGTCCCCTATCAAAAGGTCCAAAGTTCGAATCCTCCTCCTGTTCTTTTTTTAAATTCGAAAAATTTTTTTTTGTCCTCATTGCAGCATCTCTCGCACTACGCCCTATCTTTTCTCTTTCCACTAACCATCTGGCTTTCCACTTATGCAATCATACAATCTATATAACACACTTCCTACCCCAGGGTAGGATCTGAACACGAGATGCATAAGGGCTCCCACCACCACCATACCTCATCTGCGTAACTCACGGGAGCACCAGATCAGGAACTGGCTTCCCTGGTGCAAAATCACGGCCAACAACTGCCAAATGACCCAACCGACCAAACCCTGTACCTACAACGACGGCAGCAACGGAACTTCTAGCCGCGGATGCAACAAAACTGATATGGAAGCAGTAGGCTCAAAAAGCCTTTGGACTTGGACAGGCCACCATTGGAAATTAACCGTAGCGACTCTCAACTCCTGAACTCTGTCAAGTGAAGCCAGACCAGCTGAACTATTACTAGAAATAAATATTAATAACTGGGATATCATTGGCCTTAGCAGGGTTGGGAAACCAGGGGAAGGATACTTATTGCTTAATGATGGGCATGTCCTCTGCTACAGAGGACTGCCAGAGAAGCGCGAATACGGCGTGGGATTCCATATCCACAAAAAAATTGCAGGCAATATTTAAGAATTCTATTGCATCAATGAAAGGTAGCAGGTCTCGTGATAAAACTAAACAAGAGATACCCATTAAAACATAGACAAGGTTACCCCCCAACGACCAACCACAATGACGAGGATGTAGAACAAACAGTTTTATGAGGATGTGGAAACAGCAATGAGCAAAGTACGCACCAATATACGCTAGTTATGGGGGACTTTAAAGCGAAAATAGGAAATAAACTAAAGCGAGGACAGGCTGTTGGGAACTACGGTGCAGGTGATAGGAATAGCATAGGAGATATGCTAGTGGAATTCGCAGAAACAAGTCAACTCCGTTTAATGAACACTTTCTTTAAGAAACGTAAGAACAGGAAGTGGACATGGAAAAGCTCTAATGGCGAAACAAGAAGCGAAATAGAGTTCATAATATGCAGTGATCCAGGTATAGTACAAGACACGGAAGTGGTTAATAAGGTCAAAATTAGTGATCACATACTAGTAAGGGCAAAGATACCTCTCAACCTCAAGCTGACAAGGACAAATTTACTCGTATGGAAACAGGCCAACCTCCATGTCGTCAGGGCAAAAACAGAAGCATTTAGAATTACACTTAAGAACAAGTATGAGGCTCTAGGACAGGAAGAAAATGAGAATATAGAGATGAACGAAGGCATTACTAAGCGGATCACCGAAGCAGCAATCGAAGTAGGAGGTAAAGCACTGAGACGAGATGTGAATAAGCACCCGCAAACTACTAAAAATTTAATCAAACAACGCCAACAGATGAGAATAACTAACCCAAGAGATGGGATAGAATTTCCCAAGCTGTCTAAGCTCATCAATAAAAGTAGAGTCAGGGACATACGTAACCATAACGTGAAAGAAATAGAAGCAGCCGTCAAAAAAGGAGTCAGCATCAAAGCAACTAAAAGGAGGCTTTGTGCGGGGAAGAACATAATGCATGCAGTGAAAGATAGGCAGGGCAACACCATTACTAACTTCAGTGATGTAGCCAAGGTGGCCGAGGACTTCTGTTCTGAAGTATACAGCTCAAGTACGAGTCTCCCCAATATGAGTATAATAAATGTCGATTACGACGCCGAAATTCCATGAGTCACTGCAGACGAGGTTAGGAAAGCAATTCAAGGCATGTCCCGCGGGAAAGCATCTGGAGAAGACGGCATGACCGCCGACTTAAATCAACGATGGAGGAGACTTCCTAGCTAGAAAGCTCGCGACACTGCACAAAATGCCTCAAAGCTTCAAATGTACCAGCAAGTTGGAAAAATGCCAACATTCTATTATTACGCAAGACGGGAGATGTAAAAGACCTGAAGAACTACAGGCTGATAAATCTATTCTCAGCACTATACAAAACATTCACAAAGGTTATCTCAAATAGGTAGACACAAGAGACCCAGAACAAAAGTGCTTTATTGTTGTAGCGTCTTGTCTTTTATATCTAATGCCGGCCTCATGGTTGTTAGACCAGCTTCACAATTCCGATACACCTCCGTTCCTGTGAAGGAACACAGAAAGAAGACAATATGAAATTAAGGAATTTGCTGAAAGTCTTTTCCGTAGGCGAGACGAGAGGGCCCTTTTCTACACCTCGCACTATGGCGAACACCAGTTTCTTCGCTGACGGGTGGCTGTTCGTCCTCGACCGCTGAGCCTATGGGTTCTGTTGCCACGGGGAGTTCCGAAGGAGTACCTGACGCATGATCGGCTTTCGGTGCGGCTGATAAAGACCACGGAGCGGCTGGCTTTGGTCCTGGTGATAATTCAAAGTGGCCACTGTCCTGTCGCCGTCCACTTTGTGGCTCACCCGAGTATGGAGCGTGCCGCATGTTCTCTGGCTGTGCTGCTGCAGCATCTTCCCAGTCGTCGTCATATGTATGACGTTCGCTAAAATCCTCTTGGGTCTTTAGCAAGTGTTGGCGATTTCGACGAAGGCGGCCTCCATCTTCCGTGCGGACTTGATAGGATCGAGGTGCAAGCGGTTTTTCGACCCACGCTTTTGTAGTCCAGCCATCTTTTCCTAGAATTCTTACTTGATCCCCCTCGTTTAATGGTGGAAGCGGATGCCTTCATCGGCTTCTGTGTGTGTGTTTCTTGACCTCAGGAGCCTGGCATTCAGCAAAATCTGGCAGTCGTCCCCTCAGCTTTCTGCCCATCAGCAGCTCACACGGTGCTTTCCCATCTTCCAGTGGTGCCATCCTGTAATTTAGAAGACCAATCCATAAATCTTCTTTCGCAAACAATGTCTTCTTGAGCAGACGCTTCATTACTTGCACTCCCGTCTCTGCTAGACCATTTGAGCGAGAGAACCCCGGACTTGAAATTATGTGCCTGAAGTCACACTTCTGGCGAAGGAGCAAAATTCTTGTGAAGGAGCAAAATTCTTGTGAAACAGACTGTGGTCCGCCATCTATGCATACTTCGAGTGGAATGCCGTGGCTCGCAAAGATTAGTCCAAGTTGATCAATTACGTGGTGGCTCGTCGTTTGTGAAAGGAGCTGCAGTTCAGGGTAGTTGGAGTACGCGTCATATACCACAAGGTATGTTTTACCGGCGTGTTGAAAGAGGTCAACTCCTACACGGGCCCAAGGTAGAGAAGGGGGATGGCCCGTTGGCAACAGCAGTTCATCTGGTTGCCGGTAAGCAAATCGTCGGCACGTTGGGCATTTATTACCATTTCTGCTATTTGCGCGCACATGCCGGGCCAGACCATCAGTAGCCTTGCCATACCTTTGCATTCCGCTATCCCCAAGTGCACTTCATGAACACGTTGTAGCATCGCTCTTCTGAGCTTCTTTGGAAGTACAACCTTTGATCCTCGTAGGAGTACGCCGCTAACGCATGTCAGCTCCTCTTCGAAAGGTGCTAAAGGCCCTGTAACTTTGCGGCCGCTTTCCAAAGCCTCGATCACTTGCCTTAGGTCGTCGTCTGCCTTGGTCTCTTCTGCCAGGCGGTCCATCATCACAGAGCTGACGAGGCTGTTCAGCACTGAGATTGCATGGATTGTGACGTCATCAGCGTTATGTTCACTGGCGCTGTCGTCGCTGTCTGCTATCCTGGACAGTGCGTCAGCCAGCTGCAAGTCCTTTCCGGGAACGTACTGCAGCGAAATGTCAAATGGCATTAAACACAAGAAAAAACGCTGTAGGCGAGGTGGCATGTCACACAAGTTCTTTTGGGCAACTGCGAGCAGGGGTCAGTGATCTGTTTCGACTGTCGTGTGGAAGCCATTTATGAAGTCACGGAGTCTTTCACATGCGTATGTTATCCCAAGCACTTCTTTTTCTATTTGGGCGTATCTTGACTCGGTGTCTGATAACGATCATGAAGCGTAGGCAACTGGACGCCAGTTCTTGTCATGCAGCTGTTGAAGGGCAGCGCCTAGCACAAAACTAGACGAGTCTGCCGTTATTTTCGATGGTTTTGACAGATCAAAAACCGCGAGCACAGGCGCAGTTGATAAAAGGTCACACAATTCTTTCAATTCTTTATCGTGCGCACTCGTCCAGTCAAACAAATGATCGCGTTTAATCAGTGCGCGCAAGTTCCGAGTTCTTTCTGACAAGTTTGGTATAAACCTGCCGAAATAATTTACAGCGCCTAGCAGCTTTTGCACTCCTTGCTTCGACGTAGGTAGTGGCATGTTAGCAACGCACTTGACCAGCTGTGCATCTGGTTTGATGCCGTCTTTCGAAATTAGGTCACCCAGAAAGTGCACTTCCTCAACGCCAAAAACGTATTTTTCACGACTGAAGGTGAGGCCAGCCACCTGTGCTGCTTTTAAAACTCCCCGGAGACGGCTGTCATGCTCTTCTTGCGTTCTGCCCCACACAAGCACATCGTCAATGTAGACACGCGTTCCTTCTAGTCCATCGAAAACGTTATTCATTGCCTTCTGAAACACTTCACTTGCCGTTCGAATTCCAAACGGGAGCCTTAGAAAACGGTAACGTCCATACGGAGTGCCGAATGTGCAAATTTTTGATAACGCTTTGTCAAGCGGAATCCGGTAAAATCTACTGTTAGCATCTAGTTTGCCGAATACTTTGGCTCCGGCCAGCTCTGACTCGATTTCATCTCGGGAGGGGAGTTGATAGTGTTCCAGTTCTAAGCAACGATTAACATGCCGAGGGTCCATGCAAATTCGCAAGCCACCGTTCTTTTTGAGGACAAAGACCAGAGGACTTACCCAGTCAGAGGGCTCCTCTACCTTTTCAATGATGCCATGTCGTTCCATGCGTGCAAGCTCAGCCCACAGTGGCTCTCGAATGGAATGTGGAACCCGACGCGCTGGCAACGCAACTGGCGTCGACCCTTCTTCGAGGCATAGGCTGCAAGTTTCCTTCAAGCATCCCAGACCAGAAAACAGTTGTAGAAATTCGCTGACGATCCTGGGCTCCAGATGCCCTTGAACCTGCAGGCACTGCGCCCTTAAGATCAGACCGAAGCGTTCACAAGTGTCCAGTCCCAAGAGGGCTTGCTTGCCTTTCTTAACGACGAAAAAGTCTGTTGGCTCCTCGATTTCGCCGATTCTTAGTGGCAAAGTGATAACTCCAAAATGCTTGATTATGCCACCGTCGTAGCCTGTCAATACCGTTGCTGAAGTTCGAGTTGTCGCTTTCTTGCCGAGCTTGAGAACCATAGAGTGTGGAAGAAGGTTGGCCTGCGCGCCTGTGTCCACCTTTAGCTTTGCGTCATGGTTAGCCAGCTTCGTGGCGACTAACCATTCCGAGTTTCTTGATACATCGTTGACGCTCACCACTAGAACTTGGAACTCGTCATCGGATTCGTCGGTTTGTTCGTGTGGCACATTATGATAGTCAATTCGCTGAACACTCTTTCATGCCTTGCAGCAAGCTGCGAAATGATTCTTTTTGTGGCAGACACTGCATGTCTTGCCCCATGCCGGGCACATTCTTGGTGGATGTTTCCGCCCACAGCACAGGCATTCTTTTTTTGATGAGCTCTTTGGTTCCTGTTGCTTTTTTCCGTACAGTGTTGAGCTGAGCCTCGCTGTGTTCCCAAGCTTTGTTTTGGCTCTCAACAATTTCAGCCGTTTTACAGTACTCGATTGCTTTTTCCAGCGTGAGGTCCCGCTCTCGCAGAAGTCTCGCCCTCAATTTGCTGTCTTTCGTGCCGCACACTAGTAGGTCTCGAACCATTGAATTCTTCAGCTCTCCAAAGTTGCAGTACTGTGACTTCAGCTGAACATCCCTCAAAAATTGCTCGAATGGCTCGTCCTCAAGTTGCAGGCGTGTTCTAAAGACATAGCGTTCGTATGTTTCATTTCGCTTTGGACTGCAGTATTCCTCAAACTTCTGCACAATAACATCATAGTCTTCGCGTTGCTCATTCGTCAGTTGAAAGGTGTTAAAAACATCAATAGCTTCCTGACCTGCAACGTGAAGAAAGATTGCTGCTTTCTGGGCCCTTGTCCATTCTGGCGTCGTTGTTGTGGCCTTGAAATATAGCTCCATTTGTTGATGAAATTTTGTCCAGTTTTCTGCTGGAGCTTCGGAGAGCACCAGACGCTCGGGCGACAACGCTTCCATGGCGGCGTTTCAGCTGGCGGGACGCTGGGCTTCTATTTCTGACACCATGCGTCGACAGGCAGACACAAGAGACCCAGAACAGAAGTGCTTTATTGTTGTAGCGTCTTGTCTTTTATATCTAATGCCGGCCTCATGGTTGTTAGACCAGCTTCACAATTCCGATACAACCGACACTTGAATTTAATCAACCGAGAGAGCAAGCAGGGTTCAGACAAGGATACTCCACAATAGACCATCTTCATGTGATCAATCAAGTAATCGAGAAATCTGCTGAATAAGAATACACATATCGCAGAAGAATATCTAGGGCAGCTTCTGACAGGAGAACCTACTCATGTAAAAGAAATACACCGAAGAATAAGCATGGGATGGCGCGCATACGGGAGACACTCCCAGCTCATGAATGGAAATTTACCATTGTCACTTATGAGGAAATTATATAATTACTGTATTTTGCCAGTAGTACTGACATATGGGACGGAAACTTGGAGATTTACAAAGAAGCTAGAAAGGAAGTTAAGAAACACACAGCGGGCGATGGAACGAAAAATGATAGGCGTTACATTAAAGGAGTACTGACACGAATTTTTGACATTCTCGTATTGTTGCTGTAAATGAAAGCACTGGCGTGGAAAACCCCAAAAACAGTGTCATGGTGGCCCGCAACACAATGAATATATTTTTAATACGGCTCCCTTAAAAGCCGACTTTCGGTTTCGATTTCGAGGGGGCGGTTTCCTAGTGACGTATCAACATCGTCGGACGAAGTCTCAGTCACGTAGGGACAGAAATTCGTGATAGCGTCGCTGCAACTCTGTCGTCTGTGGTCAATTACACCTGAGGCACGCAAACAACGGCAATTTCACGGTCGTCCAGTGACTATGACCGCGATTTCGGCGATTTTTAAGAGCCCGTGTTCATACGTCATCGTAGTGTCCATTGCAATGGGGCTGGCTTGCTGTGCTGGGCGACGCGAACTTTAAAACCAAATTAAAATACTTTGTACATGTTTCCTGGCTTCCGTGTGCGGAGGGCGTTAACAATACATGGCTAGGAAACGAAAAATGTATATTTTGCGCCGCCGCAAAATCGTGTCAGTACTCCTTTAAGAGATAGAAAGAGCCGAATGGGTCAGAGAACAGACGGGAGTCGCCGACATAATAACAGACGTTAAGAAGAAAAAATGGACGTGGGCAGGCCATGTGATGAGAAGGCTAGACAACCGATGGACAGTTAGAATGGTGGAATGGATACCAAGAGAGGGTAAGCACAGCTGTGGATGACAGAGGGTAAGATGGAGTGACGAAATTGAGAAATTCGCAGACATCAAATGGAATCAGGTTGCACAGGACAGGAAAGGATGGAGAGCATTGGGAGAGGCCTTCGTCCTGCAGTGGACATAAGATGGGCTGGTGATGATGGTGATGATGAAGCATGGACAGGAATGCATGTACTCCTTTGCAATTTTTGTGCTCTCGTCCACAAGTATGACTTACCAACTGGCCCAGCACTTCACTGTACTGAAGTGTTTGTGCTGTTGTCAATTGCCAGTAAGCTGTTAATAATATAAGGAACTTATGGACACTCAGAAAGTATTGGCGCTTCATTGTGCATCATGCATTTTCTGTGGTTAACTTGTGTGATGCTTTATCAACTTGCAAACCATGTACAGTGCCCATGGAATGAAATTCGTCAGTTTAGGGCGAAATAATGCACCCGCATTTGTCTCCATGGTTTTCAGTTTGTTTGTTTCAGACAGGTGTAATACTGTGTTGTACACTTGCACGACAGTCAGTGCCACCTTTGGTGTCCAGATTCAAGGTCGAATGATGTGATTACATCGAGCAGTTGCACATACCAGTTGATAGACTTATTGTTTTGATGGTGCATTTCATTCTTAGAGCCCACTAGAGTGCCACATTTTCAAATACGTCAACCTGCAGCAGTTAAATGCACCTAATTTCCGTTCCAGCATCCTTAGTTAGTGCTTTATTGGCAAAATATTCCCTCGTACACTTGCATCAGGGCCTATATTACCGCCAGTGGCCAGGCTTGTAGCAAGGTAACGTGGTTTATCCTTGAAGAAAACACCGCACAGAAATTGTAGACAGAAGAGAAGGAAGACACAGCACTGTGTGTCTTCCTTCTCCTCCGTCTTCGTTTCTTGTGTGCTGTTGCCTTCAAGAAATAAATCTACACCAACGAGTCGGCAATTTGCCATTTTCATATAGCATAGTTACCTCAAGCTCGTGTAGCCGAGGTTTTGGAGCCGCACCTAAGTGAGCACTGTACACATTGGCAAAAGATCCTGGGGAAATGAAAGCATTGAGAAAGTTACATTACTGCTTCGCTAGCCTTCGAACGTGGCGTCCACTTAAGAGCTTCAGCTTGTAGTAGTTGATGGGACCTGTGCAGCTGCCTGTTAAATTAGAAGCATCGTCCAGTAACAGAGCAGGAATTCGTATGTATAGTGGAGCCCACAATCTTTTGTATGTATAGTGGAGCCCATAATCTTTTGCTGTTCGGTACATGCTCACTAGGGCTGGGCAGAAGTACTCTGAAAAATATTTTGTAATACAGATATCAAAATGTATGTGCCGGAAACCTGAAATGCAAATGCTGAAGTACATTTGCATTTGCTTTTATTGTGATCAAGGGACTCGTATGGGTCCTGAAACATGAAGTTTTTTTTTAATGCATTTTACTCCTTGGCGAGTGTTCTTTTTATTTCACTATACCATCAATGGAGCACAACCATACAACTGAAGAACGCATAATCTGCTTTGACTACAAAAGAAATATAAACCAATAAAGGCTGAGCATTTACTGCAGGTAAAAAAATGTCGATTCTTTTTAGCCATTGTGCTGTAGGTCAATTGTGTGACTTCCACAACCAACCAGATATGTGCTGTACTGAGTAATATGCAATTGATGTTATCGTGTTTTTTCTGGCGTAACATGAACAGCATGCACTATGCAATCAAGATTTAATTTGGTACAGGGATCACAGATATTATTGCAGGCAACCTCATTTCTTTTTTTCACCACATATACACAGAAACCTTTACAGAGCCTAGCTGATCTTGTTCAACTAAAAACTCAACGCACTCAAAATAACCCACTGTGGTAACTTAGCTGTGGTAACGTGCTGCTGAGCTTGAAGATTGATTCGATTCCAGGACACAATGAACATCTTCCAGTTGGGGTGAAGTGTAAGTACAACAATGCAGTTATTTTTAGGCGCACATAAAGAAACACCACATGTTCAAAATTATTCCAGAGTCCCTAATTCAGGTGCGTATAAGGTCATGTTCTGGTGCACCTCTATGTTCTTCGTTGTGAATGCACAAATAACACAAAGGCGCTTCAATAAAACTTCGGTTGGGCATAGTTGGTACATGTTCTTTTTTTAATGAAATCCAGCAAAAATGTTCAGGACAACCACAGAGAGGAGCATAACATACTGGCGCTGTGTGTCGTGCCTTCTCTCTGTGGTTGTCTGGACAGCAATGCGCCATCATACAGAAGAACAGCAATGCACACATATGTTACTTCGGAGTGGTATGCACTACTGCAAAGAACCAGGTTAATGGGCAGAACTCCAGCATGTTCAAAATGAAAACAGATAAGACAGCCACTTAAAGCACGCAGAATGCCATCTGTTTGCAAACAGCAGGCGACATTGCATGTTGGCGAAGGTGCACTTCTTTATAAGCACACTTTCACAACCTCGTGTTAAATAATGACATCGAAGTTTCTTCTACAGCAAAATCTTTAGGTCTTACTCTCACAAATGTATGAAGTGGGATTACCTGGCATAACTTTCACACAATAAGGTGTCCAAGGTCCTAGGAGTACTGAGAAAATGTAAGCCTGTATTTGGAGTTCCTCAAAAGCTTTCAATATTTATGGCACACATCGAATCTGTGCAAATGGCTGATGTGAAAGTATAGCAAGTGCTGTGTATCAACTGGTGTCTTTACTATTTAACCAAAGCTGCCTGCTTGTTGCTCCATAAACTCTGCAAGCAGACCAGAGAAATCGTCTGAGGAGACGTTACACTTCTAACTGTTGGGATATTCTGTACGTGTGACATGTGATACGCAGGGAAATGCTCAGGTTGTATGTCAGTTTTCGAGCTGTGCTTTTAGTTCATAGATTCCCTCACTCTAAGATTATTTGTAACAGTGCAAGGTTGCGAGCTTGAGCAGAGATGAAGGGACATCCCAGACAGCAGCCTCTCTGGTGATCATTTACAGTCACTTGTTTCAATCAGACTGCCGCAAGAACTTGGCTATAGTGTGCTGCAACTCCCACGATGTTTTCCTTCCAAAGGCAGACATGGTGTTTCAGTTGACTTGCGCCAAGTCTGAAAAATATTCTTGTGAGCATTACAAGAATGCATCCATCTTAATCTCATCTTACCATCAGACGATGAGGCCAGGGAACACATAGCGGAAGCTAACTGTAGTGTAATAATTATCGCATAAATGGAAAGGAATTCAAGTGGACAAAAAAAACTGAACTATGCTGGTGGTCGCTTCCTTGTCTACTTTATTAAGCATTTCTGCACACCTACCAATGGCATGTGTACCCTTTCATCCACTTAAAAGTGGTTGCTGCAGTTCAAGAAACGCCGATTTCCCTGGGAAGAGTACTTCTCATCCCATGGCACTTAAATTCCTTTCCATTTATGTCATAATTACTACATTACAGCTAAAAACTACGCACAATTTTCCTTATGGTTTCATTTGCCTTATTGTCTGTTGGATTCATTAGAAGATATCACGCGTCACACCATCAATTACCCTAACTGACAGGTCTATATACCTTCCAAAGCAGACATGCAAGGAAAAAAGGACATTTTGATGGTGCTCTCTAACAAGATAAGAAAACTCATCTGCAGTCTGCTTCAGGGTACAAGCACTTCTATACCTAGTACTATGCTTCTAAATGCAGTAAAACCTCGTTATAACAAAGTTGAAGGGGGAATGGTAATTACTTCATTATATCCGATAGCTCGTTATATCCGGGTTCATTATAACGAGGTTCTACTGTATTTAACACTTTCTATCTCCTGGACACACTTAACAACATATAAATGAGCACTTAAATGTGATACCATGTACATGTTTTTGAAATTCTCATGGCACATAGCAAAAGGCACAACACCTCGCAAGGAGTCGGCATGACAAATGACAGCAATCAAAAGGAAATAAAATGGCTCCTGATCACATTATCGTTTTGAATTTCAGCACGACTACTGTTCACAAAGTAACAATTACGAAAGCTATTTTGCTGAGATGAACAGCAAACGGAACACTTCTACACCGCAAACAGTGCTTTCAACAATTGCAACACTTCGTTTCAGAATGTAGTGAGGATTTACAAGTACATGATGAAATTCTTTGAAATGTACACTCAAAAGAATGAATGAAGTTGGATTTCAAAGCATGACACAATTTTTTAGTGGATGCTACCAGAGTATATACCATTATCATGAATTGCCAATGAGGACGACTTGTGAAGAAATCCTTTTAGTAGTAAAACTAATGCATGTAATGTATTAGCTCACATTACTGGTCAGTGATTTACACATTTTCTTTAGATGCATATGATTTCTACCTAAAAAACAAATTTAGTAAAGAATCGAAGGAAGCTTCCCATTATCAACCACCATGCTAATGGCATCTGCACATAAAACCAGCCTGTGCTTTTCTACAAACAACTTGATAAGTTGAAGCAACTTATCAAGTTGTTTGTGTATTCCTGTCAGCTGCAGCATACACTTGTGTACCCAACTTGTTTTTGGCAGCTCAATGGACAAGTGGCTGCAAAAGTTCAAGAAACACTGAACTTTAGATAACTTAAACCCTTGGCATACTCAGTGTGTCATCAATTCGCTGCGAGGTGCAGTGTATTCCTAGAGGCAGTTAAATTTGTGAAAGCATTAGCACATTTGACTAGTGGGTCTACCTGGTAAGCTTCTGGATTGATGACAAAAATATAATTTTTATTGGCTCCTAGTGAATGCAGCCATTAACAAATTGTGCCTGCATTTCAAGTATTATTTGTGATTTCTCTTATTACAAAATAACAAATGACAGACTCCTGAATAAATTAGTAATAATTTATGCTCTAATTGCAAATATTTATATACTGTATGGAGTGCCAGGGAAATTGTGTGATGATTTGATGGATTTATTGACACTGCATCATAATTCGTGCTTGAAGGGGATGCGCTCCCAATATAAGACATCTTATTTTGAGTAATGCAGAAATTAACTGTGTTGGCACAAGTATTCACCTGACAAAATATAGAGCTGCCTCGAATTTTCACAGGGGTAGGTAGCAGAATGGCCTTGTTAGTGGTGCATGACGAAAAGATATCTTGGATAGCGCCAAAAGACAAGTACACAAGAAGGAATGGGATGAGGACAGGTGCTTTACGAATTTGCAGGCATACCCCCTTTACTAGGCAAACATCCCTATTTCTTGACACAGGCGTGCTTTCTAACTCGCTCCCAGTGGGATCTTGCCAAGAGGGAGAAGATATAGTGGAGAGGGAAAGGCAGGGAGGTTAACCAGCTACGGACAACCGGTTTGCTACCCTACACATGGGAACGAGATGAGGGACATAGAAAAATTGGAGGAAAGAGAAGGAGCATATAGTGTACAGCAGACTCGCATAGACAAGGAGTCTGTCAATCTTGCATGGTGCATGACACCACTGTCACAATTGCTTGTCCAAGTCTGCTTCGTTTAAAAACCTCAGCAGTGCATTTATCTCGTCTTCTGTCGACGATATTCAAGAATAGCTTCTATATACACGGGTCTATTGTCAAGGTGCACTAGAGCGGGTGCCAGGGATTGTCTCTGAACATTATATTCAGGACAGTCGCACTGAATGTGTTGTAGCGTCTCCTCGCTATGACAGGCATCACAGAGAACATTGTTGGCCATTCCTATGCAAAATGCATAGGACGTTGTGAATGCTATCCCTAGCCATAAGTTATATAACAGAGTGGCTTCTCATCGGTGTATTCCAGTTGGCATACAGAGGCGCATAAAAGAGGAGAGGTGGTGTTGATGATTGTTCTGACTGGTGTGGCTGCTTGATGTGTGCTATAGAGAGAGCATGATCTCCTGTGCAAGCACTCAAAGTCTGCTGACAGTGTCAGATCTTGAAAGTGGAATAGTCTCTTTGTGTGTTCCTTCAAGAGCCGCCTGAGCGACATTATTGGCATGTTCATTCTGTCTGATGCCGCAGTGACTTGTGAATCACTGAAACGTCACGTGGTGCCCTTGCTCATGGGACATTTGGAGAAAACATCTAATCTCAAATACGAGCTGTTCGTATGGCCTGCGACGCAGAGCTGGTAGCACAGATTGCAGGGCTGCCTTAGAGTAAGTGAAGATGGACCACTGTCAAGGTGGTTCCCGATTGACTAAACAAGAAATGCTGCGCGCAGAGCAGCTAGTTCCGCAGCTATTGATGTCAATGGGTTGTCAGTGCTAAAGCTGACAGTAATAGCTCTTGATGGGACAACCACAACACTGGACGAATTCTGGAGGTTTGTGGAACTATCATTATAAACATGTGCACTGTCCACATACCTCTCATGCAAAAGGAGCTGCTTCAGCACAGATGACGACAGCTCAGATTTTTTCCTGATTCCTGGCACGCTGACATGCACTGTGGGTTGCATAACCCACTTTTTTTATTTTTTCGGAATCAGAAATGGTTTTATTTAGTCGTCAAATTAATTACAAAATATGAGTATACAGAAGGAGGTCCCATAGTCAGAGACTGAATCGGGACCTCCTACAGTAGTGAACATAGAAAAAAATTAGGGTACATCGGTGGCTTAGATGCAGTCGTGAAGCCCGAAAGAAAGCTGTCATTGTACTTGATTATAGTTTTAGAGAATGATGCTTAGGGCCTGTCTGAAGGTAGTGTTGCAAGGGGGTGGCAGTGGGCACATGCAAAATGTTTGATGTGCATCCTCAGAACTGCCACCATAATGTGAGTTTGCATTGGATGGTCCCGAGCAATCGCAATAGTTGCCTCTGTTGACGTACATTTGGACAAACCAAGGCAAACTCCTAATGCTTGTGTTTGGGCTGCCTGCATAACCCGAACATTTGTCTTGCACATGTTGCTCAGCACAGGCAGACTATACTTCAGAAAGCAGAGAAAGAGCACTCTGTAGTGTTCCAGCATGGTGTGTACTGACATCCCCCATGTCTTTCCTGCTAAAAACTTGAACAACTGCATACCTGCCAAATCTCCCGCATTACCCAGCAGACTTCTGGATTTTGGCTGTTTCTCCTGGTTGCAGGTAGCAGAAAAATCTCCTGAAAATTCCGTTGTGCCCTGTTTCTATTCGCATCTAATGCTTTGTCTGGAAAAACGGGCAAGGTTGTGCGACCACATGATAGAAAAGTTTTTCAATGCATGTTTTCGAGATGCGACCATATAATGCGACAATAGTGCCAGAATATGCAGCCTGCTGATTGGAGCAGCAAAATCCCGCCCGGAAGTGCATTTTTGGGAGGGGGTCATGCATATTTATTACGATGAAAGACAGGCTGGGTATTTCCTCTCTGCATGAGAAGCGAGGGATGACATGCCTCGCGCGCGGAGCGATGTTATCACACGTGCCTTTCATGTGATGGAGACGGCCACATTGTTTCATCTCTGCTTCAGCCACGTTTGTCCCTAGCGCTAGCACGCTTTTACTCGCGCATACAAAAAACAATGCGTAAGCGATGTTATCAACGTGGACTTTGTACAGAATAAGGGCGACTGCAAAAACCACTGACAGTATCCATATAATTGCTATCGCATTCGCCCCCGCCCCCCCTCCCATCCTGCCTGTTGAGTAGATCTCCCAGATTTTATGTAACTGAGAAATTGCTGTCAGGTGCTGTTTCATGTAGGTCATGTGCACACTCCAACAGAGGTCATTGTCTATGATTAATCCAACTTTTTGCTGGGCTAGTTCGTATGCTTTCAGGTGCCTAAAGACACAAAGCACAAGAGACCCAAGTAGCACCAAAATGTTATAATAATACTATTATTATGTTCAGCTTGAACATTAGGATAATATTGTAATGACGTTTTTTTAAACGAAGCTCCAACATTGCAAAGAAATGTTTTATAACATTTTGCACAGCATAAATTCAGCATTCCTGAAATGTTTTTCAATGTATGCATAACATTAAGGCGCATGTTAGAATAACGCTAGAATTAAACATTCATAAAATGTTTAATTCTAGCGTTGGTGTACAGCATTACACTTGACAAAGTTATGACAAGGATGTTTCTCTCAAATAAAACAAGCCGCACTAACCATGTGAGCTTAGCCGTGACGAAAAATGTCTGGCGCATACTGATGAGCCGGCATTACAGGTTTGTCCCATTCTTTAGGACAGACATAAGCAGGAAACCGATAAAAATCTATCGCACATTTCTTATTAGCTGCTGCTCAACCAACCCACAGCGCAGCTGATTGGTGCACACTTTTTTCTTCATTGCACGGCGGTAAGCAGCACCAGCACCAGCGAAAACACAGCAGCTGCTACGGTAGGCGTGCTGGCGAATGCCTACCATGTGAAACCAAAACACCTCGCATAATAAACAGACCGTCGACTTTGGACCCCTCGAACGGCCGTCCCGTGGCTTTCCCGCTTCACTTGATCCGCGTCGTCTCAAAGACGTTTGGCGCGCCGATTCATAACTCCTGCGTCCCGACAAAACTGCCGCACGTTGCCGGGACGATCCGCGTGCAAGCGGCGGTAACATCATTTACTCGCAGTGCTGTGTTCCTCCGTGCTGTCACAGTTCCCTCAGGCTCGCTGCCGCGTGCTGCCATGCGTGCTACGCAGGGGCGCGGTCTCAGAGATTGCCGCAATGCAATCTCGGACGTCACGCAGCGCGCACAACTGAGAGGCTCAGGCTCAGCACAGATATGAGGGAGAAATGATGAGCCGTTTTGCTTGCGGTGATGAGAAGCATCTTTTCCCCCGTTACGGCCGCCCGCGAACGCATACCGAAAGCTGCTGCGGCTGGGCGTCTCAGAGATTGCATCGGCGACGTAGCGACTTTGATTGGCCGCAAGACGGCCAAGCCGGCGCGGTATCGTCGGTCTACACATCATGTGCGGCGACATAGGAACTACAGAAACTATGCGCGCCAAAGACCGCCGCGTCGCTAGTTCGTTTTTCGCCAGTGACCGTTCGACAGTGCCCGAAGCTCGTAGGAGCCGGCCATTTTGATGCCGACGGCGATATGGTAACGTTGTCATTCGTTCACGCTCGACTCTAACACGCGTATGACTTTTGGACGCGTTTTATCGGAAAAAAGGTGCGCGTTAGATTCGAGTAAATACGGTACTTAACGGGGGAACGGGAAAAGTGGGGGGGGGGGGGGGGGGTGCTTGGACCATAAAAAAATTAAGTTGTCAACCCTGGTGAAGGAGTTATTGAAATTATATGGACACTGTTAGTGGGTTTTTGCAGTCGCCGTTTCTCTGTACAAAATCCAACTCGATAACACCGCCTAGGCATCGTATGTTACGCGCGAGTAAAAGCGTGCTAACACTGGGGACGAACGCAGCTGAAGCAGAGATGAAACGACCTGGCCGTCTCCGCCGAACGAACTGAACAATGCGATAACATCGCACCGCGCGTGTGGTGGGTGCCATCGCTTGCTTCTCAAGCAGAGAGGAAACGCCCAGCCCTTCTTTCGTCGGGCGAAGGACCAAAAGGGGCACCGGTGGGAGAGGGGCGGTCGCATGCGCTATCTCGACGGGCATCCGTAGACGGCATCAGTAGACATTGGTAATCAACCACGCAATCAACAGCGGCTGTTTCTGGTGGTGCCAACAGGCGATTTCGACTTTGTAAACGAATTTTTATCTTCTGAAATGCACCAAAATATTTTGAATTGTGCTTACTGCATAGCAAATTGAATTTTCAAGACTGGAATTGCATCGTCAAATTTCGTTGAAGCGAAACGGCACAAAAGAATGTGTTCGTTATGGCGAGCATATTTATGCATTGACTCTTATGGACTGCTGACGGGGATCCGAGAATTTTTCGTTGTACCGGAAATTTCGTTGAAGCGGCGTTCGTTGTAGCGAGAGTCGACTGTATTTCAAATGACTGCAAGTCTTCTGCCTCTCCATGTTTTTAAACATGAGCAACCGGTATGGAGTGTAACAAATTGTTTTTTCATCAGCTTTTCCTTGGTTTCATTTTGACAGTCAGGTAGCCATGGGACATTATCAACTCACTTGAACAATTAGTAGATAAACTATATGAAAACCTCTTGCGAGTTGGTTGTTAAACATGAATCCAGTGGGATTTATAATTATTAGGAAACCTATCTGCTTTAACTTCAATGAATTAGTTCACTACACAATAATGAGAGCTTGTGGTCACCAAAATGTGCTTTATACTATGGGCATGTGAGCTAAATGTCAATTCTTATTTGTTAATTGCTAAATGTTAATTATTTACAACTGCATTGCAAAAAATTTGCGACAGTTGCACGGATGCATGTAGAAGCAACAAGCAACACTTCTTGTTGGAACTCAGCACTTCTTATTTTACTCTTCCTTTCTACACCGTCATGGTGTGCTAATCAGTACGAGCAGTAAGTGCGTCGTGGGTTTGACTCCTCCTCGCCACATTTTTTTTTTTCTTTTTCCTTTTGTTTCGTTGGAGTATGGCACCAGGACCGGCTAGGCACCTGAAAAGCTCGCAGTCCTCCTGCTTCCTAAGGGTTGCTACACTTATCACATTCTGTGGGAATATCAGGACTTGACAGACAGTTTGGACAGTGCTGATCCCTCCTTCTCTTCTACTGCTTGTGCTGGAAGTCCACACTGCTCAGCTCGAACCTGACAGCACAACTCTGGGCCATCCATTGAGTGGAAGAAGCCGCTGACAAGGTCTTGAAACCGCATCTGCAATGAGCGCCCAGACATAGTCATGTCTCATCCTGTCTGCTCTTCTGTGTCTTTGTGTTTCATGCTGCATTCTATGTGGAGATAAAGAGGGAAAATAATGCAAGGATACACTCCAACCATGAGTCACGATGGTAAGGAAGTAGAACAATTCTATGATGGTATTGGATTAGCATTTGCAATTTGTACAAACCTAACACACAATATGCGTGGTTGACTTAAACTCCACGGCAGGAACAAAAGTTGGAGCACAAGTGGTAGGTAATTGTGGTGTCAGGGAAAGTAATAACCATGGAGATATACCAGTTCTGATTGCACAAAAAAAAAAGGAGGGGGGAGGACTTTGAATAGTGAACACATTCTTTAGGGACGTAAGGAACAGAAAATGGACATAGAAAAGCCTGAATGGAGAAATAAGAAATGAAATACATTTTGTAATGTGTGAAGACCCGTGCATAGTACAAGACACAGAAGTAGTGGCTAAATTAAGATGCAATGAACGCAGGTTAGTAGGGCTGAAAATTGTGCTCAACTTGAGAAGGACAAGAGCAAAACTATTTACTTAAGAAATGGCAAATCTGGAAGTAGTCAAAGCAAAGGTGGGGGAATTTATGGTTGCCCTGGAGATCAAGTTTGAAGATTTATAAGGAAAAGAGGACTACATAGAAGAGCTGAACAACGTCATGACCAAAGCAATTTCTGAAGCAGCAATTGAAACAGGAGCCAAATTGCTAAGGCAAGGCAACAAGCAGGCAAGCTCAGAGCCCTGCAGGGGCCCGATTTTCTGGGCCAGTCCCGCTTTCTGACGCCTGCTCCAGTAATAGCAAGCCCAGGTCCAGCCCAGGCACATATGTGCGTGACCGAACCCAGCCTGGGCCCGTCCCAGGCTTGGCCCATGCTCGTGTTATTAAGGCCTGGCCCAGCTACGGTGAGCATTCATTATTCAAAGGACACCAAAATAAAGCACTAACATCGTTTAGACTGATTAACTCTTCTTTGGAAATTTTCTTGTCATTCTCGAATTTTCATCTATGCTTCAACCATGTTTGTCCCCAGTGCTAACGCGCTTTTACTCGTGTACGATGCATAAGCAATGTTATCAATTTAGACTTTGTACAGTGTAATAATACTGCACATAGTAACCAGACATAGTACTCGTCGTGTCACCATTTCTAACTTCCTCTTTATTCTCTTCTCCTGCCCCCCCCTTTGGAATTTCGTCCGTCTTCCTCTTCCTCAACTTGGGCTTGCTTCACTCCCCCCACCCCTGTTTTCATCCCTCCTTGGATGATATTTGAAAACGTTGGCTTTGGCTATGGAGGCTGACTCGATGGTACTGTTGGATCCCACATACCGAACCGTCTTCAAGTTTCCTTGTCGGGTTGCTGTTTTGACCACAGAGAATGGCCCTTTGTGATTCACGCCCGAGTTCGGCACTCCTTTTCTCACAAGCACCAAGTCTCCCACCTCTATTCTCGGTATTGTCGTGTTCTGCTTTTTGTCGAAGTTCCTTTTCATCTCCTCTCCCGGTATTTAACTTCGCTCTCTTCATATCTTCTTTCATCTATCAGGCGGATCATAGCTTCAACTCCTAAGGTCTTGTCAGCTCGCAAATATGTTGGTTTCCCAGTAGCAGCAAAGAGCGGTGTACATCCCAGAGCTGTTGTGTAGGACCGGTTATGATGAGCTACCGCTGCTTCTAGACAGCACTTCCATCCACATGGAAAGTCTGGATACATGCTCAAGTACTGCTTGAGATCTCTAATAGCTCACTCCGCTAGCCCATTAGCTGCTGGATGATACGGTGCTGTAAACCTAAGTGTAACTCCACGTCGCTTTGCCCATTCATTAAGTTTGTGACTTCGAAAGGCTGGTCCGTTGTCGGTCATTAACACTCTCACATTGTCATATATCTTTCGGTTGAGAAAAGATATCGCACTACTTGCGTCCTCCTTCCCCGACTTCGTGGCCACCATCCTTGTGCACTCGTCTACGACCAACAAGAAGGCCCGGGTTTTTTTTACACCTTCAGATTTTTTCCGAAGTTCCACGAAGTCCATGTGAATGACCTCAAACGATACACTCGAGTGTCTCGGTAGTACCATCTGCTGAATTGGCTGTTTGAAGTTAACTTTGTTTACCTGGCATTCGTGACACGATTGCACATATGTCTTCGTATCTGCTTTCATGTCGGGCCATGTAAACCGCTTGGTCAGCTTCATGTACGTCCGCCAGAAACCATCGTGGCCCCCTGAATGACAGCTGCTGTGGTAGAGGTCCAGTATTTTCGGAACCAATGTTTGAGGCACTGCGATTCTTCCTGTTGGTGTCAGTTTTAAAGCTTCTGTTCCTTCCCAAAGCTTGGCAATACTTATTGTTTCCCATTCTACATGCGCAAGTACGATCCCCTATCTGGACAGTGCGTCGGCGTCTTTCATTGACACTCCTGGTCGACGATTCACTTCAAAGTCAAACTGTTGCAGCTCGCTGACCCACCGTGCGACCTTGCCTTTCAATTTTGCCATTTTCAGAAGGTGGGTAAGTGCCTCGTGGTTGGTGTATAACTTGAATTTGTTACCTTCTATGTAAGAACGGAAGTACCGAACAGCTTTTAGGACAGCCAGTGCTTTTTTTTCTCTAGTCGTGTAATTCACTTCCGCTTTATTAAAAGTGTAGCTGTGGTAACCAATTACGTGGAGCTGGCGATTATGTGGTTTGCTATGATCTCGTTGCTAAAGTATCGCTCCGGTTCCATAATGTGATGCATCCGTGTTTAGTTCAAAGAGTAGAGTGAAGTCTGGTAGGCTAAGAACTGGATCAGCTGATATAACTCGTACCACCAACTCTTTGTAAGCCGTTTCACAGTCATCGGTCCAACAGAATGGTATGTCTTTTTGTGTTAATCTCGTCAGACACCTAGTTTTAAGCGCATACTCTTGAATGAATGCTCTAAAAGACCGACCAACCCCAGGAACACACGCAGTGAGTGGATATCAAAATGTTTTGCGAGTTTTGCGATGCGGGTCACTGATTCTTCCTTCGTGTTTTTTGCAGTGCTGTCTAGTACTCTACCCAAAAATACCACCTTGCTTTTGAAGAATTCGCTCTTCTTAAAGTTGACCTTCAAGTTCGCTTTTGGAATAAACAATAATGTCGTCCACGTAGACGCTACAAAAGCTGCCAGTGAACAGGTTTAGAACATCATTAATCATTTTCTGAAACCAGCTGGGCAAGTTTTCCTATTCGAAAGGGAGCCGGTTGTACTCATATAAGTCAAATAGAGTTATAAAAGCAGTGTACTGCTTGGCCTCCTCTTTAAGGGGTACTTGCCAAAAGCCTTTACAAAGGTCGATCCCGGAAAACCAGGAACACCCACCAGTCTCGTCTATAATTTCATCTATTCGAGGCATAGGAAAAGGAATTATATGTGTCTGGCTGTTAATCGCTCTGTAGTCTGTACATAGTCAGAAGCTTCCGTCTTCCTTTGGCGTGATGGTTATCGGCGATGCATATGGTGATACGGATGGACGAATAATGCCGCCATCCAGCATCTTCCAAAGCTCTTCTTTCAGCCACGCTTTCTTTTCTCTGGTGAAGTTGTAGGGCTTCTTCCGCACTACAGTTGTGTCATGTAGTTTAAACGGAACTTCATACCTTGTTCTTAGGGGATAACCACCAGTACAGTACAATTCAGGATAAATGAAAGGGATGTCGTCTGCTTTTGTCACAATACGAATTTCTTTTCCCTGTTCCACAGGTAATGCATCTTGGCTCACAGTGACAGTGTCATCCCAGTGTATATTAATTTTTAGAAGTTTCATGTCAGGGCGAGAGAGTAAAAAGTCATACTCGATGCCTTCTATCACCAATACTTGTATTTCTGCAGACTGTGACTGGTACTTGAGTTTCAGACGCATTCATTTGTAGTGTTCATTTTCAGGGGCATAATAGCCCTGTACTACCACAGTTCTGCCTGCGAATATGTCCTCAGCTTTTGCTTTGCTTCTCTTTGTAATTGAAACTGAAACTCCGCTGTCTATAAGGGCTCGCGTAGTCTGACCGTTCACATCGAGTTTTATATACAACAAACTTGACGGCACAAGTTGTACGGTCTCTTTCTTTGCTTTGACGTGTACAGGGTTATCTTTTGCTCCATCCTTGTATGCATGTTTCCAATTCTTGTGCTTCTGGGCAACAGTCAAGCTCTCACCTACACTTGAGCTGACACATCCCAACTCCGATGAACACTTATAGTCGAAGTGATTGGTACTGGGTGTCTGTGAAACGTCCCGCCTGGTTGTAAATCCTCGCTCAGCCCAGGGGTGCGGTAACAGCTTAAAGGTCCCATGACACCAAAATTTCAAACGCAAGATGCTTGCGTTAATTGGTTTTCCTGCATACGAAGGCAACCTTGACCGAGTGTTAGCGGCGAACGTCGCCTCTAAGTAATTTTAATATGGTTTCAAAGTAAGCGGGAATGCTCATCCGAGCTTCAGCACCTCGCAACATCGCCACTAGTATGACGCGGTTAGTGGCCCATCTGTGACGTTTCACTTTTGTAAGTGGATATCGTGACGTCACAGAGAGACACGGGCACGCCGCGCTATGGCCTCCGAGCGTGGCCTCCGAGATCAGCTGCCGCAGCCGATCGCGGAGGCCACGCCAAAAGCCGTATTTTTCTGCTTCCTCTCCGTGTTGGTCGCTCAAGCGTACATTGTGCACACGCTGTGATGCAAAGCGAGTGCAGCGAGCAGACGAATTCAGCAACTGGTCTGGCGCTCGCGCTCTCCGCAACGTCACCGAATCTTGAGCTCACATGATTAGTGCCTGCGCTCACTTCCGACAGCCGCCGTGCTAGCCCCGCGGCGTTAGTTTCTTGCAGTTTTTGGCGCGCGTTTTGAAGCTTCATTAAAACTGAACAAAATTAACAATGCTGTGACTAATTAGACTCCAAGCTGGAGAATTTGCCGCTCCATGCCGTGATTAAAAGACACTGTTCTACTCATTAGAACATAAATGTCTCCAACAAAAAAATGGCTGTCATGGGCCCTTTAAGTATCTCGAGGAGCGCGTTGAGCGTTTTCGGAGCGTTCATTAAAACATGTCGTTGCAAGTCTCTAGGTAAGCCATGAATCGTTAGTGAAAGAAGTGATGACTGTTACAATGCAGGTTCAACAATGCGAAGACGCCGCTGCTTCTCAAGAAGGTACTCGAGTGGCCCTCCGGACTTGAAGCGATAGAATATTGCTTCGTGCCAGCGCTCGACCTGATTCTTGTTGAAAGTATTAAGAAAACTTTCCTTCCATTTGGACCACGGTTCAGGCTTTTGTGCCAAAAGTCGCCACTCGTACCACTTTCTTGCGAACCCGCTTAGGGGCTGCCTCATATTAAGCACCAAATCTTCATCAGACAACCACCCGTTGTGCTTTGCAGCTTCTTCATAAAAAGCTATCCACCTTTCTGGGTTGTCAGACATGTCGTCAAATGTGTCTGGGCATATTTTTCTTGATCGTGATATGTTGTTTGCCTGTTGTGTTAACACAGTAGCCAGAGTCTCAATAACGGTACTTTGCTGCGAAAGTTGCTGCTGTTGAACTGTAATGGCTCGGAGCACTGCGAGCCACTCATCAGGTGAATACTGACGGACTGCAGAAGTACTTTCCAGGGATGCCAACACCAGCTTGTTGAACATGCGCAGCGGAATGCTAACTTTTAGGGAATCTCATTCCAAAAGTTCCTCTGAGGACACGGAGGCTTCATTCATGATGACGTTCAGAAGCTCACCTGTAGTGATATGGTCAGGAAGTTCAACGGCGGCTTCATCCTCCACTTGATATTGCTTGAGTACCACAGAGTCGCTGCGGTTTTCCACAAGGAAAGTCACCCACATACTGCTTCATCCTGTCGACTGCGCTAAATTATGTAATAATACTGCACATAGTAACCAGACATAGTACTTGTCGTGTTGCCATTTCTAACTTCCTGTTTATTCTCTTCTCCTGCTCCCCCCATTGGAATTTCGTCCGTCTTCTTCCTCTTCCTCAACTTGGGCTTGCTTCATACAGAACAACGGTGACTGGGAAACCCCACTGACAGCGTCCATATAATTGTTATCGCAGTACCCCCCCTCCCCATTGTGGTGTAAATCTCCTAAATCTCCTGGATTCCATTTCTCCAAACTTGGCAGGTATGAATATGCTAAAGGGAAGAGTAAAATTAGTCCAATCTTTTGCCAAGCTGACATGAAACGCCTGCAACATAAAAACCCAGCGTGTGTCGTGTACCGCCTTTTAAGTTTCAACTCCATCGGCGCTGAAGTTTTGTGCATCAAAGTGGGCTATATACAGTATGAAGTGCAGGGAACTGTACTGCGGCCTTTTGAAAAGGGAAATGCTCAGACAAGATGCATCATTTTGTCAATACCTGATGCAGACCTCGTTGCTTCTGCCATGTAGCAGAGGCATAAAGCATGAAGCTATTTGGAAAGGTAGCCTGGCTTAGATTTTGCTTGCTTAGATGATTCGATGGCAGAATAACACCGATGCACACTGACGCACACCATTCATCTGCCTTTGTTGACAGGTGCAGCTTTTGAAGTTGTAGCTAAGGTGTTTATGTTGTATCTACCACGGGAGCTCACTCTACACGTTTCACTGCAGTGTATCACAGAGTTTTAAAATAGCAACCGTCCTTTAGAATGTGTGCAAGAATATGTCTGTCTAGGAAAATTGTTAACAGAGGACCCTACTCATAAAAAAGGAAATTCAAAGAGGGTTAGGTTGGTGTGTATATGGAAGACATGAGTGTGTGATTTTTTTTTTTTTTGTGCGTTTGACTTGCCTTATATCAACAGCAGCAGTCCTAAAAATTTCCTGGCCTTCAACACCATGACCATGCCATGTGACCTTTCCTTCTAGTATCAACCAGTGTAAAGTGAGGGAAGGCCATTTCTGTTCCTTCATTTCAAGTGGCATTGTGTTCATGTGTGGCTGTTGTTAATTGTGGTTCCACCTGTTATCTTTCACCTTGATGATGAACTTGTGATAACACATATTGACAAGAAGCGATTTCTTTATCATGTGACACAGCAGTGCATGCCTACCATATACCTGCAGTTTTCGTCTCCCTGGGCTGCAAACAGTGTCTTTATGTAAATGATACGTCGTAAATACACAAGCTTTCAGAATGTTAATCGCACCATGCAACAACTTCCTAAAGTCAACTTCACCACCATACATTTGTGCCATGCAGTGAAGCATACCGATGTCAGAAAGATCCCAAGCTTTCACAGGACATGGCACTTCTTGTTCTTTTCACTTGTGTGGTTAATTACGTATATGCAGTGTAATTATTGGCGCGAGTATGATTGCTGACACCAAAAGAACTTTGCTGCCAGTTAGTTATTCAGAGCCATCTGTGACGTTTCTATTGCACTGAAAATCAATAAAAATCCAAGGTCTGCGCAGAGGACGCAGCATAGTGGCAGCATAAGCTGGACATTGCTGCATGCTCTCTTTTTATTCTTTTTTCAGTCTTCTTCTATTCCTGCTTCTCCTCCCCCTCTTCTATTGTCTTTCTCTTCTGCTTTCTCATTTTTTTCATCGTTGTCCTCTCTACTTCTACCTCTTTGCCATGTTCTTCCTTCTTCATCATTGTCTTCTTCCTCTTTTTGCTTCATTGTCATCTCCTTCTCTTATTCCCTCCTCCTCTTTCCTTGTCTTCGTCAATGAAATTCCAGCGGAAAGCCGCCAACATATATAGTAATACCCCACTAACTCGAAGTTGTAAAAAACTGGAAAAAATTTTAAGGTAAATGATGTTTCAAGATAGCCAAATACACGGAAATATGAGCATAACTACCGCATAAAGACAACATGACGCCTTTCCAGAATGGCGCCGGTGATCGCTGACTTCTTCACAAAACTCAATGTACCAGGAGTGGTACTATTAGATCATTTTTGTGATTTTATGTGCGACCCAGCAGCCAACACTAGGTAATAATGAGGCACTGGCAAATTTCGCACATATAAGCACAAACGCAGATGCTTGTTGACACCATGTTCAAAACCTAAAATGCTGAAAATCTTGCGAACATGTCCGCTTATCTGGAGTTTTTCAAGTAAGGATAACTTCCAGAGAGCATCGTTCTGACCCCTGACAAATTGTAAAAGTTAATCGCACCGGATAAGCCATCGCTTAACAGATGGACAATAGAGCAGCGACCACCGGGCTGCCAACACCACCACGAACACGAGAGAGCAACCGACTAGACACCGTCATATTGGATTTCCTGACTGGCTTGTGCACTGTCCAAAGCTTGACATCTGTGACATGTTTCTGGCTTCCAAAATCATTGAGGCCTGAAGATTTGTATCTCTGGAAAGCTCCAAGCCGCACGTTTCAGGCAAACGCTGCAGGAAAATTCTTGCTACTGTTAGTGCAGCCACGCACAACAGCTGCCTCCGAGCACCGGGCCATGTGTGGCTGGCGTGGTGACAAGTTGCGGCACACTCACCTCTGGCACACAGGCATGCGCCAAACTTTGTTGCCACATGGATGGGAAATCACCGTGGCGGGCGTGCAGCATCGCCACGGCGCATTATCTGGCACTGCCCTTTCTTGCCCTTCTTGCACGAGTCAGCAGTCGTAGCGATGCCCTGCCTGTGTTATCGATGGGATCAGCTGCGCAGCAACTGTAGATGAGGGCAAACCAGATTCAAGCTAAAGGCATTGGGACAAACTTGCAAGCCTAGGCCGGTATTTTGTAACGAAGCATTATGCTTTATTCTATGCCATTCATATCAGGCACTGTTCACTGCTGGCTGATCCTCTTGATAATGTGAGCGGGCCATCGCTCTGACCGCTGAATGGGCACAAAAAGGCATCGCTACAAAATATCGGCACTAGTTTCAGTTTTTGGCGATGCCGTAGCTGTGAAAAAAGTACAAAAGAAAAGAAGTCTCAGTGCTGTCTCTTTTTCAGCATTTTTGCAGTCTAAGTTTCAAGTTATCTGGAGTTCAGTGCAGCAGCGTTTCTAGATAAGGTGTGAAAAACCCATGTAGTTGGCACCATGCCGGGGAAACAATTCGACTTATCTGATCATTTGAGATATCAGAGTTTGAGTTAACGAGAGTGTACTGTAATGAGCAGTCCTACCATATAAGAGCTGTGACTTAGAACACGAGGTGCCCAGCCATGTCATGACAGTCAGGGATCTGTATCACTGTCCTTATTGAGCTGAATTCAAATTCACATAGACATAGAGTTTTTTTCAAGCGAAGCTTGTACAGGCTACCTGTGTCGAAATAGTCGTTATTGGGGTCATTGTGCCAGAACTCCCAGAAGACTGCTGGAGCCCTCTATGGAGTGGCTGAACAAACTAGCATGTTGGCTTCTTCCTCTGCGTCATAAAGGGTGCATAGACTGAAAAAAAAAAAAATTGTTGCCGGTGCTGGCGTTTGAGGCCGTGCACCAACTCTCTGCAGGCAAGTGTCTTAACCACTAGACTACACAGCCACGCTTGTAAGAAGTGAACATATCTGAGCCGTACGAATGCCTTGGATCTTCTACCATTGCACTTAGGACTTTTGCAGAGCAACATAGAAAGAGCACTGGGAAAGAAAAGAAGGAATAAAACTAATGTGCTTGTATTGCCTATTGTCAAGACCACTGTCACTTGTGACACATGCAGTGAAAGGGAAGGAAAAAGGGTTCGTGTACACTCGGCAAGGCTTTGATCACTGCAAATCAGCATCGGTGCTAGGGGTGTGGCACAGCCACATGTCCTGCGTTCTGTTAAGCAGTAGGTGGTATTTCACCTGTGGCTATGTGAACTTTCTTGGGCTCTTCATCAACATGAGCACCTCATCGTGAAGGCTCCCCGAGCCGAGGCAGTGCGTCAACGAAAAGCTGCAAAGTCGAGAGCTGCACGAGCCGAGGCAGTATGACAAGGAACGGTTGCAGACACCGACCTGAGGGAACACAAAACCGAGGCTTGGGCCTAGGTCAGATGTGCTCCAACAAGCTGTGCTTGCCCTTCGTTCCCTCGATGAAGGGACTGCAATTTTTTTTTTTGTTGTTGTGAGTGATATCAGTTGCACGCACCATCAGTTCCAGCCATTGTAATGAGCCCATAACAGCTTATGCTGTGATAACAAACATACATTTTTCTTTTTCTTGTCACATCTGTTTCCCTCCTGTTGCTCTGTGGACCTCCTGATTTTTGAGGTCCCTGAGTTGTCAGGTGTGTTACATTGCGAACTTTGTTATAATAAGGGATCATTATATTAAGGTTTGACTGAAAATTGGATTATTTATTTACACTTCAACCACATCACCGTATGGCATTGCGTAGGGGAGGTACACATGGGTAATAACATACCACAGTTAGCAATAAAAATAAACACACACACACACGAATGACAGTGAATTACACAAATCATAACAGTGACACAGCCGTACAGTAAAACACCCAAATGCTTCGGGACAACAAACCAATCCTATTGGCAGTGGTGTTGTGGGCATTGTTACAGGGAAGAAAAAAAGATTTCATTATCAGTTTCATTAACGATGTCATTCGGGAGTCGGTTCCATTCCTGTATTGTTTTTACGAAGAAGGTACTGCCAAAAGAGTGGGTTTTGTAGGAGTATTCTAATATTTTCTGTGAATTATCTCGTCGATTTGAGACGTACATTGGTGCGAAGAGATAATTAAGGGTGCTAATGGCATTTGTATTGTAATAAATTGGAATTGGTGTGGGGTTTTCTGTACAGGAAAACGTGTGTGTGAGGATTATTCAAGATTAACACATGGTGGCTCATACATGTTAACCGTGCTGCGCAGTCCTGAACCTATGGAGCAGGCAGGTTCTCCATCCACCAAGGCTCGTTCCCGGAGGGCCACACACCGCCGCAGTGGCTCCAACAGCAGCAGCTGCCGCATGGTTGACAGTGAGACGCAGACGGATGCTCTGGACTCTCCACCATTGGTGGCCTCACCCCAAAATGAAGAGAAGGACTTGAACAGCAACCAGGCACCACGCTTGGTACTGCAAACAACCACCATCCTGGAAGATTGCCCTGCTCTGCCTTTGCGCAACAAACGTGCCATGACTGACAGTGATGAGTCGCCCACCAGCCCCCAGCAGGTATGTACACCAATCAGTCAGAAAGAGTTACATAGTGAGGCTTAGTGCCCAAGTTGGGGATCTGTAAACTCAAGGGAAAAGCCCCCTCATGTTGTGTGAACATATTTTCATGCTTGTTTTCAAACTGTGAAGGTCATCCAAAAAGGGCTGAAATGCTGAGACCTGTTATCTCAGAAGGGCTTGCTGAAGGGCCACTCGGCACATGTTGCTCCTAGGGAAAAACACAGGAACAGAATCACAGCGCACTCAGGTCAGTTTGTTTAGCCACAGAAATGCACTCAATCCCAGATGTGTCAGGTCTATTGAATTATTGGCTATATCAAACAGTTGAAAAATCCAACAGAAGATATAAAACTGGTGCACATGTATATTTAAGGCCCCTAACTTTGTGTGGTGGAAATTTTAAAATTCTGAAAATCCAGATTGAAAAATCTGTAAAATTCCATGGCAACACTGCACAGGCATAAGGTACATGCAACAGTTAATTTAATAAGCAGTTTTGGGCTTCAAACATACATGCATTATTGAAAACTTAAGGGAGCTGTCGTAGCAGAGCACTAGATGATGCTTATGACACTTTTGGGACACATCGCCATAACAACTGAATGATCTTGTGTGTCAACAGTTTGTGTGCATTAATAGGTATTTAAGGGTACTTAAAAGTGTTGTGCTAGGATGCATTGTAATGCTCACGCATAGCCTTTTTTTTTAATTTCCAAACATTAAATTTTGCTTTGGTATCATTATTGAGAGGCTCAGCTTACCTTCATGTCACAAAATGTAACATGCAGTAAGAGAACACGCTTCACTCTATACAGGCAAAAAGGTGCAACACGAAGTAGCTGCTGTATATTCACTAAAATTTGCTCCTTTTAAGAGGTAATATCGCATAAAAAGGGGATCTCAAGACTAGGCTTTTGTAGTTCAAGGCAAAGTTACAGGGAATTATAATTAGTATAATCCATTTAAAATATAGTAGCAGGATTTTTAATAGTAGCAGTAAAACACACTATGTTTTAAAATTTACTATATTTAATCAATGTAAAGCTACGTAATTCGTTCCAGGGCATTAAGAAATTTTAATCAGTATATGCTTCCTTCCCCATGAAGTGTGTCTTCATGGCAGTGCCAATTTCTCCTGGAAATGCTCTGGAAATGCTGCTTCACGGCGTAGATACCCATATTGCAGTGAGACCACTTTTTACAGGCGAGTTACATGCAGAAAGATATGTCTTGTTTGTTTTGAATACTTCAAAATTTTAGCAATTAAATTCATCTTGAAGAGAATTGGAATACTGTAATATTCATTCAGATATTTACACAAGCCTAGTATTAATGATGTACCACTGAAAAAATAATACTTAGTTTGAATCATCCGAAGATTCAGTGCTCTTGCCGGGAATGTCCATATTTGAATGTTTGAACTAGAACACTGGAATGTGCATTTTTGAAATAGATTGTACTTTAAATAAGAAAAATAATCTGTTCATATTTGAAGTTTCAGATATTCAACATTTGCTAGTTATTGTACACATGGAAGATAGCTGCGTCAACTCTTCTTTGCATGCCTGAAACCTGTGGCAGTGAGTGGGGGAAACGGCGTTCCTTTGTTGTTTGCAAAAGTGTGGCTTCTGATATTTTTTTTTCGCCCTTCCGTGAAAAAAACGTGAATTCCGTGATTTTTCATGGAATCGCAGAAAGCTAGGGACCTTATGTATATATTGAACACCCATGCACCGACGCATTCGATATCTGCACCAAAGCCCTCGTTCGTCCTTACAAATGTTCATCACCTTTTGGCTGCGCCCTAACGCTTTGTGATCCCCCTTTGTGCACACAGGCAGCGAAAATGTAGTGACGTTGTGTTGCTTTGGCATGTTGTGCAGTGCTTGTGAGTGCAGCAGCAGCAATGTTTTTAAAACAGGCCGGCAGTCAAAGGCACCAAATGAGATGCATGCAAAGCAACTGTATCTCCAGCAGTACCGTATATTGTTGAATGTAGGTTGAGCCAAAATATTGGTCAACCCCCTACCTTAAGGTAGCACATTCTACGAAAAATTATTAGCAAAAACTTGATTTTGTTTATATCTCTCCTCACCAGAACTGTTGGAACTATCGTCTAAGATCAATTGTTTGTCACTTTCTGCATATCAGAGCACGTCATTGTCAGTTCCATTGAGCTAATTACATCCTAAATGCACGAACTGCCATTTCATCGGGCATTGGCCTGTGACATCTACATGCACACCATCGTTAGAGGCGGCCTCCACATCTAGCTTGTTGGGATCTGCGAGTTGTCGCTGACTATCCACTGGTTATAGAGTTTGCACACACAGTCCTTGAACAGAACAATGTCCAGAGGCCTCCTCCTCCTGGAATGCATGCAGGTCCGTCCTCTTTTCATGGAGCACCTGCTTTAGAGGTGCTGTCAGGTGCACATGAAACTCATCTAGCACAAGCATGTTGGGAATGCAGAGCAGTGTGCTGGACCTTGTCCACGTACCCCTTTTTGTTTATACAAACAACAACAACTCGTGGGAAAGCCTTTTTTGGCAGTGCTTTGCGCTTGAAAATAAATGGTGGCAGCTTTCTGTCGTAAGTATTGCACGCAAGCATCACTGTGAAGCACGGATGCTTGCTTCCTGTCGACAGAAGTTTCACCTGACTTGCCTCACGTTCACACACTGGTGGATGGCATGTCAAACCACACCAGCGTTCGTCGACATTGCAACCTGTCCCAAAATGTAGCCATGCCCCTTCCAGAGATCAGTGATGTTCTTTTAAAATCCCAAGAACCTCTCTTCATATGTTCGCTGAAGCCATATTTTCATTTGCTTCAGTGAACGCGATCACCTGTTTTTTATATTATGCTGTGAACTGGCGACATGGGCAGTACTCATTCAGTCCAAAAACGAACGTCACAAGCAGGCTGCTTGTCACCACAAGCACTAACTGTCAAACAAAAATAAAATGGTGCCGGTTGCACTCGTATGCCATAGCATTGCCTCCTTTACTAGCAAAGGAGGCAGTGGCTGTAGCGTTGGTCCTGCATGGAAGTGATGTCGATGCTGACGCCAAGAAACGTGCTGCGCTTTCCTGTTACCAGACAACGATTTGCATTCTACCAATGACCACTGTATAAGTTGAGGGGTGACATTTTGGAAATCTCGTTTGGAAAGGAACTCGACCTGTATTCTGCATGATGTGGTACTCTGCGCTGGCAGCCTCAACTTCAGTGATTACATGGAAAAAAGAATTAGTACAAGGTGTGAGCCACTGCTTGCATGCAGCTATGCGCAGCAGTTTCGTCAGTTTTGAACCAATGCACCGAGCACCATGGGAGGCAATATTGTCTGCTTCAGAGATGATTTTAGTTCATCACATTCATCTATAGGTGGGTTTGTTAAAACAAGGTTTCAAATGTATATATGTCTGTGGGCATTTTAAAAAGACTTAATTTGCTGTATCCTGTTTCATTATAACAAGGCGGAAGTGTATATCCAGGACACCTAGATTTGGTAGCGTTCGCAGGCGACCATAACAAGAGGAATATATGCACTAATTTCTCGCCTCTGCACGCAAGTAATGGCACATTATTTTGTTTGTCCCTCATCTCTCTGCAGCCGGCCTTCTGAATGTGCAGGTAGCATGACCTATCGTGGAGGCCATTCATTGATATCTAGCAGCTGCGAGAATGAGGAAAAGAAGGCGGGGATGCTGTCACCAATCCCGTGCTGTGATGTACGAGACGCGATCGCTGGAAATAATTCCAAGAACCAAGGTCTTGCTTCTTCGAAAAAGATCCCATGAAAGCTTGGACAATGAGGTTTTCGGTCCCCTTCAGCACACTAGCAAAATGCCAGCAGTGGTTCAAAGGCCGAGTCAGAGCCAAGGGTGATAAAACAAATCAAATATATTCTTATCAAACAGGCAGTTACACAAAATGTACACAACACGGCTCTTCCAAACTCAAACACAGATGGGTTACAACGTTACACGAAACCGACAAACACGAACAAGCTCGTGCACTGCAACAAAAAATAAAGCACAAAAGAGTCCTATTCACCAAGTCACTCGAGACGTCTTCACAACTCGAAGCTTGTAGGCGGGGTTTGTCAGCTGGCTCGTGGAACAGCGTCCTTCTTCTCGCTGAGTCACGCACGACTTGTTGCTGCTACTTCTACTTGCTACTCTTCTACTCACTCGCGGCCCGTGGTCGACTGTTTATATAGCCTTGGAAAGCCATTCTAGAAGTTTTGGTGAGGCCCACATGATACAAGCACGCTCAACATTGGGAACCTTCTCGCCCATTCTCGGTCCTTCACCGTTGGGGCGGCGCCTCTTTCTCCCTCTCATTGCGCGAGGAGCGTCAGTGTGCTCTCCGCCTCCCCTCTCTCCCTGCATCTGTCTTGCGTGCGCGCTTGCCGCGATAAAGACTCTTTCTACAAAATTCTCCGCTTTTGGAGATTCGACGTGACCTTGGGCTCCTCTTCAGTGCGCGCCGCTTTTCTTATTGTTTTGGGCTTTCCCTCCAGCTTGACGCCGGGTTCCTCATCAAAATAGGCACTATTTTGTGACAGATGCCAAGTGACGACTGCAATAGAACGGAGGAAAGCAGCAGCACATATTGGTATGTGCCACTTCTTGTGTGAGGCTACGCGCAGGAATGTGCCGCAGTTTCAGTGGGACGCAGGATTTTTAAATCACTGCGCCAAACACCACGGAGGCGATTTTTTTGCCATGAATGTGCGCTGAGTTTCAGTTTTGGAGGCAATTTTGGTTAATTATATCCATTGAAAGGTCTGTCTTAGTTCATTAAAACAAGGTTCCAAATGCTTGTACAATACTCATGGATTGAAATGGGAGAAGTTATGGCAAAGTAATGCACATAATTTTGTTTCTACAATCTTCAATTCATGTACCATCAGTGTAATGTTAATGTGTATACTTGCACCAGAAAAAAACATGCCCTTTTGAGACCAAATTCCCCGCTACATGACACAGTTACCGCGAGCATTTGCATGAGTTTAATTCAATGTGTGGAGATTCAATCTATGGAGATGTCAAGGGGAATCTTATTTGCTTCGTTATCTCCTGTTACGTTATAACGAGGTTCGAGTGTATATCAGTGTTAGACTGTATTTCACATATATTTGATGTACAGTGCTTATATTGTAATCTGCCTTTTGCCTAGCCACTGAGTGTTAATTGTTGCAGTTTTACTTTCGTCATACTGGTTTGGCTACAGGTACGACGCCACTATAATGTGTGACATCCTGCAAAGCACAGCGTGCATTGAATAGTACTTGACTCGCATGATGACAAACAGCCATAGTGCAGCGGGGTAGTTAGCTGAAGCTGAACATCCAGAAACTGCTGGAGTACCTGAAGCACCAGTGTCATGTCATGGTTCTGTCATTTCCACTGCTTGCTCAGTGTATCCACAAGTGGTGTATTTCATGCTTCGTGGTAGCCTATTGCAAAAATATTGTAATTCTTGTAAGTCTCAACGCAGATAACTTTTTTTACGCTCCTCTTCAGATGAAATTAGTCATATTAAAACTGTAGCCTAAAGGTGTCATGCTGCAGTATCTGAAGCACACGCATTGCATACAACCTTGCAGACCAGTCTGATAATTTTTAATATGAATTCTCGAGCATACAGCAGGTCCAACATGTTGCTTGCATTTGTGTGAAAGCTTGATGTGGCCACAAGTAGCAAATGACATGAAAGAAGCATTTGAAAACATAATGTTGCGGTGCGGGCAGTATGCAGTGACTACACCATACCCATGCAACTTTGTGAAAGTTTGTCAAACATGACAGCCACCAAAGAACACACGTAGGGCAGCACAAGTGAAAGCAGCTGTGTGACTGTCCCTTTTATAAGGGGATATTTACACCATAAAAATAAAAGAAAGAAGTATTCCCCCCCCTCCTTGGTTGCAGTGGACATTTCCAGAGCTAATGTGATGAGATTGATTGTTCTGAAGCCAGAATGATATGGCTTTGAGTTGCAGCGGAGCTGAGCCACATCTGCCACCAGCAAGATGTAAACAGTGGAAATGGCGTAGGTTTACTATCGCGCGTT
This sequence comes from Hyalomma asiaticum, assembly GCA_013339685.2. Lineage (NCBI taxonomy): Eukaryota > Metazoa > Arthropoda > Arachnida > Ixodida > Ixodidae > Hyalomma > Hyalomma asiaticum. The sequence continues at coordinate 353,483,377 of CM023481.1, read as the reverse complement.
TCAGGAGTTCCGTGTAGTAGAGCCAAGGCTACGAGGCCATCGAGCACAGAATTCTTCCGAAGTGAGACAAAACGCCATTGTACAGACACATACACACCGCTTCATCTTCCTCCTTCCAGGGCTGCAGCTGCTGCTTTAGCGCTCGCCATTGGCAGAATGCAAGCCGCGGAAGGACACATTTAACGTGTTCGCCCTACGGATTGGCCGAAGAGGCCTTTAACTTGCACAGTGCTGCACGGAACTTCTGAAACAGACTATACTAGCCGCCTGCCTCATGTTTTATTTATGACACAACTGCTTTAACAGTATTGTGGTTAAGGTGTTCCTGCCACAGCACTTGTGTTTACAAGGGGAACTGACTTCATGGGAACACTCTTGACACTGACAGACAGCAGCCATTGCGAATATAACATCAGGAAGAGAACTGAATTTAGTCTATACTATGAACTATTTTATTATAACAGAGGAAACAGATTTTCAGCTTGACGACACAAGGACAAGGAAGGAAACACCACACTACGCTGTCTTACGACAGTCTTTATTACCACACCTGTAGCATGTGCTTATATGCACGAGAGGGCATAGCCGGAAGAAAAGAAACTGTCAAAAAATTATAAATAAAAGGGCCAGGGTGACATTCGTACAGCACAATTGTTGAAATGACTATCGAAAACTGAAAGGAAAAGGACCAGGTAGCTATCAGCCACCAAGTAACTATTCTTGACACTCATTGCTAGTTACCTGGTCCTTTTCCTTTCGGTTATTGATAATCCTTTTGACACGTCTGCTGTGTGAATGTCATCCTCGCCCTTTTATTTGTTGTTTTTTGATAGTTTCTTTTCTTCTGGCTACTCCTTCTCGTGCATATAAGCACACGCTACAGGTGTGGTAATGAAGATTGTTGTAAGACAGCGCAGTGGTGTGTTTTCTTCCTCGTCCTAGTGCTGTTGCGCTGAAAATCCGTTTCCAGTGTTTTTCCAACACACCGAAGCCTCAACAACCCTTCTGTATTGCATAGCATTTGTGATCAGTACACTGATGTCAGATGTGTATACAGGGGCTGGGAAAAAGCTTGCTGTGTTTGCTGTGCCCCCCAGCGTCCTCTCAATCTGTCACCAAAGTGACAGTGTGCCTCCAAGATCGGTGACAATTGGTGAGCCTGCTAGGCTTACCAATTGTTGTCACTGATCTCAGGGGCATGCGCTTTGGTGACAGATTGAGAGGACACTGGGGGCCACAGCAAACAGGATTTAATCACAACTCAGAAACAGAAAAAAAAAAAAACTCAACACTAAGTAAAAATAACTAACTATAGAGTTCTCAGTTCACGCTTCATCTACCAGGTGTTCGTAACTAGAGCCTGACCACTGTGGCCTCACAGTTGCATCATAGTGCCAGAATGGAACGTTCTTACTTTTGTCTTCTCGAAGTCCAAACTCTGCCGTATTGTGTCCGCGACTGAAAGCACCCACGATCCTGCAGTTACCTTCATCCCGGTGCGTAAGGGCCAGTCAAGCTGCCGTAATCTTTGGCCCAGTTGCCGTCAATAACGTGGCAGGGTGTCTTCGTTGGTTAGGCCTAAGTACGAGCTCGGCTCCTGCTTGAAGTGGTGACGTGGCGTGTCGGGCAATGTTTGCTGGCCGACCTTCAAAGGGGGACTGCTGCAGATGCATCCGGAGCTGCCACAAGAGGCTGCAGCACCTCCGAAGAGCCTTGCCCAAAGATCGTTGAGGTCATCGGCCACGCCACGGAGTGCCAGCGCCATGGCCTCTGGAACAGATCACATACTGCTCCCGTCGACAGTACAAAGCTGCCGATGCGACCTTCTTTGACCATAGCCTCGTGGCAAATCCTCACTCATCCAACTTCAACCTTCGTTTTTGACTCGTGTCACCCGCCTTGAGCCACATGCCACCCCGTGCACGTGCTCGTGCCAGTTCTGAGTGCTTCTCATCCTTCTTCTTCGTCTTCGTCATCCATGTGCGATCTCCTTACTCATGACAGCATGTGTGGGAGGGGAGTTGCAGTGCCACCTCAAGCCATAGGTGGCACTGTTTGTAGCACCATAAGAAGGCAAGCAGTGACGTGCACTCAGTAAATGTTCTGCTTGTTCTCATTCAACTTGAAACGTGTGACACTCCCCAATGACATTGTGCGTTAGTGCAGCCCCATTGTGTTGAGCTTGGCAAGTAGCACTTTGGCAGTGCCCACCATTCCGGTCAATTTTGAGTAGGCCAAATCCAGACGTGCACCTGCAGTCCCCGATCTTGATAAAGTTCACTTTAAGCGCAGGTTTTGTGCTTGGAACAATAATTCTAGGCTTAGTCTTGCAAGAAAAAATTTTGTTTATCTGAAAAAAAGATTATAAATTTCGGCTGCTTAGTCTTTTGTGGTTTCTGAAATTCAAGTGCACTTTGCAAAAAAAAAATTGTACTTTTTGATTGCAGTATTTCTTTGTCGACAAACAACTTGTTAATTCATCATCATCATCATCAGCCTGTTTAGGTCCACTGCAGGACGAAGGCCTCTCCCAACGATTTCCAATCCACCCTATCCTGAGCCAGTTGGTTCCACTTTATGCCCGCAAACTTTTTAATTTCATCGCTCCATCTAACCTCTTGCCTGCCTCTTCTGTGTTTTCCCTCTCTTGGTATCCACTCCGTCGCTCTTACTGTCCATCCGTTAACTTTCCTCCTTATGACATGTCCTGCCCAGGTCCACTTCTTTCGTTTAATTGATATAATAATATCAGCTACTCCTGTCCTTTCCGTGATCCATTCCACTCATTTTTTATCTCTTAGCGTTACCCCTACCATTTTTCTTTCCATTTCATGTTGCGTGCTCCTTAGTTTCATCTCTAGTTTTTTCGTTATCCTCCACGTTTCTGCACCGTACGTTAGTACTGGGAGAATGCAGTGATTGAATATTTTTCGCTTTAGTGAGAGCGGTAAGTTTCCAGTCATGATTTTGTACTGCCTTCCGAATGCGCTACAGCCCATCCTTATTCTACGGAGAATTTCTTTTTCCTGAGTAGGGGTTCCTGTTATTAACTGTCCCAGGTATACGTATTCGTTTACATATTGTAAGGGTTCATTGTTGATTTTAAATTCCTGTTCCTTAGCTAAGCTATTGAGCATAACTTTGGCCTTTTGCCTATTCATTTTTAATCCAATTTTAACACTTTCTCTGTTTAGGTCATCAATCATGTTTTGTAATTCATCACCATCATTGCTAAAGAGCACAATGTCGTCTGCAAATCTTAAATTGTTTAGATATTCTCCGTCTATTCGAATGCCCTTTTCTTCCCAGTCTAGACATTTAAAGACTTGCTCTAAACATGCAGTGAACAGCATCGGGGATATTGTATCTCCTTGTCTCACACCTCTCCTGATCGGGATTTCTCTGCTTCTCTCATGTAGGAGTAGTGTGGCTGTGCAATCTTTGGATATGTTGTTTATGGTTTTCACGTATAAGCCAGGTATCCCTTGTCGACGTAGAGCTTCTAAAACTGCTTGTATTTCTATGGAGTCAAATGCTTTCTCGTAATCGATAAACGCCATATAAAGAGGTTTGTTATATTCCGCGTACTTCTCAATTACTAGGTTGATAGCGTGGCTGTGGACCATTGTCGAGTAACCTTTCCTAAAACCAGCTTGCTCTCTCGGTTGGTTAAAGTCGAGTGTTTCTCTTATCCTCGTAGAGATTACCTTTGTAAATAGCTTGTATATTACTGGGAGCAGGCTGATTGGTCTGTAATTCTTTAACTCCTTTATGTCACCTTTCTTGTGGATAAGGATTATGTTAGCATTTTTCCAGCTGCGCGGTACACTACATGTCTTGATACATTTCGTGAAGAGCGATGCAAGTTTTTCAAGTACAATATCTCCTCCGTCTTTGATCAAGTCGGCTGTTATACCATCTTCACCAGCTGCTTTACCGCGGGACATGCCTTTGACAGCTTTTTTGACTTCGTCAGCGGTTATACATGGAATTTCGGTGTCCTCCTCTGGTTCTATTTCTATTAAGGTTGTATGGTCTGTCTGGGAGCTGTACAGTTCCGAGTAGAAATCTTCTGCTACCTTTACAATTTCGTTGAAACTGTTGATAACGTTACCTTGTTTATCTTTTAGCGGCATGCATTTTGTTTTGTCCTAAGTGCAGTTTCTTTTTGACCGATTTAATGCTGGTGCCTTTTTCTACTGCTTTCTCTATTTCTCTCATGTTAAAGTTTCATTTCTTGTCCATTTACCCTGATAGGGTTTTGTTGAAGTAAATAAACAAAACCCTATCAGGGTAAACGGACAAGAAATGAGCTACGCACTACGAGCATAACACACGATGAGTTCGATGAGTTTTGCTTCTCTCTTAATTACAAGGCCGTAGCACTTGCGAGGAATCGGGAACCGCTTTCAACATATTGCGACGTAGGCTGTATGCCGACCAACGAACACAGAATTTATTTATTATCACAGTGATTCCGTAAGTGGGAGCGAGGTCGCTATGCATCCTTTTTCCACTTTTTACTTCACGCCCCGCCTCAAAACTTCAAATGTACCAGTCAGCTGGAAAAGTGCAATTATTCTACTATTGCATAGGAAGGGAGATGTTAAAGATTTGAGGAACTACAGGCCGATCAGTCTATTCTCAGCACTTTACAAAATTTTCACTAAGGTTATCTCCAACAGAATTAGGGCCACACTTGAATTCAGTCAACCAAGAGAACAAGCAGGGTTCAGGAAAGGATACTCCACCATAGACCACCTTCATGTGATCAATCAAGTGATCGAGAAGTCCGCAGAATACAACAAACCCCTCTGTAGTGGAATCAGTACCGGGAACCTACTAGCCAACACACATGTTTATTGCAACTTGCAATACAACGGAATGACCCGTAACGCACACACGCGGCGGTCTTATAAGCTAACAGAACTAACAGTGACGTCAGAGAGCCAACCATGCATCTTATCTTAGGTATGACACGCAAAGCACAGAGTGACGTCAGAACATGACTAACACACGTTCTATCTTAGTTGGAATAACACAACACTCCCTTCCCCGCCGAGTGTTTTTAGTAACGGTCAGGCGGTCGTCTTTGTCGGGTGCTGCGTCGAAGTTCCGGTTGGGAAAGTTGAGGCTCGCCCCCGCCGCAGTCCCCGCCAGCAGATGAAGTGTCCGGTAGGTGGCCCGGTTCTTTGCTGGCATCGTCTGCCTGCTCCTCGACTTTCTCGACGTCCGACGTCTCTCGTCCACCATCGATGGGTATAGGGGAACCTAAAGACCTGCGAGACCCAACGTCTTGGCTACATGCTGGGAATTCGTGGTTTGCAGCCGTTGCAGCCGGTCCACCATCGATGGGTATAGGGGAACCTAAAGACCTGCGAGACCCAACGTCTTGGCTACATGCTGGGAATTCGTGGTTTGCAGCCGGCACCTGAACCGATGGCGGGGAGCACTCCTGGAATGTTCGTGGTCTTATATGATCAACATGCACATATCTCTCCTCGTTCCCTATCCCTATCACGTAAGTGCTTAAACTCACGCGTTTGTTTACCTTACCGCTCAACCACTTTCCTTCCCCGGGGCGTAGTCCTTGCACGAGGACGTCTTCCCCTTCCTCGAAGTCTCTCCAAGCTCCCCGTCCCCAATTGGCCGACTGCCTTGTTCGCTGCAGTTTTTCTTTCATCCTTTGCTCGATATCTGGATGGAGAAGGCTCAATCTGGTTCTAGGTTTCCACGATAAGAACAGCTGGGCAGGCGTCTCTTCGGTAGCCCCCGTTGGCGTGTTCCTATAATTGAATAGGAACAGGTCGATCCGGTGCTGGAGAGACTTCATCTGCCCATTCCTCTGCTCGTCCATGACCTGCTTAAGAAGATTTTTTTCCAATGTCTGTACACAACGCTCCGCGCTGCCGTTCGATGCCGGGTGATAAGGCGGCGATTTCGTGTGCCGGATGCCGTTCCGCCGCATGAACGTCTCGAAAAGTTCCGAGGTAAATTGCGGACCATTGTCTGTTACCACTTCTTCCGGTAATCCGTACGCGGCAAATACTGTGCGCAATTTTTCTATTGTCTGTTTGCTACTAGTTGACCTCATCAAAAACACTTCAACCCACTTGGAGTAGGAATCAACAAGCACTAGAAACCACTGCTGATCTCGATGAGCAAAATCTAAGTGCACACGCTCCCACCGGCGCCCCGCCACTCCCCGTGACATCACCGGAACTTTGGGCGCCGCATTTTGAGTCAACTGGCATGTTACACACTCTTTAACTTTCTGCTCAACATCCTGCGTAAGACGAGGCCACCACACGTGGCTTCTAGACAGCATTTTCATACGGGCCATTCCAGGATGGCCTTCATGCAACAGTGATAGCACTTTTTCGCGGAGAGACAATGGCCCTATCACCCGATTTCCCCACGTGACACATTCTCTGTCAACAGAAAGCTCGTTGCGTCGCACAAAATAGGGCGCCAGTGCGTCGTCAGACACCTTTGAAGGCCAACCGTTTTGTGTATAAAACAACACTTTTGATAACAGGCTGTCTTTCCTCGTTTCCCCTCTGATGTGTTCTGCGGAGAGTGGGAGCTCATCTAGCATAGAAAAAGCTATGTACTCCGACACGTCATCCGAGTTCCTCCTAAGCGGCAGGCGTGAGAGTGCGTCTGCATTGCCAATATCCCGTGACTTGCGATAAACCCATTTGTAGTCATAAGCAGCAATCTGGAGGGCCCATCGCTGCACGCGTGCCGCCGACATAGCAGGAATTGGCCTATCCTGTCCCAATAATCCCGCCAAGGGTTGATGATCAGAGTATATTCCAAATTTTCGCACAAAAAGGTACTTGTGAAACTTCTTTAGCCCGTACACTACAGCCAGTGCTTCTTTTTCGATATGGGCATATGCCTGCTCAGTTTTAGTGAGAGTTCTAGAGGCAAAAGCGATTGGCCTTTCTTCAGAGCCTACCTTGTGAAAAAGGACTGCGCCTAGACCATACGCAGATGCGTCGCAAACGAGCCCTAGCTCCTTTGAAGGGTCATAGTAGGTGAGTACCGACGTACTCAGCAACCAGCTCTTGGATGCCTTGAAGGCTTTTTCGGCGACCTCCGTCCATTTCCACTTGGCACTCTCAACTAGCAAGTCGTGCAATGGTTTAAGCTGTGCCGACATGTTTGGTACGAACTTCCCATAGAAATTTAACAAGCCTAAGTAAGCCCTCAGCTCAGTCTTGTTTTTTGGAGTTGGTCCTTCTTTGATATCACGCACCTTGTCATCTGAAGGGCGGATTGCACTTTCATCAATCACGTGACCCAAATACGTCACCGACTTCTCAAAAAACTTGCATTTTTCTTTCCGCAATTTCACCCCCCGTTCTTTGAACCTTGTCAACACAGCTTGCACCCTATCATAACATTCTTCCATCGTTTTCCCCGCTATTAACACATCATCAAGATAACATGACACTCTGTCCAAACTCTTTAGCATGCCATCCATTACCGCTTGGAAAACGGATGGAGCACTTGTTATACCGTACGGCATACGGGTGTATTGAAAAAGGCCTAGGTGAGTGTTCACAGTCACCAAGGGTTGCGACTCAGGATGCAGCTGCAATTGTTGGTACGCTGTCGACAGGTCAAGGACAGTAAAACACTTGCATCCATGCAACGCTACAAAAGTATCTTCCAATGTTGGGAGAGGGTAATAATCTGTTCTCAGACAACGGTTCAAAGTCACTTTGTAGTCTCCGCATATTCGCACTTTGTTGTTGGCCTTGGGGACCACTACTAGAGGCGTTGCCCATTCACTGTGTTTTACTGGAACCAGCACTCCAGATTCCACTAGTGAATGTAACTCTAATGCTACTGCGTCCCTGAGTGCGAATGGCACCGGGCGATGCTTGTAGAAAACAGGCGTACAGCTGTCTTTTAGCACTAGTTTGACCGACGTGTCAGCTATCAATCCTAGTGACGGATTAAACACTTCCGAAAATTTTTCTATGAGCGCGGTTGATCTATCAAGGCTGATATTACACATGCTAGGCCAATTCAGCTTCAAAGCCTCTAGCCAGTCGCGGCCCAACAACAAAGTGTCACAATTTTTTTCCGTTCGGACTACAATTAACGGCAAGGTCGCGGTTTGCCCATCGTGCTCTACACGCGCCGTCAACGTTCCGGCAATTGCTAGTGCGGAACCTCCATAAGTTTTTAACCGTAAAGTACATCTTTCTAGGGGCACCTCCGGCCAGTACTGTCTGTACATTTTTTCCGGCACAATAGAACAAGATGCCCCGGTATCCAGCTGCATAGTGACATTTCTGCCTGCTATCTTAACTTTCACAATGTAGCCACCGTAACTACTCCGACATGAAAAAATATGACTAAGCAAGACATAGTTCTCACCACTTTTATCGTCCCAGTCACCGGAGTGTTCTAAGCCAGTGCTCTCTGACAGAGAGTGCACCGAACGTGTCGTTCTGCAGACCCTTGCCAGGTGTCCCATCTTTTTGCAGGCACGACATCGAAATTTGCGAAAGGGGCAGGTGGCGGCGTCATGCATTGCTCCGCACCGGGAACTGTCCGTTGACACGTCATGCCGTTCCGTGTCTTTGCTTGCGACCTTTCTTGTACCCGTGGTTCGTTGCGGGTGTTGCTGTACCAGGTTCACGTCGCCGAGTTCTTTTGGGTGAATTTTTCTTGTTTCTGTGCGAGCGAGTTCCCCACTTTTCGCCAAGTCATAGGCAGTCTGAAACGTCAGGGTACTCTTCTTAAGCAGCTCTGCTTGTGCCGTTTCATCTCTCAGTCTGGCCACGAATCGATCCCGTAAGGCATCATCCAAGAACTGCCCGAACTCGCAAGATCCAGCCAGCCTTTTCAGTTCCAATGCAAACGCAGAAACTGGCTCATTTTCCAGCTGAGACCGCCGGTTTAACCGGAATCTTTCCGCTATCACCAAAGGCTTCGGCGAATAGTAGCCTTTCAGTATCTGGAGCAGTTCGGCATACGTTTTCTCTTCCGGCTTGGTCGGGGCCAATAAATTTTTCAGCGTACGGTAGGCCCCTTTTCCAATGGCGGTGACAAAGACTGATACCTTCAAGTCTTCACTGACCTGGGTGGCTCGGACGTAATATACGAGTCGAAGTCTTCGTCTCCCTCCTCCGAGAACGGTTCAAACCGGCTAAAGGAAGCCATGTTGTGGGAATCCGCCCAGACGCTTCCGCTCCTAGAATACCGAGGCCCGAGAGGGGTCCCACCCTCGTCGCCACTGTAGTGGAATCAGTACCGGGAGCCTACTAGCCAACACACATGTTTATTGCAACTTGCAATACAACGGAATGACCCGCAACGCGCACACGCGGCGGTCTTATAAGCTAACAGAACTAAGAGTGACATCAGAGAGCCAACCATTAACACGTGCATCTTATCTTAGGTATGACACGCAAAGCACAGAGTGACGTCAGAACATGACTAACACACGTTCTATCTTAGTTGGAATAACACAACACCCTCTATATAGCTTTCATAGACTACGAAAAGGCTTTCGACTCGGTAGAGATATCAGCATTTATAGAGGCATTACGCCGACAAGGAATATGCGATAGCTACGTAAACATAACAGCCAACATCTATAAAGATTCTACAGCCACCCTGCACCTCCATAAAAAAAGTAGAAAAATCCCAATACAGAAAGGTGTCAGACAAGGAGATACAATTTCTCCAATGCTATTTACTGCATGTTTGGAAGAAATCTTCAGAAGACTTGACTGGGACGAGACAGGGCTAAGGATTAACGGCGAATATCTAAGTAACTTACGATTTGCAGACGACATAATACTCTTTAGCAATGATGGCAACGAACTGTAAAAGATGATTGAAGACTTAAGCCGAGAAAGCTCTAAGGTAGGATTAAGAATGAACATGCAGAAAACAAAGATAATGCTCAGTGGCACGGCGAAAAAACGTGGCTTCACGATCGGAAACCAGACATTAGAAGTCGTAAAAGAATACCTATATCTAGGACAGCTACTGACAGGAGAACCCGCCCATATAAAAGAAATCCACCGTAGAATAAATATGGGATGGCGCGCGTATGGGGGACATTCCCAACTCATGAAAGGAAATATACCACTATCACTCAAGCGGAAACTATATAACTACTGCATTTTGCCAATACTGACATACGGGGCAGAAACTTTGAGAATTACAAAGAAGCTCGAGAGGAAGTTAAGAACCGCGCAGCGGGCGATGGAACGAAAAATGATAGGCATTACATTAAGAGATAGAAAGAGAGCCGAATGGGTCAAAGAACAGACGGGAGTCGCCGACATAATAACAGACGTTAAGAAGAAAAAATGGACATGGGCAGGCCACGTGATGAGAAGGATAGATAACCGATGGACAGTTAGAACGACAGAATGGATACCAAGAGAGGGCAAGCGTAGCCGGGGACGACAGAGAGTAAGATGGGGGGACGAAATCAAGAAATTCGCAGGCGTCAAATGGAATCAGCTCGCGCAGGACAGGCAAGGATGTCGAGGATTGGGAGAGGCCTTCGTCCTGCAATGGACATACGATGGGCTGATGATGATGAAGTTCCTAAATTGTTGCTTTGGAATGAATGAGAGCACTGCACGGGCCCGGGCCAACCTGCGAGCTGAGCCAGGCCACCCAAAAAGTTTTTCGGCGGGCCCGGGCCGGGCTCGGGCCTGAAGCCGTGGGCCTGGTCTGGGCTGGGGCCCTTACATTGAAGGGCCTCAGACAGGCCTTCAAGAACATGCGCATGTCATGCACGGCACAGTGTTAGGCACTCTGTGCCAAGATAAAATGACAAAATTGATAACATCCACCTTATCCATCCAACTTTCACTCCTTGAATCACAGAGCTTCAAGCAAAACTTTCGTAGGAAACATTATGCCTTAAGTATGAGAGTAGTCCGCAGAAGCTCTCCCGAGGCTGAACGGGGCCACCCTGGCGCAGGGGAGCATTAGAGGGACTGTCTAGCTATTGCTCAGATTTTTTTTTTCCTGTTGTGGTGAAAATGAGAAGGTCGTTCCTTGTGTTGACGGAAATGAACATGCTTGTACTGCATAAAGAAGGAATAATATTGTTAACTTGATCCAGAAAGTCATCAAAAAATGACTGGTGGCACCAGCCTCTGTGTCAGTCTCCAAGTGTAATGAAAAACCAAGAAATACGCACGCTGGTTCAATTATCCTGCTTAAAAGCAAAAGTTTATTACTTACAATTGTATTTAACACACATCTGATAATGCTGTTTCCTAAGAAATAGTAACTTTCATTTCTAAAAAAATATTGCAGAAACCCAGTAACCACTGTTGCTGCCATACCTACAGATACAGAAGGTGTGGTCATGAACAGAAAAATTCTATTTTAAAAACATCCGCTGATTTCTCACCGAAACCACTGCGAGCTTCAACACTTTGAATGGTGCGCTTTCTATTGTGATAAAAAACAGGAAATTGGAGAAAGACGGTAGATGGTCCCTTTAAGTTTTGTGTAAGCCCCAAGGTATCTCCTTCATAAAAATTATTCCTATGTTACAATATCAATAAACCTTCATTGGTACACTTCATTTACATCCTCAGGGATCACTTATTCAAAATCCACGTTATGATTACGTGGTATATACAACTTCAGGAACCAGATATATTTTGACCATCTGGAGTTCTTTAATGTGCATCGAAATCCAAGCACACTGGGTTTCGTTTCTTGGTTGATCCCTGTCCAATTGTGGCCGTCGTTGCCGGGAATCGAACACGCATCCTAAATTATTAACGCAACAGCTTAACCCCCTAAATTACATCATCGCGATCAGGAAGAGGAACATTTAATGCATGTAAACACCAAATTTAATCTGATCGCCTGTCACAAAGGGCAGTTAAGGCAAGAATGATAGTTACTGCCAGTAGCAAATTTTCTCCAACATGCCCCAGCCAGGCCTGCACATATACGCACGCGGGCTCTGGGCAAATTTAACATTGAATGAGCGGGCCCGGTCTGGGCCCGCTCATTCAATGTTAAACGGTCAAAATATAAAGATCATGGGTCCGGGCCAGGCTCGGGCTTCACAGAGTGGGCCCAGGCCGGGCCCGGGTCGTAAAATTAGGCTAGTGCAGTGCTCTAGAACAAACAGATTTAGCTGCACAAGTAACACTGAGTGGCAAAAAGAAATGGTGCGATGGGGCTGGTCATCCCGCTCTAGCTTTTGAAGTTATACAAAAATAAAAACATGTGGGGGGTTGATCCCTCTGTCATAGGAATCTTATAACAAGAAAGTGAAACGTGCCTTCGCGAAGTTTACTTAATGAGCAAACAGACAATGAAGCCAAGGAAAGCATAGGGGAAGTTACTTGTGGTATTGTAATTGTGGAGAAAGTAGAAAGGAATTAAAGTGGACGAAAAGACAAGCCTGCCTTCGGTGGGACCCGAACCCACGACCTTCGGATGTCACCGAAGGCAGGCTTGTCTTTTCGTCCACTTTAATTCCTTTCTACTTTCTCCACAATTACAATACCACAAGTAACTTCCCCTATGCTTTCCTTGGCTTCATTGTCTGTTTGCTCATTAAGTTGTTTCTAACAAATAAAGAACGAGCCCTTGACCCCTTCCCTTTCGTTATTCGAGAAGTTGAGGAATGCATAAGCGGCAATCTGGCGAGTCGAGGGGCGGGAGATGGCTTGGGTACTGTGAGCATGTGAACACGTTAAATCTGGACATCAGTGGGGCCTTGACACGGCACAGGGATTCTCGACAGTTGTACATGAGAGCAAGTTTTTTAGCGACTCACATTGCTCTGGAAACACTGAATTGCATGCGCCAGACTGAATTGCATGCGAAACACTGAATTGCATGCGCAAGCCTGCTATAAGCAAGGAATGTCCGCAAATGGTGACACCTGGAAAGAGAAACTGAACGGGTTGTCAGCGGATCGTTTTGTGAAGACACAGCCCACTGCAACGAAAGGAAAATGATTTGCTTGTCTACGGCCATCTTTGTGATTCTGGAGCAGTGCACGGCGCAACTCAACACACCTGGCCACTCAAGACCAATTTTGTAGCTGCCGCATTTGTATTTTGCCCCTGGAACGCGATGTCATGATGCTGCCACGGCCCGAACTTCTTCGGCGGTTGAGGCGGTCAAGGTGCGAACCCTACCGAAGCGCTGACAGCCGGCGCGAATCGGCACGACAATCTGCTTCGCTTTGTCTATCGTTCCTAAATGGCGGTACCACTGCAGCGAACCTCAGCGAAGCTTGAGTGCAGTATGAGGGAGGCGACATTAATTTAAGAGTAATTTTGCTTGTTAAACTCCATAGTTTACCTAACACCTTTGCTCTAACTGCACGATAATTAAATGTAACTTCTAAAGTGATAGAGTCAACATATAAGGTCCATCTGTTCCCTGTATGAGCAATGTCACCGTCGTGTATCGGTAGAGCATCCAGCTCCTTCCGTCAAATCCTGGTTGAAGGTGGGTTCGAGTCCGCCTGAGTCAACACTTTTTCAGCGTGAATGCCAGTTCATTTTTTCAAAGGTCCACTTCCGTTACAGGAAGTGCGTCGCTGATTTCTTGGTGGACCCCGGCATAACACACTTTCGTGTTAAAAGAGTGGTGTTACCACATGCTCCAGTAAATAAGCACTTGCAGTGCGTATCACAGCACAGCATTGGCTGTGAGGACCAACAATTACATTTCAGTGGACGACGATATGCTGTTTTCCTCCAACCTCCCAACTGCCGACACTGTGGAAGCAATCAAAGATTAAAGGGACGCTGCAGATGATCAGTAGAGCAGTGACGAAGGGTTTGCAGAGAGTCATGAATACCTGCAAAGCTGTAGTGGCACTTGGTGCAGTGCAGATCTGCTTGACCGTAGTCCCTCAATACTTTTTACTGGTCACGAAACTTCGGGGCAAGTTTGGTATAGCGACGGAACCTCCTGGCAGGGGCACCACTGCAGTCAAGAAGGCCAAGTAGGCTTTCATCCCAGCCGCTTGAACGGCGCATTTTTGGTGCGTTACGAGGTTTCCCTGGCGGAGACTTGCTCTGGTGGCTTCACGGACGTCTTTCAGGGGAGTTTCATATCCTGGTCTCCCTTTGCTTACAGGCAGCATACTCGTACCTGTGGATAGCAGCGGTGTTCCTTTGCTTTCGGTCGTGGCGAAATCGGCTTGCAGCCACGCGCGCTACACTGAGTCAGCAAACACTGTTTCACTCTGTTTGGCAATGCCTTTTTTTTTTTTTGACGCTCTTAATTTTCTTCGAGACTGTTGCCGACGCCAGCGGAAGAACTGGGACCGGGACCAACACTGCCAGTGCACAGCCGTATGGGCCGTCGGAGACGGGCATGCTTCACGCCTCTTTTTCCGAGAAATGTATTGACGCGCGCAACTTACGTGACGGTGCTTTCTCGTGGCGATGTATCCATGCTTTGAAAAAATACTTCGCCTAAACTGTTCACAATGTACGTGACTGAGTTAAAAATTACTTTCCGGTACATTACCGTGTGGCACCGACACCCGGCGTAGGAAATACTGCGTTAGAGGAAAAAAAAATGTAGGTTGCCCGCGCATCGATGGCTTCTCTGTCTCAGGGCGACTGTGTATACAAAACTCTTAAGCAAATGTAACAAGATTACTGTAGTAGGTAATACCTGCACACAAGCAAAAACACTGATGTTGGCCCGCCACGGTGGTCTAGCGATTATGGCACTCGGCTGCAGATCCGAAGCTCGCGGGATTGCATCCCGGCCGCGGTGGCTGCATTTCGATGGAGGCGAAATGTTGGGGCCCATGTACTTAGAGCTAGGTGCATGTAAAAGAAACCCAGGTGGTCGAAGTTATCCCGGAGCCCTCCACTACGGCGCGACTCTCATAATCACAGCTGCTTTGGAATGTAAAACCCCATCAGTCAATCATTACTCACCCTGGTAGCTTGGAAGCTAAGTGTACTGCTAAACATACCTGGCCACAACGCTCGCCTTTCAAAGGGAATGAAGCGCAAAAACGCTTGTGTACTCAGGTTTACGGGCGTGTTGAAGAACCACATGTGTTTTTTTTTTTTTTTTTTTTTTTGCAATATGTTTAAGGGCCCCCGCACGCTGTAAAGTGCCAAGAGATTCAAGGTATTTCACAGTCATGCTGTACAACAGCTCCTTTCACTTGGATGAATATCAAAGAAATGTCTTGTGCGGCTGATAGATCTACGAACCATTAAAACGTTTTAGAACTTCAGTAAAAACCAGTAGGCTCCAAATACTGTATATTTTCATAACAAGCAACTTGTTGTAGGCTGTAAGCATTTTATTAGATGCGAAGCAGCTCTTTGACTAGCCTGTGTAACGTTCTTCGTTTCTGCGTCTGTACGGCGAGGGCGAGGGCAACGCGCTGCCCTCGCCGCAGGTGTTGGAGCGGTGCCAAGTAGGTCACGCCGCAGCTGCGCGTTGACATCACGCTCCCCTCGCAGTGCGCGCTGACGTCACTCTCTCCCTCGCCTGCCGCGCGCTCGCCGCAGCTGCCGCCTCGTCCGTTCGCCCGCAACACCTGCCGCTACCGCCGCTCGCTCCGCTACCGCGACCGACAAAAAATTAACACCATCTTCCCAAAGGGAACCCTGATGGGATGCGAAGCACCCACGTTAGCGCCGTTCAACCCGTGACGCCACCCGTGCGCAACGCTGCTGCTTCGCATCCCATCGGGGTTCCCTTTGGGAAGATGGTGTTAATTTT
Organism: Hyalomma asiaticum; assembly: GCA_013339685.2. Lineage (NCBI taxonomy): Eukaryota > Metazoa > Arthropoda > Arachnida > Ixodida > Ixodidae > Hyalomma > Hyalomma asiaticum. Next base: position 353,467,636 of record CM023481.1, on the reverse strand, counting down.
TATTTTCAAAACGGTAACTGAAGAAGGTATACATACAGGTGCAGAAATATAAATGAATATGCATGATTACATGCTCACAACACATTTTAGAAAAAGAGAAGAACAATTATCGCAGTACTAAAAATAGATAAGGTATAGATAAATAGATAAACAGATGCCCTGTATAACGTGCTCGTCTTTACGAATGACGTCCTCGTTATCGAAATGTTTTTCGCAGAAGCGAACGTTCGGTGAACTAAACAACAACGTACCCGTTTCCTGACGCGGTAACGCTCGTTTCTACTTCTCTCGGCTTTCGGGGTCACTGGGCAACGTGGACAATGACACTTTTTCGACCATTCCTCTGTAGCCGGAGCGCCAATTCGGCACACAGCAAGTCGTCGGCATTGTTTGCCGAGCTGCTGCTAACTATTCATAATATTCTAAAACAGTAAAGGCACAGACAGCACTGCACATTTGCGATAAAACATGACGCTAACACATCACGCCGTTGCCTCGAAGGCCTCGATGAGCACCTTCTTAGCACTGGTGGTACCGTCCCGCAGTCAAAGTCGGCAGCACACAAAGCTCTCCCATAGAGTGACGGAGAAGTTTCGTGACCAGTAAAAGGTATTGAGGGACTATGGCTTGACCTTGTGTTGTTGCATCATGTTGTGAACCCCCACGGTCAGCGGTGGTTGCACCTCCATAAGTGGTACAAAGGTGCAAAGGAAAATTGCATCCTTTTTTTTTGTCTAGGGCCACTTGAGTGAATGAAAATTTTTTGCTTATCTGCTCTTTTAGGGTCACGAAAATTCTGTATGCTTATAAGGAAGGGACCGGTATAGCAAAACATTATCCCACACACTTTGTCGCACAGCCGTATTCCACTGTACTTGGAGCACTTTTATGGAGCCTCTGTGTAGCTTCTAAAGCTGATTGGAGCATCTTTTCTTGAATTTGCTCCTCAAGACTCCATGCCAAAAAATTTGTCAAGTTCCTAAAGAATGCTGGCCACAGTAATACCAAGCAAACAAATTGTCTCTCCTCAAGATGTTCAGAATTTACTACATGTTGGCTTTGAAAGTGAGAGTGGCTTGCTAAAATGCATGAATGTTCAAGTGGTTACCATAGATGTTTGCACTGCTAAAACTAGATTTCAAAAGCAGCTGCAATACTGTGTAAAGATGTCTAGTATTTATGATGTCAGCTGACAGCAGAAAGGAGCTTTTTTCTCAAACTAATGTTATGCCATCGCGCAGGACTTGACTAGCTCTGAAGAGGAAGGTGAAGTGGACGACGAATACACTGCACGTCAAGGGTAAGGTGGCACATCATGATGCAAAACAACTTTGTAGCTGTGGGAACTGCATGACACTGCAGCTGAAAATTAACGAGTTTAGAAAATGGGGTTTCATTTTATAACTCTGAGAAGATATTTATGAAAGAATGCCATTTTTTCATTTACAACACCAGCAGCACAGAAAATTTAATTTGCAGGCCCAATGTTGTGATTCAGCCTACATCCACGTTTTACGCCGTTGGCAGCCAGACAAGGGATGTGTTGTTGTTGCATGCAGAGTTTACTCAATAATGCCAGCAGTGTTTTGGGCAAATCCTGCTTTATTCCTGCATGCATGGACCATTATGGAGACCGACCTCATAGGCACACTTGCTGTATTGACTGATTATTTGTAAACTGAAATAGCTTTCCCCTACCACACATGGAGCAGCTCCTTCACGTGCTTGTAGGGGCTAGACACTTTTCCAAACTTGACCAGGCATCTGCATGCCATCAGGTTCTTTTGCACCCTAACAGTAGGGAGGGATCTTACTGCTTTTACCACCCATAAAGAACTCTTCTGGTTTAAAAGAGTGCGCTTTGGAATGGCTTCTGCCCCTGCAGCCTTCTAGAAACTGATAGCAATGATTCTTTGCTAACTGTTCTGGAGTGTTATTCTCAATCAGTATGTCATTGTGTTCAAGAAGACCATTCAAGGACACCTTGCAAACTTTGAAGCTGTCCTGCCGAAGATCAAGGCAGCAGGCTTCAAGCTGAATAGCAAATGTCTTTTCGATGTTCCATTGCTGACATTCCTTGGGCATTACCCAGGTGAAAATATCGCAACTGGAAACAACTGGGACCAGTTCAAGTGGTTTATGGTCTAATTCCCAGTGGGGACCAGTTGCCAGTGGGTCCCAGCTGGGACCCACTGGCAACTGGTCCTCACTGGGAATTTGACCATAAGCCACTTGAACTGGTCCCAACTGGTCCCCATTGCTACTGCTTCCAATTGGCCCCACTGCCACCCTGGTAGCATAAACCCGACTATAAAACGTCTGTGTCAGGGCTTGTTTAAGCCAAGTGGTTGTCTACAATCCAACTTAAACAAGCCAAGTTGTAGCCATAGAACTCTACAAGCCCTCCTGAAGCCAAGCTAATGCTCCCTCAGTATTCGTCTAGGGGAAGTCTTCGCAAGCACTTCATTTGACTTTGTGTAGACTTTCAAATCGAGGCTTCGATTTTTTTGTGTTTCCAGAAATATGCAGCTGATTAAGCGGAACAATTTCACATAATGTGCATACTGTCCACAAAATGCAGGCTGCCGGCAGAAGTGCACTTTTCATGGAACTTTATGTGCTGCAGGCTATTTAGGAAATATGCACAAATATATGCAGCAAATTTTTTTAGAGCACTGTAGTGAGGTGCCTCTTCCATAGGGATCATATTATTAAAAAAAAAGACCAAAGCACAGCCAAATTTGCAAAATACAAAATTTATTTTTCAAATTACAGTGATCAGGAATGTCCACATGGCTAAATTCTTGCTTTGTCAAGATTGTTCTATGAATTTATGTACAGTAAGACCTCGTTATAACGAAGTTGACAGGGAGCAGTAATTACTTCGTTATAACCACTAGTTCGTTATAACCAATATCAATTTCATTCTGTAGGAATTTCAAGGGGAATGCGATTGCTTCGTTATATCCGATAGTTCATTGTATCCGGTTTTGTTATAACACGGTTATACTGTATACAGAAAGGATGACTCGGCAACCCAATGTGAGTGACGAGGAGTATGTCAGCTGGTGACAGTCCCAGTGGCTTCCGAAGGCTGAAGAACTGCACCAGTAAAAAGAATAATATGCAGGCTCATGCGACAAAAGAAAAACACTAGACGGGCTAAGTGCTATACAGTGACACTTGGCAATGAGCATAATGTACCAAAAAACCATTTGTCAGTGGTTGTCCCAAGGATGTGTACACAACTACATAATTAAGGTAGGTGCAATAACTTAAATACCTAGTTAATTACGTAGGTGAGAATTTCTTCATAAAATAATCAAGCAAAGAACTCAGCACAATATGCTTACTACCTCTTAGGTGCTCTATGTCTGCTCTTCTTCACCAGCCATCTGATGACTGGCGAATAACATGGTTGTTGCCTTTTCCCATCTAAGACCACATCAATTCTGCTGCAGTGCTGAACGACCTGGTAAGACAATGAAAATAGCACACATCAGCTAGTATTATGAGATTTTTTAAACCATTACCTAATACTGACAGCTGCACAAATAATATTGTTACAAAAGTATACTTTTACATGCAAAGTGAAAGCACAAGCAGGTTTAAACCAAGGAGGAAAACCACTCCAGTCCGATCAACGACCAGGCTCGCAACCCCTTTCTATCTCTGGTGTGCACCACCTTGTCGTGAGTAAAGGGGCCCAGGGCACGCGCCACAGGGCGAAGAAAGAGAGATGGCGTGCAAAGTAACCAAGAGGCGCCAGAATGCATGCGCCGGTGACACGCAGGTGTTCGTAGTTGGTTGAAGACGGGCTTCGTGGCACGCGACCCGCGCCACGATGGGAAGTGGAAAAGCGCTGAGCTGGGAATTGTCTGAGTGGCGACCACTGAGGAAGGACGCATCGGCAGCTAAGCTCTGCCGACGGGACGAGGTGTTCGGTTTGGGAGCCGGGACGCTGGTACCCCATCGTGTGGCCGTGGACCTCGATTACGTTCGGGCGAGGCTCTTTGGAGGTCCTGCAGTGGACGGTTCCTGACGCACCGTCAACAATCCCCCTTCAAGGGTCGGCCAGCAGCAATTCACCGGGTCATGCCGCTACGTCGAGCGAAGGACCATACTGGTACTTAGGCCTCCGGGTAGGCCTAACTCGGGGAGACTGGCCACATCATTACTTGAGACCAGGCGTCAGCTACGGCAGCAGACGGTACCTTCCGGCCGACGTAAGGGAGGCCGGCGACAATTTGGAGTAACAAGACAAGGTCCAGACCGGCAACGGACTCTGCCGTGAAGGAAGCATCTCTGACGCTCTGACCACGTAAGAACGTTTCATCCGCTATTCGCGACATCGTCGCCGAAGCCAACGTGGCTAGACCTAGGACTGAGAGTCGCGCCAAATTGAGACTTTAGAAAATATTGGTAGATTAACGAGTCGGGTGCAATTGGTAGTCAATTTTATGTATTAGCCTCTGTGTGTATATATTTTGTTCATTTTTCGGGTTTGCCGTGTGCATGTGTTCATAAAAGTTTTGGTTTGCCGTGCTAAAAACGCTACCGTCATCAAACGTCTCTCTCCCTCTCCAACGCTCGGCATTTCGCCCTCCAAGATCCACGTAAATGTGACACCTTCTTCTCTCTTCTTTGTCTGCTCTTCTTCACCAGCCATCTGATGACTGGCGAATAACATATTTGTTGCCTTTTCCCATCTAATACCACATCAATTCTGCTGCAGTACTGAACGACCTGGTAAGACAATGCAAATAGCACACATCAGCTAGTATTATGAGATTTTTCAAACCATTACCTAATACTGACAGCTGCACAAATACGTAGGCGGAGCCGTTGATACGTTTTTAGGGCTCCAGCATGAGCTTGTTGAGGGTCAGCGTGGAAGTATGTGCAAATGTCGGACCTCATGTGGCTAGGGATGACGAGTAGCCACTTGCGGCCATCCGTGTGATAATTGTGGCGATACAATAGCTCATCCCGTATTGTAAAATGCTTGGCTTGGCGGCGGAGGGCGCGCGGGTATGCAGAAGGGGAGGAGGAAGAAAGAATATTCAGTAGAGAGGCTATCCAAGGGTCTTTCCGTTGCTCAGATGGCATGTCGGTGACGGTAAGAGCAGCCAAAGGAAAGGCACCATTGGTCTGCGGGTCTTCAGGCGATTGCAGGGGAGACCGAGAGAGCGCGTCCGCATCAGAGTGCTTTCGGCCCGATCGGTACACCACGCGAATGTCAAATTCTTGAAGACGAAGAGCCCAACGTCCAAGACGACCGGAAGGATCCTTCAGGGAAGCCAGCCAACAGAGTGCGTGATGATCAGTCACCACGTCAAAAGTCTGGCCGTATAAGTATGGACGGAACTTGTTTATTGCCCACACAATAGCGAGACACTCCTTCTCAGTTACGGAGTAGTTGGATTCAGCCTTTGTAAGGGCACGGCTAGCATAAGCGACGACATACTCTGAGAAGCCGGGTTTGCGTTGCGCGAGTACGGCACCAAGGCCGACGCCACTCGCGTCCGTGTGTAGTTCGGTTGGCGCATTGGGGTCGTAATGGCGCAGAATGGGTGGTGAGGTAAGCAGTTGCCGTAATGTAGTAAAGGCGTCATCGCAAGCTTGAGTCCAATTCGAAAGGTCACCAGGGCCAGCGAGCATCTTCGTAAGAGGTGCGATGATGGAGGCAAAGTTCCGGACAAAGCGACGAAAATACGAGCATAGTCCGACAAAGCTTCGCAGTTCTTTTACTGTAGTTGGTTTAGGAAACTCGGCAATGGCCCTAAGTTTGTCAGGATCAGGAAGAATTCTGGCTTTTGAAACGACATGGCCAAGTATGGTGAGCTGGCGGGCCCCGAAGTGGCACTTCTTAAGGTTGAGTTGAAGGTTGGCGTTGGCAAGGCACTGGAGTATTGTTCGCAGACGAGCTAGATGTGTAGCGAAATTGGGGGCGAACACGACGACGTCATCTAGATAACACAAACATATCTGCCATTTTAGACCGCGTAAAATGCTGTCCATCATTCGTTCAAATGTTGCCGGCGCATTACAAAGTCCAAATGGCATCACTGTGAATTCATACAGGCCATCAGGTGTGACGAATGCTGTCTTGGGACGATCACACTCAGCCATGGGGACTTGCCAATAACCTGATCGTAGGTCGAGTGAAGAAAAGAATTCAGCGCCTTGTAGACAATCGAGAGCGTCGTCGATGCGGGGGAGAGGGTAAACATCTTTTCTGGTGATTTTGTTGAGGCGCCGGTAATCGACACAGAATCTAATGGAGCCGTCTTTTTTCTTGACCAGCACAACTGGGGATGACCAAGGGCTGCAAGAAGGCTTGATGACGCCCCGCTGAAGCATGTCGTTAATTTGTTCGGTAATTATAAGACGCTCCGCTGGTGATACCCGGTAGGGACGTTGGCGCAGGGGGGTGTTGGTCCCAGTGTCAATTCTGTGAACAATAGCATCCGTTCGACCTAATGACGCTTGGGGTAAGTCAAACGAACTTCTAAACTCGTTGAGAAGGGTCAGAAGCTGCGTACGTTGATCCGGAGCGAGGTTTCCGTCAATTGAACGGAGAAATACGTCCGAGGATATGGCTTCGGTAGCAGGGCGAGGTGTTAACGCGTTTATCTGAGGGGTCTGACTGGGCCCGGAAGTATCAATAGGCACGATAATACCATCGTCGACTGACTGAACATGGCCAAGCGTCTCATTACGGTGCAACGTCAGAGGGCATGACGTCGCGTTGGAAACAACTATGCCGGAGGCATCGTGGTGAAGCTGTAGGACGGAAAACGGGAGTGACACGTTGTGGCGGCGACTAAAAACATCTGACGGCGTGAACAGAACCGTACAGTCAGAAAGGGCGGCAGAGTAAACAGGAACAACGACAGCACTACGAGGGGGAACGTCAATGTCAGCAGCCACAACAAGCTTGTCGACACCAAGTACGGAATCATCGGCGGAAGGTGCATCGCAAAATACAGAAAGTTCCACCTGAGCGCGAGCGCAGTCTATGACGGCGTGATGGTGGGACAGGAAATCCCATCCGAGGATCACGTCATGCGAACACGAAGCTAAAACAAGAAACTGGATTGTGTACAACACGTCTTGAATGACGACTCTAGCTGTACATGCTCCAACCGGGCGAATTTGCTGTGCGCTTGCGGTGCTGAGGAGAAACCCTGTAGGCGGTGTTTTGACTTTACGAAGAGAGCGGCAAAGTTTCTGAGTAATCACAGATATAGTAGCACCTGTATCCACGAGAGCAAGTGTTCGTACACCTTCAACAAAAACTTCAATTACGTTTGCGGGGGACAAGCGAGGACTTATACAGGTCGCCGACGACACAGCTCGTGCCTCCGGAGCTGCGACAGTCAGTTTTCCGTCTCATTAGCGCTGGGTCGCCGACGCATAGGCGACAGAGAGCGACGACGCGGTGAGGGTGAGCGGCGGGAAGGGAAGGGTCGGAAGTCGGAATCAGGTCGGAAGTCGGAGTCAGGTCGGAAGTCTGAGTCAGGAGGGGGGCCACGTGCGTAGACTCCAGGCGACGTGTAATGTGGGGGCCGAAAAGAATAGTCGCGGAATCTAGGTGCCCGAGGGGCTGCAGAGAAGCGCCAATAACACAATCGTGCAACGTGGCCCGGGATTCCGCAGGCATAGCATATCGGCCGGTTGTCGTCAGTCCGCCATGGGTTTACGATATGCTGCTGGACACCAGGAAATGGTACCGGTGGCTGCCGAAACGGCTGAGGGGCCAACGCTTGTGGCTGTCGTGGTGGCCTTGCAGCAGCAGCCGCGTAAGTGAGTGGTGCGGCAACAGGTGCAGGCTGAGGAGCGGGTGGCAGCGCCTCGGAAACCTGCTCCTGAATAGCTTCTCTGATAGACGGTGCGAGACCGCGCATGGGCACTTCTGGCTTCGGCATATACGACACACAGGAGAGCTGCCGTGCCACCTCCTCCCGCACGTATTCTTTTATTTGCGACAGCAGCGTACTGTGGTCTCCATCGATGGTTAAGGCGTTGAGGTCGTCCGTCGTGGTAGGCCGCCGAACTAAAGCGCGCTGTTTACGCAGCTCGTCAAAGCTCTGGCACAAGATCGTAAGCTCAGCCACGGTCCATGGGTCCTTTGCCAGCAGCATTTGAAAGGCATCGTCGTCAATGCCTTTCAAAATGTGCTTAATCTTCTCTTGCTCTGGCATTGATGGATTCAAGCGCCTGCAGAGGTCGATAACGTCCTCGATGTAACTGGTAAACGTTTCCCCCTGCTGCTGTGCTCGTGCACGGAGGCGCTGTTCGGCGCGTAGCTTGCGCACGGCGGGGCGGTCGAACACCTCTGCAAAGCGCTTCTTGAACGCACTCCATGTAGCGATGTCGGACTCGTGGTTGTGGTACCACAGGCTTGCTACGTCTTTTAAATAGAAGGGCACATTTTGCAGTTTAGACGGGTCGTCCCACTTATTGTGGCCGCTCACCTTTTCGAATGTCGCCAGCCAATCTTCCACATCGTAGTCGTCGGTCCCGCTGAAAAAGGGCGGGTCGCGTTGCCGCAGCGTGCCGGTTACGATGACAGGCGGAGGTTGGGGGAGAGCTGGCTGGGCGGGTTCGTCTGCCATTGTCGGGATAGCAGGTAGCGTCCGACTTCGTAGTTCCAGGTTTGAGGTACCCCGCACCTCCACCACTTTGGAAGGGGGTTTATTGGTTTTAGATAGCGTATGGACAGGCGGTGCGACGATGGCAGCAGCCGTAGTTCTGGACAGCGTCGTCAGCTCGAGATCAGGGCTCGTGCCTCTTCCTCAGACCGTGTCCCACTGCACTGCGGAGGTTCGTGCTTCCCCACTACAATATTGTTACAAAAGTATACTTTTACATGCAAAGTGAAAGCACAAGCAGGTTTAAACCAAGGAGGAAAACCATTCCAGTCCGATCAACGACCAGGCTCACAACCCCTTTCTATCTCTGGTGTGCACCACCTTGAATAGCAGCGTTGTTTCCAGGGTAGACTCAGTTCGCCGAACAAGCTAATGGTGGTTTATGTAGCCAACAAATCCTACATTTTTCACAAATCAGTTCTGCGTATTACTTCAATGTGCAAGAGAAGAGTGCCACTCACTGCAGCTGTGCGTAATATTTTTCCTTTAATAAATGGAAACTCTCCACAAAAATATTTATTCTAAATACTGCATGTTTTCTACAGTAATAGTCACTGCACTGATGAGTTCCCACAGCTACCCTGTAAACGTACCTTCAGTGATGCTGCAGACGTGCCAGTCCCTGGGGCTACCCTTCTGCCGCTGGCCTAGAGTGGTGAAGTTTGCTTCCAAGCAGTCTGTGAGAATGGCGCACAGAATGCCTGTTGTTAGGCTCTTTAATACTGGTGTCACACGGGCGTTTCGAAGGCCTTCGAACCGATAGTCAATCGACTCAAAGGTCAAGTTTGAGCTGCTACACGGGCGGTTTCAATGGCCGTTGAGTCAATAGTCTATCGAGTCAACTGAGCAGCCCACAACTCCTTTGAGATTTCGAAGGCCATTGAACGACGGAAGCAGAAGCGGCGCGAACTCCGAGACTTGGCACACCGGCAACTCCCGCGCACGTTAGTTTCTGAGGCAATGGCCCTATTTATGTCGTATCAAAAGTAGAATGTCACGCATGTGAAAAATACTGAAAACGTGCCGACAGGTCAACGCTCTCGCTTTATTGCATTTGTTCTAGAACGAATACGCCGTCACTGGTATAAAAAACAAACGCCATGTAGCTGGTGGGAAACACTGCGTGTTGTGCCATCTGGTGCCTATGAATCAAACTATTTTTGAGGCTCACGCTAGGGACTTAGGCTTAGCAGCGTCAAAATCGGCACGTTTTCTGAATAACGGCTGCAAAACGTCGCACATACTTTGTCCCTTTTGGTACATGGGATTCAGAAAAAGCTCAATTTAAAGTTTGTTTCTTGCCGTCGGTGCGAATAGCAAGCAACTAGTGCGAATCAGAATTGAAGCGGGTGCTTTGGTTGCCGCCATGTTGTGAAATCACTCGGCGACTCAACGGCCGTTGAAAACTGCCGTGTAGCAGCGCCAGAATGTACTTTGAGTCGATAGAATTGTGGGCTTTTCGAAGGTCATCGACTCGAAGGCCTTCCAATGTGCCCGTGTGACACAGGTATAAATCCTGGGCCACAATATGTGAGAGTCACCGTATCTGCAGAAAAAAAGGACAGGAGGCACCTGAAGCTGACAGTACTGATCAGAAAAAATGGCAACGTGCTACACAAAAATACAAGAGAGATAAGGACAGAGTGTAGGCTACTATCTGCCGTGAATCACACAAAGCCACCACATATGGGCAAACTGATCAACACCCACATTTGCAAGAAATATGGACACTAATTTTTCCATCACTAAAGAAAGTGCACACACCGCATGTTTATTTGTAAAAGTTTTTTTTTTTTTTTCTACAGGGGAAAGTATAAAGCTCACCTTGAAACCACATGAAAACAACAGACAAAAGAGCATGCCATCAGTAAAAACAAAATCAATGGCAATGTTACCGCGGCCTTTGCGAATCAATACAAAAGAGCACACGAAAAAAAATGAGTACACGAACCTAAACCTTATGGAAAGCTATCGAGAAAAGCAACTTCCCTGTCTCAAAGTACAATAAAAAATGTGCTGAAGCACTTGTGATAATGTTGCCGGGTGAACCAAATTCTATCGTGCACTTTAGTCATGACCTTGATTTCATCAAACTCCAGTGTTTGCTTAGACACTGGCAAACATTATTACTCCTTACAGCCACTGTTCTCACATGCCTTCATTAATGCAACACACCTTTTGCAATGGCATACCCGCAGGGAGAAAGAATTTTAGGCATTTAGCTCTCCAGTGATCACCAGATTTATATCACACCTTTTGCACCAGGCAACATTATGACACACAACGGTGCCAATTCTCACAATTTCCCTTTGTTTTCACATTGCTTAGCTCCTTTCATTTGGAAGCATCACAAAGTCTATGTACAGTAAAGAGAGGTTTGAATATATAGCCACACACAGCTGGGGATATGTGACAAGATAATGACAGTGACCGGCACAGCAGTTCGTATTTACGCAGTATCAGCATCTGTGGTTCCAGGTGTAACAATCTTACATTGAACACATGAGGCTCAGAGCGATGAATCATCCTGTATATATAAAAGTGACCTGAACTTAAAAGCCTATTACATTAGTGGCATGTTCACAAACCCATATGCGAAGCAAGGAAACCGTGAACCGCAGCAGTGCACTAATAAACACGCAAGGCCTTTCAGTGCCTATGTACAGAATTTTTATTTATTTGTTGCTTACTGCCTCCCTATTTTATAGGCTTCGGGCAGTTCTGGGGGCATGGATGCTACACAAAACAAGCTTAGTGCTTAAAGGGCCACTAAACAGGCTCCCACTTTTTTTTAAGCCGCCCAAACAAGCTAACTCAGTCATAGAGAAGGTTGCGGCGATCACATTCTGCGAATATGACAGCGCTGCGCGCCACACAGACACCGTATTTCAAAAAACAATTCCCGCGCCTCTTTCCTGTGATTGATCAGTCGTCCTCGCATCCTAGGTGTTGTCACGTTCTACCGCGAACAACTTTGCGCAGTTGCAGCTCGTTGATTGGTCGAAACCAGGTCTATGTCAGATCCTGTGGCCATCCCACCGGGGTGAGCGCCGGAGCAGCGCCGGCCGGAGCAACCGGAACTGCAGCGCAAGCGTCAGCGACGTCAATCGCTCACGTCATGTCACGTGTCAAAAGTGGGCGGAGTCACGACGGCGCGCCACGCCTACCGGGCTCCTCGGCAGAGTAGGGTGGGGAGGCCGACCGAGAAAACGAAACCGACGCAAGCAGCCACTTAAACCCGTGTAACTTCTGTATTATTGCACCTATTCGCAAAATTCTTGTGGGAGCATGTTCACATCACACAGGAGCGCAGTTATATCTTTAAAACAAATTTTGGACCTCGGGGTTGTTTAGGGGCCCTTTAAGCAAAGCGAAATTGTGTAACAAAAATAAGGCAATGGGAAAGCACACGTGTGAATGCATACACGCAAAGCCCAAAGCAAAAAAAAAGGAAAGATCACTGCACACAACAAACACATCAGACGCACAAATTCCCAATATATACAGGGAATTCGTGCATCTGATGCCCATACTGTGTAAGCCAAAATTTGTTCACGCTATTTAACACGTCAGTGCGGAGTAGACACAACTCACTTGAAAAGAGGTTGTGTTCATTTGTTCCCTGCTTCTTCCTCCTTCATGGTGATTTGTTGCACTCTTTTTGGGTGGTGCACTTCGTTTATGAAGCCTGCTAGCTACCTCAGTTGTCCGCGGGATTTTCCGGCAGTCACATTATAACCGGTCTTTCATCTAAAGGAGCTGCACAATAAGTGGTATGCATATATATGAAGCTCTATGGGAGGATAAATGGGGTCAGAAAAAACCGCATTATAACCAGTCGTGCACTATAAGCGGTTATGTTGTAAGTGGTCTCAGCTGTAATGACACATTAGCCACCACACAAGTTGTGGGTATTCGGCTTGCTGCGTCCCATCCTATAGTTAAAGCAGTGCAGATGAAGGCGTCGAGAAACAAAGGAACAAAAATTTATTCATCGACAGTGGACTGTTCGCTCACATTGCCACGCTGCCACAGTGGCAGTATGACGATGTGAGTGAATGGCAGTGACCAACAGCAGAGCATGGCAGCGAGGCAGCAGATTTCTGGATGAAAGAACAGCACTGATCAACCAGGCAGGCGTGGCAGCATTCCAGCATCGAAGGTAGCCAAAATCCAAGAAGAACGTGTCCCCCAGGCAGTGCGTAGGCTGCCGCTTATGAAGCCTACAAGTGGGGCATACACATCACTGCGCACTTCTTGGTGCTATCAGCTGATAGCCGGCACGCGTGACTCCCGCAAAGTTTATTTCCAAAGGGATCAAGCCATTCTTCAGCATTCACAATGACATGCAGCTTCATGCTCAACGACTTGTCATACCTTCATCCTTTTCTGCCGAGGACATCGCCACTGCACATGAGACTCACCAGGGCATTGTGTGCACAAAAGCAAGACTTCGCAAACAGTTCTACTTACCTTGGATGGACAACGAATTCAATACAGTTGTAAAGAACTGTCATGTGTGCTTGGAAGCAGACAAATCTGCTGAAATCTCACCAGCACCCATGCAGCTCATGCTTTGGACTGAATGACCGCTGCAACAACTTGGTATTGACATTGTTGGGCCCCTGGAACATGAACATTCGAACACGTCCATCAGCACGCGCTTCGATTGCCTCTCCAAATGGCGAGAAGCCTATTTCTGCAGGAACGTGTCCACCAGCGTAGTAGAAAGAATTTCTGAGGAGTGTATTCTCACGAGAGGGCTGTTTTGAGGAGATAGTCACAGACAGTGGGAAACAATTCACTTCTCATGAGTTTACCAAGTATCTTCAAGATCAGGCCATGCGGTTGTCTCATCCATCAGTCTATTACCCTTAATCTAATTGGACAATAGAGCATTTTAATCACACTCTAAATAACTACCTACAGGTGTGCCTTCTAAAGCGACAACCACTTTGTCAAACCACCATAGAGTACCTGGGCATCTATAGATGCACTCCCCAGGGAATGATTGGTGTTGCCCCAGCAGTCTTGTTGCATGGTCAACTGCCCACAGCAGGGTTGGATGTGGTTGGCTTTTCTGCATCACGCTTCAAGCAAGACCTAACCAAGGAACTTTCCAGACTATGACAGAGGGTCAGGTGACAGCAGCAGAGCAGCAGACAGTACACTGATTGTAGAAGAGCTGCAAAAGAGACAGCCATTCAAGCAGGCAATTTCGTTTGAGTTAGGAAGCCCTTGATTCGCTTTAAAGGAGACTTTGTCTTTTTACCACCGACCAAAGTTGTGAGGAAACCAGGGCCTTCCTCTTTCCGCTTACTGAATGGTAGGACCTGGAACGCCTCAAAGCTTCTTAAGGCACCGCAGATAGGTAACCTTCGTCCTTGTGAGCAGTCAGTGGAGCCGCTGCCATTTCCAGTCGAGCCTGCTGCACGAGTTCCTGATGCCATGGTACAGCCGCCGCTGACTCCTACTGCTGCTGTGCAGAGACCACCTGCTGCCATGGTGCACGCGTCTCTGTCCGGTGGACCACAGCCTCCTGTAGGGCAATCCACCACCAGTCGAACGGCTGGGCAGCCACAATGAGAATGCAAACGACCATTAGAAGAGCGATGAATATGAAGCGCTAGAAGAAACCATGAGGAAACGATCAGTGTGGTTGAAGGACTTTGTGCCAAAATAGAACTTGTACAGCTATATTTTATGTCAACCACGTGCATGTTTCGTGCTAATACAAATGTTTGCTAATGTCAGTGTAATGAAGGAGCGACGTGACTCGCACACATTGGCTACATAGGACTTTTTGAGGGCCTAGTTGGTGCATACTGTCTAAAAATTGTTTAGCGCAGGCAAAGAACGGAGCACACAAGAGAGGTACACAGCGCTTGTCCCTTGTGTACCTCTCTTGTGTTCTCCGTTCTTTGCCTGCGCTAAACAATTTTTAGACACATTGGCTACGTGTTGCATACTGCTCTTTAACAGACGTTCCACAAATATGTACAAACACCAGGACACAGTGTTGCCAACCTAAACACTGAAACTGAAAATACAGCTATGTACAAGATACAACATACAGTGGAACCCCGTTCATACGTTTTTCAGCGGACCAGGGGGAAAAAACGTAACAGCCGGGAAAACGCAAGAGTGAGGAAAGCTCCGAAGATGAGTGATAACAGGGCCTCTTTGACTTCAAACAATTTATTTCAGCAAGGTGAGCCATCTAGGTCGTCGCCGACCGATAATTGGGACAGCCGCGCGGTACCGCCAATGCCCCCATAGACTTAATGTGTTAAGAAGACCGATATTTCGGACAGTTTCCAGCTCTAAATTCGACAATTCGGACTCCGTCCGCGGCTGTCGAGCGCAGTGAATGGGCCGCCATTATAGCCTCCGGCGCACAGGTGAGAAAGTATGGCCTCAGAGATTACAATCAAAACTGTGATCATTGAGGCTTAGTTCCAGCGTGACGCGCCAATTTTGGAGGCAAGTCGTCCCGTCATTGCGATCACCGCATCCCGGTCGCGTGGGGTCCTGCGATCGCTCTATAGCGTTTTCACGTTCTGTCTTCAGTGCTTGTTTACCATATTTACCCGCATAATTTGTGCCCTCGCATAATTTGCGCTCGCCGTCCGGCCTGAACCAGCTCGCCAGCGCGCGCGCGGACAGACTCGACAGCTGCGTGGTCATGCCCCTTGCTGCGTAGGCGAGCGCAGTCATACGCAAAAGGGGCTGCGAGCGCGATGTCCCTTTTCCCGATTCTTTTCACCGGAAGCCCCCGGAGCCCAAAGTATGGTCACTAAAATAAAAAAGCACGCGTGTGGGGGCGACAAAAACGGCTGAAGCAGAGGTCAAACGCGCCCGGCCCATCTCCGTCGCTCGGAGGCGATAACATCACCCCTATCGGGACGCCTGCCGTCGAACCGGGGAGGAAACGCCCCGCCAGTCTTTAACGAGCATGAAAAGACGCAAAGGCAGGGGGGGGGGGGGGGGGTAGTGTCGCTCGGCTGCCGAGCGATCGCATGGCTGCCGAGATAGCACTGGCGCTATCTCGGCAGCCATCGGCGGGCGGTGATTCCTGCAAGCGTGAACAAAACTGTCAAAAGTCAAATCAAAATAGCGTTGCCCGGGCGGGTACGGCGTGCCAGGTTGCAACGCATCCAGGCCCACAGTTGCGACGTAACAGCAGGGTTCACAATACATGGGATCCTATCGGAGCTATGCCTGGACCGATGAAAAACAACGTAACAGCCGGGAAAACGCAGCAGTGAGGAACGTAACAGCGGGGTTCCACTGTATTATTGCGATAGCAATTATATGGACAGTCTTGGCTGGTTTTTGCCGTCCCCGTCGCCGCCGTCATGAACCGTATATGTATAGGTATGTATATATATATAAAAATCCCAAAGAAAAATAATTCAAATAAATGCTCCCGAAGCGCGGAATCGAACCAGGGACCCCTCGCTCTGCAGCGCGTGGCGCTAACCACTACGCCACGAAGAGCAGATCCTTCACGGAGCGAACGGCGAGCCTTATATACACACGCTTTACCGCTGGCAGGACTCAGAGACGCCAGGCGCTTATAAGCGTTTCTCCATTACCGGCGAGATGGCGCGAGGAGTGCAACGGCCGCATTTGCAACAGGAGTGCTGTTCAAACTGAGAGTATCCATTGTGACAGCTTATTCGCACTCGTTCGGTGTATATCTGTGCGTTCGTTTCGTGCGTTCGTTTCGCCTGTGCTTCACTTGATAGTTCGCGCTCATCTTCTGTTTGTTCATTGAGTGGCCTCCTTTGAGCTCGAGGGACGCGCTGGAAATTTCAAGCTGCCTTCACACTCTTCGTGTTGCGGTCCCCTTTGTTGCTGTCGCATTCATTGCTTCGCCCTTGCGGCGAAACTGTGAGTTTTTTTCCTTCCCTCAATCATCATCATCATCAGCCTGTCTATGCCCACTGCAGGGCAAAGGCCTCTCCCATGGATCTCCAATTATCCCTGTCCTGTGCTAACTGGGCCCAATTTATCCCCACAAACTTCCTGATCTCATCTGCCCACCTAACTTTCTGCCGCCCCCAGCCGTGCTTACCTTCTCTAGGAATCTACTCTATTACCCTTAATGACCAACGATTGTCTTGTCTTCACATTACATGGCCCACCCACGCCCATTTCTTCTTAATTTCTATTAATATGTCCCTAACATGCGTTTGTTCCCTAACCCACTCTGCTCTCTTCTTGTCTCTTAAGGTGACACCTACCATTTTCCGTTCCATAGCTCGCTGCATCGTCCTCAATTTAAGCTAACCCTCTTAGTTAGCCTCCAAGTTTCTGCCCCGTAGGTGAGTACCGGTAAGATGCAGCTGTTATATACTTTCCTCTTCAGAGACAATGGTAAGCTACCATTCTTTATCTGAGAATGCTTGCCGAATGCACTCCACCCCTTTCTAATCCTCCTAATTACCTCAGCCTCATTATTCAGATCAGGGGTCAATACCTGGCCTAAGTAGACATATTCACTTACTACTTCCAATGCCTCGCCAGCTATCTGAAATAACTGTACTCGCCCCAGGCTATTGACCATTACTTTAGTTTTCTGCATATTAATTTTCAGGTCCACTGTAATACTTTGCCTGTTAAGGTCAGTAATCATGCTTTGTAATTCATCTCCCAAGTTACTTAGCAAGGCAATGTCATCAACGAATTGGAGGTTACTGAGGTATTTCCCATTAACCCTTACACCCACCTGATCCCAATCCAGAGTTCTAAATACTTCTTGTAAACATGCTGTGTAACATATGTAAACCTTATTTTGAGCGCAACCACACGACACACCCACACACACCCACACACCCAGGCATCAACCACGCACAGCGCTGATGCCTGGGTGTGTGGGTGTGTGTGTGTGTGGGTGTGTCGTGTGGTTGCGCTCAAAATAAGGTTTAGATATGTTCTACCAACTAGCCCAACAACAAGTTCTTTTAGAATGGTGTGTAACATTGGAGAGATTGTGTCCCCTTGTCTTACGCCCTTCCTTATAGGCGATGCGCAAAGCGCCGACGACGCCATCTGCCGCCACGGCTCGGAAGCGTTGGTGGGTCCGGGCCAGCAGTGTTCCCACGAGCGTGTACACGAGTGCACGGATGGATGTGTTTTCATCGTGATTTAACGACTCTGTCGGGCTTCAGAGATGTCGAAAAATAACTGCTGTGTTGTCGGCTGCTCAAACAAACACAAAAAATCGCCAGGAACGCACTTCTACAGGTTTCCGGTGCTATTTCATGAGCGAGAGCTACGGCGGCGGTGGTTTGCGGCTGTACGACTCAGGTCAGCAATCGCGCTTTGTTTACGGCAGTGTTAGAACGATTACCGTGTTTTTATTTTTCCATTTATGCCGCTACGTCTTCAGCAAACGCTACTACGTTTTGTAATGTATAAAAACCCTGTGTCCCTGTGCGGCACATGAGCCGCACAGGGACGCTGTCCAAGCGTCCTCGGACTTGGACACCGCCGTCGGGAGGACAGAGCCCACCGTATTTTCCGCGGCCGCTGACCATGGTTACCCGAATGCCTCGGTCGGTCAACTCACCGACGTCATGCGGGCCATGTCGTTGCTATTCGAGCAACTGAATGTCTTCGGCATGGTAACTCCCGGATTATCTTGTGCGGCATCACCATCGCCGAGTGCATGTATGATCCCGGAGTTCCATGCTTTCCAGGACGACGCGATCCTCTGGATCAATCACATCAACCATCTCGGGACTCAGTATGCCTGGTCGGACCAACAGAAATTTCAGGTGGCCCTCAGCCACCTTGGAGAACGTGCCGTGGCCTGGCATCGCTACCAAGGCGTTAGGCAGAAGACCTGGCAGGAATGGTGTGTCAAGTTCATCGCGGCTTTTGGCCCGCTTCCCCATGTCCATGCCAACAGTCCCTTGAACTACACTACCGAGGAAGCAGCTCAGGAGGAGCGCTACCTCGAGGCTGTGGCTTCGGACTGCAGCTCATCGCCAGAGAGCATCAGGGCCTGCCCTTACGTGCTGATCGGTCCCGGGATTTGTTCTTCGACTCAGCTTTCAACACAAGAGACTGAATTCCAGCCACGGCGCCGGACCCTGTTTACACTGGTGGTCCTGCCCAGCCGCCATGTGAGTCAGATGCCATGGACCAGCCATCTCTAACCACTTCCATGGCGCCCCCTGAACACCGTGCGCATCATGAAACGTTGTTGTTCGCCGAGGAGCCTCACTCTGACCTGTGTGGAGGTGATGCCGTCCAGGGAACGTGCCAAGGAGGCTCGCGGTCACGCCCCCGGTCGTTGGGGCAGTCATTGGCCGAGCGTGCTGGGGTTCCCGGTTCGCCCTGCGGTGCCCTTCCAGGGGGTGGCAGTGTCTGTGCCGCGGATGAGGCCGCTTTTGTCGGGGACCCGCCACTGCAGCCAGGGTCTGCTCCTGGCTTGGGCGTCGCGCCCGCACCCCGGGACTTGGGCGCCTCTCCTTCGGGAGGGTTGTCGTCGGGGTCCGTTGGTTCAGCCTACTTTCAGGAAAGTGCTACATCACTTTCAAGGGAAAGACAAGGCACGCGTGAAGGGCCTGCAAAACTGCGCCTTAGCAGCCACTGCCGCCCGCTTCTGTCTTCAGGAAGTCACCCCGTTAAATCGCAGCGTGGCCGAAACCTGCAGCGACCACCACGAGCCAGCCAGTGTCGCCCACCCGAACTTGGTTTGGCGGCTCAACAGGGCTTGCTGCCTTGTGGACAAGAACGACCGCGTCGACACAGTCAATGTCGCCCGCCGGAGCCATTGCTAGCAAGTTTCCGAGTGAGTGCTCGGCGTTTCCGGGACCGCCCGCCACGGAACAGTCAGTGCCGGCCACCAGAGGCTGTCTTCGCAGCTCTCAAAGCCAAGTCGGGGCTACGTCGAAACCGTCCAGCGCGACACAGTCAGTGCCGCCCTCCAGAGACAGTTTCGCCCGTTACTGTCACTCGCAGTCGTGGCCGAGTGTAATGTATAAAAACAGAGAGCTCGCCGTGCCGAAGACGCTCGCGCTAGAGGAGCGAAGTGCAAGAGGAGCAGATGAAGAGAAAGACGAGGAAGTCAGAATAGAACAGCCGGCCTGCAGCTAAGGCGCTGTGTCTACGTCTCTCTTCTTTACAGTTTACACTTGGTCGCCTCGCCTGCATTGTAGACGCTACAATGCACATGAGCTTGTTATTACTGATAAGACGCGGTGCCTAGGCTCTCTTGAAAAATGAATGGCGCGAAGCGCAATGCCAGAGAATGTGGGGCAGGTGACGGCTCCTTTACAAAAGCGCCGTGGAATCACACGTGTGCTGCACGAAATCGGCTGCATTCTACCTATTGATGGCACTGGAATGCGATCACCGGTGCAGAATGTTCGCTGTGCGCTCGCCTCAACTATATGCATATTGGCTGTAAAACATGGCACCTGTGCGCATTGAAGGCTTTGACGATCAAGTAGAATCTAACGCCATTTGGCGGTAATAGCTTGCAAAAAACCTAGCAAATACGTAGCCAATGTGCTATGACAAGCAAGGTGACCGCCAGCTCCGTAGTGACTCAGTCTCGCGCCACTAGCGCAAGCTGCCGAGATATATTTCACAAGTTTATCATGCTGGTTTCAACGTTTTACCAACGCTGACCCTTCGCGTGGCCGCACCCGTGAAATCCATGCGCCAGTGCGACAGCGATCCCTCAAAATCTACTATATAAACACATGGCACGTAAACAAAGCTACTGTGTCGAGAAAAAAACGTTCGTTCACGCGTCTATGCATGCAAGCATTAGTGATCGGGACATTATAAAGAAAGTGGTGTGATGAGCTCCACTTCGTAGGGAAGCTTGTTGACACTTAATAGAATGCTTTGTTGGGTGCGTTGGTTCAATAAGGGGCACATTTGAGCGCAAAAAAGGACGAAACACAAGGAAAAGAAGACGACTACACGAGTGCTCACTACCAACTGTTTTTATTCAGAAAAAACATGAGAATGTAAAGCTCAGTCTTTTTTTACGCTCAAATATATCCCTTGTTGACGCTTGTCTATGGCAAACACTGGTGACAATGTCGTCCCACAGAACTGTGACATCGAACACATGTCCACTATTATAAAGTGCGGCTCCTTTCCGCACACTATCGCCGCAAAAGTAATTATCTGGGTCATGCTTGCAGTGAAATGAGGCGTCTGCTACGCGACCCACCAGCGGTTCCAATGGCTGCCGCTACGCGGCTTTCAGTGGTGCCCCTATAGGCGCTGCGCATCGCGTATAGGTATTTTGCTGCTCTCCTTATGGAGGACTATGGTGGCTGTGCATTGTGACTTGGCAACGCTGGCCATGTCCGTCATGTTATTCAGGGCACAGTCGTGAAATCGTCTGCTAACGCCACCATTAGGATAGGCTGGAAGGCTGTCGTTGACAGTGCTTTCGGACCAAGGAAACGCAGCAGTTTCCTGTGACATCCAGCTATGAAAGGTCAGTGGAGCTCACTGTGCTATCAAAAGTCGATGACAATGCAATAATGAGATCTTGCACGCTTAAGCACCCACCCGGAAGGCAGCTGCTGGAGGTGTACTGCTCCTCAGCCCAAAGTACGGTCGCTAGAATAAAAGCACGCGAGTGGGGGTGACGAAAACGGCTGAAACAGAGATCAAATGAGCCTGGCCCATCTCCGTCGCTCGGAGGGCGCATGCGATAACATCACCCCAATCGGGACGCCTGCCATCGAAGCGGAGAGGAAATGCCCCACTCGTCTTCAACAAGCATGAAAAGACGCGAAGAGGGTGTGGGGGGGGTCACTCGTCTGCCGAGATAGCGCTGGCGCACGCATGATCTCAGCAGCCATCAGCGGGCGGCTCGTAAACCCTTCTACGTGCTGCGCTCTCAGTGCAAAGACTGCGAAAAGCGTCCCTGGAGCAGCCGTATTCTCTTACACCAGTGTTTTGGTGTGTTACGTGAGATCGTATCCAAAAGCGTTACCATATGCCGCATGCGTTACATTACACGTTACTTCGAATGTGTTTGCGAAATCTCCGTGTAATTTGCACACCCCCTTTTCGGGGCTCTAAGATCCCGAAAAAAAGTGCGCAAATTACACGAGTAAATATGGTATGTCCACCTGTTGTAAAAAAGAAAAAAATCATCCGACAAGAGTGTTAAGAAACGCGCCTTCTACCGGGACCTTCTACAAACAATGCTTTACCCAGAGGCCAGCGAATGCACTTTGGCCTTGGCGGAGGTGCCCGGCGGTTCACCGGCTTTGGAAGCAAATAGGTGGCACAAAAATGTGGCCTTGGTGTAGTGTTATGGCTCCTGATAAGTTGGTGCAACTTTGTTCTGAAGTCAGGAGAGCTAAGAAGCCACGTTCTAAGAAGCGCCAAACCACATTTATGGCGTACAGAACAGGAGTGGTGTACACCATTCCGCTGGCTTGTGGTGACTTGTACATTGGCCAAATGGGCAGATGCATTAATGTACGAATGGTGGAGCTTTGTGCATGTGTTAAGTCACTGGCTGGCTTTGGCTGTTTGGTTAAACACTGCAAGGAGTGCAAGGGCTCCTTCTCGATATATGTCGCCACCTCTGTGACACATGTCGGAGGGCAAGTCAGAAAGCGTGAGAGTTGAAGCACTAGAGATTTCCAGGGCAGGCGACACTTATGTAAGCACTCCTTCTATCACATTGACGAAGAAGGAAAGGGATTATCTTAGTTTAAGAGACAATGTCTGATGGGCAAAGAAGGTAGGCGGCGCTTCTTTTGTAAAAAATCTGTAGATTGTGATGTCACACATGTGCGTGCGCAATACAATGTTCATAATGTATGGTGTATTGAATGTGCTTAAACCACGGTGGAAGTCCAGCATTTGTCCTCTACTCTTGTTTGTAAATCGACCTATTTTTGTTCGCTAGAAAAAATATGGTGTCAATTTGTCATTACCAACTAGCCAGCTAAAAAATTAATCAGGACCATGGCTGCACAGGGCAACCCAGTGTCGGTAGGAATGGATCCGGTGAGGTGATGCTGGTGAAAGGCATCAGGTTGGCATGGCTGGTTATTACGTGGGAATCACTTCAGAATTGGCAGCTCTAAAGCATGAGTTGCATGAGGAGCATGAGTTGCATGCTACGCGTTTTGTTAATGGGATCTATACCAAAATTGCTATGGCACAACACGACTGCATGACGAACGTAAATGACAGGTCATAACATTACAATCATGACACGCATGTCATGACACGCATGACAGTTGTGATGCTCTTGCGGCCGTTTCGTTAACTTTGTATGTACTAAAATCGGTACAGCGAGACAATGCAGATACATTTTACGTTCCTGATCCGTGCTTCGCATTTCCTTGATTCCCACTGCACGTGGGATCTGGCATTTTTTTTGCTTGAAATATCAGGGGCACATGACAGAACTTGTGATCAATGTGTGCTGTTCTCATTGAACAAAACACCGATTGTAAACATTTGAATATAAAAAATGGTATGGGCAATTCCACTTGATAAGAACACCATATTGCCTCAAATTGGACCACTAATGGTAACATGGGCTCTGATATATTGGCACATGCCTTCATGCATGAACCGCCGATGCTGGCACATACGCTTTTTTTGTGGAAGAAGGGGAGAACATTGCTAGTCAAACTCAAGAAAAGACGTGGACCCCAGGCTGTCCTATTGCGTCCGTGACATTACTGGCGGTGGTGCCGGGTATATGCTCCAACGCTCCGAAGCTTCTACCATCGCTCCTAGCGTCTCAGAGACAAACTCAGCTAAAACAGCCAGGGACAGCCGCTGTCTCCAAGGGCTGCCCCTTTAATTCGGTCCTTTGTCATCGAGGCTAGAGAGGATGTCTACAGCGAGCCAGGCAAGCCAAATCCGTGATACTCGATCTGCCCTCCCATATGTCCTTCATGCGCAACAGGCACCTAGATCGTTCCATGGCGACATTTTTGAGGATTTGAAGACTGGCTTGACCACTTCGACAGGGTCGCCAGCATCAGTGAATGGGATGAAGCTCGTAGGCTACAAAGCGTTTACTTCGCATTGGGAAATTCTGCGAAGACGTGGTACGAGAACCATGAGGGTTCCTTCATGATGTGGGCAGATTTTAGATACGAGATCCGCAATGCGTACCGCACCGCCGAAAGGAAGGAAAGGGCTGAACAGGCCATCTCATGCAGAAACCAGCGACCGAACGAGACGGTATCGATGTTCGTCGAGGACATGCTTCGTCCTTTCAGGCGCGCAGACCCTGCCATGTCAGAGGGCAAGAAGGTATGACATCTGATGCGCGGGGTAAAGGAACAGCTTTTCGCCGGACTAGTACACAATCCACCAACTACCGTAGCATGCCCTTGCGGAATTCATATGAAATATTTTGCATGAGGAACTCCATTAACTACAAGCGGTCTGACCATAACCACACGTGTCAGCCCTTACTGACGTCATCCGGAATGAAATCCGACAGGCGATGCAGCCACTGACACCACTGGCGCCGTCATCTGAGGTGCCCGTCTTAACATATGCGACGGCAGTCCTTGCACCTGCACCTATGGCTGCAGGTCCCATCGTGTCGACGGTAGACCAGCAGACGACGCACCGATTCCCGAACGCACCTTCGCATCTGCCACCTGCTTCAAGATTCTCGCACACACCGATGTATCAGCCGTCAAGCTCAAGGCAAAGTCCCAGTAAGGCAAACGTATGGTGTACCTCAGATAACCGCCCGCTCTGCTACCACTACGGTGAAGCCGCTCATGTGTACTGTGAATGGGCTTACCGTCAATTAGGTCTGTGTGGTTTCCACCCTGACGTGCACTGTCCTCATTACGGTGAGCGTCCACATGACATCAGTGTATCTGATGAGCCAACGAATGCCATTGACTGCTCAGCGCCGTCAATCGCAATCACCATCCCCTCCAGTCTGGGTCGCCTAGCTTGACTTTGTCCTCGAATGCTCCTTTCAGAAGATCGCTGAGACAGGGGAAACTAGGAGCAGTGACTTCAAGGGATGAAGTCGCCGTCCAACAAACTTTACAGAGGAAACTAGGAGCGGAGACTTCCAGGCATGAAGTCGCTGTCCAACAAGCTTTAAAAGAACCTCCCTCGACGCGCCGATTCAGCAACAACCGTTCCGTTTCCCCACTGCCAACCTACGTCACCAAAACTGTTTCTGCCGACATTGCTGTATTCGTTGACAATCACGCTGTCACTGATCTCGTCGACACCGGGACCGATTATTCCGTTATGAGTGGCACACTGGCGTCTGAACTGAGAAAAGTCACGACACCCTGGCACGGGCCCCAGCTTCGAACAGCCGGTGGTCATCTGGTGCTGCCAGCTGGAATGTGCACAGCGCGAATTCGAATTCGAGACTCGACGTTTCCGGGGTCTTTCCTCGTCCTACCTGTGTGCTCCCGGCCAGTAATTCTGGGAATGGACTTTCTTCGCGAATACGGCGCAGTTATGGACCTCCGTGAGTTACTGGTGTCATTTGAGGACCCCGTTTTCCCTGGAATTGAGAGAACTCTAGTCTTGAACACAGCGCTACGTGTTTCCGACGAATCAGTCACTCTGCCACTGCGAAGCAGCCTCTTTGTCACCGTGGAATGCGGGCAGGACACCAGCAATGCTGTGATCGCGGTAGCTAATTTGTCCCTCCTTCTTGCTCAACAAATCTGTGTAGCCCGAGGGATTATTCATCCTAAAAACGGACAAGCCCACGTACTCGTCACGAATTTCAGCGATGAATATCGTTAACTTTGCATGCTTTGCCATTGTGTACTTTGCAGAAATTGCCCACGTGCAGGACCCACCAACATTAGCTGCTGTTCCGTCGTCCAACCATTCCGCCGAAGAGTTTGCAAGCACTTTTGATGTAAACCTTACATTATCACCAACACAACGAGACATGCTTCTGCATTTATTGGATGAGTTTCGAGATTGTTTCGCTGCTACGACGAAGGTCAACCAAACGCCGCTGGCATAGCATCAAATTATCACGGACACTACCGAAAGACCTGTGCGGCAGCATGCTTATGGGGTGTCCCAAAAGGAACATAATGTTATTCATCATCAAGTTCAGCAGATGCTTAAAGACGATGTCATCCAGCCTTCGACCAGTCCGTGGGCTTCGCCAGTTGTATTGGTGATGAAAAAAGATGGTACATTGCATTTTTGTATAGACTATTGAATATTGAATAATATCACCAAGAAAAACGTTTTATCCGCTGCCCCGCATTGATGGCTCCTCGGATCACATGCACCACGCTTGATACTTCTCTTCCATGGATTTGCGCAGCGGCTATTGGCAAATCGCAGTTGATGCACGGGATTGCGAAAAAACGGCATTTATTACTCCTGATAGTCTGTATGAATTTGAAGGTTCTCCCATTTGGCTTATGCTCAGCGCCGGCTGCCTTTCAAAGAATGATGGACACAGTTCTATCAGGACTTAAATGGCAATCCTGTCTTGTTTACTTAGACAACATGGTTGTATTTTCGGACACACTTGAACAGCACGTACAGCACCTAAGGACAGTTCTTCAAGCCATTCGAAAAGCCGGCCTTTCTCTTAAACCTGAGAAGTGTCACTTTCGGTATGAGGAACTGAAGTTCCTCGGACACGTCGTCAGCCATGCAGTATCCGCCCGGACCCGCAGAAGACCAGCACCATTGTGGCATTTCCAACGCCGACAAATAAACATGATCTATGCCGATTCTTGGGACTCTGTGCATACTACAGACGCTTTGTCAACAACTTTTCAGAAATCACTGCACCCCTCAATGAGCTCATCAAAGATGACACTCCGTTCGTTTGGGGCCTGGGCTATGCTTTCGATACCCTCCGAAAACATCTTCAGGCCCCACCTGTACTCGGCCACTTCGACAAAGGCGCTGACACGAAGTTGCACACAGATGCCAGCAACATCGGTCTTGGAGCTGTGTGGGTGCAATGGCAAGGTGTCATAGAGCGTGTGATCGCCTATGCGAGCCGTACGTTATCACCTGCCGAGAAAAATTATTTGGCAACTGAAAAGGAATGTTTAGCTGTTGCATGGGCAATAACGAAGTTTCGACCATACTTGTACAGTCACCCCTTCGAGTAGTCAGCAACCACCATGCCCTTTGCTGGATCATGAATTTCAAGGACCCCTCCGGACGTCTGGCACGATGGAGTCTATGCCTGCAAGAATTTGATGTAATGATCGTTTATATGTCGGGCTGCGAACACACTGACGCTGATTGCCTGCCACGCACACCAGTCGGAAGTGCCAACGCCAGCCTTGACGAGGATGACATTCTTTCTGCAATGTCAACAATCGATCTGGCTCAGCTACAGCGTGACGACTTGGAGGTCAGACCTCTCATTGAATACTTGGAGGGGCGCATCTCCTGCATACCTCGAAATTTCGTGCGTTGACTAGCCTCGTTCTACTTCTGCAATGCAGTTCTTTATAAGAAGAACTTTGACCATACCAAAGCCACATACCTGCTGGTCGTGCCAACCACGTTATGGGAAGACATTCTGCGTGCCTGTCACAATGAACCATCAACAGGACACCAAGGCTACACCTGCACACTGTAAGGAATTCACCGCTCCTACTATTGGCCCCATCTTGCAAAGACGGTCAAGCAATACATTCGCACGTGTCGGGATTACCAACGACGTAAGATGCCACCCATGCGACCAGTCAGGCTGTTGCACCCAATAGCGACACCGAAAGTGCCCTTTCACCATATTGGCATGGATTTGCTGGGATCATTTCCCACGTCCTCATCCGGAAATCGTTGTATCGTGGTGGCCACAGATTACTCAACGTGGTACTGCGAAACAAAGGCATGGACAAGAGCCACCGCAGCAGAAGCCGCCCATATTTTTGTTCACAGCATCGTCCTCTGCCATGGTGCACCTGCCATAGTCATTACAGATCGTGGGGCAGCTTTTACTGCAGAGATGCTACAGGAAGTCTTGCGGCTGAGTGGTACTGAACACCGCAGAACAACGACTTATCACCCACGGACCAACAGCCTGACTGAACTTCTGAACAAGACAATCACGGATATGCTCTCAATATATGTTGTCATCGACCATAAGTACTGGGATAACATCCTTCCCTACGTGACTTTTGCATATAATACCGCAATTCAAGAGAGTACAGAATTTACGCCGTTCGGCTTACTTTACGGTCGGGCAGTACCACAATGCTCCACGCCATGCTGCTTCCTGACAACCTAGGACCGCTTCATACCGATGCTGCAACATTCGCCGAGCGCGCCAAGGACGCCCGTGAACTCTCGCGGGGCTGTACCCAGTGTCGCCAAACCTTGGTCTCGCGCCACTACAATCTTCGCCATCGAGAGGTCACGTAGAATCCTGGTGACGAGGTGTGGGTGTGGACCCCAGTTCGACAGCATGGCTGTTCGGAAAAGCTGTTGTCAGAAAAGCCAGGCTGCCCTATTACGTCCGTGACTATATGTACGAAGCAGTGCTACGCCGATGTAACACAAACTAAAGATGGTGGAAGCAGAAGTACATTTACTTCTTAGCCTTAAATTCTCACTTTTAATTCAGTGATCATTGTACAACGAATCAATGAAAGGAGAGAGAGAGAGAGAGAGAGGCTCTTTATAGGAAAAAAAAAAAAGATTTTTGCCGGTGTGTATATAACCGCTGGCATGCTACTCTGTTTAGGGAGGAGGAAGGGATTAAAATAGCAGAGGAGAGTGGAAAGGAAAGGTATAAAAAGGAGATAAAAATAAATGGAAAGATAAGCCTGATGCGAATATTTCCAGGCGAGACCGGCAGTTGAGGAGGGGCTTCTCTATATGAAAGGAACACTTGTTGTTGATGCAGCGTTCTGAGCATAAAGGTGCAGTGTCGCTGAATAAAGCGACTCTTTGTATTCTTGATTATATATGACTACATCTGAGTTGTTAGCACCGTTACAGCCTATTGGCCTCGAGGGCCACCACTTGAAAGACAAGCACTGCTGTCATTGTGCCGTAGTAAATGTCATCATGTGACGCCTTTGCCGCCACTGGCGAAGCGCGCTGGCTTTCTTCACCAAGCCGGTTATTTCTCTTCTTGCTTTTGAGCGTGAAGTACTGCTTGGTGCCACAGTACTTGATGTATTTGACTGAGCTGGGTGTAATTTTGACGCATGTATACCTCGAAATAAAGCGATTTGGCTGAGAAAGCTGAGACTGTGAGAAGCATTCCACGAAGTAGATGTTGTGTACGTCATTGGAGCTAAAATGTTCTGTGAGTACGGCGTGAACTTTCTCGGGCTGCAGGCATTCGAACTTAGATGCATATTTGTGCCTATAGAGGAACTGTGCCTTGTTCCTGGAGCAGTGCTGTGTTAAACATAACGTTTTGATTTTTGTCATCAGTCAAGATACTGTGCCATCAATACATGCATGCACATGATGGAACCGTATACACAAATTTAAGGTACCATTTACCAGTGATAATTAAGCTCGTGATAAATCATTGTCCCACGATAATACTGGCAGAAGTGCCAAACTGTGCGTGCCACAATGAATGCTGCGAACAGAACTTTTACAGCGGCACGTGCCATGTGGATACCATTATAAATGGATGTGTAGGTTTAATTAGCAATATCAGAACATCATATACCACGCATTTCGTTACGCGGGGAAAACTTGGGCGAAAGCACGCATCGCTGTGAACGCCTGTGCATCGTCCACGCAAGTGGATGAGATAGTAGTGCCTATTTGCTCTTAAATAAGCAATTGTTCATGGGACCTCTGAGTATTTCCAGTGCTAGCTAACTACAGTTTCTGATCACCTTCTATGTGTTTGATTGATTTATGGGGTTTTACGTCCCAAAACCAGCTATGATTATGAGAGACACCGTAGTAGAGGTCTCCAGAAATTTTGACCACCTGGGGTTCTTTAATGTGCACTGACATCGTACAGTACATGGGCCTCAATATTTTGCCTCCATCGAAATGCAGCCGCCATGGTCAGGATTCGATCCCACAAATTTGTATCAGCAGCCAAGTGCCATAGCCACTAGACCACCGTGGTGGGGCACCTTTTACGCGAGCAGCCTCATCACTTTCGTCGTGCATAGCACCACATGCACACCTCCCGACAAGCGTGGACAATGCAGTGATGCCTCTTGTTCGCTCGCAAAATACTTTGCTCACCTGTACAACAGGTTCCTTTTTCAGCTAAGACACACTGGGCAGTGCTTGCAACATGAAAAAACGATGTCTTAACGAGCTGCAACATTGTAGCCATCGTACACTTCGCAGCCAGTATCACGTGATGTCATCTTCTTTGTCACGGAGAGCTTCCGCCAGATGGTGCCACGGTGTGTCCTCGAGGCCAATATGGTTTACTACTATAAAAGCCATGATTTGCAGTGCATGTTTTATGCTGTTTACTTGTATTACTTCTTTCATACCAACTTGATTGCCTATCTGTAGTATGAAATCTGTAGTATGAAATCAGTGGTGGTCTCTGCGCCCGACAAGATGTGTGCAAGTCAGTTTGAGCAAAGAACGGACGGCTGGCATCTCTTTCCACGAGATACCAAGCATTCTGGAACTGCGTGCAACATGGCTAAAGCTCATCTCACGGGAAAAATGGACACCGAATACAGCGTCGTGTTACTCAACTGTATGCAGCCGACACTTCGGTTCCTCCAACTTCGGTTCCTCCGACTTAGATTCCTCCGGAGAGTTGAAAACTTCGCATTCTCAAGAAGGACACTGTTCCCAGCATTTTCTAAGAGTGTCCTGCATGTCTGCAACTGCCTAAAAAGAGAGAGAGAGAAGCAGCGCATCAGTAAGAAAACGCGAGGCAGCAGCGCTACCGAACCCGCCACCGCCGAGATGAAGAGCAGTTGATGAGCTTGCTTTTAATGTACATTGTGAACAAATACCAATGCCACCTGCACGTTTATTGTACAGCTCCAATTCTAATACGAATGGCAAGCTTCTCTCCACAGGAACACATGCAAGCAGCGTAGTCACGTCGTCTGCTCTGAGGCTGGGTGCGGGTTGGCAGCGCGGTGTAGTGGCAAGCAATGAACTAGGAGGTACAGGCAAAGCGCTTTGTTCCGCTCATCACTCGGCAGGCATGAGAAAATATAGGAGGCTATAGCTGGAGTCATTTTTTCTTATAATGTCTTTGCCAAGCCAAGCATTCCTTGTCAGAGATGCTTACTTTTGAATTTGTAATTGAACAAAAACAAATTAACATGTACGTAAAGAAAGGGGTGGAAGTCATTGCGACTATTGTAGTCAGGTGGCTGCCATTGTGAAATCCTAACGAGTGGCTAGCTAAAATCATGACGTCTATCCCATGTCATTACTGTTTTACCCATTTTGTCCCACCCTTCCTTGGAAGGCATTTGTGACACCGCAACATGGCCAGAAAAGTAATGGGGATGGTTCACTGATTGTTTCATGATGCCAGTATGAATTTCCTAGCAGTCATTGTCGATGTGTGAAACATGACTGGTCTTGCAGGCAGATGCGACAGGCAGTAAGTGGCCAGTCTATCTCCACACTCAGCTCGGAGGGCAACCTGTCTGAGGAAGAAGGCAACACAAGTGAATGCTCCAGCTGCCAGCCGACTGAGCTGCTGTCAAGCCTGTCCAACCCCGACGTGCGTGACTGTGGGCCACACCGTCCACCAGGGGTCCGTCTTAAGCGGGTATGCTTGTCTCAAACTGAACCTGTAGTTGCCTTATCAAGTATAGTGCATCAAACGATGTATTATTTGAGTATTGCTACAAATTTGGCCACTCAAGGTGGTGTTGTCGAAGTGTTCAGTGCAATATTATAACAATGTGACACAAACCTGAAAATGGTGGAAGCAAAAGTGCACTCATTAGCCTCAAACTGATGCATTTCATTCATCCAGGGCTGCTTTATTCAACACTATATATGCTCATTAGATCACCCATTTCAAGTAAATGTAACAACTGTGTTATATATATATATATATGCTCATTAGATCACCCATTTCAAGTAAATGTAACAACTGTGTTACTTGAGAAAGTTGCATTTCTGTGTAGCACTAACATATACAGTAGAACCTCGTTATAATGAACCCGGATATAACGAACTACTGGATATAACGAAGCAATCGCAATTCCCCTTGAAATCCCTATAGATGAAATTGATATTGGTTATAACGAAGTAATGGTTATAACGAAGCAATTACCACTCCCCCTTCAACTTCATTATAACGAGGTTTTACTGTATGTGAGACAGAGAGGACAGCCGCTTTTTCCTTAACTTCAGCTTCATGCATTGTGTAATATGAATGTGATCACCATCACTTGTTACAGCCTTGAAAAAATGTTCATCCATAAGGGTTGCAGGTGCTACATGTTTATGCCCATGTGCTTTGCCTGCTTAGCAAGATGTATGCTTGTCCCTCTATGATACTGCAACAGCATATGGTACCGATTCATTGTATTAAAAAATTAAATTTTAACAAAGCATTGCACAATTATTTGAAATTTCACATAAGAATTCAACATTTGTGGTTACCAACTCACATTGTGTTTTTTCTATAATGTCAGGCTTGTTGGAGTCGAATGCAAAGAAACACTGTGTCCGCCGACCCTGCTAGAGGGAAGCTGTGGCAGTTTCTAAGCAATTGCATGAACCATGCGACATGTTACTGTCACATGAGGCATGTGACTGCCTCATTTCTTTCTTGTCTTGTATTACTTCCTGGTTTTACCATAGTGCTAGTGCTGTAGTATTACACAACGCTATATGCCTAGAGAGCTGGTTATGCGGCACTGCTTCTCAGGGACACGCAGCACCATCCATGTCACTGGCCCGAACTAATAGGTTGGGCACCTGCAAATATGCCCTGTGGAAATTGCAGCGGGCAGTGAGAGCCATGTGTTGTTTTGCGGTTGCTGCAGCATAACAAAAGGTTGACAGCTATACTTCACAAGAAGAATTTCTTGTTGTTTGGGACAAACCTGTGCACAAGTGTGCATCTGTGTGGTGTCATCAAAGAGGAATTGCTGATCGTGATGGGGCCTTCATATATAGTTGGGAAATGCATAGTACAAGTAAAATTCGTGCACCACGAGGTGCATCCGGTGGCATTTTTGTTTTCTTTTTCTGAAAACGCCAGCAGGATGAGGATCGAGGATATGACATGTCTGAATGCAGCGTGTCTACCAACCGGGAAAACTGGGAAAACCGGGAAATCTCAGGGAATATGATTAGTCTGGAAAATCTCAGGGAAAACTCAGGGAATTTGGGCTTCTATTAGGGAAAATCAGCTCAAGCACGAAAGTCACGGTAACGCTGGCTCTAACAGTGCACCTTGCAATTGAGTTTATAGCGCAACTGGCAGTAACTGACGGAATGAGTGTCCCCACCCCCCTTCCTCATCGCTCTCCGTCGCGCTAATCGGCTGCTTTTTTTATATATAATTGGCTTTGGTTGTCGCGGCTTGTTCTATGTAAAGTCCGTGTGTATGTGTCTGGACGCGCTACGGCGCACACACGGCCCGTGTGTGCGCTGAGCGTTGTTATATTGTGCGTTTGCTTGCACGCAGTTTTTTCCACAAATATTGTGGAAAAGACTGTGTGGATGTGGAGGTAGAACGCGCGGCTACACGAAGCGGCGCGCCCTCTCCGTAGGGAGAGGACGCGGCGCCGATTCTACCATTCTACGCGCCACGCGGTGACGCGTTGTACCGCGTAGTACGTGTGGTTAGGGCGGTGGGTTAGGGCTTTGCTTTCTTGCAGAGATAAACAGAACTTATTTGTAGCTTGGGCGCGTCGTGTGGTCTGCGGCAACGACGCTGGGCAACGCCATTTCGTGGTTTCGGTTTCTCAGCGTGATTGAAACGGAGGCGCGTGAAACTTGATGTTTATCTTCATCGGCATGGCACCCTTTTGTAAAGGCGGCGGAAGTTGATTTTCTTATTTATTGGCGTAGCTTTCAGCTTGTTTATTATCGACGCTTATGACCTGTGAGTCGCGGGATCGAATCCCGGCCGCGGCGGCTGCATTTCAATGGAGGCGAAACGTTTGAGCCTTGTGTACTGTGCAATGTCAGTTATAGAACCCCTGGAGCTCAAAATTTACGGAGTCCTCCACTACTGCCTCTCATAATCATAGCTGGTTTTGTGACGTAAAACCCCACAAATCAATCAATTATCTACGCTTACGAGGGATTCTTGCTGTTCTTGATTACCGAGTTTACTATGCCCAAGGTAGCCACACGCAGGGAAGATACCGTATGTGTGCCAACACAGCTGCTGGTTGCTCCAAGATGAGAACAGAGATGCGTTTTATGCGCGCAGACTGCGATAAGGCGCTGTGGATAGACCCGTTTTTCAAGGAATACCACGTTCTAAAACACTGTTGAACAATTTGCAGTATTTGCTCGATTCTACCGCGCCCTCGATTGTAACGCGCACCAGTTTCCCGCGACAAAAAAAAAAAAGTGAAACATCGCTTGTAGTGCACACCCATTTTTCGGGACACGAGAAAAAGGAAGTCCTTAGTAATCCGTACTCGCGTAATGAACGTACTCGCATAATAAAAACACCGCTAACTTGAAACCACTGCAGTCCCTCGAACGGCCGCGCTGTGGCTTTCCCGCTACACTTGATCCGCAGCGTCTCGACGTTCGGCGCGCCGATTCATAGCTTCTGCGTCTCGATGAAATTTCCGCACGTTGCCAGGCGTAGCCGCGTGCAAGCGGCGGTAACATTTACTCGCAGTGGTGCATTCCTCCGTGCAATCGCAGTTCTTTCACGCCTGCTACCGCGTGCTGCCATGCGTGCTGCGCAGGCTTGCGCAGCTAAGCCTAAGCATGGTCGGGGCGTGATCTCCGAGATTGCATCGCAGCAATCTCAGACGTCAAGCAGCGCGCACGGCTGAGAGGCTCTGCCTCAGCACGGATATGAGGGAGAAATGCGATGATGAGCCGATTTGCGTAAGGCGATGGGAACCATCTATTCTCCCGTTACGGCCACCCGCAAACGCTATTGAAAGTTCGCGCTGCTGGGCATCTCGGACTTCGGTTGGCTGCAAAATGGCCAAGCTGGCGCGGCGATTATCATCGGCCTACGCGTCATGTGCGTTGTGGCATCGTTTCGTGGGGGACTGGCGGCAACATAGAAACTACAGAAACTATGCGCGCCAAAGACCGCCGCGCCGCTAGTTCGTTTTTTCGGCAGTAAATAGCAGCGCCCGAAGCGCGTAGGAAGCGGCCATTTTCCTACGCGCCCCGGTATGGTAACGGTGTCGTTCGTTCGCACTCGATTGTAACGTGCATACGATTTTTGGACCCGTTTCATCGAAAAAGAAGTGTGCATTAGATTAGAGTAAATACGGTATAAGTGATGCTGGCACCACAATACAGCTCCTCATTTTTTTTTACAATGTTTTTCCGACCTTACGCATTTCGTACATTCAAAATTCGCAATTTCACAAATTGACCGTCTGGGAAAGCTTATTTCTTTTTGTTTGTTTGTTTTTTCCGATTTTTTTATTTGACCCGCAAAGAGCTCAACATCCTTACTAGCGATGGCATTGGGTGACATGGTGCCTATCCGCATCGACATGAAAGTTACGTGCCACTCAGGGAATTTCGCAAAAATACTCAGGGAAAACCTGGAAATCTCAGGGAATTTAGCAATGTCAATTTGGTAGACACCCTGGAATGCGACTTTTCTTGTGGAGCTGCCTCCAAAACACAGCAATTCTTTTCCCCTCCAAACCACTCTACGTCGCTGCCTGCATCAACTGGAGAATGAAGCACCTGTCGTTCAGCCCAACACCACTCTCCTTCGCTCTTCTGTTGATTTATGTCACCATTACAGCCTGCCTCATTCACCTCGAACATTCATCTATTCATCTGGAAAACTAATCGATACAGTTTTTGAAACAGGACTGAAATTCCTTCAGCGCTCTCGGCCAATGTGATCTCCGCCTTTGTTGAAGGGTTGCACATCAATGCTTTGAGGATAGAAGTGTGAGAATTTCCACTATGCATGCTTATTTATGTTCCCCATGTCAAGATGCTCATGACTCCTTACAGTGGGCTGATGCTAGTTGCTGCACTAGGGGGCACGATTCACGCTTCTGCTCTTTGTGCTGCCCGTGTACTCGTAAGCAGTATTGTGCATCATAGAGTTTGCTGTGCTGTCCCTCTTCTCGACCTATTTTAGGGTGGTATTCCATCTGTTCTGCCTGTGCGTCTTTCTGTTGTGGACATGCGTCTGTTATGTTTCTGTTGTGGACATGCATGTGTCATGCGTCTTACTGAAACCGACTGCTTCCTCGGCGAAGATATTTACATGTTGTTATGCCTGATCGCTGCGAAAAGTACCGGACTGCATCCTGGCCAGCAGGGGATTATCATTGTTATGTCGAATGGCATTGACCACGGTTATGTCTTTGTCTGGCGTTCCTCCCGTTGCCCTTGTAAAGGCATCACTTTTGTGCCAGGTGTACCGTATTTTCCGGTGTATAAGACGCACCTTTGTATAAGACGCAACCCCCAGTTTTTGCAAGTTTGCATGCAAAAATTAATATATAAGACGCACCGGTGTATAAGACCCACCTATATTCACTCACTTCCCGCAAAGAAACTTCATAACGTGGGGTTGAGAGAGCCTTGTAAAATGCCGTACTTACGTTTCTGAGCGCTAGTCCGTAAGAAAACTTATACTACACCAAACTTGCGAGAAAAAATAATGCACACCCACTGAAACGTTCCGCATGACTGCACGAAAAACATTTTATTCGTTGAAGCCCTCAGAGTCCTCGTCCTCCGACGCGCTTTGGAATACCATATTTAGCCACATAATTTGCGCCCTCGCATAATTCGCGCACACCTAATATTTAGCCAGCCTTGAAAAAAAAAAAACCCTCGCATATTTTGCGCTCCCCGTTCCCAGCTCGCCGGCGCGCACGCACGGACCAACAGCCGCGCGGCCGCACCCCTCGTTGCGCAGGCGAGCGCAATCGTACGCAAAAGGGGCTGCGAGTTCGATGCCCCTTTTTCCGATTCCTTTCCCCGGAAGCCCCCGAAGCCCAAAGTACGGTCGCTAGAATAAAAGCACGCGAGTGGGGGGCGAAGAAAACGGCTGAAGCAGAGATTAAACGAGCCCGGCCTATCTCCGTCGCTCCTATGTGATAACATCACCCCGATCGGGACACCTGCTGTCGATGCCGGGCATGAAAAGACAGGGGGGGGGGGGGTAGTGTCGCTCGGCTGTCGGCTGCCGAGATAGCGCTATCTTGGCAGCCATCAGCGGCTCGTAAACACTTCTACGTGCTGCGCCTTCCCTGGAGCAGCCATACGTTTTGCAGTGTTACGTTAGATCCTATCCAAAAGAGTTACCGCGCTAGTTGCATTATATTACACGTTATTACACGACATACTTCTTTTATTATTTTTCTGTTTTATGTACTGTGGTTTTGTTGTGGAACTGTAGTACCGGCACGTTGAGTCATCGTTATTATAATTATGACGCATCATTCGCGCCACACTGCTCTAGTCGTTAAAAAAAAGACTCATCAGCATCAACACAAGTTTCTCCCAAAAGAACTACAAAAGAAAGTACGTATAAGACGCACCTCCGAAAATTTTGGAAAAAGACCGCGTCTTATACACCGGAAAATACGGTAGTTAGATTTCACAATGGCTGTGTGCTTCTTTCCACCACCAACACAGCATCAGAAAAAATTCTTCCACAAAGCACCACAGTGGCGTGCGCAGCCAACCCAGGGCCCGTTTGTGTCGTTCCACTTAAATATGTCTTGTCCAAAGACCCTTCCATTTGCAGTAATGCTTTGCCCTCTCCCCTTAATGCAGGCATCAGCAATGACTTGATGCCTTCACAGATGCAGTAACTGCTTGCTTTGTTGAAAAAGCACACGAGTTCCTTTGATGTGCATTCATCGAACTTGGGCCAAGCTACAGTTGCAGCACATTGCATTCAGACACATCAAACATCCGTAGTGCGCCAGTGGCTGTGCCGTGTGTCTCAGGCTGAGTGGAAAATCTTCGAAGAAAATGTTTTGGACATGCTGCAGCAGAATGTGATCCGACCATTATTTAGGCCTTGATCATCTCCAGTTGTTTTGGTCTGGAAAAAATATGGTTCCATGCGCTTTTGTCACGATACAAGGCACTCAGTAAGAGCACCTGAAAAGACATTTACCTTATGCCACGCATTGACAACACCCTTGATTCGTCCCAAGGCATGAAATACTTTTCTAGCCTCAATATGTGTTCCGGTTACTGGCAAATTCCCAGTCATGAAGATGACCAAGAAAAAACAACGTTTCCCATTGCCAATGGACTTTATGCACCCGCGACTTTTGAGTACATGATTGATGCCCTGCTGCATGGCATGAAATGGAAAACTTCCCTGTGCTATGTGGATGATATTGTCATATTTTAATCAACGTTTCCTCAGCACTTCCAACACTTGGATGATGTCCTGACATCAGTTGGCCTGGCCTTTCTTCTAGGTATTGGCCTGGCCTTTCTTCAGGTACAGTCTGTTTCACACTTAGGGGAAATCTCGGAGCGCGTGGCATCGCGATGCGGCCATGATGCGGCGAGCGCTGGAGTCGGCCAGCAGCGGCTGCTCGCGCAGGCGCAGACGCGCGATTCGTGCAGCCTTGAAACGCGTCGTCTGCTACGACAGCGCGTGCATGCTACTGTGTGCGGCATCGCGCTGATTTCATCGTTAACGTGAGAAATCAGCCGATATTCTTCACTAAAAGGTTGCGCGGCGTCATACTTTCGGGCCTGCATTGGCAAGAATTGAGCTCTGCAAATCTATTTTGACAACACACTTGCTTTGTGTTGCCGGAGGGCCGGGGTACTGAGCGGGTGCACGTATGCTTCGTCACCGCGTGTGCTACCGTAACGCGAAACGACAATAAAGGCTACATGTGTGCACGTCGTGCTCGGTCTTTTCTTGACGGGGAACGAAAAGAAAGCATTCCACATAACTACGCAGGTCGATCATGATCAGACAAATGGATAGGAATAAAGTAACGCTTTAGGTGACGAAATTGAGAGGAAAGCAGCTCTTCTCTACAACATTGCAGTGACACGAGACAGGCGCTCTCCGTCGGCGGGAAATGCACGCGTCGCACTTCCAACTTCGCTTATTTCATGTCGGGTCATGCCCCCAGCAGCAGCCAGGACAGCGCTCATTCTTGACGGAAGGAAGCAAGGCGTCAAGGTACTGAGTGAGCGATGTGTCCCGTCGGAACGTGGCCCACTAGTTGACGATTTTTGGCTTATTGGTGATTCGGCGCTCTTTAAACTCCGTGAGATAAAAAGGTTAAAATGATATTGAAAAGGACAAAATGCAGCAGCACCGCATTCCTTCGTCCATTCGTGACGCTAAAACCACACGGCTATCTGTAGATACGGGATTCAAGGATGCTTTGAGTAAAACTGGCGCAGCGTTTATTGTCGCTGCGCACTACGGTAGCAGACGCGGTGACGAAGCATACGTGCAGCCGCTCAATACCCCGGCCCTCCGGCAACACAAGGCAAGTGTGTCGTCAAATTAGGTTTGCAGAGCTTCTTTCTTGCCAATGCAGGCCAAAAAGTATGGCGCCGCCCAACCTTTAGTGAAGAATATCGGCTGACTTCTCACGTTAACGATGAAATCAGCGCGATGCCGCACACAGTAGCACGCTTCCTGACAATACAGCCAGCACGCGCTGTCGTAGCAGACGACGCGTTTCAAGGCTGCACGCACCACGCGTCTGCGCCTGCGCGAGCAGCCGCTGCTGGCCGACTCCAGCGCTCGCCGCATCATGGCCGCATCGTGATGCCACGCGCTCCGAGATTTCCCCTAAGTGTGAAACAGACTGTACATCAGTTCTCCATGTTAGCACCTCAAACTCTGAACACCTGCTCCTGCCGGTGAATTATAGCCTACTTTGTGTCCCACCACGCCATTCAAGGTTGTCGAAGTGGACTATTACAGGCCGTTTCCTGTTACCGCTGCTGGAAATGGGTGGATAGTGACCACCATTGATCACTTGATGTGCTACGCTGAAACAGCATCAGTGATCACTGGCTCAACTTTGGAAGTTGCCGACTTTGTCCTTCAAGTTATAATCCTGCGTCACAGTGCTCCTTGACGCCTGCTGAGCGACAGTGGAAAGGCATTACTTTCACAGCTTTTAAGGGAACTGGGTAAGGTGGAATTTGAAAAAAAAAAAAAATTGCATTTGTCAATTTGGGATGCTTAACACCTTATGCACAATTTTCATATGAAGACATCTCATAAAAAGCTTTATTTCTCGCTGAAAAATAGTTTTTCCAAAAGGGAGTTGTGAATAATCACGCTCTCCTTCCACAGACACTTTCCGCTTATCCTAGGTTTTGCAACAAACAAACTTCTTAAAGCACATCAGCTTGCTTCTGTGGAATCGGCCACATATAAGCAGCCAAGGCAATCTAGAGATGCAGTTGCTGTGTGCCTTGTTCCTACGCCTGTTCCTCAGTGCATGTAATTCAAAAGCTTCTCATCGCATCCTTGATCTCAGTTTTTTTCTGAATACCATGCATGTTCTCAACCCAGGTGCCGAGGACAAAGAAGCCTTTTGACTGGCTTAAGTTTCACAGCAACCAATATACCTTTCTTGGAAATGCAAATGCATGCCGGCGAAGTACAGATATGCCGAATGCTAAAACAGCAAGCTCTCCAATGTCGAAGGTTTCAGCCTTTTCTGTGTCTTTTGAGAAAGAAAATCTGCAGCAAAGTGACAGTGGATATGCCCTGATGAATATGTGCCTTATTTTTGATGTGATTAGAGAGAATTGTGCCTGCAAACTGTGCAGCAGAAGTACTGAACTTGTTAAGATTGCCAAAAGCGTCTTTACTGGGCTTCGAACTATGAAAATAATGACATTTGGTGCTGTTATCTCATGCATTAATGGTTCCATCACACGAACCAACATTTTGAATTCGTTAGGACTTAACCCTGGGCACCACCCAGTCATGTGGCTGAAGGAAGTCGACAACACTCAACAATACTTTGCTGACAGAGCTGCACGACGGCTCATAAAGAAGGCTAAACAAGAAAGAAGACTGACTCAAAATCAGAAAAATAATATGATTATCAAGCTGGTCGTTACTAGGTAAATGATTTTTGTGGTGTTTGTGGTAACAAACCTTTATTCTTTCACTGTTTTCTTGCTTTAATGTTGACTATCTCGAAAGCATGTTTTTTCTTACTTAGGTATTATCTCCTACATCATCTGACATAACAAGTTAGCAGAATGAAAAAAATGTATCAACAGTTTTGGTGTTACAAATTCCAGAGAAAAAATTGATGAAGATTTTGATTTTAGAGTTACTTTAGCAAATCTGCTACATTAAAAGAGTATGAAATTTGAAAAAAAGTGATATATGACCTGTGTGGATACATTGACATGTTGCTGAGAAAACGGTACCTGAATACAATCTAAAGCACATGGGAAGTATAAGGCTTACCCAGCGCCCTTAATTGAAGTCCCATGCACCTGTTGCATCATCCACAAGACAGCGAGTAGCTACCATCTGCAGACTAATGGCTTGACCACGAAATTTCATTGCACGCTAGCCAACATGATTGCTGTATATATTCATCCGGACCGCTGAAATTGGGACACGCTTCTGCCATTCATTACTCATGCCTGCAACGCGGCTATTCAGCGCACCATCGGCTCCTCACCATTTTACCTAGTTTACGGACGTTTGCCTACATCTCTTTTCAAAGAATTCATTTCGCGGCTCACGCAGCACCACCAGTGTGCTCGTATCAACACCAAAGCCACACAACAGGACTGGAAGATCAAGTATGACACATTCCATCACGTCGTGCCGTTCTGACCGGGTTCCGAGGTACTTCTGTTGACACCCCTTCTCACTCCTGGTTTGTGTGACAAGTTCCAGTCATGATTCATTGGACCATATGTAGTTATGGAGCATACGTCATCTGTCAATTACCGGATGACTCCTCTTGTCGCCCCAACAGATCTCCATTGTCGCGGCACCAAGGTTGTTCACATCTCCCTCCTGAAACCCTTCATGCGGCATTCTTCTTTGCCTTAAGCTGCGACCAGGATGGCCACTTCCATGTGGGGGGGAATTAGTGTGGGCATTTATTACGCACGGCTTCGTCATCAGCATGTTATCATCGTCATCATATGTTGATCAATCTTCATCTTCAGTTCCTTGTGATCATCATCACTTGGTGTGTGCCTTGGCTGGTTGGACACCCAAGTACTCGGAGCGAATAAACGTCGTTCGAACAGCGACCTCATAATTCTAGTGGTTACACTGTAGTTGTGACAATTCCCTGAGCCATCTTTGTAAAGTGCAGCTATGCCCATTGGTTTTATAGCGTACCATTGTCACATTTTATGGCATACACATTAACTGCACTTTCCAACTCACAGTGTGGTCAGTGCCACACAAAAGCCTTTGTGGGAAGTGGAGAGTATGGTCAACCAAAGACTTTCATGATGCCTAAATGGACATGAGCGGGCATGAAAGGATTGGCTGCGGCCTGTCCCCGCCCACTTAGGCCCTGAACAAGGTGGTTAATGTGGAGCTGGAGGCAGTTGTGTCTTTTTTTCCGCCATGTTACTTGTTATGCCTCTAATATATTAAAGAAGTACAGTGCAGACCGCTTATAACGTAACCGCTTTTAGGGCGGTACCGGTTATAACGTTTTTTTTTGTTTTTGTTTTTTTTTTACCACCGATGTGTCGCTCATAGAACTCAATGTATAGGCGGACCGTTTATTGTGTAGGCACGTGAAGGAGTATGCCGGTTATAGTATGGATTCTTAAGCGCACGACCATGAAATCGGCGAACAGAGCACAGTTTCCTGGCGCGTCGGCACATTGGGAGTGGGAGCAAGGGTGCACGTGTGGAGACGAGCCGCGAAAAGGCAAACAAAGCGGAGGAGAAGGGAGGGTAAAGTAGGGAGGGAGATCTTGGAAGAAGGAGGGAGCGTGTTTTCATCACCACGGCAGCATCCAGTCCGGGTGCGTGCTGCGCGGAGTGAGGGACAGAAGCGGTAGCGTGCTTTTTTTTTTCGGTCTCCTTCTTTTACCTTGTTGCATTTTTGTGTGTGCTTCACTGTGTCGTAGTTGCTGTGTGAGTGCCCTGAGCATTGTGTTGTCGAGCTCCTGTCGCCATGCCGTTGGCGGCGTCTTCAAGCGCTGTGAAAAAACCCCGGGCCTTATCGCTGCAGTCCAAGGAATGCATTATAAGGGACATAGAGAGTCGCCTGAAGAAGGCATCGGCGGTGGTTAAAATGGCGTTTCTGACATGACCATGTCGACCATCTACAAGAACAAGAACAAACTGCGGCAGCAGCAACTGCAGCAAGATTTGTCTTCCCTGTCACAAAAGAGAATAAGTATGTCAAAATACAAATACGTGGACGCAGCACTGTTCAGATGGTTCCGGGAAGTTGCCAGGACCATCTGAACAATGGGAAGATGCCGGGGAGTTGAAGCTTGCTGTCTGCAAGGAAGCGAGCACGGATGATGCGATCGTCGCAGCGGTGCGCGGTTGTACGGAGGTTGTAATCGATGACGACTTGGATGGTGAGGACGATGTCGACCGGATGCCAGAATCAGATTTTTCATCCAAAGATGGGTTGGAATACCTCATGAAAGTGAAAGCATACTGCGCGAAGAACAGTTTGAGCGAAAAATCGCTTCAGTGCTTTAGCTTTGTGGAGGACAAAACCACAAGCATCACCAGACGAAAATAACAGCATTCCTCTGCTGATGGAGAACTTGGTTGGTTTCCATGCTGTGTTGTGATTATGTTGAATGTGTCTGCGAGTGAAAAGTGCAATGAATTGCTTTTGAAAGGTGCGTCACCCTTTTCGCATAGGCAAAGGCTGAAAAAAGTGCTTTGGTTATAACACGGTACCGCTTATAGCGCGGATTTTTACAACTCCCGTGACTTACGTTATAAGAAGTGGTCTACGCTGTAAGCCACCTAAAGTTTAATATAGTATTTTATTTCAATGCCCAAATTACGCCAGTGAACATGGCATAGGTAGCTCATGGTATGATGTGACGTTGGCACTCATGTTAGTACACAGCACAGATGTCTGTTTTGTCAAAGAAAAAGGTACACTATGGTGTGCTGATGTGCGTGTCATAAGCATCGTTGTTGAAGTATGCCGAGTAATAGTACAACATACGTATTGTTTATTACATATCTACGATAGTGCTTAAAGGGTATCATTAATCTTGCTATAATATATCCAATATTAAGAAATGAAATGAATGTCAAAGTTTTAAAATTTGCGTGGGAATTTCGGCCTCATTATATCAGAAGGCCCATTTGCACCAGGTTTGCTCCATCAAAGCTCCTGAAACTT
Source organism: Hyalomma asiaticum (assembly GCA_013339685.2). NCBI lineage: Eukaryota > Metazoa > Arthropoda > Arachnida > Ixodida > Ixodidae > Hyalomma > Hyalomma asiaticum. The sequence goes on along the minus strand of CM023481.1, from coordinate 353,423,559 downwards.
CCTATGTTAAGTCTCTGGTTTCTTTAGAATACAGTGTATGTCTTTCTTGCCGATAAATAGTCATGTAAGCTTTAGCAGACACCGTAAAAGACTTGTGATGACGCACGTATTAGTGCTGGCACTTCAAAGCGACGTTGCCAGCTGTATTTCCTTTTTTCACGTTTTCTAGCTTACCAAAGGTCTTCTCCTTGTTTTCAGTATTGTGAAAAGATAACCTACTAATGCGAGAGAGATTGTTTCTCACTTTAGTGTCCCTTTAACACACACTGGAAGTGAAATTGGCGTTACACAGACACCATCATCACAACTGCTGCTGCAACAGGTTTGTAATGAACCCACAATACCGGTTTTAACTGTATGTCGGTTATAACAATGATGAGCTGCTGCACCATCAACTTTCCTATGTTTTCTGTACCTAACCGTCTTGCAACAATCCCATCATGCCCCATTATTGGTTATAACAATGAAGTCTGGCTACTGGGTGTGCCCTGTGTTGGTGCCAAGAGGTAAGGGAACGTGAAATATTTGAAAAGAAAGCAAACCCTGGCCTCTTCGCACTTGCTGTTCCCCCCCTACAAAAGGCTGTCCTGCTGTCATGCAATAGAAACCAGCTTTTCCGCCAGGGTCCATTCTGCCACCCTCCCAGACATGAGCCCCACCCTGAAAAGAAAGTAACAAAGGGCAGTGGTTCTGAGGATGGCCTTAAGGAACTTCAGGTAGCTTTCCCAGAAACTGCTTAGTGCTGTCCCCTCTGGCCACTGAAGTAAAGGGATTGAAGTAGCACTGCTGTTGGTAGAAAAGGAAAAGGGAGGCAGAGGGCACTTAGAGTTGGTTCAGGGTGTTATCTGTTGTGCTCATTGTACATCATGCTGTGAAGCATACAAAGTTAGGGAAAGGGCTTTTAGTGCTTCCTCCTCCCCCCCTCACACTCAAACAGCTCTGGGGTCCCTTTTTCAAGCTTTTTTTTTTTCATGCAACCCTGTTATAACAGTTAGGTATAACAGTTATTGGTTATAACAATGTAATATCCATGGCACTTCAATATTGTTACAAGCGGGTTCCACTCTATTTACTGTATACACAATGTGAAAGGAGCTGCCATAGCCTAGAGGTAGCACGCTTGCTTGCCACTTCGGTTGCCGAGGTTCGATACCTTCCTACTGCTTGGTAGGTTGTGTTTGTGCCTGTGTGCTTGTGATATCTGCATTTCGGTAGCAATCTATGATTAACGGTATGCCTTTCTTGTCTTCAGTTTGTTCCATTGATATATAAATGTCTGTTCTAGTTGGTCCTTGATTCACATAGGCTGTATCAAATTCTGACACCTAAGGCACATATACCTGCATACCATGGGCTGAGCACTGTGGGTATGAGCCACGTGTGATTCAGTATCATCATTCATGACATACATGGCGAGTCTATCATGTTAGTGATGTAAAGATTAATCATTAATGATTTTCATATACTTTTACCATACCGTCCAAATTTTCGGGCATACCAGGCGAATGAGACAGCTAGGAGAGCACCAAGACATAAGTGGCTAGACAGGCAGAGAGACAGACAGACGGGCGGGTGAGCGGGCACTCTGTTAGGTTTTCTGGACATGTTACAATGGGCTATATGGGCTAAGCATGACCAGTTTTAAGCCTTATTGTATCTTACGGCTTTGAACTTGCACTCTGCTACTTTTCAAATCCTACTCTATGTTTGAATTTACCTTGAAATTCTTTGATACTAAAGTAATTACCCTTAGCTGTGACTTTGCTTTGAATAAAAAAAAAAGTGGTAATCAGGCCAGCCTAGTTGTGTGATGTTATCAGCTCTTGAAAGGAGCACATTTTGCTTAATTATATTGCAACTTGCCTGTGTTGTTGCTGTGATGGGCGTGTGTCGTAGCTTGTTGCCTGAGCAGAATGCAGCACCTTCTCTTGCTGTACATGGACCAGTTGGTCTGGTCTTTATTGCATTTATTGCATGAGAACCTACTATGCTTTATGAAATGAAACACTGGGATGGCTTCGTATATGTTGTAAGTGCACAGAAATGAACAATATCTTTTACAAAGGACAGATTTAAACTGTTCAGTTACTCTTGAGACACCTGATAACTATATTTAAACTATATTCATTTTAGATTACTGGACCGAGATGACTATATTTTCTTCTGACCAAAATTACACCTCTAATCATAACCTTTTAATAAAGCTGATAAACATGCTCGTTTGGCTACAATTCCACTGTAAGTAGAACTCCATTCCCAAACACAACTTTGCCCATGCTGATAAATAAACCATATGTTCTATTTGTAAATGCACAAGAGAAGTTTTGTCTTCTAAGAGTGTGTTTCTAGTGAAAGAACAGTGTATTTATTGCAGAGCAGTGTGTTTTACAGATTATGCGAGTGTCCTGCCTTTCTTTATTTCTTTTACAACAGGAGAGTTTTGTTCTTGTATGCAGAGTTTGCTCAGCGGCTAGGGAACGTGTTTTGAATCATTAAGGAAAATCCAGGGTGTTTGGAAAATTTAAATTGACACTTATTTGATGCCTGTCATTCATATGAAGAGCTTAGAATCCCAGCATGCCACCTCTGAGGACCACAGAGGAGCCGTATGTTCAAAGTTGTGCCCATACATTACTCAGCAAGCCATAATTAATCTTTGTGTAACTGCTAGCTTTTGCTTGTATTTCATTCATTGAACGTTACAGTGAGAAAGCTGCTTTATACGTGGACTTTTTATGCTGTGTTGTTGGCGAAGGATACCTGCATGTCACCATTCGTTTTCAACTCTCATTTGCCTGTCTGTGCAGAACCCATTGCCAACCATCAGTGACAGCTCGGCCAGCCAGACATCGCATGTCAACAGTGAGACAGGTCGCACAGAGACCACCGTCTGGTAGACATCCTGTGTGCTTGCTTTAATTTTCTAATGCTCATGAGACATTCCAAGTGAACAAAGAGTCCTGGGACCAGTCATGGCTGCTACCAATGGCTCCCATTTGATGTTTTACTTATTTATTATTTTTGTTGCTGTGTGTGAGCCACCATACTGCACCTTCTCGCGGGATCACACCACCATTTCAAGGATATTGGCCGCACGTAAATGTCCCCCCCCCCCCCAGAAAAAAACATTACAAGGCAAGAACCATGCTAAGGTGCTGCTCTTGCTGCTGCATTGATATTGTTTGGTGAAAAGAAACGGTTTTGTGATCAAATCCTTGGCAGGGCTTGACAATTTTACCCCTGTAATAGGAGCCACAGCCTGACTTTGGAAGCTTATGTGTGCATATGTATATATACATATATAGTGAAATCTCGTCACTACAAGCATTACATTTACTAATTTTTCAGATGAATTTATTTAAAAATCTCCAGGCACTGGCCTCTTGTTCTAATGTAAAGATATTTTAGTACTATTCAAATGAAAACGCCAAGTACCACACTTACTTGATTCTATTGTGCCCTGCATCTAATGCGCATCCAACTTTCTAGGAATAGAAAGGGGGGGGGGGGGGGCTAAAGGGACAAAATAAAACTGCAGTTGACACCCAACTTGTGGAAGAACAATGTTATGTGCTCCCACGTTCTCCTTAAGAAAGAAAAAAAAAATGACACCTGAATTTACCTTCTAGGAAGGTTTCATTCAATGAGCTTTCACAGTGGTGCACAGTCAGTGCACTTTAATACCGAGTACATAGTGCTACATTATTGAGTCATTACTTTTAAAGATGTTACACTCACTTTTGCAACTTCTTATATTACCTTGCGTGAAACTTGTGGAACTGTGCTTGGCACAGCAGCAGAAATGCAGGCACACTGACACATCCAGTGCTGAGAAGCATTCTTGAAAGTGAGGGACTCAAGTCAAATCTGCAGCAAAATGGGCTGTTTTGCAATGTTGTGATTACACCGCCACTGATAGTTGCTAATACAGTCAAAGCTGTTTATAATGAACTCGAAAAGTTCCGCGAAAGGTGGTTGTTATATCGGTAGTTTCTTGTATATGGGCTGGCTCTTGAAAACATACGTAAATTAGCGACGAAGTAGTTTTTTCCTTAGCCCAATTTTATTGCAAAGCATTAACAACTTGTCCAGTGAAAAGTTAGGCATTTTCGCTTTGTGAAGTGATACCCGCTGCATTCTAACGAGCACTATACTGCAGTTGCAATGAACTGTATTTGCCGTTTCCAGAAGAGTGCGTAGCCACCGAAAAAAAAAAAAAAAATCTCCCACAGGTGCTTCTTCACTTGCCATAATGGTTTTTTTTCCCATGGACATCAGCCGTGCCAGGCTGAGAGTGCCAAGAGCTTGCTTAGACCGGAGGGCACAGTTTTCCAAGGTTGATCATCATAATGATTCGATATCAGCAACTGCTCAAGTGGTTCGAATTGTCGTCAACCCGCAATCTCTAGACAGCTGCTTATAACCACTGACCCGTTGCACAGCGCGCAGTGTCGCATTCATGCTGACTCAGACTGCATAAAGATCGACAGTTGCGGTAGCAACACTTAAGCGGCAGTAAGTTCGAAGTGGTGTGCAGTGTACTGAACATTTCAGGTTTCTTGCACATGCTTCGACATGCAGGCAGATAGTTTCAGTACAATTTTCTGTGTTAATCCGAATCTGTTTAATGCTTTTTTTTTAACCAAAACGAGCCAGAAATCTGGTTATGCATGAGTGTTGAGTACAAAACCGAAACCGCATTAGCAGTATTGGCAGCAGTCTCCCTTCTGATCCATTAAGTGGTTAAATGCTGAACTATGGCGGAACGTTGCCGTCGCAAAATGACAGCAAATCACCTTCGAAGCAAGTTCGCTTCGTGCTCGCCTGCGTCCTTCACGCATTGTATCGGTTCCAAACTGAGTAAAAATGGGGATGCGCCACTTTTGTTATCAGGCTAATGTCCAAAGAAAAGCTTTTTACGCTTTGAAAACAGCTGCATCATGTCTCTACGTGTGCAAGGCCTGTGATGTGAGTAACGTAAGGAGAGTAAATCTACAGCTGGATGTCGGCTTGGAAATAGTTTCTACGGGTGAAAACGGAAACGTAAGTGAACCTCGGAGACAGTTTTCAATTCCGCGTTATCAAATTTTTTGAGGTAATAACACTTCACAGGTGCGTGATCAAGGAGAGCCACGCGTGAGCATGTGCCGCTCTCTTGCTTTGAAGGCCTGTTTAGATTTTTTCGCTTCATATGTGCCATGTTGTTATCCATATCACATATGAAATGTCATTTTATTTAGATGCAGATTCAATAGGTGGCATAGGAAAATCGTAAGTGCACCGAAATGTGGTCGTTATAACCAATAGATCATTATATCTGGGAGTGTTATAAGTGGGTTCAACTGAAGTGTAAACATAGTTCTGGTTTTGCTGTCTGTCCTTATGTACAGGTCTTTCTTTCTTGGAGGAAGGGTGTGCGTTTCATTTCGGTAGATATGGTATTCTTAAATTAAAGCTAAAACTAATGTTTACTGTGTACATTAGGGGTATATCAGTGCACCAGTGTATCCAGAATAAGCGTCACTCACATATCTATTATTTGTAAAAGCTGAGAAATGAGATATTCCTGTGTGGCTGTGATCCATGCCACCCTTTCTTAGTAGTAATGGAAGCTCCCTAGAAATGCTTAAATTTCAGCTTGGTGCCACTGCAACCAAGAGCTGTAGATTGCATCCTTCAAAGTCATGACACTCTTATGAGATTGAAGGAAAACGTCACCACGAAAAGCACATTTGCTTAAAACGCCTTCTGAACCTGAGATTGGCCAGCAAGTCTGTGAGTGACACAGGAAAAGTGATATCTCGATTGGTAACATTTGACAGTGATGAGCAGTGGTAGCTATCATGTGGTAATCTGAAATGTGTTATATGCACTGCCACCAATGAGCGTGGACTGTAGCTGTCGACATGCTGTGAATGAGTCCACGGCATCATGACCACTGCCATCCTGCTCTTGATGAAACATGCATGAGGTTCACTGTGTGGCCAGGAGCGCAGTCATGTGGAGATACTGCCACTGTTGCAAACAAATGCAGATCACTCGGTGTTCGCACATTACGAAACGCCTGCGTGGCACAAAAATGGGTGAAACAGAACACCTTTATTGCGGTAGCCACACTTTGAAAGAGCTCACACTAATATGCATGTCGGCTGCACCTGTTAGACTGGAGTTTGTGAGCATGCACTCAGCCGGGCCAGTCATGAACGACAGTTTTTCATCCAAGGAAAACTAGAAAGGGAAGAGAAAAAGATAAAAATGCTGCCCTGCTTCTAGCCCTACCCTAGGTACCGAATGCAGCTGTGGTCCTGGAGGCCAATTTCTTTAACAAAATGCTTCCCTGATGCAGTGCCCCCACTCTTGCGCGAAACGAGATTTTCCACACCACCCTGTTAAAAACAGATGATTTTGTTCACCGAAACATTGCCTTCCAGACAGCATACGTTGCCGGACCCCAGAGTCCATGGATAAAATTGTTGACTGGACAAAATGTGTCACCCACAGATGTTTTACAAAGTGGCCCAATAAATTGAACTCACTACTGTCGACATTTGCGTTTACTACTTGAGACGATTTCAAATTGTGCTAGCTGCACAGTGGTGGCAGTTCACAGCTGCTGCTAAGCGCAAGCTTGGGTGAGTTGGTGCATATCTAATAAAGATGAACAGTGCAAGAAAGACAAACCACATGACAGGAGACACACAGATGCAGCACTGATATGATACAGTAATTTTCTTGAAAAACAGTTCTGAGCACTACGTTTGGACATCACAGACAAAATCATGCTTCATATTTATTGATCCTTGTCTTTTTCTTTCCTTTTTTTCTTTTTTGAATAGTCCTTCTGTAATCAGCCCTGTACACTATGTGAATGATTGACCCTTGTCATCTTGTTCTGCCCTCACTTCAAAAAAATCAAACAGCATTGTAATGGCCACTTCATTGTCACATGCCTTTTACGCATTCATTTTCTGTTACCTCTCTGTCGGATTCATGCTATATATTATGCTGTAACCGAGAAATAAAATCATTTGTAAGTTCAGTGCTGTATCTGCGTGTTTCCTGTCTTGTGGTTTGTCTTTCTTGCGCTGTTCATCTTTATTAGAACAGCTGCTGTACCGTAGCATTGCCCTAGAAACCCCTTGCAGTGCACACGTTGCGTGCACCCTCATGGTTGAGCATTTTGCTTCATTTTCAACACAGAAGCACTGCTAAGGCCCCATGATTCTGGAAAGCCGCAACACTTTCAGCTACATGTTTGCCTCCTGGATTCTTCTCCCAGGCCAGCACTGAACACACTGAACCTGCCAGTTGCAGAATATCTATGCAAGCAATTTTTTCTTTAACTATGTGAGGCATTGGAATTTGTTGTCTAGTGACACTGTTATTGCGATAGTAAGCTTTGAACATTGTGGTTAATATTTTTTTCGAGTGCACTCTGATACAAATAGAAGCACTGAAAAAAAAAATTTGTATTGATCAGTGGTTCACCTCTCCCTCAGCTGCAATACAGGAAAAATAGACCACTGAAAATGTAAGCACTCCATAAAATACACAGGCATTAATTTCATACTTCGTGGCTTTCAAAAAGATTAAGGAAAGGAACCCAAAAAATACCTGATAATAAAGTAGATTGATCAGTGCACGAAAAGGCTGTACCAGTGCAACTGTGCAAAATAACTTCTGAACTTGCAGAACAGCCAATATAAAACGTGAGAACTTTGTTGCAGTGATTGCACCACTTCTGGGCCTGCCTGGCCACTGTCCTAGAACTTCCAACAAATTACTCAATGATGGTCACTTGTAGGCAGTGCTAGTGTGGATGGTTTATTATTATATATGGAACTAAAAGGGAGCACGAGCGATCTAGTATTTATTATGTATCAGGATTCATGCAATGCAACACCAAGCAGAGAAAGATGCATGTAGAGAATTTTTAAAGACGGTAGTATTTCTTGGGCTTCCGAAATGCAAAAAGCTTTGTCTGTCTGTCTAGCCGTCGAAATGAATCACAAAACTAGACCTGGTTGACGGAGTCGTACACATCGACTTGATACAGCACAAAGAAAACCTCAGGCCTATTTGAGGCAACGTATATGTACGTAACGATGATCCACCATGTTCATTTAATCAAGAATACACATCGGACTGGTTATTGCGCTAGTAAATGAAAAATCAGCACGTTAGAAATGGTGTCGAAGAGGAGCGAGCCAGAAATGGTAAAACAGCCACTTTGTCATTCCTCTCGGCTGCCCTTTGTTGGCCGCTAGCATTCATGTGTGCTTGCCTCTGCAGAGAGGCAGTTATCATGCACACAGCACTCATCACCTTCCCTTCCTATATTTATACATCCCCTCCGTTTTGAGAAACAAAGGGCAGTGTCCGTTCAGCAGCAGCGCTGATTGCGCCGCTGCCGCTGGTGCTGCCCAACAGATGGTGCAAGAGCAGGGCAAAAGCGCAAAATCTGAATTGAATTCAGCAAAACTTCCATTGCATCCACCAGGGGAGGAGTAAGAGCAGAGGGGTAGAGCGTGTGGGGTAGGATGGGGAAGAAGAGAGGGTGTTATGTATCATGGGTGGCAGAAGACTATCGTCTTTTGATGTCATTTATAGCGAAGCAAGCAGATATGCAGCCATTATTTTCTTTACTGGGACAGTGTAAGCATACAGGCAGCAAGTGAAAAGATTTGTGTGATGCTTTGTTGCTTTTGCTAACATTATACACAAATATCTCAGACCAAAAAAAAAAGCATGCAAAGGCAGCTCTGTTTACTGCTCTGAAAATCCTTTTCACTTGTGGTAAAAATGAGAAGGTCATTTCTTGAATTGACAGAAACGAGCGTGCTTGTACCTTGTAAAAAAGGAATAATATTTTCAATCTGACCCTGAAAGTGGTTTAAAAATGACTGGTGGCACCATCCTTGGTGGCATTTGTAAAACTCTAACTGTAAAGAAAAACCCATGCATGTTCACTTATTTTGCTTAAAAAAAGTGTATTACTCAATATTGTACTTTATATTGCATCTGGTATGGTCCCATTTTAATGGAAAGCAATTTTTTTTTTTGCACTTCGAATGTTGGTGCTGGCAACTGCCTTCAAGTTTGTCTCACAACATTCTCTGTAAGACCAGTGCTTTTAGATTCTTTCAATTTGAAAGCTCCGGCGCGCAGAGTGACCCTTCTGTGTTTCCTTCTGCTTGGGGGTGCTTGACACATTGTTTGCCTGAGCAGCTGGCCCATCACCATCCCCATCACCATGTAGTTGAGTCAGCTTGAGTCGGCGAGTGTTGTTATATATTTGCATGTGTGTCATCATATAAATTGTCACGTTGATTTATGACCGTGTGCAAAAGAAGGTACAATTCAAAGAAAGCTCTTGGTAAGAGAAGGCATTATTTTCGAGCCGCATGGGGCTATTGCAAGCCTCAAGGAATGGCAGCATGTGGTCTCTTGGCTCAACAGACAGTTTCATTCTTTCTTAGTGTATAACATCAACTTTTAAGAAGAGCACGTTTCAAAAGTATTGGTTCACTGCATTAATAGCGATACTGTCATAATTCCATTCGACAGATGCGTCGTCAAAGACGATGCTGTGTTGCACTTTGTTCACATCTGCCCGAAGTACTTTGCAATACCCATGCGGAAACGCAGGAGACGGGCTCTGTGTACTTCCGCTCAAGTGAATTGATGGGGGGGAAAAAACGCCTCCGGACAAGCACAACGCCAGATGAGCAAATACATATGTAGATGCAATAGGATTGAAGATTGGGTAGTCAGTGTGTGTGAATGTTCCTGTCGTCCTGTACAACTACTTCATTTCACTGTTCCCAGCATAAAACCATTGTAGTGAAAAGCAGCACTTAACTCATTTCTCACGCAGAAGTGAAGCGCATGTAGATGCGCTGCCGTTTTTCGTTAGTGCATCCCTCATTTGATACATAGCGCCCGCTGTGTCTACGTGTCTCTATTGTGTTTTAACATGTCTAACTCACGCTCAAACTGCTCTATCGACAGCTCACACCAACCCCAAAATCAGTGACACGTTCGCTTGAACGCATTGCTTATTTCACATCGAAACATACAGCAGTCCCATTTATCAGATGGCCAGCTTTCACCCCAGGCAGTGACTTGGAGTTTCTTTTTATTTTCTGGTTATCCTCACAACCCTGCTACATTAAATAAATTCAATTAAAAGATTCAAGAAAAGTTCAAGTTGTGCAATGGCTTTTATATGGATGATGATGCCTGACAGGCATATTTTCTGCTGTGCGCGAAGAAGACAGGCACAAAACAGTGGCTGGAGAACGATTTAATGATATCACAGAGGAGGGAAACTATTGATTGTCACTTTGGAAAGGAAGTATGGGAAGAGTTTATTGCCGTAACAATGAAATGTGTCTGTACTCAATGAAAAAAGGTGTCCTTAATGGAAGTCTCGTGCACCATGGGTTGGCAAAGCCTCGTACCTGGCTGTGTACAGGAGCTTCTTCCTAAAAAATGCTTAATTTTGCCTGTATTTAAACAAAAACAATTTCAGCTTGCTTGAACGAAGATCCTGTTTCTGGGAATATTTTTGTGAGGCATTCACTCAATTAGAACCAACAAACAAACAAACAAGAACTTGCAAGTTGTGCAAATAGCAAAATTTTGAGCGTGAAGTGAATTCAAATATTTATGTTCTAGTGTGAATCGAATCAAATATTTTTCTGATAATTTTCAAATATTTTTTTAATAATACCATGTCAAATTATGGAGAAAGCTCCTGCTAAACATGGGCGAAGAAAGTTTATTGCACGACTGGTGTATTGCATGACTGGTGGAAAACAAAAAATGAAATAGATTTCATACTAAGCAGTGATTCAGGTATAGTACAATACATAGAAGTGGTTGGTAAGGTCAAAATTAGTGATCACAGACTCGTATGGGCAAAGCTAACTCTCATTCTCAAGAGGACAAGAACAAAGTTACTCATACACAAATAGGCCAACGTCGATGTCATCAGGGCAAAAACAGAAGAATTTAGAATTGCACTTAAGAACAAGTATGAGGCTCTGTGACAGGTAGAAAATGAGGATATAGAGAAGATAAATGAAAACATTACTAGGCTGATCACCGAAGCAGCAATCGAAGTAGGAGGCAAAGCACTGAGACAAGATGTGAATAAGCTCCCGCAAACCACTAAAAATTTAATCAAACAACGCCAACAGATGAGAATTACTAAGTCAAGAGATAATATAGAATTTGCCAAGCTGTCTAAGCTCGTCAACAGAAGTAGAGTCAGTGACATACACAACCATAACGCGAATGAAGTAGAAGCAGCCATCAGAAAAGAAGTCAGCATCAAAACAACTAAAAGGAAGCTCTGTACAGGAAAAAACATAATTCGTGCAGTGAAAGATTGGCGGGGCAACATCGTCAAGGTTGCCAAGGGCTTCTCTTCATAACTCTACAGCTTAAACGCGAGTCTCCCCACCATGAGTGTAATAAATGTCGATCAGGACACCGAAATTCCATGCGTCACTGCAGATAAGGTTAGAAAACCAATTAAGGGAATGTCCCGCGCGAAAGCAGCTGGAGAAGACAGCATAACCACCAACTTGATCAAAGGTGAAGGACAAGCAGCAAACAAAGGTAATGCTAAGTGGCATGGCAAAAAAATGTGCCTTCACGATTGAAAACCAGACAGACATTAGAAGTCATACAAGAATGCACATATCTAGGACAGCTGCTGACAGAACCCACTCATGTAAAAGAAATCCACCGAAGAATAAGCATGAGATGGCATGCCTACAGGAGACATTCCCAACTCGTGAACGGAAACTTACCGTTATCACTCAAGGAGAAATTATATAGCTACTGCATTTTGCTAGTACTGACATACAGGGCAGAAACTTGGAGGATTACAAAGAAGCTAGAAAGGAAGTTAAGAACCACACAGCGGGTGATGGAACGGAAAAGTGATAGGCATTACTTTAGGAGATAGGAAGACAGCCATGTGAGTCAGGAAACAGACAGGAGTAGCCGACATAATAATCGAAATTGAAAAGAAAAAATGGACATGGGCAGGTCACGCGATGAGAAGGCTAGACAACCGATGGACAGTTAAAATAACGGAATGGCCACTAAGAGAGGGTATGTGCAGCTGAGGACAACAGAGAGTAAGATGGAGTGACGAAGAAATTCGCAGGCATCGAATGGAATCAGCTCGCACAGCACAGGAAAGTATGGAGAGCATTGGGAGAGGCCTACGTCCTGCAGTGGACACAAGATGGGCTGATGATGATGGTGTATTCCCAGTGTCATTCCAAAGTCCTCAAGAACAGTCCAACAGAGATTTGTGTAAAAGAAAGCTGAGCTAACTTCACCGAAGTACCTGGGTGTTAGCTTAGCCGCAGTATGCTAGTGTTAACTTCGCCGCAGTACATGGGTGCTAGCTTCGCCGCAGTATGCTAGTGTTCGCCGCAGTACATGGGTGTTAGCTTCGCCGCAGTGTGCTAGTGTTAACTTCGCCGCAGTACGTGGGTGTTAGCTTGGCCGCAGTATGCTAGTGTTAGCTTCGCCGCGGTATGCTAGTGTTAACTTCACCGCAGAACATGGGTGTTAGCTTCGCTGCAGTATGCTTGTGTTAACTTCGCCGCAGTATGCTAGTGTTAACTTCGCCGCAGTACATGGGTGTTAGCTTCGCCGCAGTATGCTAGTGTTAACTTCGCCGCAGTACATGGGTGTTAGCTTCGCCGCAGTGTGCTAGTGTTAACTTCGCCGCAGTACCTGGGTGTTAGCTTCGCCGCAGTACATGGGTGTTAGCTTCGCCGCAGTATGCTAGTGTTAACTTCGCCGCTGTACATGGGTGTTAGCTTCGCCGCAGTATGCTAGTGTTAACTTCGCTGCAGTACCTGGGTGTCAGCTTCGCCGCAGTATGCTAGTGTTAACTTCGCCGCAGTACCTGGGTGTTAGCCTCGCCACAGTATGCTAGTGTTAACTTCGCCGCAGTATGCTAGTGTTAGCTTCGCCGCGGTATGCTAGTGTTAACTTCGCCGCAGAACATGGGTGTTAGCTTCGCCGCAGTATGCTAGTGTTAACTTCGCCGCAGTACAAGAGTGTTAGCTTCGCCGCAGTATGCTAGTGTTAACTTGGCCGCAGTACATGAGTGTTAGCTTCGCCGCAGTATGCTAGTGTTAGCTTCGCCGCGGTATGCTAGTGTTAACTTCGCCGCAGTATGCTAGTGTTAACTTCGCCGCAGTATGCTAGTGTTAGTTTCGCCGCAGTATGCTAGTGTTAACTTCGCCGCAGTACATGGGTGTTAGCTTCGCTGCAGTATGCTAGTGTTAACTTCGCCGCAGTATGCTAGTGTTAGCTTCGCCGCAGTATGCTAGTGTTAACTTCGCCGCAGTACATGGGTGTTAGCTTCGCTGCAGTATGCTAGTGTTAACTTCGCCGCAGTACAAGGGCGTTAGCTTCGCCGCAGTATGCTAGTGCTAACTTCGCCGCAGAACATGGGTGTTAGCTTCGCCGCAGTATGCTAGTGTTAACTTCCGCCGCAGTACGTGGGTGTTAGCTTCGCCGCAGTATGCTAGTGTTAACTTCGCCGCAGTACATGAGTGTTAGCTTCGCCGCATTATGCTAGTGTTAGCTTCGCCGCGGTATGCTAGTGTTAACTTCGCCGTAGAACATGGGTGTTAGCTTCGCCGCAGTATGCTAGTGTTAACTTCGCCGCAGTACAAGGGTGTTAGCTTCGCCGCAGAACATGGGTGTTAGTTTCGCCGCAGTATGCTAGTGTTAACTTCGCCGCAGTACAAGGAGCTTCGCCGCAGTATGCTAGTGTTAACTTCGCCGCAGAACATGGGTGTTAGGTTCGCCGCAGTATGCTAGTGTTAACTTCGCCGCAGTACGTGGGTGTTAGCTTCGCCGCAGTATGCTAGTGCTAACTTCGCCGCAGTACATGAGTGTTAGCTTCGCCGCAGTATGCCAGTGTTAGCTTCGCCGCGGTATGCTAGCGTTAACTTCGCCGCAGAACATGGGTGTTAGCTTCGCCGCAGTATGCTAGTGTTAACTTCGCCGCAGTACATGGGTGTTAGCTTCGCCGCGGTATGCTAGTGTTAACTTCACCGCAGAACATGGGTGTTAGCTTCGCTGCAGTATGCTTGTGTTAACTTCGCCGCAGTACCTGGGTGTTAGCTTCGCCACAGTATGCTAGTGTTAACTTCGCCGCAGTACCTGGGTGTTAGCTTCGCCGCAGTATGCTAGTGTTAACTTCGCCGCAGTACATGGGTGTTAGCTTCGCCGCAGTATGCTAGTGTTAACTTCGCCGCTGTACATGGGTGTTAGCTTCGCCGCAGTATGCTGATGTTACACGAGTGTTATGTGGCGAAGCGTACTAGGTGCGGGGATAGACCACATGTCATGAGAGTATATTTTTTTACCCTTAACTTCTAACTTCGAATAGTAAAAGTGCTATGGAAAAATCGTTAGGAATTTGGAATATTTGCACGCCCCTAAAAGAAATCCTGCAGATCCCACACACTGTGGAGTCGGTGTGATGCGAAGCAACCAATGAGGAAATTGCATGTGACAAATTGTTCAGGATTCAGTAAAACTGCGACAAGTAGTATCAAGATTTTTGTGCACAACGTGCACCCACTCATGAGTATGCTTAACATGGGCTAACCAGGAACGTTGACAGCACCTTGGCGACAGAACTTTACCTCATGGTATGATGTAACACTGGAAGTCAGGTTAGTCCAAAGCACAGACATCTGTTTTGTCGAAGAAAAATGCACTAAACATTGTGTTGATGTGCTGTCATAAGCATCGTCCATTGAAGTATTCCTGTGGAATCGAGCAAAGTTGCAGTAAAGCATACCAAATGGTAGCAGAACATATGTATTGCTATGGTAGTGCTTATCACACATTAGAAGTGGAATTCACATTATACAAACGCCATTGTTGCCAAATCTGGTGCAATAGGTTTATTTACTATATATACCAAGCGCAAGAAGCAGACGTAGCCTAGTGGTAGCATGCTTGCTTGGCACCTTGAGAGCCCATGCTCAATACCCCCATAAAGCTTGGTAGGTCTCATGTGTGTCTGTGTGCTTGTTATGTCCACATTTCAATCGCAACCTGCGATAAGCAGTGTTCCTTTCTTAAGAGTGGAGCTCTTTGAGCCGGGTGTCGTGTGTCAACCGTAACACAGAAATGTGGGCCGATCCTGGAAGCAGTGCACTGGGTGAGGTGCAGAAAACTTGATACGTCGCTCAAAGTTGCAGGTTCGATCCTCGCAGTCACAGCATTTCATATGTCTATTTACCGTGGCCCGGTGTTCCATATGTCTAGTTTAGTTGATCATTGGCTGATATAGGTTCTATAAAACTCAAACACCTGTGGTGCATACCCGCATACCACGGGGCAAGCATCACAAGTGATTGCAATGTTGTTAATCATGACGTAGACTTTAGCAATGTAAAGGTCAGTTATTCATGTTTGTCATATATTTGTACTGGTTTTCTGCACCCCATCAGGTGCACTGCCTCCATGCAAATGTTCGGGTATGTCAGGTGAATGAGATGACCAGGACAGAATCAAGATGCAGATAGATAGATAGATAGATAGATAGATAGATAGATAGACAGACAGACAGACAGACAGACAGACAGACAGACAGACAGACACGATCAAAGTGACTCAAGTTCTCTAAGAAATGTTTTGCATTTAAAACCTTTTCATCTTAGATAAGGTGCATGGGGCCAGCTGCTTTCTGCAAAATGCCCAGTTTTATGTAAGTTTCCAGGAGAAAATATTGCTACTGGAAACAACTGGGACCAGTTCAAGTGGTTTATGGTCAAATTCCCAGTGGGGACCAGCTGCAGTGGGTCCCAGCTAGTGGGTCCCAGCTGCGGCTCACTAGCAACTGGTCCCCACTGGGAATGTGACCATAAACAACTTGAGCTGATCCAAACTGGTCCCCATTGCTACTGGTTTCAATTAGCTGCACTGCTGCTGACCTCACATATATGTGAGGCCAGTAGCAGCGGAGTGAAGCTTTTACCTTTGTTACACATAACAGAGATTGTGAACCATACCCAGCTGGAACTGTACATCCCTAATTAATTAATTAGTTAATTTCACAATACTACAGGCCATGACAGGCCCAAGCAGGGGTGGGAAATCAAAACATAATTAGTATAAATTGGGATTACAAATGAATAGTGCCATTAGCAATCAAACAGGGTTACATCGCTACGCATATAATACATACTTCGTAACAAGCAAAAAGAAAACTAAAACAAAAATTTTTCCAGTGCCGTTTGAAAATCAGCCTCCTCGAAAACGGTTTTAGGAAGCGCGTTCCAATCAGAAATTGTCTGGGGAAAGAAACTGTTTAAATGCATTGGTTTCTGCAAATATCGGTTTCAGTGCATTGTTAAGATTGTGTCGAGTCTTTCTGCTGTCTAAAGGTTTTACATATGAAGGTATGGACATGTCAAATTTACCTTTCAACATGTTATGCAAGAACACTATCCGAGCATATTTTTGACGCACCTGTAATGTTGAAATCAGGTGTGTTGTTGAAATAACAGTGGGACTCCAGACCGCAAGAGATTGCTCGCTGCCATCGTATGTGACCGAGTTGCTAACTGCTGGCCGTGAAGTCTGCATGTCAAGTCATACAGCGAAGCAGCTTGGTTCTGAAACATAACATTAGTATATTGCAGCTTGTGCTCTGGCTGGGAATCTTCTTGAATGCTTTCTTGGATATGTGGCAAGCTCTTGCCTATTTCATAGGTCGTGCACATATTTCATCGCCTGAAAGCAATTGTATTTCCTTACTGTTAGCAAAGTTAAAAGAAAATTACTACTATAAACATGCAACCCTACCAAGAATTACTACTTCAACGTCAACCAGGCACTGGCTTATAGTTAAAAAATAGTGCAACATGGTGCGGTAACTTCGAAGCACTTTTGAGTGTAAGAATCCATAAACAGAGGCAGATTCGTACAGTGCTGTGTCAGAAACAGTGTTCACTGTACAATGTTCCACGCTGTCAGCATCGCAAGCCACTGGCACAATTTCTGCCTCCAAAATACAGAAATTGCACCCAAAATATAATTGTGAAGTACACTCACCTCCAAATGTTAGCATCGCCACCAAGGAAAGCAGCACTGGTCGTTTGCACACAATGGATCCACAAGCGTTTTGTCACGGGCAAAAACAGTTGTCACGCACTGGTCTGAAGTTTCATCTCTTCTACAGGTGAAACATTCAACAATGATTGAGCTTAAGTTAATTATATGGGCAACGAATATCCACACGTTCCCCTACACAAAACATCATGGCATGTACCACAGCACGGTGGCCCGCACCTATGCCTCGCCTTGGCTATCCATGTGTGCTCTACGAAACTTGCGCAGAGGTGCTTGTGAATTTTCTGTTACGCAGCTTCTTCTTGTCAATAAATATTGCGGCATTTGTGCAAAATAGTTTTTGTTTTCTTTATATTATTTTACGCATGCATTTCTTAATTATTTGCTCTATTCTATTCGAACAAATCAGATACGAAACTAATAATGGCCATCAAGGCAACTAGTTCTAGTATAAGTGGTCATGGTTCCTGTTGGTGTCCAGATGGGAGTAACAGGAACCAGTTGCCCCTCATTTCGTTTTTAACTGGTACCATTTGGCCGGCAACTTGGACCACTTCCAGTTGGAGTGGTCCCAACTGGGGTCAGTTGCTCCCCAGTCCACCCGTAACTAGGACCACTTGCTTCCCATTTAGCTTCCAAATGGGAACAGTTGGCTTTCATCTGGGACCAGTTGATTCCAGTTACTTCCAGTTTAAACCAGTTAGGTTCCCAGCCGCACATTTTCACCTGGGGTGTACCGCACTTCTACGTGGGAGATGAGAAACAAAAAATCGAAAGCAGCGAAAAGTTGGCATCAGAAATAAAAAAGCTCATACTGGCCGAGCGAAACCACATTGAGTTTGCATGTTTGTACACTGAAATATTGTGCACGCAAAATTCTTGCGTCTTTGACGTGTTCTGTGCATTGGTCACGTTGTGCAGTGTTTTTCTGCATGCAATAACAAAAGGATACCACTATTACATTAATTATTTACCCATCCTTTCTAAAAAACAGGCACAATGTGAAGCCAACAAATAACACTGAAAATAATAATCCACGACAAAGTGAGCAGCAAGTGCGAGAGTGTCTTGCAAATTTGCTTCAACGTGCTTTTACGTTACCCTCACTGCTGAAGCAAACTGTGCCTCATCTATGAGAGCGAACTTTCCGTTGCAAGCTAAAAATATGCAAGGCAAAAGTCAATTCTGCTTGTTCCTTTCCAGCTCGAATGCGCGTGAAGCCGCGATTTGACAGTGGCTGCGTGTGCACTCATCGGGCCAACAGCGACTGCAGCGCCACGTCGCGAGTGGAAACGAAAAGGGGCCACTTTTTCATGCACACCTCAAGGGGAGCTTGCAAACTGAAAGAATCTAAAAGTATTGTTGGGTGAACTGGGGTAGGCTGTGGTTGAATGTGGTAGGCATAGGCAAGCTTTAGGTGGACTGGGCTAGCTCATGCCTGCATGTCCAACGTGCCGGTGAGCCGTGTGTTTTCTTTATTATTTCTCTTTTTTTTTCCCCTCTTATGCGTGGCTTATACTGCAGATCCAGTGTGGCGCACACTTACCTCCATTTAACTAGTTTTTGATAATTACTGTGATGGTTAAATTGCTTTTTTCCTTACTAAAGTTATGCTCTGGCACCACATTTACCTCATACAACTCCTAGCTAGATCTATTTTAAACAGTTTCATTTTTCCAGATTTTTTCTTTTATATTAGTACAACCCCCATCCAGAGTTGAACTGTAGGTGCTGAACCAGAAATGCACCTAATGTATAAAAAGTTAGCACAATTAAAAACTTGACAAGCACTAACTTGCCTAATATATCAGGTGTTTCAGCAAACGCTTTAGAAAATTCCGGAAGGTAGGCTTTTCGAGCAAAAAAGAAATGGCTTAAGCTTGCAGTCAGCCATGCTAGGCTTGAAATAGCAAAGCTAGGCGATCATAGGGGCTAATTATGGCAGAGCTAGGTTGTAACTTGGCTATGCCAGTTTTAACCTTAAGTTTAAATTCCATCACTGCATTGATCAACAAAAACCATCAAATATTATCAGAAGAAGCTAAACGTTTAATATACAATGGATTATTTTTATCAACATTAAACTATGTCACCCTGTATGGGGTAATACATCCTCTGGCAACTTGAAAAAACTCAGTGTATGCCAAAAGCGAGCAATTCATGCAATAGCAACGTTTCATATGCTACTCACACTGCCCCTTATTTTGAAGCATTTAATATACTTAAAGTTAAATTCGTCTGCGCATTTCGTCTTCCCTGTACATACCGTCTCGCCATAAGGACTAACAACACAGACTTCATCAGTTCGTTTTTCCTAACAAGATGTCGCTGTGCATACGACACAAAAAACCAGGACTTGTCTCAAGCCATTAATATCGAACAAACTAGGGAAATCAGTCGACATCATTCCAACCAGCTGCACCCCTAAACAAATAAGTTAAATGTGGCATAGCCACTGAGACGGCTTTAACGCACACCTTTCGCTCAATCTTATCGGGTGGAGACAAGACTGTTTCTCATTAGCATCTAGTTGTGTTCATTAGTTGCAGAATGCTATGTATGCTTTATCTGTTTGCGCATGACGTTTTTCTTTTCTGTTCTTTTTTTTTCTTTTTCCTTTTTTCAAAGTCTGCACTTGGCTTGCTCATTCTCTTTCGAAATATTTCTTGGCTGTTTTTTTTTTTTGTATATGAATTTTTGTGCTATGCGTTGAAAATAACTTTCTCACCTACACCGCTTATTATCTTGGTTCACATAAACAATGGCTTCTATATTTCGCGTGTTAAAGAAAACTGCTCACTGCTTGGAAAACTCATTTCTACTCAGATTTCAATCGAATGAATGTCACGTTCATACCATTTACATATAATAGTAACTTTTTGTTCCCTTATTGTACTTCCTAAGCCTTTGTAGTCTTTTCTTGGATTATTTATCAACTTATGTTGTATAATTAGTTACATGACTTTCGATTGCGACATGTTTTACTTTCCTTTTCCCCCCTTTTTTCTTCTTACTAGTCGCATCGCATCAGTGTGTATCACTATCTATAATGATTCATAAATGCAGATCTTTTGATGTTTTTTCTAGTTTCCGCTATATTTTGCCACTTCCTGTCATAGTGAATTCAATTCATATGTGTTTTATTTCCATATGTGTTTTATTTTTGTACTTGGCTCATGTTGCTGCTGGACTTTGTAAGGGGCCGGAGCTTTGTCGAGCCGCAGTACTGCGGCTTTTTTTCCGTTACCCCCATAATAAAAATAAAGTTGAAAAAAAATCGCATAGCATTATGTAACAGCTAGTTACATGACACGTTCCTGCCAAAACCAAGCAACATCTAGTCACAAGACTTATTTGATGTTGTTTATTTATTTATTTATTTATTTATTTATTTATTTATTTATTTATTTATTTATTCATGATATCTTACAGGGCCCAATAGGGCATTGAGTAAGGGGGACAAGTACAAAGTAAATAACAGAACTAACATCAAGAAATGCAGAGAAATATGTAATACAAATACAGGGAAATAAACAAATGGAAAAGAGAAAAAAATGCACATTGTAGTTATAGTTATAACCGTCTACTACTAAAGCTCTCTCAATTAAGCCTTAATCAACTTGTCTACAATTGGATTCAGGACTTCCTCACTAACCGTCAGCAATTTGTAGAAGCTAATGATACGCCCTCATCCCTTTCTAACGTAATCTCCGGTGTGCCACAAGGTACAGTTCTAGGCCCCCTCCTCTTTTTAATTTACATCAATGACTTACCCAATAATAATTCATCTAACATCCGCCTCTTTGCTGACGACTGCGTAATCTACCGACCTATTACTAACATTTCAGATACTATTACTCTCCAGCATGACCTACTGAAACTCGACGAGTGTTGTTGCAAATGGCTCATGGTTTTAAATACTAATAAAATTGCACTTGTTTCATTTCACAGACGCCAAAACTTACCCACCGCTAACTATAATATTAATGGCTCCATAGTTTCTTCCCCAAGTTCAATTAAATATCTCGGTGTTAACATCTCACAGAATCTAAATTGGTCTTTTCACGTAAGTAAAATAGTTAACAATGCTAACAGATCTCTCGGTTACTTGCGTCGTAACTTACATCTTGCCCCTCCATCAGTCAAATTACTAGCCTACAAAACACTAATTCGCCCAAAACTAGAGTACGCATCCGCCATTTGGGACCCACCCCAAGTTAACCTAAATAAATCCATCGAACTAGTTCAAAACCGAGCAGTTAGATTCATCTACTCAGATTATTCATATCATACCAGTGTTACTACCCTTAAAAGAATAGCAGATCTACCTAACCTCGACCTACGCCGTAAGATTTCTAGACTATCATTGTATCACAAAATGTATCATACATTTCATTATAACTCTCCTATTCAGCCAGCCCATCGTACTTCAGCCCGCACAAGTCACCACAAGGCCGTATATCCACCTCCTGCCTGCACCACAGCCCACCATCACTCCTTTTTCGTTCAAGCAGCAAGGGACTGGAACGATCTTCCCCCAAGTGTCATCCATCATTGTCATGCGGATAAATTTAAAAGTGCCATAGACTCATTGTTTTGTTAACCTTGTATTGTTTGCCCGCACCCTCATGTAAAGCCCTCTGTTGGGGGGCCTTTGAGGTATGTTAAATAAATAAATTTAGAAATGCTTATACAGAGCAAAACAAGCACCAAAAATACATTGCAAAGTATTTAAAATTGTAGCAACAGCATTCCTTGCTTAATTAAAACAGAAGCCCAAGTACACTCACAAAAGTAAAAGAATGCGTGATGGCATCACGGAAAAAAAAATAATGACATAAGCTACTTCAGAAAATGCTTCCACAGTTGATTTCGAAATGATTCATGGTTTGTGATGGATGCAATATTGTCGGGAAGACCATTCTGTAGAACAATGGCGCGGGGAAGTGCTGATGAATTGAAAGCGACGGTTCGTCCATTTATGCGTTTAATGCTGTATTGATTATGTAAGCGACGTGAAATGCGTGAAGGTGTTTCTAGTGGTAAGGGAGACGGCCTGGCGCTGTGGCGATATTTAGAAATAAGGATAAAAGAGCAATAGAGTGACGTATATTTAATGGTGCAATTGATAGGTCATGTTTGATCTGCGTTATGCTGGAATGGGGGCTGTAGTTACAAGCGATGAAGCGAGCGGCTCTGTTTTGCACTGACTCTAGCATGTTGGTCAGGTAGATTTGGTGAGGGGACCACAATGATGATGCATATTCTAGCTGTGGAAGAACAAGGGTTTCATAAGCGAGTTTTTTTACGTTGCTTGGGGAGTTCCGCAAATTCCGGCGCAGATAACCAAGTGACCTGGAAGCTTTGGCAGTTATGGTGTTGATATGCGTCAGATTATGAGTCAAATGAGTGCCTAAGTATTTGTACGAAGATGCCTGGGACACTACTGTGCTATCAATAAGGTATGAAAAATTGGAGTTCTAACCCTTGCGGCTGAAAGAAATAACCTTGCATTTACTAGAGTTAAGTGTCATCTGCCATTTTTTACACCACTTTGTAATTACTGTGAGGTCATTTTGTAGGGCGAGGTGATCCTCAGTGGAGGAAATTGGGCGGTAAATGATGCAGTCATCGGCGAAAAGTCATAAGTTGGAGGCTATGCCAGTAGGTAAATTGTTTATGTATATTAGGAGTAATAAAGGGCCAAGGACACTGCCTTGTGGTACGCCTGATGTGACGTCACAAAGAGAGGAGGTGAAACTCTTCACTGTTGTGAACTGCTGACGGAAGGAAAGAAAGTTACGAAGCCATGACAAAGTTAACAAATCCAAACACAGATAATTTCGAGAACAGGCGTGAATGTGCAACGCAGTCGAAGGCTTTAGCGAAATCTAAGAAAATGCAATCAGTTTGTAGGTTAGCGTCCATATGATAGTGCAGGTCAGTTGTGAATTGTAGCGGCTGCGTGTCACATGACAGTCTTTTCCGAAATCCATGTTGTTTAGGAAAAAAGAAAGAATTATGTTCAAGTTGATTGTAGATATGGGAGGGCAATATGCTCAAGTAATTTACAGCAAATGCATGTTAGCGATATGGGTCTGTAGTTCTGGGGGAAATGTTTATTACCGCTTTTAAAAACAGGGAAGACCTTGGCGATCTTCCAGTCTGTGGGTAGCAAGCCAGATGATAATGATTGCTGAAATATGTAGCAAAGGATATGGCTTGATATTGATACGGTGTTTTTTAATATTTTCGAGTTAATGTTGCCAACTCCAGCACTGGTTGCGATCTTGAGGTTTTCAATGAGATGAGCGATACCATCTGCCGTGATAGCTATCGGACTCATTTACGATAATCATGTTCAGGAACAATGGGTATGTTGGAATGATCTTCCCTCGTAAATACAGAAGCAAAATATCTGTTAAAAGCATGAGGGCATTCGCTATGAGGAAGCGAGTGCTGGTCATCGTCACAAAATGAAATATGGTTACTAGTGCTATTTGGTGATACAACACGCCAGAACTTTTTAGGATTCGATTTCAAGAGAGAAGGAAGGTCATGAGAAAAGCATTTCTTTTTTGAAGTTCGAATGGCAGGCTTTGTAGCCCCAGGGAAAAAATAGTACAGATAGCACATCATACTTTTTGAATTAGCCACTGCAATATTTAAAATGCGTAACCAGCCAAAGTTGCATTTACACGTGACATCCGACGCCCTTCATGCGCTCAGTTTCGTTTTGGGTGTGGCAAAAATCCCATGTTTTCTCACGCTGCAGAGCTTTAGGTGATGTCTTGTTCTTTGTTTTAAAAGCTAATATGACATCATTGACTCCGTGGCTAAAAACTCATGCATCGACAATACTACCACCTGTTAGAAAGGTAGTTTTACTACCACCTGTTAGAAAGGTAGTAAAAGGACGTTATTGCCCTATTTACGTAGGGGGTTTTGTGTCACGTGATAAAAAAAAAAACCCCAGTCTAGAGTTTAAAGCCACGTACGTGATCAAAGACTACGTACCACGTCACGTGGTAAAAAACTCCAAACTGCAGTGGCGCAGGGGTGGAGGCCGTGATAGCCCTCGAATGACTATTTAGGCCTAGCCACATGGTACGCGTTTGCAAGCAACTGTTCGTCAAAAGCGTCGGTCGCGGAAGAGGGGACGCGACGTCTCGGGGCGTGAGTGTGAACGGCGTGAGTGTGATCAGCGCATACGCGTATATACGCGTACGCCGGCGTCCGTCAACCAGAACGTGATACCGAGACATCTCCGGCAGCTATGCCTAGTGACCGTCGTTTCGAAGGCACCGCCGAGTCCTGGGAAAGCACGGAAACTACGGACGCAAACGTTCCTGACTGACCGCATCGTCAACCAGTACGACAACGGCACGGCGAACTACCCCGAGTGTTACCAGTGCGGCGTGGTTTTGTGTTGAGTTCGAGCGATGCCGGCTACCCTAGCGCCGGTCTTGGTGGACGGCGGCCAAGTGAAAACGCACTTTCGATTATCTCTGCTCCCGCGCTTGTGCCTGTGTTTGTTGCGCTCTCAACGAGTGAAAACGTGCTTTCGATGTTATAAGTTCGAAGGGTGAGTCCTCGTTTACTGCCCAATAAACTGAGTGATGTCTGCATTTTGCGTAAGCCTAGTGTTTACCCAGCCACAGTAAACCTCGAATGCGCTTTAAAAATAACTAAAAAAAAAAAGCCGAGAAAACATTGTTTACGTAGTAAAAAATTACTCCGCGTATAGTCGCTGAAAACCTTCAGGGGGGTAAATAATTACTGCCGTTTCTATGTTCAAAAACTCGGTTAGCGTGAGAGTAAATTTTTACCTTGACTGTTACGTAGTAAAAAAAAAAACCTAGAAAAGGTAGTGCGCTAGAGGACAAGCTGTTTACTCCCGTTCCTGGTTATTTTTGTATAGTGTGTAGCTGTGCCGGGAAATTCACTTTAGACCATTTTTCTTCGTTAGACATTTATTTAATCTATATAGTAGCCACTTACATGCAACACATTCTCCTGTATATTCTACGCTGCATGCATTGTATGCGTCACCGTACCGCGAGCCCAACTGACGACGGAGAGGCAAACCGCGCAACCACTGGTAGGTACTCATTTTTTTTTCGGTGCGCTCTCGCTTGCTTTAACTGAAGCGTCCCGAAATAAAAACATTTGTCACAAAGTTGCACTGGAAGCATACTATCCTCACGCCAGTTTCACAAGGGATAAATTCCTATTTGGCGCTTCGAAGGGCCGAATAAACAAGCGCGCGCAATACATCTCAATGTGTAGAAGGATGGTCATGTGAGCGAGTTGGAACTGATTATGCATATTGATGGTCAGCGCAAACCACGAGGACATAAAGAAGGAAGGAACACAAACACAGCGCTGTCTCACAACTATATTTTTATTTAGTAACACACCCATATTTAAAGCAATGACCACAACCCACGTGATGCCATGACGCAGATGGGAAAGTGTGCACCAGAATATGAATAACCTCGTTAGAACTAAGCCAACATCAACTACGTGATGTACTGATTTAAAAAAGAAATCTCCCTGTACATCACGTAGGTTATGTTGGCTTAGTTCTAACGAGGTTATTCATATTATGGTGCACACTTTCCCATCTGCGTCATGGCATCACGTGGGTTGTGGTCATTGCTTTAAATATGGGTGTGTTACTAAATAAAAATATAGTTGTGAGACAGCGCTGTGTTTGTGTTCCTTCCTTCTTTATGTCCTCGTGGTTTGCGCTGACCATCAATATGCATCTCAATGTGGTTGCAACGCGCCACTGGAGGGTTCAGCGTGCCGTGCGCACCGCTCCGGCGCGGGGAGGGAAGAAATCCGAGGAGGATTGAGGAGAAAAGAGCGCGTGTGGAGGAGAGTGTCGTTACTTTCCAACATCAAGGGGCTTGTCCCGTAGCGGTAGCGCCCCCTCCGAGAAAGCGGCGAAAAATGTCAACTTTCTTCTCACAGCACGGCCGGTCTGGACGCGCGCGCTCGCTCTCTCTTTTACGGCCTGCGCACGGGGGGCTGTTGCACGGCCGCTGGATGAAAGCGCACAGGTACGGCCAGCTGCGTGCGCTGGAGACGGCGGGAGGGGACTAGTTCGTTCGGTGGCCGCCGCAGCGCCACCAGTCAAGGATAGAGAGAGCGCCTGGACAGCGGTGTATGCGCGAAATCGTATGATGTTTAGTAACGTTGGTTTCAGCGGCGCTCGCGGTACTGCATACGCACGTGCTGAATTCGATACCCCCTCAGCGCATTGTTCTACCCTACGGCAGTTCATTTTTCTCATAATGGCAAATGATTTTTGCTTTGACTAAGCACGCCCGTCTCTGTGACAGACAATTTTGAACTTGTATTTAAAGCGTTAATGACAAGCTTTTCCCTATTGTAGGAGCGCAGGATTATTACACCTTTGTTCTTTTACAAATGTACTGGCGCATGCTTTCGGAGAATTTTTTTTTTTTCGCTTCTCGCTAAAAACGTACTTGAATGGCTACCATGGCTTGATTTTGCGTTTCTAAACTAGAACGGCAGTGGGTACATGAGGTTTCAGTTAATTCTAGTTTATTTTGCAGTTATTGTTACATAAAAAATGCCTTGCGTGAATGCCGTTCGAAAGATGATGAGAAAAATTTTGTGGTCTTGTCTGCGCATGCAGAGATGAAAATGCTAGGTGTGCTTTAACAATCAATCCTACTATTGAGCGACTCTACCAGTAAGTGTTTACTGGTGCAGTAAACAAATACTAGAGGTGTTTACGCTCATCGCCCTCAAAGGCGAAGAACTTTTCGGGAGAGGGGCTTGTGTGACAGTCTCACCAGGCGTTGCACAGTTGCATTTATATTTCCCGTCCAGTTAGCCAGCAACGGTCGCAACAGCTTCTTCAAAAAAAAAACATCGCAGAGGTGGCTCGTGTGCTCAAGGGTTGTCGAACCACACCGTAATGCTGGACAGGTAACAAAATGTGGGAGGAGGGCTGAATGAAGAAGTTTCCAGAGATTTCCACTTCTTGGAACTTCCACGGGCTTCATCACCTCACTGACAAAATTACATGCCAGCTTGCAAATTTGTACGATCTCCGTCTTGGCATATCGAAGTTTTCCTTTATCAGTTTTTTTTTCTGTGAACTCGTAAATGCCACTGAAAGGGTTTGGGTCTTGCAGGAGAACCTTGCAATCATGACAGGTCAACTGCAAATAAGAAAATAAAGCCGAGGCAAAATTTGAATCAAAAGTGCTATGTCAGGAGTGCGCAGGATATTTCAATCGCTTACATCACTCAGCCATACAAATTCAACATATAAATTCCGTAAAAGAGCTAAAGCGGTAATTTTTTTCTCCGCCGACGTCGTTGTTTAGAACTAGTAGCGTTTTTGACTCCGAATCTTATGACAAATATTGTGAAAAATTGCACTTCTCCTTATACGGGTAAAAGCTTCGTAGTTACTATTATGTTGTACTGAAGAGCATGCCGGCTACATATAATGTGTTCTATTGTAATGATCTAGGCTGCTACACGCCGCAATTACCCATTCAATAATTACGAGCAGCGTATATCTTCTGGTTCTAGTAAAAAAAATCAGTTCGAGTCCCAGAAAAGAAAAGAAATGCCTATCAAATAAGAAGCGGCTCATAGAAAGCAGGGAGGCGCATACTTCCTTAGCGTGTGTACTGAAAAATTTATATTGGCGTGTCGCCTTCAGTCAACACAGCGGCCTGCACTTTATTAACTCAACTTCCTGTAACACAATTACTACAACACCATGCAATGCTTGAACCTTCCGACTACCTAAGCGCGCTGGCCTGGCAAAAGTACAGTTGTCATATGCCAATGAAAATTGGCCCGCGAAGCCCTTTCATCCAGTGGGAGGGCCTTTCGTGAGGAGGGTGAAGGGAGAAAAAAAAAAGAGCCTAAGCGTTGGCGACTTATTCTTGGTACATTTCATTATTTGGTTCTAGGAGCAAACGGAAGAACGGTCGCTGGGCACCCACCTCGACCCTTTTCCTCCAGATCCTTGTCTGGCGGTG
Source organism: Hyalomma asiaticum (assembly GCA_013339685.2). Lineage (NCBI taxonomy): Eukaryota > Metazoa > Arthropoda > Arachnida > Ixodida > Ixodidae > Hyalomma > Hyalomma asiaticum. The sequence goes on along the minus strand of CM023481.1, from coordinate 353,395,381 downwards.
TTGGTGAGCCAGGCTTGTCGGCGTTCAGCATTGGAGGGAAATTCATGGTATCTCAAACCGGGATTTTCCATCGCGTCCGACGTGCACAGTGGAACGCAGCAGCTCTTAGGCGTACTACTCTACTGCTTTAACAAGCTATTCAGGCTATGTTTGTGTTTACAGGAGCGAGAACACATGGAGTTCAGAACTACTAGCACTCCGCGCAACGCAAAAAAGGCGCGCTCACCCAAGCGCGCAAACTTCGGAGTATCACCTACTACTAGCGCCCCCCGCGAAAGTTGCGGCCGAAACTGTCAACGCCGCTCTCCCTCCCTGGACAATGCGCGGCGGCTCCACGCAGCAGGCCGCACCTGTGCGCTTTCATCTAGCGGCCGTGGCTGTTGCTACCTATCGCCGCAACTTGGCGGGGGCGCTCCGAGCCAACCCTCTCTAAACCAGCTCCCGGCCGTTGCGGAGGCTAGCGCGCGCTGGGAATGCTCGGCCTCAGTCTTGCCGTGTCACTTTCTGAAGCTCCTCTACATGCTATGCATGGTACCAATGCGATGAGAATACGTACGGTAGCAAGCACATATATGACAACTCTGGTGCTTTCCGCTTTTCCGAGGGAGAGGCACAAGCCACTGATTCGCCCGCTTCTGCCGCTCGTGAGAGCACTTAGCGATGCGCGTCGCGCTCAGAAGGCTCGGCCGCATGATTCGTCACCGACCGTCAGAACAAATGACACGAAGCATTCTTTTTCGGCATTCTTCGGGTTCTCAGGCAACCAGACCTTAAGGTCTGGTTGCCTGAGAACCCGAAGTTACAGAGCGAAATTCGATAAAGAAGGGGACACATGTACGTGCTGTGGAAAAGCTAGGGAAACGACAGACTATATTTCGATTGAATGTACAGATGTCCACCCAGGTGTAGCTGTGGACACTACCCTACAGGAGGCCATGGGTTTCAGGAGTAACAGGGGAAAGCTGAACATGCCGGCGATAGAGATAAGTAAAAGGCGCTTAGAGCATTGGTGGCGCAAAAGTATGGAGCAAACAAAAGCGCAAGGTAGTTCGGGTAAGATTGTTCCATCACAGAGGAACGATAATAGATAAAATAAATAGACGAGGAGAAAAATTAGTTGTGAAAATATGTGCGATTCGGGAAAAAAAATGTTTGTAGAGGAAACAGAAATAAAGCTAGGGCTTGGTGGCCCGGCTACCGCCCCGTTATAAAGGGGACGCTCCTAATATCCATCCATCCATCCATCCTGCACCACACCGCGGTGCGCACTTCTTTGACGGGGACTTGTAGGAAGAGTGCGACGCGTCTTAAGCTGACCCTTGATTCCGAAATGCCTGCCTTGCACACTTTGTCAACAGTGGAACAAATAGACTTGTCTCCAAAGCTACAAGCCTCGCGATATTAAGTATTAACGCACCTGCGAGGAAGTTTTTGGGGCTGCACGTGTACATACTGAAAACGAACGGGCGCACCGCAGAGGCGACGCTTGCAAAACGCGCGCACACATAAGGACAACTGAAAGAATGTGTGAAAGAATTTATTAGAACAAAAGCATTCTTCGAAAAAGAGGCGCCGAACAAAGCCAGACTCGATCCTAGGTCGTCCTCCTGAGCTAAATATATGTTTTGCTCTCTGTGGCTTTGCGCTTCTTGCACTATTAATACTTTTGAATAAGAAAGCTAGCCGCCTGAGCACATAGAACGAAACGGTCCTCATGCTCACTTTTTCTGTACCCTAGCAAAAATTCTAATAGAGAAACTATGAACAAATCGCAAGGTACGATTTAAAACAGGGAATGTCGCGGGAGCCAACGTTTCGACAAGCGGACTTGTCTTCGTCAGGGCGGCAACTGCCTTCTCCAGCGTTCGTTTATGTACGCCTTTGCACACTCTCCCCCGTCCTCAGAAAGAGAGGAGGAGAAGAGCAGCACGTGCGAACACACACACACAAAAGAAAAAATAGGGGGTTGGGGGGGGTTGGGTGCAGGGGTATTTGGGTGACAGGTGTTAGCGTGACTAATATAAATGGCAAGAGCGAAAGCTTCCAGAGAATCCGCTCTTTGTACATATCTTGCAAATGCATTGTGTGCACAGGGCTAGAAAGCAGGGTGGAAAAAGGAACAGACGCTCGGAACAGAAGTTACTCCTATGTCATGTGTCCCCCCCTCCATCCCGTACCACCTGCCCCGCACCAACAATGCGTTTCACCGAAAGCTTGGGGCTAAAAAAAGTAACTACACTGTTTAACGTCCTTGTTCTCCTGGAACTGGATGGGGGCTCAGCACCTGAAAGTAGACTTTCTGGGAGAAACATTGTTAGCTTGTGCATACCTCAACCTTTTGTCGTCTTTGTTAACACTCTACCGTATCTAATGGACTCACGAGTTCCCTTTGAAAGGTTTATGCCTGTAGGTTGGAGAGTATTGAACCTGTATATGAGATACGATTCCCTGTATTTTCTGTCCCTCGGCGAGCGGAAGTTTCCTTGGAGTATGTAGTCTAATACTAATAAATTCTATTGGTGACAATAACCTCATAGGCTATTAGTTTCTCTATTAAAACTAGATGAGAAGCTCAGGGGAAGATGGATGCTGTCCCTCCGCTCGCCGAGGGACAGAGAGTCACGTATATATACTCCAGATTCTGACCTGCTATGTAGTGCCAGTGGGGAAATTACTGTTATGCGCAATTACAAAATAAGGATACACAGGACATCTGCCAATCAAGGGTAGGTTAACTGGTAGCTGTGCATCACACATATCTGTTAATCTAAACCCACCAAATATTCACTGCCAAATTGCTAAGAAACCGTACATCTCTAGGTTCCTCATTTACACCCTTAAGGGTGTAAATTTTTTACTGTGTAAACTAATACAAACTAATAAAGCTATTTAAAGGATTATTGAGTTGCAAATTTTGTGTTTTAATAGTTATATATAAAGCCCTAGCTACCTTGCTTGAGAAAAGATCCATTAGACAAATTTCAAAAATTCTTATAGAGCATATTGATATAAACTAGCAAGGCTAATAGAACGATGTATTAGACTAATACAAACAACTATAGGACAAGTAAAGATTCCTATAAGACTAATACAATACTAATAAGACTAATAGAAAAACCTATTAGACTAATACAAATCTCTATTAGAATTTTTGCTAGGGTATGCTCGTCGCATCTAACGCCATTGGAGAAAAGGAAGCTGTTCTTTACAAGAGCTACAACATCGCAGATGCTATTTGTGTTTAACTCCGATACGCTTAAACATTCAGTGAATATGTTTTACACAGCCTCGATGAATGAATACAAGTCTTTTGATGGATATAAAAGTCCACCCCAGTCAGTGTACTCTGAGGGTAGCAGATGTGCTTTGGCTTCTGCTCTTCTGACGAGGAGGATGTGCTCACACGTACGACAATTAAGTTGTAGGACGCACTTGCTGCGTAACCTGCTAGGTAATAAATAACTCGCGATCGAGTCACTCCTCTCTGTCACTATCGATGAGTGGCTGGGACAGGGAGCCTCTGCTCTGGCCAGAGAATCTCCAGCTTCTTCTAATCTTCCTTGGGAGAGAAGCTTATCACTACTCCTTGTAGTAATGTTCGATGTTCTGTCCTCCACACTGCGAAGCGCACTGATGATATTAGGAGTGCTATTCGCATCGTCCGCACTCCTTGCCATGTTGTAGAATGACAGATATAGTTCACTGTTATAAGGAACTGGTCTGGCGAGGGGTGGGCGTACAGCCACTCACTGGCGGATGATGCCGAACATGTGCTCTATGGGGTCGGTGCTAAGGCGGGACGTCATTAAGTACTGAAAAGCTACATTATATGTTAAGTACTTCAGGAGGGATAACGTACTGGTAGTAGCGATCCTCACCCCTGTTTCCGTAGTATCGCTTAGAAACCCTCCTTTGTCAATAGTCCTAGCTTCCCATTTGTTCAAATAAGCAAGAAAATCCTCCAAATACCGCCGACGTAGTGGAAGCGGACCTCAAAGCTTCTGCAAGAAACCTTGATGTCATTGCTTTTATCAAGTGGTTAATCTTCCTGCGAAAAGCGAGGACCAAGAACAGAAAACATTCCACTTTGAATGAATTAGATTAATCATTGGGCCACAATCACATCGTAAATTCAACTAACTGGAAGAATTTTTCTGTGGCCACTATTCTGCCGTATTTTCTCTCGACTTCTTTTTTTGTAAAAGGTCATGGCTCTCAGGACAGTTGTCCCGAAAAGTTGAAAGGCGTACGACACTCTCATCTTTTCGAATGAGTTCGTGTTGAGGTGCGGGTTGACTCTTCTCAACGTTGACTGTGTTTTTCTCACTATTCAATGATGCCAGAACACAACCAACACCGCCTTCGTTCGGGAATTTGTGCAGTGCCCAGTGGGTTTGAGAATTTCGTTTGAGTCAGCGTCGTCGCTTATGTCCACAGTTTCCGTGGTCTGCAGATCGGCCTCTTGTAGGCACCGTCTTTTTGTCTGACCGTCATGGAGGTTTGAGGCAGCTCTTCGTCGTGGGCCTTTCGCGCGGGATTTTTTTAAAGGTACCCACGGAGATTGGGCAAAATCGTACGTGGGCACTGCATCTTGCGAGAGAGACGGCTTTCAGTGGTAAACGTACCTCTTTGCCTTCGATTACGCGTACGCAATATCCCTTAGTGTATATTTTCCTTCGAAGTGAACTTCGCACACGGCGTCAGTGACCTCGAGCGGCTTGTCCTTGCGGTGTAGATCGCTCCCGCGTTCGGCGCATTTCTTCGTCTTCGGGGACACTGAACAGAGATAACTTTGAGGTATCTTTCACTCTGCTGTACCCAGCCTTACAACCGGGCTAAAGCAATAATTCCTTAGCCGAGACCTCCCCATTTCATAATTTAATAACTCAGCGCTATCTTGAGCACACCACAAAGGAATCAACGACAACAAAACAAGGAAAGCGAATCAGTGAACAAATGAGGAAGCAAACAAACTGCGATCACCAAAGCGGTCTGAACCTGTCCTCATGCGCGCCGTAGAGACAGCCTGCTGGTGCAAGGCGCAGTGGCGCCACCATGCAGCGCGCGTAGATTTCCGTGCTTTTCGACACGCCGCCGCTGCCTCCGTCTGCTCTCCCCTCGTCCCACTACCCCTATCTAGTTCACTGTACAGTACACGACGTAGCAGGCCGCACCTCGTGTGGTGGTGGTAGTGATTATGGTAAGGAAAAGGCGCTTATTTCTGCAGCCCAAACTGGGAGCACGGCGCAGCGTCTTGGGGAGGGGGTAATGGGAAATAAAGAGGACAGAAAGGTAATGAGAGATGTCAGGGTTCGCTCAGCGCTGCAGAAGTAAGCCGGCGGAAAGGGGAGGCGCGGGAGGACAACCCGGGCTCAGCGGTAGGCTGCGATGCCCGTCTCATCTATGAAGTCCACCAGAGTCTGCAGCGCTGGTAGACGGGGGCCGAGTCGGGAACAGCAAGTGGTGGAGTGTGGTGGCTGGAAGTCCCTGCCTCCGGTAGGCTGTGATGACCCTCGAACGTTCCTGTGCAAGTCCGGGACAGGCACAGAGGAGGTGTTCGAGAGTCTCAGGATCCCCGCAGCACCTGCAGACCTCGTGTAGAATGTACTAGAATATTTTAAGTGGCGCGACCGCCGGCCGGAGAGGGGCCCTCTCCGCATGGAACGCAGCGGCGGCGCTGCAGTTGTCAGACCTTGGCTGCTCCGGGCGGCCGGCACGGCCGGCCCGCCTCGCAGGCGTCTGCTTGCCGGCGCGCTCACCAAAATGTTCGAAAGAGTGGCGAGCTTTTATGAAATGAACGTAAAAACGACCGTTTAATCACACGTGAACTGCATTACCATCCTGATGGCAATTAATATGCGCCGGGAGAGCCACTGGCAGGTGTAGATAGGTTTATTTTGGTTCCATTCGCGCGATATGCAGCTTCATCAACTTTTAACTAGGCGATCGAGGTCTTTTCATATTGCTTGCCTGCTTACTTCCAAGGTTTCTACTCAAAACGCAATGTTATTACTTATGAACACGGCGAGCGTACGAGCATTGCAATCACTGTATCAAATATAGCTTTAAATCAGCCCGCAGTTCTACCAAATGCTATTGGTGATCATTTTTGCTATCGCATTTTCACTCAAACACAAAGAAGGTTCTACCTATCGCCGACTTGTGAAAAGTGAGATATTGTTTTGCTGCGTGTCCGCATCACCCTTTCAGTGTGACGTACCTGATATAAACATGCAGTACCAAGCATAATTATTCACACTGTTACTTTCGTTTACAAATATAGGTAAACTGAAGAAACCATGCACTCACTCCTATAGCACAGAAATATTAAAATGTTGAGTAATGAAAAGGGTGTAATGTGACAGTGTTACATTTAGGCACTAATATTCAAGTGTGGTGAAGAAACTTTAAGGAATTAAGGTATTCTACGAAAAATTAGGTCCGCGCTGTGCAAAGCCGTGAGAGATAAACTATTCCATTCAGAGATGATGCGAGGGAAAAACAGATATTCCGAAGAACTCGTTTTGGTGCCAAAAGGGATTAAATATTTAGTATGGTGATGTCTCCTCAGCTGCGACCGCAGTGGTAAAGCATACGGCTCAGGGAAAGACATTTTAATCTGGATTTTCTGGCACAGTCACATTCTTCATACATTGTGCTCTTTAATTAGGTCTGAAAGGTCAGTTCCGCTGCTACTTAGAATATAAGTAGCGAACGGCGTTGCGCTTTGAATCTTCTCCAGTCTTTGTTCTACGATTTATGTAGGAGTCCCGAACTGCGCATGCATGTCCAGGTCCTGGTCTGAAAAACGATATGTATTCTGACAAATTAAATTTTGCAAATGCGTCTTAGTTATTGCCTAATGGAACCAAGGTTACGGACTGATGATGCTCTGGTGAGAATAGTGTGACCTTTCCAAATGAGAGAGTGAGTAATGCGACGAAGCACTTGCATTCAAATATATCAGGGAGCGATTGCGATTGAAAACCGTAAGGAAAGAAGAGCTTGTATCGTGTTCTTTTTTTTTTTGTTCTTATAAACACTGGTTTATCTCTATTCAGCTACAAGCCGTAATGAGAGCACCAGGGAGAAATGTATCCATTCCTCATATCTGTTGATTTCGTTAAGATGGGCGCGCAATAGTCAGCTAATAATTTGATCTCAAATGGTGCCCTAATAAGTTATAACTTCCATCAATATGTCGTTAATATGTATTAGAAATAACAGCGGATTCCGAACGCTAGTCCAAAGTACTCAGAAGTAACACGTAGCTCACGAGAACAATCACTATAATGCTGTCGAACGCATCTATAATGCCGTCTTCTCGTGAGCTACATTGTGAAAGCTTTTGACAGTGAAAATTGTGTACAGGCACTTGACCTTTCGTTAAAAGAGACATGACATGCCACCTGGAGAATAGCAGCCATGACTCTACTCCCAAGTACAGTTTGATTATTAGGGCAGAAGGAAGGCTGCACATAAGATTTCAGGTAGTATTTTTTATACAGGCTGTGTAATTCGTCATGCATTTACAAAGGTCATTTGCTGCTGGTCACTTGACTGAAGTGTTTATACCACTGCAAACCCTTCGCCTCTTTCGAATACATAAACCAACTTAATCTTTCAACGGGATAACGTAAATTTTGCTTTACTAGTTGCAGTGAATGAATTCTGCTGGTCTGTTAAAGGGCTTATGTGAGGAGAGACATTCCATCCACAAAGCAGTGTTGCATGTGTGCAAGCAACTTGTTTTTTGTGTAAGGTTCAGTCACAGGAATACGGAAAATAATAAAATCAGGTCCAGACAAGAGACCTAAAGTATGACATCAAATTTTAAGAAGTATGTTTATACAGTACACAGAAGAGGTATACTCAGATCTCATTAGAGCTGTTTGACTAGCATTCGCTTCTATTTTAGATTTGAATGTGTACTGAGTGCTATTTCCTTGAACTACTGTGCAGCTCGAAAAGGCCTGTTTTGAGCAGATTTCCCTACAGACCCCCTAGAGGAGGTGTTCACATCTCGTTGTCTTTCTAAAGAAACCCCCTTAATTTCTAAATGTTTGTAACAAGTTCAAAATATCTGGTGCTCCACACCTCCCACTGATGTCTAGACCCACCTCCTAATTTCAGTTCCTGGGGAAACCTCTGGTTTTGTGTGACACCCATGCTAAGATTGAGGCACAGCTAAAGGGTTGTGAAGAATAAAACTGTAAATCTAGCAGCCACTCTGACGACTATGCACTCTCAGAACCAGAAAAGATTGACTCATTTACCTATCAGTTTATCAAGAATGGAAAAGCAAGGGTATAGCTTGATCTTTGGAAACTGTCTTGTGTAACGGCCTTGAGAAATATGTGTGCGAGTTGAAATGTTTGCTTCGAACTGAGGCTTTCGTTGCTAGCCAACTCACTTGATTGAAGTGTTTATACCACTGCAAACCCTCCACCTCTTTCGAATACATAAACCAAATTAATCTTTCAATGGGATAACGTAAATTTTGCTTTACAAGTGCTATATAATATACGAGTTGAGAACCTCTGGAAGATGAGTTAGTTAGTAGCAGTTTGTTTTAACAAAACAGTTCAGACAGGGACGCAGGAGAAGGGAAACGGAACGCAATATCAAGATCACAGAGCATGTACACAAAAATAGTGGTTTATTATCACTTTTTTAATTTTTTTCAAAGCCATGTGCCCCTCGCCAAGTGTTGTCAGAATAGTGTATCAGGATAGTCTGCTGACACTACACCTTTGGCGAAATTTTGATGCTGCCTGTTTAATAACGCCGAAGTCGATGTTGCAAATAAAGACGACGAAGAGGCGGCTAGCGCGAGCAGGGGCCACGGGCGGGCTCGCGCTATTAGTTTTCCGCCTTTCGTTCGAACAGGCCAGACGGTCGGGTCCGGTTCTCCTCCTTCGTATTTTTCGTTACATTCTTTCTGATGCCGAAACCCGCCCGGTCGTCTGGTCCCTCGACTTCGGCAATGGACCAGCTTCGTACAAAGCGCGGCTTCGTCCGCACCGCGATCAGCAAAACAATTTCGACCCTCAGCACCCTGCTCGAGGATCCCGCCACCCCGACTGGGACGCTCGAGAGCTACCTCGCCGTACTCGAGCAGAAGTATTCCGAGCTCGTGGCCTCCGATAACGACATCCAGGCCACACTTTTCGACACTGACCTGGAAGCCGACATGGCAACAGCATTCGATTATCAGCAAAAGGTGCTCTTCGCCCAGTCGGAGGTTCGTCGCGTCACTCGGCCGAGGCCGCCAACCCTGCCCACCTCCTTCGCTTTCACTGCAACGCCAAACGGTGAGCCGCTCGCATCTACACCGCAGCAGCCACCCACTTCGCCTTCGTTTGGCCATCCAACCACACCGCCATGCTCCCGCATCGCATTGCCCAAGCTGCACATGCCGACCTTTTCCGGTGAACGATGCGACTGGCAAGGACTTTGGGATCAATTCAAGGCGAGCATTCATGATAATGATTGGCTTCCCAAGATCGACAAGTTTAAATATCTGCTCACTTACCTGACAGGAGCAGCTAAAGCAGCCATCCAAGGCATTCGCCTTGCCGAGGCGAACTATGACATGGCCGTGAAAGTGCTCTCCGACCGCTTCGGACGTCGTGACATGCTGGTCGATGACCATCTCGACCATTTACTATCGCTGGAACCAGTTCGTAGTTCGTTCGAAGTCAGCAAGTTAAGGATCCTCCATGATGAGGTAACTTTCCGGATGAACGCGCTGGACGGTCTTGGAGTGTCTCCAGGCGAGTACGGCGCAGTTCTTCGACGCGTCCTCCTAAAGGCATTACCCTCGGACTTCTGCATACTATACCGTCAAAGGCAAAAGGAGGCTTTGCCACCGGACAACGCTGCGGCGTCTCCAGCCGATCAAGCAGAGCTCGTAAAGGACCTCATGAATTTTATTAGAGTGCAAATCGAAATCAGAGAAGAAAGCGGTTTTGGCGAAACGACTTCGTTTCCCAGCAAGCGCCATGCTCAACGCGAGTTTCGGGGTCCAGAGGTGCAGCTACCCACAGCAGCGGCTTTATCTGCCGAAGTTCGGTCGTCATATTCACGCCCCTGTCTTCTGTGCAACTCCCCAGCACACACTATTCAAGAATGCTCCGAACCCTTAACTCCGGAAGAACAGCGCAGAAGAATTCAGGCTCGCAACTTGTGCTTCCGCTGCGCCAAGGGCAAACATTTCGCCAATGAGTGCCGAACAGCGCGATCTCTGCAATGCCGCCGTTGTTCTGGGCCGCACTTGACTTCGCTATGCGACATCAACCACATCACAAACCGGTCATCGCGAACCACACTGCGGAGCAACAACGCGTCAGCACCTCGAGAGCAAGCGCCAGAGTCTGCCGTCACTCAATGTCGAGCAACTTCCGTGTCTACAAGCGGCGCTGGTCTCACGCCCGTACTTCTGCAGACTGGCAGGGCATGGGCTATCGCGCCCGCGAAGACAATCTTGATTAGGTTTCTCCTGGACTCTGGCAGTCAGCGCTCTTTCGTTCGGCAGGACATCGCTCGAACCCTGAAATGTCCCGTTCGAGGCACTGAACGCCTGAACTTGTTCACTTTTGGAAAGACGCACCTTCTCTCAACTATGACGTGTGAGTGCGTTGCCATCACGCTCCGGAGTCAGCACAACAGCAACCAGACTACGATAGAAGCACTCGCAGTCCCAGAGATCAGCTCTGTGACAAGTCCACCAGCGGATGGCGCCATCATCGACATCATGAGACGTCGTGGTTGTCACCAAACCCGTGCTATGATGTACGGGGCGCGATCGCCGGAAATAATTCCAAGAACCAACGTCTTGGTTCCCCGAAAAAGATCCCACGAAAGCTTGGACAATAAGATTTTTGGTCCCCTTTAGCACACTAGCAAAACGCCAGCAGTGGTTCAAAGACCGAGTCAGAGCCAAGGGTGGTCAAACAAAACAAATATATTTTCATCAAATAGGCAGGCACACAAACGTACACAACACGGCTTTCACAACTGAAAACACAGATGGGTCGCAAAGTTATACAAGGCCAACCAACACGAACAAGTTCATGCACTGCAACAATGAACAAAACACAAAGAGTCCTATTCACCAAGACACTCGGCGTCTTCTTGCAGGTGGCCTGTCAGCTGGCTCGGCGTCTGAGTCACGCACGACTTCTTGCTTCTTTTTTCCTTGCAACTCTCTCTTCGTCTCTTCCTCGCCCCTCCCGCGCGGCCCGTGTCCGACCGCTTATATAGTCCTGGGAAAGGGTACTAGAAGGTTCCGTAGGGCCACGTGACCCAGAGCACACATACAATTGGGAACCTTCTCGCCCACTCTCGAACCTTCCCCGTTGGGGCGGCGCCTCTCTCTCTCTCTCACTGCGCGGGGAGCGTCGGCGTGTGCTCTCCGCTTCCCTTCTCTCCTTACGTCTGTCCCGCGCGCGCGCTCGCCGCGATAAGAAAGCTTCTACAAGATTCTGGCTTTTTGTAGGCGCGGCGTGTCTTTCGGTGCCTCTTCCGCGCGCCGTTTTTCTTGTTGTTGTTTCGGCCTTTGGACGCCGGGTTTTTATTTCAAAATAGGCACTATTTTGTGACACTGCCCCCCACTTTAAGAATATTATGAAATAATATTCAAAAACACACAAAATAGTGCACACAGAAAATTAACCACAAAATGTTTCACAAGCCTTCTCACAATCAGTAGCACATAAGTCCACTTGAGAGTCCAAACATAAGTCCACACATGGAACGTCGCGACACCTTCACAATGAATCACGCACACACACGTCACATAAAAATACATCACTTGAAAGCTTCACAACTCATCGCGTACACACGCGGAATACAATAACACTGAATACATGCATTTTCTCCAAGTTTACAAAACATCCAAATGCAATACACAGACATCGATACATGACAATTTTGTTTCTCTCAATATGAACAATCACAACACATGCAGTTTCACCCTGCGAAAGGACAGTTAAATTCAGGATCTCGAGACTACCTTTCTCTTACGTCGCTGTTTGTTCTTTTTCTTTTTCTTCCGGGTGAATCTCGACGTTAGCTGTTGTGGTGAACGCACCTTATCCACTTCTTCGCAACGCTGTGCTGGCTCCGATGCGATTTGCAGTTCTTTCTCGTCTCTGTCGATCTTCGGAGTCTCCTTGCTTGGTGCTTTATTCTCATTCTCCGAACTTGTATCGGAAGTTGCGCTGTTAGTGCACACCCCAGCTGACTGTACTTCAATGCGCGGTGTCACGGGTACAGCAACCTCTCGCCGTTCGCGAGGCTCCTTGGCTTCGAATGAAGTTTGTGCTGAATTCTTCTCGGAGTCCGGCATTACAGAACGCTCAACCGGCTTCTCTTCGAATCGAGTTCGAGCTGCAGCTGCTGGTTATTCCCGATGGGGTTCATTCTTCGGCTCTTCACATCGAGGCTTCGGATCGTTCGGGCCTCGTGCACCTCTGATATTTCCCACGATCAGATCATAAAGTGGGTTCTCCATACACAGAGCCGTAACCATCCCACTGTAGTAGGGGGTTTCCACTTTGATCCTCGCTTCAGGGAGCCTCCTCGCTGTACCATCAATTAGGCAAACGATACCTTTCGCGCCTGTGAGCTGGTGGTTCCGGACCAAGTTCCTTCGCACAATTACTGTGCTGCTACCAGTATCCCGTAACACGCTTACACGCTTTCCTGCTACTTTTCCAAAAAGTACTGGCATATTCTTATCCAATGCTCCGGGGCGTGTAGTTGTTATGGCACCGACGATTGGAACTTTCTTTCCGTCCTTAAGTTCCAAGAAGCCCTGAACTTTCTCATCCTCTTCCTGTTTCGGCGGGGCATATACACAGGATACCTGCTGAACTTCTTTCACTTCATTCCGACACGTGTCAGCTTTGTGACCGGACTGCCCGCATTTAAAGCACTTCGCACTCGGGCGAGAAAAATTAGTTCGGCAGTCACTAGCACGATGTCCCAGCCGATTACATAGGAAACACCTCGTAACAGGTTTCGGAGGGCTTCTTCTCTCATCAGGTGCCGATTGTTTCACATCTTCCATTCCCTCTTTTCTGATCTTGCCAAGATTGGTGCCTCCTTGCGCTTCCAAGAATTGGTCTGCTAATTCCAACATGTCACTGAGAGACTCGGCCTTCCTTTCTTTCAGATAAAGAGACAGGCTCGGGTGGCAACTGACGAGAAATTGCTCCTTAATGAGAAGCTCTCTAAGCGCACCGTACTCCTGTTCAATTCCCGAAAGTTCAGTCCACCTATCAAAATAGTGGCTGAGTCGCGCAGCATACTGCGTAGCAGTCTCTCCATCGGCGGGCTTTCCCGTCCTGAACTTGTCTCGGAAGCCTTCTACAGTAAATCTGAATCGTTTCAGCAAAGCGGCTTTAACCCTTGCATAGTTCGAGGCATCCGCAGGCGTCAACCTGCCATACACACTGAGTGCTTCGCCGCTCAAACAAGTACTCAATGCCGTTGCCCATTGCTCTTCCGGCCAATTCTGACTTCTAGCAACGGTTTCGAATCTGTGCAAGTAGGCGTCTAAATCATCTTTTCTCTCATCGAACCCCACAAGCAGCTTGCTCGGATTCAGTCGGAACGAGCACTCTTCTCTTTCCGTGCTGTCGACTCGAACAGGCGTGTCAACGCGCTGTTGCAATCGGAGACGTTCAAGCTCCAACTCATGCTGTCTTTGCCTTTCTCTCTCAGCCATTTCCGCTTCTCTCTCTTCTTTCGCCCTTTCAGCCGCTATCCTCTCCTTCTCAATCTCCGCTTTCAGCTGCTGTTCCATTCTTTCTTTCTTCTTTCATTTGTCTCTCCATCGCTTCCCTTTCTCTTTCTTTCGCTTCTCTCTCTTCTTTCGCTCTTTCAGCTGCTAGCCGCTCCTTCTCAATCTCCGCTTTCAGTTGCTGTTCCATTCTTTCTCTTTCTTCTTTCATTTGTCTCTCCATCGCTTCTCTTTCTCTTTCTTTCGCTTCTCTCTCTTCTTTAGCTCCTTCAGCTGCTAGCCGCTGCTTCTCAACTTCTGCTTGTATTTCTCGTTCCTTCATTTGTCTTTCTTGTTCTTTGGCCTCTCTCGCTTCTTTTTCTTTCTGGGTAACCCACTTCCGTAACTCAGCTCCGGCCAAACCCATCTTTTCACCAAGGGCAATCAATTTCTCAAGATCCATGGTGCCCGTCCACAAAATCTAGCCGCGTGCACTAACAAATATCTGCCTATACCTCAACTCTCAAAATATTCTCTGCACACAGGTCACCGAGCACGTGGTGCAACACACAATATCGTCTATACCCACACGTACACAACCCAAGGCTCGTCCTCCGTACTTTGAACACACTTACGCGCCAAAGAAGTCCTAGTCGCGGACGCCAGAAATATTGTCACCAAACCCGTGCTATGATGTACGGGGCGCGATCGCCGGAAATAATCCAAGAACCAACGTCTTGGTTCCCCGAAAAAGATCCCACGAAAGCTTGGACAATAAGATTTTTGGTCCCCTTTAGCACACTAGCAAAACGCCGGTTCAAAGACCGAGTCAGAGCCAAGGGTGGTCAAACAAAACAAATATATTTTCATCAAATAGGCAGGCACACAAACGTACACAACACGGCTTTCACAACTCAAAACACAGATGGGTCGCAAAGTTATACAAGGCCAACCAACACGAACAAGTTCATGCACTGCAACAATGAACAAAACACAAAGAGTCCTATTCACCAAGACACTCGGCGTCTTCTTGCAGGTGGCCTGTCAGCTGGCTCGGCGTCTGAGTCACGCACGACTTCTTGCTTCTTTTTTCCTTGCAACTCTCTCTTCGTCTCTTCCTCGCCCCTCCCGCGCGGCCCGTGTCCGACCGCTTATATAGTCCTGGGAAAGGGTACTAGAAGGTTCCGTAGGGCCACGTGACCCAGAGCACACATACAATTGGGAACCTTCTCGCCCACTCTCGAACCTTCCCCGTTGGGGCGGCGCCTCTCTCTCTCTCACTGCGCGGGGAGCGTCGGCGTGTGCTCTCCGCTTCCCTTCTCTCCTTACGTCTGTCCCGCGCGCGCGCTCGCCGCGATAAGAAAGCTTCTACAAGATTCTGGCTTTTTGTAGGCGCGGCGTGTCTTTCGGTGCCTCTTCCGCGCGCCGTTTTTCTTGTTGTTGTTTCGGCCTTTGGACGCCGGGTTTTTATTTCAAAATAGGCACTATTTTGTGACAGTGGTATGCTTCCAGCGGACGAATGCCTGGGCGCAACGACTTTCCAAGAAGACGAGATTAGCGTACTCATAGGCTCCGACATCTACTGGGACGTGGCAACTGGACAGATAACACGAGTATCCCCTCGAATCACGGCAGCGGAAACCCTTTTTGGATGGACCATTCAGGGAACTCTCCACCCTTTATCGCCAGGGAGCGACGCACGAACCACATCTCTTTTCATCGCTGTAAATGAGGCAACCGCAAACGACGCGGACCTAGACATGCGAATCTCCAACTTGTGGCGCATTGATGCTCTTGGGCTACAGGACAGTCCTGAAGACAGCCAAGATGACATCCTCGCCTATGAAATGTTCGAACGCCATGTTTCGAAGAAGGAACGACGTTATGAGGTTCCCCTCCTCATTCGGGAGCCTGGTCTGGACGACAGCCAGAACAATTATGCCCTTGCCAAACAGCGCCTCCTCATGCAGCTGCGACGCTTCCGGGAACGCTCAGATCTCCTCGCTCGTTATGACGACACCATAAAAGCGTATTTCAAAGAATCCCACGCTGAACGAGTTCCCAACCCCGACTCATCACCCAAAGCCAACACGTACTACATGCCGCATCACGGAGTAATTCGTCGCGACGCCGTCACCACCAAGCTTCGGATCGTCTTTGACGCGTCGTCTCATGCTCCCGGTCAACCATCCCTGAACAGTGTGCTGTTCAAGGGCCCAAAATTGAACGCCGACTTATTGCGACTCTTGCTAAGCTTCAGAATGCACCCAATCATCATGGTGGCTGATATCAAGAAGGCTTATCTTCAAATAGCCATTCGTCCGGAAGACAGAGATGCGCTGCGCTTCTTGTGGGTCGCTCGTCTTCCATCAGAGCAAGAACCATCGCCTCCAATCGTTCAGTGGCGAATGACCCGCGTGCCCTTCGGCGCTACGTCCAGTCCTTTTCTGCTCGCGGCAACGTTGCATCACCATCTTCGCGCCTCGGAAAAACGATTCCCCGAAACTGCGGAATGCCTCAGGCAGTCCTTTTACGTCGACGATCTGGTGGTCGGCGCGGACAACGTACAGAAGGCTCAACGAATTTATACGGAAGCAAGGACCATTCTAACAGACGCCGGCATGGAGCTTCGCAAGTGGGCATCAAACAGTTCTTCGGAACACAGCTTGCAGCTAGAAGCACCTGCCCCTCAAGACAAGCCTCCTCCCGCAGCTACACCGCCAGTGGCAACAACTTCCATCGCAGCCGAGCTAGCGCCTCACAAAGTTGTCGGCTCCCACAAGCGCATCTTGCGCCTACAACCCACTCATAAGACGGCAACAGGATTCACGACGACTTCGAGTTAAAGACGACGCCCGGGAGTGGGAGGACTCTTGTGATCTGAAGTTGTGTCGCGTGACGGAACTCCTCCCTGATCACGTCTGAGAAAGGCGTCCCGTCTCAAGGTTCGCGCTCTAGAAGCACGCAGCCCTTCGCAAATTCGTCGGCGGCGGGAGTATGTTGCAAATAAAGACGACGAAGAGGCGGCTAGCGCGAGCAGGGGCCACGGGCGGGCTCGCGCTATTAGTTTTCCGCCTTTCGTTCGAACAGGCCAGACGGTCGGGTCCGGTTCTCCTTCGTATTTTTCGTTACAGTCGATAAACACAGACGTGTAGAGTGAGACGGGCGACAGCGTGCACAAATACAGTATGTATACAGTGCTATGTGATTGAAACGTGATACTCGAATCGCGCGATGGCCGGCGCATTCCGTGCTATTGGAGCGCGCTTGATAATCACATAGGAACCGAAGTGAATCACAATGCCTCAGAATGCCTACTGTTTTCATTGAGTACACCAACGAATCAGCTCGATGGCCTCAGAGCAAAACGACAACGCAGAAAGCATCGTCAGCCGCGCGCTTCGAGTACCTCGTTTCAAGGGCAGCCCAGCGTAAACATGGTTGTCTGAAACATCGCTCTGCTTACGAACAGAATGAGATAAATTTCAGCTTGTAATTTTATTACACAGACGGCTGTTTATGTTGCCTGTACGTTCAAATCTGTCAGCGACAGCATTGCTCGCTTATATGTATGCTGCATCCATCACGATTGCCAATAAAGGACGTAAGCTTACTTGCTTGGTGCGTTTATTGCCAGTTGAGGCCTCTAGGTCACCTGGCGACATAGCAGAAATATTTGTACTCGTATTAGAGTACTGTACCCGAGAATAACGCCTCGGGACAGCAGTAACCGCACGCCTAGGACCAGCGAACGAGCAGCGCGACCAGCCGCACGCAGCAGCAACGCAACCGCCATATTGTATTGTGTGGTGATGATGATATCTTGCGCAGCGCCATCTCTCTGTCGTATACGCCACCGCTACCCTTATTTTCGTTGCACTGTCAAAGGTACAGTTTCCCTTCTCTACGTTGGTCATAGTATAGATGTTCTGTGGCCGAGCGGTAACGAAGAGTGTTTATTGCGTAAGCTCCTGGCGAAGAGAAAGGAAGCGCACGTGCTGAGAGTGGTGTGCGTCGCCTTGAACGGCGCTACCATCTAGTGAGCATTCTTGAAATCACCGGAAAGCCGGCGACTTGAGCGGCGTGTACACGCCGCCGCCGCCGGACAAGGCGAGCTTGCCGAGCAAGCGCCTAAAAATGGACATGGACAGGCCACGTCATGAGAAGGCTAGATAACCGATGGACAGTTAGAACGACGGAATGGATATCAAGAGAGGGTAAGCGCAGCCGTGGGCGGCAAAGAGTAAGATGGGGGGACGAAATCAAGAAATTCGCAGGCATCAAATGGAATCAGCTCGCTCAGGACAGGCAAGGATGGAGAGGATTGGGAGAGACAGGCCTTCGTCCTGCAGTGGAGATAAGATAGGCTGGTGATGGTGATGATGACCGTATTTCCGTACGAGCTTATCTTAGACATTCTACTCTCGGACCTTTTCGACAACCAAGAATATGATCGAACGCTTACCTCTGATCACGAGTACGCGTCGCAAAAGGAGAAATTTCGGCCTACTACTTTCGTTGCGAAGTAGTACGCCTGTATAGCTTCCTTCCGAGGGGTATACTTAAGAGCGCAAGACTTCGTTATTGTGTTCTCGTCGACTTTAGGCAGCACAGTGAGCCCTACTGGCCTTTTGTAGCATGTCGCAGGAAGCTGCTGCGTTTTCTTGGACCGAAAGCACCATCATTGACAGTCTCCCAGCCTCTCCCAATGCGAGTGATAGCAGACGATTCTGCGACGGCGCCCCGAAGAACATGGCGGGCGCGTCCAGTGTTGCCAGATCACAATGCATTATGAATATCTCCTATCGTTCGCCAACATTTCTGCGTGTTTCACGGCATAACATCTGCATGAAAAGACTACTTTGCTCGACACCAACCACTAGGTTGCGTTCTACGTGCTTCACAACGGCCACACATTTATCCTTACGCCCTTGGTTCTGTGAAGTGCGATACATTTCACGTGCTTTCACAAAGTAAATCAGAACACGACCACTGGGCAAAAGGTAACAACCGCGTCGTTGACGCGTATGTTTTTCTCTTTTTTGTTGCTTCTTTTTTCCGAACAGCGCTAAACAGGCACACTGGGGCAGCGAGGAGCTAGGCCTCGAACCGGAAGTGCCGTATAGCACACGACGCGCCGTTTTACTATCCACCTATGCTTGCAACACTTCTTGCAGCACAAAATGCACCGTGTCTGAATGGGCAACAGCATAGCAGACGTCGTACACTTCGCAACCGATATCACGCCATGTCGTTTGCTACTTGGCGGAGAGCTTCCGGCAGGTGGCAGCCCCTGCCTGTGGGAAACACCGGCGTGTTGCCGCATGCACCTTCCAAGGTCAGTGGAGCTGTCACGATTTTTGTGCAACGTTGCTGGCTTCCGTAGGAATATTTAAACGAAAGACGCTTACGCACGCGCATGACCTGATCGTACAACGGACGTCTGTGCACTAACGTGAGTGCGAACGCCACGGTGCTGTCGATGTGCCTTGTTAGCCCACGTTAAGCATACACACATGCACTTTGCATAGTCATCGTCTTATTCGTAACACTTGGGCCAATTTCCTCGCAAGAAACTGGTTTCCACAATGCGTGACCAGGTGCGCATATGCGGCTAGCCCTAATTTATTTCTCATCGGCAACAAATTCGATGGCGATGAAGACGAGGTGAGCCGTGCGGCGCGAGCCACACGCGGTGCCGTTCCATCGCAGCAAACCGTGCAGCGGAGGCCAGCGGACGCTGCTCACTGACCACACCATGGCCCAGGAGATGAACGAGGAACTTGGCCGGGTGTTGCGGGAGCGTGGACTCATCGGCGATGCCCTGGACAACGTCGAGCGCAAAACCAAGGTCAAGCGCGAGCAGCTCGTCCTCGGTGAGTAGTGTCGGCTTGTTTCACTATAGGACAGGGAATGAATATCCCGCGTTAGTTACCTTTTTTGAGTGTGCTACTGTATAGCAGAAAAAAAAAAGTGCGCAACATCACGTCTGTCAGAAAATGCAATATTTTCCAACGACGTGCTTTCTTCTACCGACCTTAGTAATATGAATTACCCGATATTAGTGACAACACATTGAGTGAGCTAACTAGCATGGCATGTATGTCAAGTTCATGCTCCAAACCTATCACGACGCCTTGGCATCTTGAAACATTGTACCAATGCAAGTGGGCGTGAAAGCTAGTGTGTGGTGTGTAGTCTGCAGCATATCGATTAACCGCTAACGAGACGATGCGTTGTGTCAGTGTTATAGTGATTTCCACTGGCGGATCTGGAGCGGTGTGCCGAATCCACGACGGAGCAACAAAATCCGTCGCGGGGCGATCCGATCCCCGTCGGTCAGCGAAAAATAAACTCGCTCCGGCAGGGATTACAGCGGAAGTTGTCGCACGCATCCGGTTGCCCATGTTGCCAGCCTTGCGTTGGACTACGTTAGACCTCGCACAAAAGTATGCATACCTCTTTCTCCGAGTACGCGTGTGCTACTTCTTCGACGTAGCCGAGCATTCTGGGGCGTTTGCACGGGGACTTTGGAAACAGCTCCTTAAACAACGTTTCGTACAGAACGTACGACTCTTTTCGCTGCTGCTGCTGCTTTCCGACGTACAACTCTTGCTGTCGCTCAGAGCGAGGAGCAGTCCCCTGTAGGGTCGAACGGCACCATTCCGAAATATGTAAACCAACGCCCATGGTTATCAGACAGCGCCTAAAAAGAAAATCGTCGTGCTCGGCTGATCTGGAAATGACGACACCATATAGCTGGAGTTCCGGCAGAATCCGGCTCTACGAGACGGATCAACGCTGAGCGCTCCGTCGCGCAGCAAGTTGCCCCAAATCGGCCAGTGGAACATGCGAACTTGCTCGGGATCCGCGAGTGGAATTCACTATTAGGTAATGTCTTCGCACAGACTTGTTTCGCCAAGTCTGTGATAATTATTTCAAACGTTTTCATGTTGTTGCTATGCGCAACTTTTCCAAGATTTCAGAACTCAGCAAACATTGGAGTAGATAGGAACTTTTTCTCATGTTCACAGATAAATATGGAGATACCCAAAAACATTTTCCCCTGACGTTAGCTATGATGAGCTTACAATACCGTTAAGAACGGTGATCCATTCTAACCCACCACGACCACGACCACCACCATCATCATCGTTATTATTATTATTATTATTATTATTATTATTATTATTATTATTATTATTATTATTATTATTATTATCGTCAGCCTATTTTAAGCCCGCTGCAGGACGAAGGACTCTCCCAACGATTTCCAATTTGCCCTAACCTGAGCGAGTTGGTCCCACTTTATGCTCGCAAGCTTCATAATTTCATCGATCCATCTAACCTTTAGCCTGCCTCTGTTGCGTTTTTGTTCTCTTAATCAATCCCGTCGCTCTTGCTGTCAATCTTTTATCTGTCCCCCGCATGACATGTCCTGCCCAGGTCCAGCTCTTCTAATTGATATAACAATATCGGCTACTCCTGTCTGTTCCCTCATCCACTACGCATGTTTTTTTTTTTTATCTCTTAGCTCTACACCTATCATTTTTCTATCCATTGCACGCTGCGGGCTCCTCAATTTCATCTCTAGTTTTTTAATTATCCTCCATGTTTCTTCACGGTAAGTTAGTACCCGGAGAATGCAGCGATTAAATACTTTTCACTTTAGTGACAGCGTCAAGTTTCCAGTCATGATCTGGGAATGTCTCCCGAATGCACTGCAACCCATTCTTGTTCTACGGATAATTTCCTTTTCATTTCCTTTTCAAGTGTCCTTCTTAGGAACTGCTCAAGGTATACGTATTCGTTCACACATTCTAATACCCCTGTCACACGAGGCAACTAAAGTGCACATTGAACGAGTGCACTTACGCTCACAGAGTGCACTTACGTTCACGCGCTGCTACACGAGAAACAGAAGTGTGCTTTGGAAATGTGCATTCCCCTAGCGGACGTTGCCGCAAACTGCCCAAGAGCGAGAATAGCGAGGTTTTTCGTTGAAATATGATTTGTTTTAATACATAGCAGTATTTATAAGAACGAAAACAATGTTTTAAAAATACTACGGGCGCCGCGTTGTGCATTGGCGTATTTGTTTACAAGCCACTGCTACCGAGGCTACACACTTCGTCGCCGCGAAGTGAGTTCGGCGAACGCACTCGCCTGCAAGTGTACTTTGCAGCGAGTGTCCCTAAACGTTCCCGTGTGACAGCGTGCGAATGACACTAGCGGCGAAGTGCACTCGCTCAAAGTGCACTTTAGTTGCCTCGTGTGACAGGGGTATAAGGGTTCATTGCTAATTTTAAATTCCTGTTCTTTAGCTAGACTCTTGAATATAATTTTGGTCTTTTGCCTATTCATCTTTAGTCCAATTTTAATACTTTCCTGGTTTAGGTGAACAATCATGTTGGTTTAGGTCATCAATGTCGTCTGCAAACCTAAACTGCCGAGATATTCTCTGTCTATTCTAATTCCTTTTTCTTCCCAGTGTAGACTTTTAAACGCTTCCTCTAAACATGCAGTAAATAACATTGGGAAGGTCGTATATACTTGTCTGACCCCTCTCTTGATCGGAATTTTTCTGCTATTTTCATGTACGAGTAGTGTGGTTGTGCAATCTTTTTAGATATTACTGATGGCTTGTATACCTCAGGTACCCCTTGTCGACGCAAAGCTTCTTTAACTGCTTGTATTTCTATGAAACCAAATTCTTTCTCATAGTCTATAAATGCCATATAAAGAGGTTTGCTATATTTAGCGAACTTCTCAGTTATTGGGCTGATAGCATGGCTGTGCTCCATTTTTGAGTAACCTTTCCTAAAACCTGCTTGTTGTCGTGATTGGTTGAAGTCGAGTGTTTCTCTTATCCTGGCTGAAATTACTTTCGTAAATGGCTTGTATATTACTGGGAGCAGACTAAATGATCTGCAATTCTGTAACTCCTTTGTCACCTTTCTTGTGTATTAGTATTATATAAGCGTTTTTTTCCGGCAGAGCGGTACACTACATTTCTTGATACATTTCGTGAAGGAGCGATGCAAGTTTTTCAAGTACAATATCTCCTCCGTCTATGATCAAGTCGGCTGTTATACCATCTTCCCCTGCTGCTTTACCGCGGGACATGCCTTTGACAGCTTTTTTGACTTCGTCAGCGGTTATACATGGACATTCAGTGTCCTCCTCTGATTTTATTTCTATCAAGGTTGTATGGTCTGTCTGAGAGCTGTACAGTTCAGAGTAGAAATCTTCTGCTACCTATACTATTTCGTTGAAATTGTTGATAACGTTACCTCGTTTATCATTTAGCGCACGCATTTTGTTTTGTCCTAAGTGCAGTTTCTTTTTGACCGATTTAATGCTGGTGCCTTTCTCTACTGCGCTCTCTATTTCTCTGACGTGGCAGTTCCTTACGCCCGTTTGCCTGGCTTTACTGATCAGCGTTGATAGTTGCTTATTTTGTTCCATACTCATTCAGCACTGCGAACTTCGCTCGAGTTTCGCTCGATCATAAGAATGTGCATTAGTCGAAATATACGGAAATTTTTCACGTGAACTCGCTGACAGGAAACCACTGTCGCAATGTAATAGACCTTTCTAAAGCAATCCCAGAGCGGGCCACTATGGGCAAAGTGTGTACGGCGAGTTGAGCGACGAAGTGTTAACGCAGTCAGTGCAGATGCCGCAGAGTGGTGACGTTGTTTGAAGGTTCCCTTCAGAGAATGGCGCTTTGTCAACACGATCATTGCTTTTCGGGGCAGCACTGATGTCGTAAGGGAAGACGGCTGAACGGTGCGGAATTTCAGAAACGGTCAGTGTGAACGCCGTAATTCTTCGTAGAACGCCGCTACATATATGGTTATTTCCCGAGAAAACAGCAGTTAAAGATAACGTTTGCTTATTCTTATTAGGGACCTGTAGGAAGCATCACGCAATAACGTTTTGATTACATCGCATTGGTCAAAAGTGAGTGAATGTGTTGCTTCGCTTAAATTTTTTTCAAGTCATTCCTATCATTTCCCATTATGAACAGTTGGATCTCTATTCCCCAGCGTCATTGAGAGCTTCGTCTAGAGCGCAGCGGTAGGAGCGTTGCCAAGAGCACATTGAGATATCTTGGACATCAGAGTTAACAAACAGAGCGCTTTATATCACTATGTATATGCTATCACCAAATAAGAGAGGAATAATTTAATTTTATTCACCTGTTATTTGAGAAACTGAAGCAAAGAAATCTACCTTGCAATGCAAATTGAAACATGAGTCACTTGTTAAAGAAAGCTACATTAAAGGAAAGCGTGAAATATTTCTATGCGATAATTTTGAAACATGTAACTGTCCGATCTATGCGGCGCTTAATTATATATCTTACGCTTAATTCTGTTTTTTTTTTTTTTTTTGTCACGCAGCTCGCGATTTTGGCCATTAACAAGAATTGTTTGTGTCGACTAAATGGACATTCGTACGCATGTTAAAGCTTGTGTCATGGCCCCATTTCCTTCCTGGCAACTATGTTCATGGGTATTGCATATATATCTTATACCAGCTACGGCCTCAGATAGCCCCGCCACGGTGGTCTAGTGGCTATGGTACTCGGCTGCGGATCCGAAGGTCGCGCGGAATCGAATCCCGGCCGCGGCGGCTGCATTTCCATGGAGGCGAAATGTTGAGGCCCGTGTGCTGTGCGATGTCAGTGCACGTTAAAGAACCCCAGGTGGTCGAAATTTCCGGAGATCTCCACTACGGCGTCTCTCATAATCCCGGAAATCAATCAATTACATCTTAAAATATATTTGCCCGTAACAGAATTGTGTCTTACGGTGTTGTTCTCTCACCGATACACAGAGGCTTGTCCACTCCTGCCTCTTATTAGCCCATCTGAACATTAAAAAAGTACCAGATAGCACAAATGATAAATAACAAGTGACTCATTAATTAGCAAAAGTCGGATTACAAAACTCCGTGCGTTCTGTACTATGATAAAATGCGGAAATAAATACTGCAGAGGACGTGCCGAAACAACACCCGTTCCAGTTTTCCTCGTCGGATGAGGGTGAGCACGTGAAGACCAGGCCAACACGCGAGAGCATAGCATTTTCTTGTAACACCTGCAGTCAATGCCAAGATAGCAGTTTATCGTTCTCTTGGAATGATGCGCATTCAATCACTGTGCTGCATCTGATTGTACAAAATGCGGGCCACATTGTACTCTCTCGACCCGGTGGCTGTCGGCTCGCGAATGCGCTACACGGCTGTAATTCCGTCGCCGGTAAACAAACAAAACGTTCACGATTGAATTATGCAGTAATACACCTCGCCACTTGTGCGGTAAAACGCAGCCGGAAAGCGCGACGCCCGATGCGTACACACACTTCCCATGAGCACTGGCGTTTAGAGAAAATGCTTCAATTTTAGTCCTCACCAAATACTTGCGCATGGCAATTGTGTTGGGATCTTACTGCCCCGCAATGCACAAAATTAAGGGTGCATTTTCAAGAAAGTATGCCATGTATTTCTGCGATATGACAAGCAGGGACAATGGCCAACGCGTATGCTTCTGTGGCTGGAAACGATTGCGTTTTAATAATTTTAGTATTCATTTTTATGCATTCCTTGTTTATCATGACCTTGAAACATATATTTATGCGTTTCGAAATCTTGATGAAGAAAATGTCTCCATCATATTTAATGTGCCATTCCTCCTGCGTTAGATAATTTGCGTGCTAAATACCTTTGCTTTAAACGGACATGAATTAGATGCAACTTGTAAAGCGCTGTATTAAAGATGTAAGGCCCGTTTTCTCCGCCGTATTGTAAGTCTGGCGGTGGTGTGGTCCGTAGCGCTTCCAGCTTCTACCGTCACATTCCGACTGGCTGTGGGTTCGAATCCAAGCGAGTGTAACTCTTGAATCTCAAATGAGTGCTTATTTTTCAGACAACTACTTCCGTTACGGAAGTACGTCACAAATTTCTTGGTGTACCTCGGCATAAAACACTTTCGTGTTAAAGAAGTTCGCGCGAGCATAGTCTTTGCTCTTTTGAAAGAAGCACACCGTTGCTCTGAAGCAAGAACTGTGTAATCCGTTGGGCTTCGATATTTTTGACCCTGAAACGTGCGCGTTGAATTCGCTTTGAATATTTGCTATGGTCTTTAAACACCTCAAGGGTGGCCTCGAATGGCGTTGCGCCATGCGTTGAGTTATCGGTCAAACAACGTATTTTCAAAGTTTTAACTACTTCCGTGTCTTGTACTATACCTGGATCACTGCACATTATGAAGAAACTTGTGCAATAAACATACACCCGCCAAGGTTAAAATAAAAACAAAAAGGGTGTTGACGTTTCGGGGCCCGTACGGGTCCCTTGATCACAATGAAGATGTCAGCGTGGGCATGCGGCTATTTATGGGTCAGGTGGCGCAACGTGCGGGTGTATATCTCTGGTAGATTGCCCTTTGTCCTGTTTATCGTGCGGTTAGTCGACTGAATGTAAAATGAGTCTAAAAGCAGATAAATGTCTTTCCGTTGCGATGATAGCTGCTGCGTCCCAGTCAATATTCGCAGTTGTGTGGCCCTTGGCGACGTCATTTTGGGGCTGTTTCAAACGCCGTTTGAAATTCCCGCTCTCGCCGATGTACGACACGTCACATTCCCCGCACGGTATCTTGTAGATAATGAAGATGTCAGCGTGGGCCGCATGCCCACGCTGACATCTTAATTGTGATCAAGGGACCCGTACGGGCCCCGAAACGTCAATGCCCTTTTTGTTTTTATTTTAACCTTGGCGGGTGTATGTTTATTGCACAAGTATGTTCCCTCGCCAGACGATTGTTCGTCAAACGCTTGATTATATTATGAAGAAACAAGTTAATGAGCAAACAGAGAATGAAGCCTAGGAAAGCATAGGGGAAGTTACTTGTGGTATTGTAATTGTGGAGAAAGTAGAAAGGAATTAAAGTGCACGAAAAGACAAACCTGCCCTCGGTGGGAACCGAACCCACGACCTTCGGATGTCGCGTCCGATGCTCTACCAACTGAGCTACGAAGGCGGTCGTCCCCCCGTCCACATTATTGTGTATTTATGTACGTATTATCCTGGGAGTGTTAGGCAGCGCCACTCGTGGCCAAGGCGGCGTGTGTGGAACACACTTTGTTGCCAGGAGGCGTCACGTAGAACATGAACTTAGATGAGATGGCTGCTGCCCAATGTATTTCGTTTTTCGTTTCTCCACTGGGACTTTTCCATGTCCACTTCCTGTTCTTACGTTTCTTAGAGAAAGTATTCATAACACAGAGGTGATTTCGTTCTGCTAATTCCACTAGCATCTCTCCTCTGCTATTCCTATCACATTCGCCGTAGTTCCCGACCGCCTGTTCTCCTCGTAGTTTATTTCCTATTTTCGCATTGAAGTCCCCCATAACAGTTGTATATTGGGTGTGTACCTTGTTCATTGCCGTTTCTACATCCTCATAAAACTGTTCTACAGCCCCGTCATTGTGGCTGGTCGATGGTGCGTGACATTGTATTAGTTTTAGTTTGTATTACCTATTTAATTTTATCACGATATCTGCTACTCTTTCATTGACCCTATAGAATTCTTCAATATTACCTGCCATGTCTTTGTGTATAAGGAATCCCACGCCGTATTCGCGCTTCTCTGGCAGTCCTCTGTAGCAGACAACATGCCCTTCATTAAGCGATAATTATCCTTCTCCGGGTTTCCTAACCTCGCTAAGGCCAATGATATCCCAATTAATGCCTCTTTATTCTTCCAGTAGGTGAGCTAGTCTGGCTTCACTTGAAAGATTTCGCGTGTTAAGAGTCGCTAGTCGGCGTTCGTGTTGTTCACTTCTCCTCTTGTGTCCGTGTCTTGCACGCCTCTTCTTTTTACTATGGATCCTTACCAACTCGCTCAACTTTCTGTCCTTTTGTCGCTACACTTAATTTCCAATTTCCAATGTCCGTGGCCAGAGGCTTTCTGAGTCTTTCGTTCGCATACCCGTGTGGTCGCATCCGCGGCTACAAGCTCCGTTGACGTCGCTGTGGTAGGTCCAGGGTTCGGTTGGTCCGGTTACTTGGGAGGTGTTGGCCACGGTGTTGCACGAGGGAGGCGAGTTCCTGTTCTGGTGCGCAGGTGAGTTACGCAGATGAGGCATGGTGGTGGTGAAAGCCCGTATCCATCTCTGTCCAAATGCTCCGTTGGGGAAAGGTTCTTTCAGATATGTTGTTTCAGAGAAGAAAAAAATTAGAAGAAAGAAGAAAAGATCCACGCATATCCACGGAGTGAATGATGATGAGTGGGCAAAGCTCCGGAGGTTCATCGTAGATCGTACCGAATTCCGGATTAATTAAGTTAACGCGCACGCTACGAATCCTTATGGTTCAACTACGCACAAGTGAAATCTCCCACCGGCACTTCATTGCAAGAAGATCCAGTGCCTATATATATATATATATATATATATATGTGGGTGGCCGGTGAACGGGTCTCCAGCGCGAGCAGTCGGTATTTTTCAATCAAGAAACTCGCTAGAAGACGCTGCCTGCGTCAACGTTGTCTCTCGCGGGTGAGGGCACGTTCTCCTTCTTTGCGAGCTGTTAGCGCGTTCATCGAAGAAAGAGCGTTTCCATAGTCAACGCGCGCCTTTCGCTCTCTCTGTCTCTCTCTCTCACACAAGACAGTAGATGGAAGAGTGAGAGAGCTCGCGCGCCGGGAGGCACGCGCCGAGGGCGAGCGCGAGCCTCCCGGCGGCGCGAGGTGGCTACATACATACTACTACAGAGGAAGGAACGACCCACACCCTAAGGAGCTTCGCCCCCCCAAAAAAGACACAAGCGCTCGAGGATTCGAACTTTGATCAAGCAAGCATACTCCGTTCGAGTCCTCGAACGGAGTACGCTTGCTATAGTTTCTTTGTTGATTTATGACATATGGCTCACCAATTTGCATTATTTGACAAAGTTACTTTCTAATGTCTTATTTGTTATTATGTAACAATGCAGTTCTCCTGAAATAATTCAGGTTTTTTGTGATTTTCTTTTATGTTTATTTCACATTGTGTAACAAGGCTATGCTATTTTTGTTGTGTCCTTGTGTAACATCTGTGAACATATTTGTTTGATATTAGGATGCTCAGCGGCCTGCGTGCCAAACTGTATATAGGAGCAGAGGCCTCTTGTCAGGCTGTATAGCCTTTAGCCTCTCCTCCCGCTCCTGTAAGAATTCTCAGGACAAATAAATTTCAATTTCAATTTCAACTCGGACTCCGCCTCGAAAACTTTGGTGCGATTAATTTCAAACTGTCCGCGATGCAGCACGTGTGCTGAATACCAGCACGGCATGGGTAATCGTCTCGTCTGCTTCGCGGCACTTTCCGCCGCCAAGCATGTAATTGGCGTTATTATGACATAATCGATGTGAGTTTTCCGAGACAGGTTAGAAGAAATGTGAACACCAAGGTACTTATAAGAGAACACAGTTTCAAGAGAAACATTGTTGAAGTGGTAAGTAGGAGGTTCACTTGAATGACGAGAAATGCGCATGTGCTTGTGCTTATTAATGCTTAGTTTCACACTCCAAGTGTTACACCAATCCAGAACTTTGTTAGTATTGGATTGAAGGCATGAGACATCATAGGAGTGAACGTGGGCTTATTAAGTAAGCATGCAGGTGTGCTTAGGCGTGACCAGACTCGCACGAAGGAAATAAATGACCACGGCGTCCCGCTCGCAGAAGAATAGTACTGACGGGAAACGGCGCGCGTGGGCACGCCGTCAAAGGTTATTTACGTTGCGCGTTGCTACTACGGTCAATACTGCGTTTGTACCGCGCTGTGGAAATTGAGCGGAGGAGAAAGCGTTCACTTTACTGCACGGGAAATACAGCATACGTAAAGGTAGAACACGAGCAGCTGCCTCGGCTCTCTGTCGACCTCGTATGGCCACGATGCGGGGAACAGCGGATGACACTTCACGCAACTATGGACGCGCAGCCTGAGGCGCATTTGGCAGCAGTTGCGGTGAGTGCGGGCTCGAATGTTCTTTGAGTGACAGTGTTGCAATGATTACGTGAAAAGTAAGCATGCCTTGCTTCAGCGCGAGTGGCATTCTGCTGGAGCTGCTCGACAAGCGTTCTGCTGAGACGCGGTGCCATGATAGCGTAAAGTACCATGTCATGATGGAGCGGCAGAGAAAACGTCCTGACGGAGATGCGGGCTAAGTCATGTTGTTTTGATTTCTTCTGGCACGCGCTTCACACCGCGCCGCCGCGCTAAGCAGCGTGAAATTTGCCCCACTTTGAACGGTCGAGAAACTTCACCCCGCACAGCGACCGCAAGAGAACGCGTTCCTTCCGGCACTCGCAGACGCATTCGCGTGAGCGCTATGTGGCGAAGCCGAAACGAAACGGTTGTAAATGGTGGGAGCCGTGAAAGATATCTCGGCGAGTCACTTGCGTGTGCAGGCTTGGCTGTTCGCTATCTGACGGATTTGAAAGGAAAAATTAGCATCCACCCGTCCTGTAGCACAAGACCTTGTGCTACAAGACGGGTGGATGCTAATTTTTCCTTTCATAAACGTTACTCCACCTTGCGGGTTTCCGCAGAACTCATTTGCTATGTATCTGACGGATTGTCGAAGCAATATCGAGGGATTGGTCATTATCTATGCTTGCAATGGTCGTAACGTTGGCTAGCCGGCCAAACTTGGGTGCAGCACGCCTCGTTTTAAGCTGCTTGAATGTGCGGCATTCTCAAATGACGTCGGTGACGGAGATTGTACTTTGCGATCAGGGAACTATAAACATCCTCGGCGATCCCCTTTAGGATGTGCCCGACTTCTTCGGACATTCCAGGGTCCACCATCCTGCAGAGTTTTAGCACTTCCTCAATGTCGGTCATGCATGTTTCGGTTGACACCTGCGCACGTTGGGATTTGCTCTGCCCGTTTCTTTTTCGTCATGGAGCCACCGTAGCGCTCTTTGATTTGAGAAACAAATCCTTCTCGTGGTGTCAAAGTCTCGTAAGAACTACACGACGTTGGCAAGATGAGAAGCGCTATTCCACTTGTAGGCGCTGTTACAAATGAAGTGGCGCAACTGCACTTCAAACGAACTACGCACGAGAAGACTGTCCGTGGAGCCCAGCCACGGAGAGCGTGTTGAAACTTGCTCACCGCACGTGGCTGCTTTTTATTTATTTTATTTATCAATACTACAATCCCTTGGTTGGGATTTTGGTAGGGTGGGAAGACGAACAACACATAACATGATACAACGAAATTTGTAGAACAAGTGGCAGGCGCAACTGGGTTATATAATTTGCGCGACCGAAAGCAAAAGGTGGTTTAATAATGAAATAAACGCAGTAAAACATCCTACATACACCTACATATGTACACAAAAAATATATGCACTATATATATATATATATATATATATATATATATATATATATATATATATATATATATATATATATATATATATATATATATAGATATATGCAATCCTCAATGCAATTACGTGCACATAGCAATGAAATACCGAATGTAGGTAAATAAATTAACTATAACAATATAACAAAGCAGAATACACACATAGGTGCTTCAAGGTATACTCGAATTAAATACGCATATATACGTGTACACAAAATATACATGAAAAGCAGGTTCATGAGCACAAACTAGAAATAAAACTTGCCAACGAAGGCTGCAAAACTTGCTCATTTGTTAATAAATTCCAGTCATTCACGGTTCTGGGAAAAAATGAATATTTAAATGAATTATTTCGCGTTTGAAGCGGTGTTAGTGTTCTATCGTGCCGTTGTCTTGTGCTATATCTGGTGGTGAGTGGCATAACAGAGTATGCGTCGACCTTAACATGTCCCATTAATATTTGGTAGAGAAACTTCAAATGTGAATGAAGGTTTCTAGTGGATAGCGGTCGCAGATGAGCTCTGGTTAACAGGTCTGTTACTGATGTACGGTCATAGCGATTATATATAAAGCGAACTGCTCTTTTTTTAATGTATGCGGTGTATGTACGGTAGAGTTTGAATGTATGCGTGTATGCGGTGTATGTACGGTAGAGGTGAGCCCAAGGAGGTTATATTTACTACTTCTGGAGTGGAAGCGGCCCGCCGAAAGTGAAGCCATCGCCATCATCTTTCTCAAGGAAATAGTAGCAGACGACCACGCAGACGGCGGACCGCGTACACAGCGCGGCGTTGTTTTGTGGTGTTTAAAAACTGTCTTTTTTTAACACGAAAGTGTTTTATGCCGGGGTCCACCAAGAAATCAGTGACGTACTTCCTGTAACGGAAGCGGATCTTTGAAAAAATGGACTTGCGTTCACACTGAAAGGGTTCCACCCAGGCGGACTCGAACCCACCTTCAACCGGGATTTAACAGAAGGAACTAGGTGCTCTACCGATACAGCACCGCAACATCGGTCATACGAGGAACAGATGGGCCTTATATGTTCACTATAGTCCTTTAGAAGTTTGATTTAATTGTCGTCCGGTTAAAGCAAAGGCCTTTACTACAGTGAGCTATAATGTTTAACAAGCAAAAGTACTCTTAAATTAACATCGCCTCCCTTATACTGCACTCTTGCTTCGCTTAGGTTTGCTGTGGTGGTACCGCCATCTAGGAACGATAGATAGAGAGTAGAAGATTGTCGTGCTGATTCGCTCCGGCAGTCAGCGCTTCGGTATAGTGTTCGCGCTTCGACCTTCTCGACCGCCGAGGAAGTTCTGACAGACCCTTTAGTGCTCCCTTGGTATACTTACCAGAGAGAACTGGCGCATGTAGTATTTCTTTACAAGGCTCGGCACAAACCAGATGAAGCCCAGCAAGTACAGGCAAAACGAAATGAAGCGGTGGTAGCGCACGAATGGCTTCAGTGAGTCCTAATGAAAGAAAAAAGAGGCAAAGCATCAATTGCCATAAAACAATACTGCCACTAGTGTACGAAGGTTTAATGAAGACAAAGGAAGGGAGGTTGGTCTGGACAGTGTGCTTACACTTACTGCGATAAGAAGGAATGAGAGAGGGGGGAAAGAGAGAAGTAGGTGGCAAGTGACTTTTCTATAATGCAATGCGCTGCTGGTATACCGCATACATCCAATATGCAGACGTGCACTGTAGATGCACTACGTGCAGGGTGTTCACGTTTCCCACAGTCATTAAATTATATGCGCCGCAGAAACACCCATCCAAGCCCCTTTCACACAAAGTTCATCAGGAATCTTATGCCAGGACACGTTATGTATCCACGTCCTTCATACAAACGAAATTTATTTAATGAAGGTATGTCGTTCCCAGAGCTTCCAGTCAGACACTGCAACTCAGCAAATGAATAACTACTCCCAATATCTGCACCGTCACACAACAGCACCTCTGCAAGTCATGGCAACATATTAATGCAGAAGAACAATGATAAGGTACATCCCAATGAGCAGTTTGATATCTATGCACGTTAAAAGCGAAAATAATCAGACAATAATGATGACAGACAGTTCAACGCAGAAATTTGGGCGAGTTGGTGAATGTAGAACTTGCTGCATCTTAGCAAGCGCAGCGGAACAAACGCACGAGAAAGAGACACGTAGACAGGACGGGCGCTAGACATCAACTGAAAACTTACTAACGTAAAACGATGAAAATGTACAGGCATGCGCCGAAGCGACGAAAAAGTGCAGACGGCGCTAGTAACACTGATATCTGCAGTGTCGCTTCAGATACGCCTTTCGCGTGCAAGGCCAGTGACGGCGCACTCACGCACTTGTGAGCTTCTGAACTGATACAGTATGCCTCATAGATTTCGCGCGCTTGCTGAGCAGCAAAGCTGCGCAAGATACGGGTGGCCCTTAAAGTCAGGCGTGCAAGAACACCTCCGAACACCTCCCTCCAAAGAAATAGCGTATCTGAAGCGACGCTGCAGATATCAGTGTTAGTAGCGCCGTCTGCACTTTTTCGTCACTTCTGCACACGCCTGTACATTTTCATCGTTTTACGTTAGTAAATTTTCAGTTGATGTCTAGCGCCCGTCCTGTCTACGTGTCTCTTTCACGTGTGTTTGTTCCGCTGCGCTTGCTAAGATGCACAAGTTCTACAGATGACAGACAGGCCTTTATAATAGACCATTTATATAACTAGCCTCCACTGCCACAAATTCTTTCCTTCAGGACCTCAAAGCTGTGGAAAGGCAACCTTGGCAACGTGTCCGTCAGTCGAGCTAACAGGCACAATCGTGGCACCACTGAGGTCTGCGAGGCACTCTCATCCCACCGGCACAAGTTGTTGCACAGGAGTCCCAGAACCCCTTTGCTTTCCTCTTCCACGTCAATGAAGAAATGATTTGACAATTTCCAATAACTATGAGACAGTCTTCCATGGCAGTGTAGCTCTTTTTACAAACAGCTCAAACAAGCAATATTTCTGTGTAATATTATGAAATGAAAAATGTAGACTTGGATTTCATGACGAAACCATGTGCAGGAGATTATGGAACACAGCATGGGCACACATCACTTTCATTTGCACCAGCGTCACCGTTAGTTGAACATGTAAATGCACTGAAGAGCGCTTACCAATGATAAAGTAAGGAAATTCATAAACGCATAAGGGATTACACCTCAGTAATGAAAGATGTCTTGAATGTGAGAATGGTTTTGCAAATATTTCTTGAGCTTGTTTCCAAACCCTAAGGTAATAAGGATTTAATGTACATTTCAGTCATCTGTGTTCTGCCTTAAACACTGAGGGGACCCTACACTTTTTTTTTTGACAAAGTCAGAAAATACAGCCAATTTGTGGTCAATGCACCTTTGAAAATGTGAGCCAAATACCACTACACAACACAGAGCAGAGAATTTACAATTTTGTGTCCAAAGCAACCTAAAATTCCATGCTCTCTCCTTCATAGTGTTGTCACTGACTGTGCAACAAGTACATATATTGGCTCACTTCACTACTGCGAACATATTTTAATGGTAATTGTTATTTAGCTAAATAAATGAAAAGCATGCATATCTGAGACTAAAAAACTGCATGAAATATTTCATATTTGGCAGTTCAGATTAAAGGGACAAGTAAGACAATAAATAGTTTGAACTGACAAATTATTCTTCAGGAACTCTGCTGTTGTTAATTTTGCCACTTTAATGTTCAATATTTGAAAAGAAAAATACAGGAAAAAAAGCTTCATTTTATAGCATAAGCTGTTACGTGTTCACTACAGCAGCCAAATTTGGTCGCGGGGGCAAAGTACGAACGCGGCCGCTACAAAATTGGTCTCACGTGTTGAGTTGCGACGAGTACTGCTCCAGGATCGCAAAGACGGTCGTGGACAAGCAAATGATTGGCCTTTCGTTTCAGTGGGCTGTGTTTTCACACTGTTCGGTTTCTATTTCAAGGCGTAACCATTTGCGGACGATCCTTGTGTATGGCAGGCTTGCGCAGGGTTCTGGCGCGTGCGATTCAGTGTTTCCAGAGCAATGTGAGCCGCTCGAGAACTTTCTTTCGTGTACAACTGTCAGGAATCCCTGTGCCGTGCAGAGATTTAACGTGTTCTCAAGTTCACAGTACGCAAGCCATATCCCGCCCCTCGATTCGCCAGATTACCGCTTATGCATTCCACAACTTCGCGAAGACAGGTTTCCCTTTCGTGTCACCTATTCCTATGACAGAGGGATCAACCGCATCTTTCTTTAAAGCATCTAAATATCTGAGGAAGCAACGGTGACTTGGCGCGTCGCTTTTAGCTGTATAAATCGGGTAAGAAGACGCCTGGAAGAACGTTTCACCCAATGTTGTACGGAACGTCGTTCAAAGGAACGACGTTCCTGGAACGAGTTCCTTTTGTGAGGAACGAAGGAACGCCATCGTTCCATTTATGACTGGTGGAACTGTAACGGGAACGCCTTACATTTATGAAGGAACGGCAACGGCGTTCCTTCTATACACGTACGTTCCACTTCACGACGAGCGCACGTACGCAGCACATCATGCAGGGCGTACAGGCTGCACTACAACAAGCCCAGGGGTGGGCAAAGATACTTTGAAATTGTATCGCGATACGATACGAGATACTCGGGCAAGAAGTATTTCGGATACAGATACAAGATACCACCTCAATAATTGTATCCGATACGATACTTGCCATTTGTATCTTAAGATACTTCGATACATTTATAAATTTCATATTATGGACATATATAATGCAGCAGAAAACGCCTATGAACAGGAGTGTTTGCTTTAGAATTTCAGAACTGCGACCAACCAAGTTTAACTTGAATGAAACATGTGTTAGTATCTCAACAACTGTTGTTTTCTGGCTATAATTATATTGTTTTCATTCCCAAACAACTGATTGGGGCTCTTTTGGCTGCTAAACATGACAGCTATGTATAAGCTACGCTGTCGGCGGTTTTTTGTGGTTTTTGTAATTCATGGAACTCGATGCTCTGCTTGCCAACCAGGTAGTGGTTTCCCACCTACTAACAAAAATGGCGATGCAAAACCTCGGCACGATGCCGCAATTACGACTTTGAGTTTAACCTGGTCCGTACGCGTATACCGTTTACGCAGTACCGGACCACGGGACAAGTGTACAGGAGTAACAACGCTCGTAGCGACATATTTTGTGACGGATCTTCTATACAGAAAGGGCATAAAACCGCAATGACTTCCTAAATTCTAGTTATGTGCTCGCGTAAAGCGCTCGTCATCGACGGATTCACGAATGTGCAATTTTTGTACTAATTTCTCTCTACGAGAGAGAGAGAGAGAATTCTCTCTACGAGAGAATTCCAGACATCGTAGCGGTACAAAGTGTCGCAGGATACCTCCGCTACTCATACTCTTGACATTGATTGCGCGAATTACCTTGTGATTTGTGACAGCGAAAAAAACAATGTGACTCAGAAAGGATGGATATATATATATATATATATATATATATATATATATATATATATATATATATATATATATATAATAGAACGAATCGTGCTGTAACATTATTAGTTACGATGTTTCTCAGCAAAAGGTGTCGTCAGCCTACCAAGT
The DNA here is from genome assembly GCA_013339685.2 of Hyalomma asiaticum. Taxonomy (NCBI): domain Eukaryota; kingdom Metazoa; phylum Arthropoda; class Arachnida; order Ixodida; family Ixodidae; genus Hyalomma; species Hyalomma asiaticum. The sequence goes on along the minus strand of CM023481.1, from coordinate 353,358,582 downwards.
AAGATCACACACTGGAAATTTCACTGCTTGTTGAAAATGTCATGAAAGAGCTCGTGGGGATGGTCACAATAATAATTGTTGAGGTTTACATCTCCAAACCACGATATAATTATGAGGGATGCCGTACTGGAGGGCTCTGAAAGTTTAGACCATCTGGTGTTCTTTAAGATGCTCCTAAATCTAAGTACAGTACTGCACGGGACTCAAGTATAACGCCGCTATCGGATTTCGGCCTTTACGGCCGGGATTCGATCCCGCGACCTTCAGGCCAGCAGTCGAGCGCATTAACCACTAGGCCGCCGTGGCGGGTGGGGACGCTCATGAGAAAGGAGTACTTTCTCATGAGCGTCCAAGGAGTACATGAGAAAGGAGTACAGTTTGTTCGTTTACACCGCGGATCAGCGTTATAAGCTTAGTGGCGGCAGTACCTGCTTGAGCAGCGGACTTCTGCCAGTATTTCTAGTGTCGCGCGGTGATGTTCCGACATCAGTATCTTGTATCTTAAGATACTCGATACATTCTTCAATGTATCGAAAATACAGATACTGATACACGTCTTTCAAGATGTATCGCGATACAGATACAAGATACTCAAAGAGTATCTAAGATAGTATCTAAGATACATGTATCTTCGATACTGCCCAGCACTGAACAAGCCCTCCCTGGAGGCTCCGTTTTCCTGCCGCCACTATTGGTCCCTCATAGGAAATCACGCACGATAACGCCATTCTATTGTGGTTCTGATGATTCGACGAGGGTGACGCTTCCCCTTCACTGCGGCCGGGTCTCCTTGGCGGTGGCCGCTTACTATGGCCGCTGGACAAGTACATACAGGGACAGCCAGCCAGCCCTGTGTACGGTAATGCGGGAGGAACTGCATGCAAGAGCAAAGTTACTTTCGTTCCTTATGATCCCGCCGTAGAAACAAAACGAAACGCGGAAAAGTAGAAACGAAAGGCTTTTCGAAAGGATATATACACGTTCTAACGCGAACTTGTGCTGAACATGCTGACGTGCGTGCCTGCGTGCGTGCGTGTTTCTAATATTGAGCGAAGTTAGCATCGCTCTATCCCGGACTTGGTTAATTATGGTCGGTGAGGCCCAGTTCGTTTCTAATAAAAAATATAGTTTCATTGCTATCATTACTACGCGACCAAAGGGTTAGCTACGCAGGAATAAGCAAACATTATAACGCACCGCACCCCGTCCACTTTTCTGTGAAGCTTCATTTGCTGTACACCAATGTCCTGTCAGCTGTGCTTGTGCGGTGCAGCTCACTTTCGGTTGACGTCCCGTCAAATTGTGCATGCAAGGCTGTTTATTTTCTTATTTATTTCGTGCATCACAACAGCATTTCACTGTTAATGTCGGTGTGCCTACGAACAGGCAAATAATGTTTATTCCTAATGCCACGAAGAAAAGAAGAAAACAGCCCCGCGTTATTTAATTAGGCGGTAAACGCATAGGGTAGCAATATTAAAATTCCTCACAACGGCATACGTTCGACGTAGCTATAATTAACAACAAACGTACAGTACATCGCAAATACTTTGAAGTGACGAGAACTAAGTAAAAGCAATATACCCAGAAATTGTTTGTTGTTTTGTGGGGTTTTACGTCCCAAAACCAGTTCTGATTATGAGAGACGCCGTAGTGGAGGGCTCCGGAAATTTCGACCACCTGGGGTTCTTTAACGTGCACTGACATCGCACAGCACACGGGCCTCAACATTTCGCCTCCATCGAAATGCAGCCGCCGCGGCCGGGATTCGATCCCGCGACCCTCGGATCAGCAGCCGAGTACCTTAGCCACTAGACCACCGTGGCGGGGCAGTATACCCAGAACTGTCAATTAGCTTATTAAAATGCTACAAGGGCTACCAATATTGAGCAAAATCGTTTAGGGTCGGGAATGCTGACGACATCGGGATATCTTGTTTCAGTATTTGCGCTCAATGCCATGGGTCAGGCACAAGCCTTTATATGCTATCCTAAATCAAAAGGTCTATTACTAGCTTTTAGTGTCAGACGAACCTCTGTTACATGCATTGGTGCATGTGAGTATTTGCACATTGGAGGCGCAGTATTTTGGCTACGTATCTGAAGATATGTGTCGCACTTGTAGTAGACTAACGCCAAAGTTGCTGTGGAGTTGTCCGTAGTGTGTTCGGTGCTCCTTGAATATATTTGCCTAGAAGCGTTTCTTTGGATATTTCTTTGTCTCCAGATAATATGCCGCCGGTGACGTTGAAATTCCGGAAATATGCACAGGTCGACGCGAGATTTAATATGTTCACTTTAATTTGCCTCAGGTAAATTTTCAAGTTTATAAATCAAATGCAACGTTAATGTAACGACACGTTTCAATTTTCGAAATGTAACTGGAACGCGTTCCTTTTCTATTAAAGGAACTTGCAACGGGAACTCGTTACAATATTGTGAAGGAACGAGGAACGAGTATTCGTTCCTGTTTTGGAGGAACGTGTACAACACTGGTTTCACGTGGAAGTCTTTCTCAGTTTCTTCACATACGGCTGCCCGTTTTCAGTGCATTTTGCTAAGTAGAGGGTGATTCGAAACGTAGGCATAAATATATTACATTCATACGCCTGTATCAAAGTAAACTTTAAATACTCGTTAGTGTTTCGTTCTAAAACACGCGCAAGGTCTGGTGCGTCTCTTTTTGCCTTGGAGGAAGGGCATCTGTCCGGAGCGTGTTGACGAATGCGCCAATGCAGAGAGCACAATGCACAGAGGCGTCGGCGCGTCTGCTGAACTGAGGACATGTTTTGACAAGAGTGTACTGTGAAGGACATCGTTTCACGAAAGGGGTATGAAAGAAGGCGAAAGAACGCGCCGCCCAGGCTTCGCTCCAGTGCGTTCCTGTGCGTACTGTTCCTCCGAGCGCCTCGCTCACCCGTATTAAACGTTTCTTCTTTACGTCGCCTTGTCTTACCTGCTGGCCCTCCTCGATGGTCGAGCTCCCTGTAGGCGTTGCTAAAGGTTCGCCACGCTACCCTAACAAACTTGCTGGCAGCTGCGGGATCCCAGCCTCGTCTACCACATTAGAGCGCAAAAAACGACGAGACACAGGAAAAGAAGACGACAACACGAGCGCTCACTGCCAACTGGTTTTGTTCAGAAAAACATGAGAATATAAAGCTCAGTACACCACAGGCGCGCGTGCGCACACATCAAGCGATATAGGCCGATGACACACAGCGCTCAAGCAACGTGTGTTTTCCTGTGTTTCGTCGTTTTTTGCGCTCTAATGTATCCCTTATTGAACCAACGCGCCCAACAAAGTATTCTGTTTTGTCTACCACGCCGCAACTGGAAGCAGCGCTTGCGATGGACTACGCGGATTCTTGGCGGCAAGGTGGTGAGTGCGGGACTTTCTCGACTGAGTTTTGCCAGACTTTTGTTAAAGGGTTAGAACAGATCAGGTGATTCGAATTATTTTTGTCGCCTTTTTGGGTTGCGGCAAAGTGGTTTGTACAGCAGGGCCATGAATCCGTTGCGTAAATCGGCGATGTTTGCGAAGGAGTTGTGCTTGAATGCGACCGACGCACTCCGGAAACCAGAGTTGATCGAGGCTTGCTGTGGAGGCTGAGCTGGCGCTTTCAGATTATTCGAGAGAGGCAGAAAGGCAGGCAAAAGAGAAGGAAGCGCAGGAACGCGAGCTCGAGGAACGTAAAAAGTGCAGAACGTGGAGAAGAAAGGGAACACGCACGCGTATACTTGCACTGCGGCGACTCGAGACAGCAGGACGGAGGAGCGACGGAAACAGCGCGTATCATTAAACATGACCGAACTAATGCGGCTTCACATGCTCGGAGTGTTGAACTTCGAGTGGACGTGCGAAAAGCGAGAATTCTCCCGCGAGTCTTGGCCACATCGCCTGCTTACACTGTTGCCTGGCGAAGCAGCTGGCGTAGTATACGCAGAGAGGAGGCCGACGATTACTAAAAAGTGAAGGGCAGCTTACTGAGGAAGTATTCGCAACTCCAGAAAAAGTGGTGCATCTGGCAACATTGCTGAGAAAAACAAAGATGGCTTCCATATCCAGGGCCACGGCCGCGCTTCCGCTTAGCGCTGCGCTAAAGTTTCTTGTTTGCGGGTTCGGATCGCGATGCTTCGTCGAATGCGAAAGGGTTATTGCTGCCGAACATCTGATAGTAATCGGTCTAAACGATTTGAGCGGCGAAACAGCGGAAATAATTGCGCTGTGCGTTGAAACGTCGCGCTTGTTCGGAGGCCCGCATCAGATTTTCTTAAGGATAAAGAGCCTTTCCAGCGAGCCTGAAGTTGAAGAAGGCAGGTACGTGTTCATGCATAGCAGGCCTCTCCGAAAGATGCAAGCGCTTGTGCGCGACGTTGCTCCATCGAGTACAAATGCGTCACTTATAAAGGTGTGAAAAGAGTTCATTCTATGCGCGGTGCCGGAAAACAAACTGAGAGGCGCGGTGAACAGGTCGAGGGCTGAAAAGTTGGAACGAGTGCAATAAATCCTGAATTGTCACCAGATGAACTCATGCAAACGCGCTACGTTAAACAATCACACATTACCTCCATAACCACCAAGCAAATTACGAGGCGCAGCGCGCATATGGGACGAAGGCGGCGAACGAAGGCAAGCGCTCGCTTTATATCTGCTACTACAATGCATGCGGGCAAAAGTACGTCAAAAATAATGCTACCGCGGTTCAAGTTGAGCTTAGGCACTCTCAGAAAACGTTACCAGATATACACGTATAAACGAAGTCGCTATTTTGTTCACGCGCTTACCTCAACTAAACTACGCTCCGGCTCTCCGAAAAGCGCGCATGATAATAAACGTGCGCACAGACAATCTGTGTGCTCACCGGGGAGGAAGAAATCGTCGCGAGTGAAGAGCCTGGACCAAACTAGCATAGTTCCCGTCACCTTCTTGCCGATTCGCAAGTTCCTAATCCATGTTGCCCTGCGCGAAGCGTCGTCTGCTTCTTTGGGGAACCGATGAAACGACGTGTTGCTGTCTTTGCATCGCGATGACACGCACTGAGGCACGCAAAAAAAAAAAAAAAAGGTCTTTTGATGAGGATTCTTTCTTTTTCGGGCTGCTTCATAAGCGGCATGGCGCCGATTAAGGAACTATAGCGCTGTTTTACAGCCCGCGGTAATGCGATACCATGCTGCGCTTCGAGGTCGACCATGGATCGGCTGGTTCCAGGAGCGTCCGCAAGGTGGCGAGCATTTAGATGAAGTCGCCAATAGGCTTTCCGCGGAAGCGTTTCGGCGGAAGTTGCGCGAAATGGAGAAAGGCCTAAACGAGTCATATACTGAGTTTGCGTATAAGCTCGTGTCGAACATGGAAGAGTGGCTCAAAGAAGAGAAGGCCTATGGTGATCACGTGAAGGTTGTTCAGTTCTATAACAGGTTACCTGAGAACATGAGATAGTGGGTGCAAGATAGCGCGGTAGCAAGAGCAGCCGAGCTAGCTGAGGAGTTTGTGACACGTAGTGCTTGCGAAGTAAACGACGGTCGTAAAAGCGATTCCTATTCCAGGTTCGGCCGGCCGAAATAAGTGCCTGTCAAAGATGAGCGCGAACCTGTGGTTGAGGATGGCCGTAACAGTACTGTTTCTGTGTCGGAAGAGACCCATGAGTAGCAAATGTGATTGGAAGCGAGGAAACCTTTTCTTTGCTACAACTGTCACAAACCAGGGCACATTGACTGATTGATATGTGGGGTTTAACGTCCCAAAACCAGTTCTGATTATGAGAGACGCCGTAGTGAAGGGCTCCGGAAATTTTGACCACCTGGGGTTCTTTAACGTGCACTGACATCGCACAGCACACGGGCTTCAACATTTCGCCTCCATCGAAATGCAGCCGCCGCGGCCGGAATTCGATCCCGCGACCTTCGGATCAGCAGCCGAGTGCCATAACCACTAGACCACCGTGGCGGGGCCCAGGGCACATTGCAGCGCAGTGTGCGGAGGCGAAGCTAGTGTTTTTGTACTGAAGCTGCTCGAGCCGTACATACGGGACTTGGAGGTAAATGGGAAACCAGGTCGCGTACTGCGTGGTTCTGCGGCTACTATGGACGTTGCTCATAGCCCTTGCATGGGACCATTGATGTTGACGGATAAACGCGCTTGAATCAAGAAAGCTGTAGGAGCTCAGAATGCTTGTGTTCCTGTCGCGAGAGTAACTATAAAAGGTCATTTCTGAACACTTGAGACGGAATCACGTACGCTTCCGCAGCAGTACCTGAGGTCAGATCAGATGCTGTGTTAGAAAGGGATGTTATACGGGGAGGCTAGCGTAAGTGAGGTAATAACGAACTCAAAGGCTCGGGAGTTAGCTGCACAGGAAGTCGCCGAGAGCTGATGAGGATTGTGGTTCGGAAACTCGGGAAGCGAAACGCGTGAACATCTCCTTGCTGGAACCGCAGGAGTGCACATCCACGGAAGCAGAGGCGCTGGAGGTGGCAGCGGAGACCTGTGAGATCGTAGACGAGGCTTTGTGTGAACAGAGCACCGCAGGTACAGCTAGGCTAACCGTAACGGATTTGACACAGTCGCCGTTTGTGTTCGTCGCGGCAGCAGCTAATGAGCAAGTTAAGATTACTGCCTCTGTTAAGATTTGTTAAGATTACTTCCTTAACCAGCTGTGATTATGAGAGACGCCGTAGTGGAGGCCTCCGGAAATTTCGACCAACTGGGGTTATTTAACGTGCACTGACACAGACCTCAACATTTCGCCTCCTTCGATAGCAGCCCCCGCGGCCGGGATTCGACCCCGCGACTCTCGGGTCATCAGCCGAGTACCATAGCCACTAGACCACCGTGGCGGAGCCATAAAAGGGAAGTGACAAGGGCAATACCGATAATTTAGGCCGAAGCCTCTACATCGAGAAATCCGCCTGGAATATTTTGACAGTCTTGTTTTCCTTCCTCATGTAGGATTACAAGTGCTTTGTTTTGTTTTACGCAGTTCATTTTAATCACGTCTTGTGAAGCGTATAACAGATTCACTTGTGTATTGAGTGCTGCTGTAGCTTGAGTAAAAGTGTCACTTTGTGTGGGGAAATAAGCCTGGCGGAGCTCAGTGGGAATTGGTCTCGCGCTTGCTCACTGCGTGGTTGGGTCTCTGTGTGGTTCTAGCAGACTCATGCTTTGAACGACAAGCGCCAGCAGTCTCTTCTGAGCCATGTGGACTCCGAACAGAACGTTGAACGACGTTGGAAAGCACCCTGGTGTTCCGGGATCAAGAAAGCCGTGCCACGAGCGACAACATCTGCAAGTACCGACCATCCCTCTGGACAGCGTATGTCGTCCCCTGCCCAGCGGGATTCTGCTTCCGCGGCGGGCGATTGAGAACTGTGTGTCAAAGGAAGTGCGAACGAGGAGATTGCCCAGCCACCGAGCCAGAGTGTTACAACTTCCTTGTTGCACGTGGCGATTGTGCGTGTGTACGGTGTATGTGAGATAGACGTGAGCCCTTCTCTTTCAGAAGCTCACCCCCACCCCGCTGCCGACGAGCCGCAAGGCGCCGGCACGTCTGCTGAAGTGAGGACATGTCTCGACAAGCGTGGACCGTGAAGGACATTAAGAACGCTTCACGAAAGAAGCATAAAATGGGAGAGAGGACGCGCCGCCCAGTAGTCGGCTTGTACTGTTCTTTCGAGTGCCTAGCTCACCCGTAGCGATGTATTTAACGTTCCTTGTTCTTTAAGTAGCCTCGCTGGCCCTCCTCGATGGTCAACCTGGTTCGGGCTGAATGCAGCCGCTGCTAATGGTTTGGCACACCACGCTACTCTAACAGCGCTCACCCGCTTATAATGGCCGCTTGAGTCACTCCTAGATTTTCCAGCAGATGGACGTGCATCTCATAGTTGTCGAACGGAGTGGACAGGACATGGGACGGGCACGTCACGGGGCATCTCCAACTGTGGGGGGATCAGGTGCAAGTCCAGCAAGGCGACGGCTTAGACTAAGAACTTGCTGTCCGACCTCCTCATTCGGGCGCCGATTACCCAGCACCTCCACCACAGCTTTTACGGAGAGCTGTGAAGGAATGGCTTTATTTACAGCAGACGGACGATGGTGATCTCGCTCTGTCCGGACTCTAAGCACTTCGTCGTCCTCTCATTCTGCCAACCTGTTGTTCTTCTATGATCGTTGCACACACACACGTATGAGACGTAGCACTTCAATAATACTTCATTTATTCGTCGACGTTTCGGTCACGCTCTGACCGAAACATCGACGAATAAATGAAATATTATTGAAGTGCTACGTCTCATACTTAAATTCATGCGGCAGCCCATGCCCCGCCACGGTGGTCTAGTGGCTACGGTACTCGGCTGCTGATCCGAGGGTCGCGGGATCGAATCCCGGCCGCGGCGGCTGCATTTCGATGGAGGCGAAATGTTGAGGCCCGTGTGCTGTGCGATGTCAGTGCACGTTAAAGAACCCCAGGTGGTCGAAATTTCCGGAGACCTCCACTACGGCGTCTCTCATAATCAGAGCTGGTTTTGGGACGTTAAACCCCACAAATCAATCAAATCAATCAATCATGCGGCAGCCCAAGCTACCTACTTCGCCAATATATATATATATATATATATATATATATATATATATATATATATATATATGTCGCGCAGCGTAGCCGTAGAGACTTCGTACTGCTATATGGAGTCTTCGGTTTGGTGTGCATAGTCAAATACTTTTGTACGCACCATAATTAGTGCTCAAAGTTAGAGCACGCATATTATTAAGCATTCCCGCTCTCTTCTTCTGTGCTGCCCACGAGGTACGAAACAAATAAGTTGACACTGCATGAGAAGCGGCGCTGCCTTCGCGGCGCAACCGTGGAACGGTCGCTGAAGGCTGCGACGCATGTGCGCGCCGTTTTTCTCGTGTCTGCGAAACCGATACCGGAGTGTACAGTGAGATCACAAGTCATAGCAACATTGATTTCTTTATATTTAGGGCTTCACTAGTTTCCTTTTCCCTTTGCAGCCTTATAATCGCTATCGGCCTCACCTCCCATTGTTTGCAACTCTGTGGCCTGTAAAGACTCCATAGTCGCCGCAGATGACAAATTCGATTTTATATGTTTCGCGGCGTTTTCGGCGTTACTACTGGGTGATTAGGCACTCTGACCGGATAAGTTTTCAGTTGCACTGATAAAAGCAGGTACCACAAAAATTGGTTGTAGGTCCCTTTAAAAGAGAACGCCGTTATCACTTTCTGTTACGCGAAACGCAGGCCGCGTTTATCTTGCATGTCACTTCGGGAACCGTGTCGATCATTCTTGAAACTTGGCATGCCTGACGCGTACATTTGAGTGACTTCTGGAATTCCAGAGATAATGCGAGAAAGCGTTATGACGTTTGTATAAAACCCAACGTATTGCGCCGCTAGTCAGTCTTTCCGTCGACCGACGACTGTTCCCGCCGCTATTGCTGTGCATTGTCATTGGCTTTGTTTTGATGGGCACAAGTTGGCCCATAAACAGTTCGCCTGACATCACCTTGAGTGCTGTCCTGCGTGCTTCGTCTCGAGTGCTGCGTGTGTCACGACCGCGTGACAATATATACCGTATATATATATGAACGAGCCCTTTCGTTATTTCATAGCTTGGGCCTCGTTGCGACAGGCTTGGTGCCTTTAGGTAGCATACGAGGGCTTGTTGGGCAGCAACCATCTCGCCTCATGTTCTACGTGACGCCTCCCGGCAATAAGAGTGTGCCACACTCGCTGCCATGGCTACGACTGGCGCTGCGTAACATTCCCAGGATTACACATACATAAATACCCAATAAAGTTGACGGGGGAACGACCGCTTTCGAAGCTCATTGGGTAGAGCATCGGACGCGTTATCCGAAGGTCGTGGGCTCGGTTCCCACCGAAGGCAGTTTTGTCTTTTCGCCCACTTCAATTCCTGTGTACTTCACTACCTCAATTAGGAGCTTGAATAATTTCCCCTTTGCTTTCCTAGGCTTCAATGTTTGTTGTTTCACTAAGTTGTTTCTAACAAATGAACGAGCCCTTGACCCTTTCCCTTTCGTTATATATATATCTCAGGAGGCCCGTAGCCGGGAATTCTTTTCAGGGCCGGGACGGCCCACTTTTTATTCATTCATTTATTTATTCAGATACCTACAGCGCCCAACTGGCAGTATTGTAGGGGACAAATACATTACAGGTGGTGTACAGCATCAAGAGTCAACATATCAAGATGAACAATATGGTTAATATTACAGATGACATGACACATCTACACTCTGAACATAACACTCGGGAAATATAATGAGACTGAAGCCAAGAACATCAAACTACAACATGATTACAAACAGATTAATAGACCAGGGTTGACCGTGTGTATATACACTCTAAAAACTGGAGCCGGTTCCGCAGGAGTGAAACGACCGACCTACTCTTTAGGGCATCGTTCTACTCTAGCAAAACGTCGGATGGAGTGAAATGTCCATACCTCTTGCGGCATGAGAGAGTAAAATGCAATTTCACTCCTCCGCCACCCACGTGATCCTCGCGTTCGTAGCCGCAAACATGGCGGCTGGGGTGGGAGCGGACGACTGAAGAAGACAACGCCCGCTTTGTGAAGTGGTTTTCGATAGAACTATAGCAGTGATTTCCTACGACTTCCACGTACAAGCTTTCGCGTACAAATGCGTGCAGTGTACGTTTAATGAACGGTGCCTTCCTCGACTACGAGCCTCAACCGACGGGAGTCATAGCGAGCTGCCTCTCCTGTGTTTTTCCGCGATCGAACGGTCGTACCCGTGCTAGAGAAACCCGCCAGCCTACACGCCTCGGATTCTTCGCTTACGTGTGCGAAACGAAGAGCAATACACTTTCAGCGACACAGTAAGCTGTTGTGATCGTCGACGGCTGGTCTCCGAAGCCTCACTGGATATAACTCATACCTGTAAAGAAAAAGGCGTCGCTACGACTTCGGCATCGAGCCGTATGACGGCCATGAGCGCGTCGATGGTGAAAATACCGTGACTGCGATCCGTCCCGTTCTCAAGTCTGGTAAGTACAGCATAGTACACTAAACAATTCTTATGGCAGAGACTATATTTCATCTGTGTGCAGAATAACGAAGAACGAGGAGTGCGTATATTTTGTGATCGCCAGCGGTAGTTCGCCGTACAGACGTGCTCGACGGACTCGTAAGGGAACGCCGTCGGAATGAAGTGGGTGGTATCGGAACACCCGGGTGCCGCTTTTCTTCGCTGGTGTTGATGAAATTCAGCCGCTATTATGTTCGTACTCGCTTCCTCAGGTGCATTTTACATCGCGAACCAGCACTGCGAACTCGCGTTTGCCCGTAAAACGGAATGCCAGCTCATGATAGGAATGCGTTAATCTAAAAGACACTGTATATGTTCCGCGCCTTTAGATTAACAGATCTGTGTGGCGAGCTGCTACCTATAAGCCAACGCTAAATATACACCTGTTCTGTGCATACTTTTTGATTAATTACGCCGAACAGTACCTTACCACTGGCGCCACATAGCAGGTCAAGTATAGGGATTATATATACGGGACTTCAGTGTAAGACGGTATATCGCGAGTGTGTTGTGGGCTTTGTGCTTTGCTGTGGTTGTGTCATTGGCGTGTGTGTGCGTTCGGGTCATGTCAGCCTGTATGTTGAGTGTGATGTAATTAAATGCCTGCTAATTGTAGCATGGTCGAAAAAGGCAGTGGTTGCTCTTTCCTTTTTGTCTCTGCTACTCTCTCTGGGAGTACTAGCACCCCGCTTGGTGGGGTAGTAGAGCTCTCTTCAAAAGAGTGTTCGAATCCCCTTCGGAGGCGTCCTACTACTCTGTTTTGGCGAGAGTACCGGTACCCTGCAATGGGGTTGATCTACTCTGAAAAAAGGAGTTAAATTTGGGACACGAAAGTACTCCCCCAAAGTGAGTGCCCAGCACTCTCTTTGTTTTTAGAGTGTAGATGACGCCAGTTTTTTTTTTAGTTTTGATGATTACAATTTAGTTGGTGTCCTCCCTTCTTCACCTTTAAAACAAAAATATCATCGCCGGGCCTAAAATTCTAACCAAGCACTCTTTTCGAACACTTTGAGAACTATTCGTGGCTGAGAGGTCGTTTATAAATAAAAGACGTCCTTATAATTGTGTGATGCGACTTCTATCACTTGTAAAATTCTAACCAAGCATTGCTGTTGAATGCTTTTGACAGCAGTGGCGTAGGCAGGCATGGGCTGACCGGGCTGAAGCCCCCCCCGAAATTTTTCCAGCCGGTGCCCCATTGCCTATCTATACATATACGAACAAAGGTGCCCATTCTGGGAAGGTGCGGCTATCGGCATCCCCGTCTCAGTGGTGGGCTTGTAAACGAAGGACGCGGCTCTTTCAACGCACAAAAGAAGTTGGCTTGTCACTCTATGGGGGGGGGGAGGGGGGGGGAGGGGGGGGGGGAGTTGTCGTTTGTAGGTAGGAAACGATAATGGCAAACGAGGGGCGCCTGTCATTTATCGGCAAAGAATGTTACAATAACAGCCTCGAAGGGTAGATTGCAGTCTTTGCAGCACTGCGGAGCAGCAGACAGACGTTTCTGCAATCTGTTGACACTTAGCTCTCTGCGGTGATGGAAGAATATGGCGAGTCTGCGTACCCGGAAACATGCGTGGTTTTGCTGCGGGCGAAACGTTCGCGGGCTAAGGTCGTCGAGTTAGCGAACCAAGCACAAAGCATGCCGCTGTTCCCTGTCCAACGCCTTCGCCTGTGCCGGCCGACCCTTCTTCCCCTCTCATTCCTGTTTCTGTGGGGCGCTGACGCTTATCGTGCGTTGTATGCGCTCACGTGGGGAATATGGCGTACATTGCAGCCTTTCTTTTTTTCCTTTTTGAGCAGTGCCCCTACATGGGTGGCCCATACAGCTTCGCTTTCGTTATTTTTCTTGACGACTTACATATGGTCGCAATGTGCGCGCACGGCGTGTCCCCTTCCGAGGACGATGCTGCAGAGAGAGGAAATTTCAGCCAACCTTCCGAATGGACAGCACTGCTTTGCACTATTATACACAAGAGAGCAAACTGCGGAATACCAAGTCGACAAAAAGAGTGCGCTGCGGCTCATCGCCGAACGTGGACAACGGTTAACAGCTCCGCTATCAGCAGGCGGTAGTCGCGACATTCATTCAAGAAGAGGTGCAGGTGACCATATTCGTATCGTCGCTTTCGCGGCAGTATGTCTCAAGGACAGCAGCGGCTGTCCGTCTTCTGGGGAAGCCCATCTTCCCAGCGCCAATAAACGAGCGAGACCTCCAACGCTAAGTTCTTTTCTTCAACTGATTTGTACTTACATGATACCTTATATCCTCTGACAATACAGTGGCATTGTAATGGGCCTAAGATGACCTGTATGGATTATATGTCAATTCTGTGATAATGTTTGAATAGTCCCTTGCTGTTGCTGACATGAGGTCATACGATTCCTTATTAATTTCAGCAAGCCAAGAAATTAATTTGAAATCATATAATTTCTTGAATACAATATACGGCGTTGTAAACATAACAGCCGAAATAACTACAGTCGCCGAGACGATTGATCGATCAATCAGTACTTGAGACAATCCATGAGCGGCCAATGGGAAAATAAAATGTGAAGAAATCTCTTTATACTAATACCTTTCTCGGCTACAGTATCTGGTCGAACAAATCGAACAGAGAAGGCCACATATCAAGCAAAAGTGCAAATGAGTTCCATGAAGAAAAAAGAGCGCAAGAGAAGGCGGGAAAAGAAAAAAAAACACGTACAAAGGGCAGGCATTTCAAGCATGCAAAACAAACTTGCCCACATCGAGCCTCTGCTCACTCAAGTAAACAGATTTATCAGGACGCTTTATTTTGAAGAAACTAGTGTTTAGATGTATGAAATACGAAAATTTCGCGCAACTATTAATTCAATTCTAAGTTAAAGCACCTAGAAAGTCCTGCAATTACTCGCCATCGGAATAGTTACAATTGAGGGTTGTATGCACTACAATTATTTGCTTGCCTGGTGAGCGGAATTCGGGACGAAAATATGGCATGTCTGTAACATGTAACTCACTGAACGGGATATTACTTCTCTGTTAGGCAGAAGGAAACTCACTATTCTTGGTCCTCGTTTACTAAGGCATCCAGATAAGTTATTTACATCAGCCCCCATGTTTTTCAAAAGCAACCTAAGTGACAGCGAAATAAGAAAAAAAAAGCGTACAAAGCCCGATGAACGTCATGGGGAAAATATTGCCAGGCGAGCGTGTAAGAACCATAAGAAAGCTTTCGTTTACAAACTTTTTTAAAACCTAGATGTGTCTAAATCGACCGCTAGGCATGTAATATGTCAACTCAGTGCGGCAAGCGATCGCGTAAGGCTAACTATATGACGTTTGAGTTTGCAAAATCCAGTGAGATACGGCTAGTAGTAATTGATAATCTAGTATTTGTCAGTGCTGGTACTGCATCTTGTGAGTACATTTGTGAAGTTGAAAGCTTATGGGAAACGTCATTGATACAGGAAATATTGGACCTAATACCAATACTTGTGCCATTGTGACGCCCGGAGGGGCATTGGCGGGGCGGACACGGGAACGCGGGTAGCGGGAATTTTTGGCCTTCTGCAATTCTGTTTTCCGGCTGGCGCTGCGGTCAATGTCGCTGGGGCTTTTGTTAGCCGCGAGTTTTGCGGACACCGCGCTTTGACAGCAGAGCTGACGTTTGCGCGGCGGCTCCAGATGAGAACGTGCATTAGGCGGCGACCTTGAAGAAGACAGAATGCCGAAGCCAAAGCGTACCCAGCGCGCTCATAAGTGCTTGAACAAAGTCAACGGAGCGTCCCCGGTATGTTTCGACCACCCTGCAATGCAGTAAGCAGAACTGCTTCTCGGACGCGCACACTTGACCGGCCACAAAGGAGCGACTGCGGACGGGCGCGTCTTGTCACCGGGTGCTTCCAGCGTGAGGGCGCCTAGAAGGTGCGAAATTGCTTGCACCTGGAGTGTTACGGTAATCTGTACACAAGCGTCGCTGGTTAGGCTGTCTGACGTCGTGTCCGAATGTCGAGTTTTGTGTGTGTTTATATTTTGCTTTCTACATTTTTCGAGAGGAGCTTGTACTGCGTTACTCTGTGGAGGCGAGTCTCGAACAATAGTCGCACGGCGGGTTGGAGTGCTGCGTTGTCTACTGGCGACGTTGCCGTAGACAACCATTGGATAGACGCCCTGGTGAGGCGGGGCTGTCAGGGAGCAAAACTCACTCGTCTCGGCACAAAGGACAGGGCGGAATTTTGGAGACTGGAGACTCGAAGAGAGGCAGTGACCTTCCGTCATGTGAAGAAGTAAGCTTCGTTTGCGATCCCTTCTGCGAGCCTGGCCGTTCCGCTCTCTAACCTCGGAGAGACGATGTAGTCTTTGCGAGAGCATGATGCGAGCAGCAGTGATCGGGGAGAATCCGTGAGCTACAGCTACTTTGATGTCGACATCCGAGTTCCTAACAAGGCACCAGTCCACAAGCCGGCGACGAGACCTATGTACCGATGGAGCCCACCCAGATAAGCGTTGTTTTCGTTGGCAGCAGCAAGCGTACTTAAGACATTGCGCCGTTAGTTTATGAGCTGTTTTACCCATTGTATCGGCCGTTCATTGACGAGTGTGTCCAAAGGTGTGTCCAAAGGTGCGAGGTGTGTGACCAAAGGGGGTGAGCGTTGCACTTCGAACGGAGCTTTAGCGTAGTCGTGGTACTTGTGAAGTGTTGCGGCGTAGAGCAGCGGCCCCCTTTGCGCGAAGTAGGGACATCTCAACATCCTGGAGTTCACTTCATTGAGTTCCAAATTAGATTTATCCATCGTAACTTGCATTCCGCATGCCTCGAAGTAACTGTAGGATTAAACTGGCGTTAAGAGAAAAGCACCGTGGATTTTTAATTTATCTGGCTAGAAGTGTGAAGTGGCAAACCGCATAAAAAGTTTTTTCAATATTAAGAGATATTTTACCACGTTTTTCAGCTTAATAAATGTGTCAGTAATTATTCATGAAAGGGTCGGGATGGTGGTGTTTGTAAGTTTATAGTGGAGACAAAACCATGTTTCTGGAGGCCTACCATGTTAATGAGGACGGCATTTTTCTGTAACGCAATATACTTAATTCTTTTAAAAAAAGAAGTGGTAATATGTTCAGGACAGATAGATCTGGGGCTGCTTAGAATCACAATCGTAGGCGAATCTCTGTTCTTCCTGCAAATGTATCGATAATTTGGTGAAAGCAGCGCCTGTATAATGTAGCGAACGGGTAAGTTTGGGTGAGGAAACCTTAAATACGAAATATATACTAAAATGCCGTCCTGTATGTCTACTAGCACGTTAAGTTGCAGAGAGTCTTCCGGTGTTTATCAGACAACGCCACGGTCAATTCATAAAAAGTTTTAAAAAATGTGTTTTTCATAGCGTCATTTCCAGCTTACCTACCTCAGGTATGCTTTTCGCTGTTCGCGACTGCACCTTCTATGACGAATTGTTACAGCATTTTGTGCTTATGTTTACATCAATCATTATACCTTATTTTGAAATTATCATCAAGATAGTAGCGTGCGTGCGCAATTGACGAATCTTCGCAGTGGTGGGGAAATAAATGTCTTTCTATAAGATTTCGCCGATACATTGCCGTCTGTGAAAGTTTTGAATGTGCGAGAGTATCGTTATTTCGGCGCTCAATTGACATGACAACTGAAGGCTGAAGTAGGCCGCAGATGCTGTCCGCGCAAATGCGTGACGTGCATATTTTCGTTCCGAAAGTATATATATATATATATATATATATATATATATATATATATATATATATATATATATATATATATATATATATAGAGAGAGAGAGAGAGAGAGAGAGAGAGAGAGAGGCTCCGACTCCCTCCCTCCTGCCCATCGAAAATTCCGAGCCCCCCCCGAAAAAAATTTCTGGCTACGCCACTGTTTGACAGCTACATGTGATTGACAGGTTGTTTATTAACACAAGCTATGCGTGTAATTGTATGCTGTGACTACTGTCCTCCTGAAATTCTAAGCAAGGAACTGCATTAGCATGCTTTTGAGAGCTATTTGTGAGCCTTTTATTAGCACAAGACGGGCTTGTAAGTGTGTGATGGGAGTACGATTACTTCTAAACTTCTAAGGACGCACTGTTCTGTAATGCTTCGAGTGCAATTTATGGCTAAAAGGTTGTTCATTACGAAAAGGTGTCCTTGTAACAATGCAATGCGACTTCTATTATTGCGAAATCTTAACGAAGCACTGTTTTAGCATACTCTTGAGTGTTATTTGAGGCAGAGAGGTGTTTTATTAACACAAGACGTGCGTATAAGTGCGCGGTGTGAGTGCTATCGCTCCAACAATTCTGACCAAGCATTGTGTGATTTGTGGTTGAGATGTCTTTATTCACACAAGATGTGCTCATATATATATGATGTAGCTTGCGTCATTTGAGAACTTGCAATACAGCGTCTGTTCAGAAAGTTTTGCAAGTTGTTGAACACCGAAAAGCTGAAAGTCTTGGTATTTCGGCCACGTTAGTTGAAGTGTGAGACTAATGAATAGTCCTTGCTTTGCTATCCCTGATAGTCTGATCTTGTTATTTGAAATCGTCAAAAACATTTTTTTTAATTACAGTCCTGAGGAAAAAGAGGAAACAATCTTGTGTTTGACGGTAGCGCACAGTGAACGGAGAACAGAAAGAAACACCTGACGCACCACAGTGCTAACTTTGAAGAATTTATTTTTCTGCGGATCTCGTGGACATGACAAAACACCTTAAATGAGTCACATTTCCTTGCTTTTTGTTTTTCATGTTGCTACACAAAACTATCAGCGACGTTGTCTCGCACTGGCGTCTACTCATGATAGCTATTTCTTTAAATCTGTGTTTACACATACACCTTCGGCAGTCTGTCACCTACTGTTATGCCCAATGCAAGGCCTTCCACACGTGAAAGGGATCCGACAGACAAAGCACGCGCTGTGGTGTGTCGTTTTGTTGCCCGTGTCGGTTCAGCATGCGCTACCATCAAACACAACAAGTTATACCAACAAGCGCACATAGCTATCTCATCGAGGGAACAATGACATTTCCGAATAGTCCGACAGCTGTTGGTGGTTATAGATGTGACACTTCCTAACTGGAATCACAGGATAGATCTGTGCAATAATGTAAGGTCATTCAGACAACCTGCTGTTGATCACATAACCCTTATCGGCATTTCTTTTTTTTTTCCTAATTTGCACAGACCAACATTTATATTAGATACCATAGCTGCACACTATAGTACATCTCTCTTCAACAGTGTCCTGTGCTCCAACAGCTGTGTTATAATATTGCGCATTTACTTATTCGCTGAACAATGCGAGTGTACATGTCGTGCCATACTGTCCCCGTGTTTTTAAACCATTGTGCATTTGATTTTAAATAGGCATGTGTCTCATTCACAAGCTGTGATGAGATGTCAGGTGTAAGAAAAAAAAGCGCTTTTGTGTAAACAACGCTAAAGAAGCACTTTTCTTTACATCTCCATTAGTTTGTGCATGCTGCCTTCTGTTGTATTACGCCTCGGTGCGTGTGTGTCATAGTACGTGCAAAACAGTGTATGTGTGCAACAAAGCATACGCCGCTGTGTAGTCCACGGTAGAAAAACAACAGGAGCAAAAGCAGCATTTCTTGATGCACGCAATATTTTTGTTCGGTCACCATTTTCGTAAAGCCCCTCTACCTACGGAAAAGTACCGCCATCTCTTGAACAACGCCGCTTCCTCCTCTCCTCGCCTCCGATAGGGCGGCTGCGGTCACGTGGTAGCGCGCTCACTTTTTTTCTTGGTATTTTGTTTTCTCGCCGCTCGGCGCCATGTTGGATGCGCCAAAGTGCCACTGCGCTGTGTGTTCGCCGGTCGCAAGTGCACGACGTGCGGAGTGCACGTGTACGTCTGGCTAGTTTTGTCGCGATGCCGGGTTGCTGTGCCTTTTCCTGCATACCTGTTTTTCATGTAAGAGCATTTCCCTGAAAAGGGGTTACCACTTCGGTTTTAAAGATGATTGCGGCTGTTCGCAAGCGCAGCCCGTTTCTTCAACAGCCTGCATGCCGCGCGTGCTTATTTTGGAATGAGCCGTTCGCAGTTAAAAAAAAAACTGTATGGCAATACATATGACGAAGTGCCGAAATTTTTCATCGCATCGAGGTCACGCTGTGGAGTGTGTTCAGAGTATATACATCGCTTGAAATGGGCGACACCCTCTCCAACAGCGAGCGGTAATTTCGGTAGTAGTATAGTGACGTGAATGCGTTCGTCTACTTCTACATTCACAACGCACCAGCGCGGTTTTCTAGCAATTAGAAAAAGTTTCCGTGCGTAAGGGCGATATTGGTCACCTACATCGGCAACACCCACGCAGGCATGCAAAACCTCACGACAACGTGTTCAAACTGCGCCGCACAGGCCAAACATCCCAGAACGGCGTACTGCGTGCACAAGTCATCGGGCAGGCAGAGGATGGCAGGACGTGCGAAACTTCATGAAGTTTTGAGTGTGTGCCTCCAAGGGCATTGTTGGCGTTGCTGCAGTTACAGACGACCGAGATAGTTTATACGCACGGGAACTATCCCTTCCCAAACGTGGCTTGGCACCACAGCTGCGGTTTAAATATTTCTTGCTGATGCAATAAATAGCATGCTGTGTTTACAGAATTTCATTTCAACGTATTTGATGTAGCGCAAAAAACAAGACACGGACACAAGAAGGCTGTGTGATGTCCATATGTGCCTTCTTGTGTCCGTGTCTTGTTTTTTGCGCTACATCAAATACGTTTAATATGAACCACCAACAAGCCCGCATCGCAACTCTTGTCGACTTCATTTCAACCTTTTCCAAGTAAACATAGTTATGGTTATCCGCGCCAGATACACAAGGAAACACTACGCTCCGAAAGAAAGCTTAAACGACGTTCGCTTTCGCTACAAATTGCGCATGGTTTGCAGCAGCTCTTCTGAGGCGATATTTCATTAGGTAAACCGGATGGTGAGCACACCCACTCCTGCTTAGAAAATCAACGCAGTAGAGTGAATCATTATATCAAACCGTACGCGAGGCACGGCCACGGCTGGACGGCGGCAGCGGCGGCGCGCGTCCAGCTCGAAAGCTAACCGAAAGCTCGTGGCGCTTTCCAGGGGGCGCCGCAGTCGCGAGCGGAGAGGAGGTGGCGGTGGGGAGTGTAGATGGCGGTACTTTTACGAAGTAGAGGGGCTTTACATTTTCGTGGACGTTCGCGCTTCATTTCTAAATACAGTTACCAGTGGCATTGGTAACAGCTGATCGCAGCCGTTGTTGCTTGCTTAACACTGCATGTAAACGATTAGTCCCGAATCAACAAAAATTAACACCATCTCCCCGAAGGGAACCCTGATGGGATGCGAAGCAGCAGCGTTGCGCACGGGTGGCGTCACGGGTTGAACGGCGCTAACGCGGGTGCTGCGGTGAGCGCTGGAAGATTCGTTTGAAGCGATGGCTGGCGTAGGTCTTGTCGTTTCTTCAGGGTGGACACGGGCGCTGGACCGGAGCTGGCGCGCGTTTCGCCTTGACTATCACGGCCTTGTGATCGGTGAAGTGCGCGCTGAGAGGTTCCTGCAGACATTCGACGTCGAAGTTGGCAAAGACCAGATCGATGCACGTTCCCCTTATCGTGGTAGGTAGTTTCCGTTCCGCCGACACGCACTTCAGCGAGTGCACGTCACGCATGTAATCGACAAGCCATTGTCCTCCTCCTCCGCTGACGTCAACGTTGAAGTCTCCCGCGACTATAAGAGGCGCGCGTCGACAAGCCTCGCCCCAATCAGTCAGCGTCTCCTCCAGACAGCGCTGAACCTGGGGGGCGATCGGAGATCGGCTGTTCGCTCGAGAACGCTTTCCGAACACTGACGTCAAAAAGTGGGTGGTCCGCGATAGCTTTGAGCAATGCTTTGAGAATGGGAGGAGCGCGGACGGCGCAGCCAATGGGGAAGCGGCGCGCTCCTCGGATGATGACGTACTCCGTTTGTCGTCTGCTTCTGAAAGCCAAAATGTTTCTCCCGAGAAATTAAGAAAGCTGCTCCTTTTAAAAACGGCGCTTTCTTCTTCTCAGACGTAAAAACGCTCTTAAGCATCAATATCATTCTCTGCAGGTTCGCTACGCGGTGTCGCGGGCGCGAAAAACAAGAAGCGTGCGCGTAAGTGGCGTCATATCTAAATTTCGTGTCGTCGTCTGCTGCTGCCATGTCCTCGCACAAAAACGTGCATCTCGGCCCGCGGGTGCTCAGAGGCAGTGGGAGCTCCTTCTCGCATTTTTGGAGGTGCACCCCAACTGTGAAAGCCCGACAAACTCTTCACTACCGACAGCGCGCTGGAAACTTCCAGTAGCAAAGAACATCAACATGCGCAGCTCTTTTCTCTCCGTCGAAATTCCACGGGCTTTTGGCACCCGATTTCCGATCTCCTGACCATTCCCTCGCCTGGAGCGTGGGACACCGTTCACCGCGACTCAAGCCTGGAGAAACAACTCCAGGCTATCAGACGAGCGGAGGAAGTGACGGCGAGGATTTTTTTTTTTTGCTAAAATAGAGTTATTCTCTCTCTCGGGATCAAGTTCGGCGCACAGCCAACGTACTGTTCGCTTCGACAGGCGAAATTGACGCCGGAATTCCCTTCCTGTCAAATCCCCAAATACATCGCGGACCTCCAGCTGCTCCGCGTCCTAGTTTCAGCGACGACAATGCGAGGACTCAGCGCCCAAGTGGACCGCCATTTCCCTCTGTGACGCAACATTGCGCAGCCGCAGCCGCCGTTTCAATCCAAGCGGAGCCGCTGCCGCGGCCGCTGTTCGCAGTGTTCGTAAATCGTTCGTAAACCGTTCGCTAAGCGATCGGCCTCGGGCATCGTTCTCCGCATAGCAGACGACACGCTCGGTTTGAAAATGATTGACAGGGAATTGATGTCAATTTGACGACACCGAAATCTCGGGGCGCCGGAAGGCTCGACGTTCCACAAGTCGCTACAGGTGGCGAAAAAAAAAGAACCAACCGCGGCGCGTTCCATCAAGTGGCGCGTAGAGTGGAACTGCTAACCTAACCCCATATTTTAGTTTGAAATTTTCCTGCTAGGGGCTCTCAATAAGGCCAAAAGGCGTAGGCGCCAGAAACAAAGCGGCCATATTCATCTAAACAATGATGATGATCGTACATGCAGCACCATCTTTTGACCTTATATTTTAGTTTAGGACGCCACCGCTACCCTTATTTTTCGTTGCACTGTCAGAGGTACAGTTTCTCTTCTCTAATTTCGTTATAGGTAGGTGTTCCGTGGGCACGCCCCGCGGATGACGACACCGGAGCGGCGCTGGCCAATGGCGTGCGGCGATTCCGAACACTTTCGCAAAAATACCATCTCCGACCGCCCCCCTGTTCCTTCGGCGCGCGGCAGGCGAGGGAGAGAGTGACGTCAGCGCGCATTGCGAGGGGAGCGTGACGTCAACGCTCAGCTGCGGCGTGACCTACTTGGCACCGCTCCAACACCTGCCGCGGGGGGGGGGGGGGGGGAGCGCGTTGCCCTCGCCCTCGCCGTACGGACGCACAAGACAGCGTTACACAGCCTAGTCAAATAGCTGCTTCGCATCTAAAATGTTCGAGTGCTGTATAGTGCGCCACCCATTCGTGTATACGTGGCCAGATACGACCGCAAAGTGCTCGAGAGCGCGGGGTCCAACTCTGGCAGCTATGACGGCGGGATCCGATGTCCAGAACGCACACACAGCGTTTCAACACTCCTCCATAAGCACCACACACGGTTGCGATCACGGGCATCGTTATAACGTCTACGGTGTGACGTGAACAGCCAAACATCAATAACCGTCGCTCGAGTTTATCAACTGTGCTCCTTCGGGCGAGGTCGACAGGCTGCGCCAGGCCTACGTTAATTGCTGACATCGCTCACAATTGCTTTAGTAGCAGGCGAGGTTGCAGACTTACAAATTCTAAAGCATTTCTCTGCCCGTTTGAAGCACAAAGTAAATCCGGACACAAGGACAGGCGCAGCGGCAGTCACGATGCTTTGACGCACTCTAGCCGGTGGAAGTACAACCGGCTGGCAGTCGCCGCCGCTGGAGCGGTAGGCACGATCTATCTTCCGCACTCGCTTTTTTTTTATCGTATCGCTGTTGGCTATGGCTGACGACGCGTTGATTCAGAAACGCTTCCGTACTCGGTCGCGTCTTCGCAGTCGCACCGACGGCCGCCATATGGTAGGCACAGCTGCGTTTGGTTCCGCGGCCTCTTGATTGGTCGGCGCCTGGCGACGCGAGAGAAAATATCTGGCATTTCCGGATCCCCTCGCGGCGCGGGAGCTCAGTCAGCCCCCTCCGACTTGTGCCTGTGGTTGGGCCTTTAATGTGGTCCAAAATAAACGTCAGTTCAGCGCTCGTACTTGTCTTTTGAGTCGTCCGTGTTGCCTCACCAGCTGCGCGCTCCCATTTGTCTTACGTGGTTTTGACGGGGTCATGTCACGTGACTAGCGGTGGCGGCAGTTTATGTGATTAAGCAGCTACATATACTAGCGGTGCGGAGATTGAGGAAACAACTGAACTGGCGGCGTTGCCCCCCTTCTCACTCCCGTCCCTTGCTGTACAATATATTCTGTATGCCTCTCTCTGCCTCATTTCCCTGAGATCATTCCTCCACAACCTCACTTCCCTTGCGCACGCCCTTGCTATACTATAATAAAGAAGGCTAAGCTATATATGCTTCAGTATTCCTTTAATATTCCCCTTCTTTTCCTCCTCACTTCCCTTTACGTAATCGAATCGTGGTGTTAAGACGTAAAACCCCAGAAATCAGTCTATCAAGGCAATGCCATGTTTACCCTCTCCACTTCCCCTCACTCCTCGCTTCCCTTCCTCACCCCTTGATATACTAAACTATGCATGGCACATACCCCCTATCTGTGCCACCATTATGCTATTCTTTATTCTCTACCTTCTTGCTATTCCTCCACCTCACTTCCCTTTCCCGCCTCATGATATATGCCTATGCTATGCATCCGCCGCTCCAGACCTTTCCCCCCTAGACTCACTTCTCTTTCCCACCTCCTTGTTATCTATACTCGCCGTCATGTAGTCGTGGGACAAGGGCGTAGGTTAGAGTTCCCTCTGGCAGCCACGCATTCTTTTTCGCTCGGGGTGGCCTGAACGCGTGTGCTCCTGCTCTTTCATAGTCAAAAGAGGCGTGCAAGACACGGACACAAGGGGAGAAGTCAACAACACGAACGCCGACTAACAACTGATGCAGAGCACAGAGGCGAAAAAGAAGACACACAGCTTATCTGCGCATGCTCGGAATGGTAGCGCCACCTGTCAAACGGTTACACGTGCCGGTCTACGCGATAGACAACTACTAAGTCATTCTGTCTCCTCTGTGTTTAAGCTAATCGACGGCTGACTCACGCACGCACTTCCACTATTACTGTCATGCCAGGCCTCGACCAATAAACGCGTCTCTTCATTCTTATGTCTGTACAGGATCTCGGTTTCGTCTAACTCGGGCGTGCAGCTACGGACCTAGCAGTGCAAAGATAGATTAGACGGCTAACACGAACGCCGACTAACAACTGTGCTCTGCATCAGTTGTTAGTCGGCGTTCGTGTTGTTCCCTTCTCCCATAGTCAAAAGAAGAGGCGTGCAAGACACGGACACAAGGGGAGAAGTGTCTTGCACGCCTCTTCTTTTGACTATGGACCCTTACGAACTCGCTCAACTTTCTGTCCTTTTCACTTCTCCCCTTGTGTCCGTGTCTTTCACGCCTCTTCTTTTGACTATGGACCCTCACCAACTCGCTCAACTTTCTGTCCTTTTCACTTCTCCCCTTGTGTCCGTGTCTTGCACGCCTCTTCTTTTGACTATGGATCCTCACCAACTCGCTCAACTTTCTGTCCTTTTCACTTCTCCCCTTGTGTCCGTGTCTTGCACGCCTCTTCTTTTGACTATGGATCCTTACCAACTCGCTCAACTTTCGGTCCTTTTCACTTCTCCCCTTGTGTCCGTGTCTTTCACGCCTCTTCTTTTGACTATGGATCCTTACCAACTCGGTCAACTTTCTGTCCTTTTCACTTCTCCCCTTGTGTCCGTGTCTTGCACGCCTCTTCTTTTGACTATGGACCCTTACCAACTCGCTCAACTTTCTGTCCTTTTGAGCTCCTGCTCTTCCCCTCCACTCTTAATCTTCCGCTAAAGGATGCAATAGAAGTTATGCTGAATTCAGATTTCCCGCGTTCGCCCAACTCTCGCGTAATATATAATGCACCACAGAGACCGACCGCTCGCCTCACACAACCGTACACCGACAATCCGGTATATACATGTATCCAGACATATGACCCGCCACATAGTGCCGGTGGCAAGTTCCTGTTCAGCGCAATTATAGAATAAATATTTGCAGCAATAAATATCCGCGGCAACCTGGTACATTTATTACATTAGCGCAGTGAAGACACGCCTGCTCTTAGGACATGGCTAAGCCGGAGGGATAAGTGGATGAGCAGTGACATTGAGAAGGAAATCATGAGCATCACGGCTCACACACAACAAGAAATCTTGCAAGGTATTAAAGGGGGTCCATTTTTTGGAATCATCGCTGATCGAACCACGGACGTGGCGGCGGGGGACGAGCCGTTTTGCTTGCGTTGGGCGAAAAATGCGTCGCTGGAAGTTTACGAAAAATTTATGGGGGTTTACACCCCCCCCCCTCCCTCTCTCTCCAGACTCGAAGGTCAACACGCTGTTCTTGACTGCAAATGACATGATTGTTCGTCTACGGCTCGATTTGAGCAGTTTGCATGGACACTGCTTCGATGGTGCAGCCAGTATGTCCGGGCTCTTCTTTGGAGTTCAACAGAGGATAGTCAACGTTCAGCTGAAATCGGTTTACGTGCATTGTGCCAGTTATTCGTCATATTTGGCTCTCCAGGAAGTCGGCCGTAGTAGCGTAATGGTTTCAGATGCGCTATGTGCTGTAAAAGACGTTTCCAACGCAATCCTTACTTCTGCGAAACCTAAGGGCACGGCCACACTAACGGCAAAGCAGCTTGCCGTTCGCTGTTTGCCGTTCTGAACTCCCCGGCCCACGGCGATCCACCTCAAAAACGGCAAGATTTCCTCGCCGCAGAGCTTGGCGGGCAATTTGGTGCAGAGACTCAAATTGTTCGGCAGCCGGCGGCCGTCGCCGGGCGACGGCGGCAATGTGGCCAATCAGCGACGGAGGACTGGCTGTTATGGCCACACTCGCGAGCCGCCGAGACGACGACGTCAGGTTGGCAGCGCTACGCATTCTTTTTTCTAGTTCTGCGTACCCGATCCTCGATTTCGCGAAAGAAAATTTCACACGATGAGTGCTTGGAGACGTTTGTGTCCGCTTTATTAGGATAACAACAAACCCAGATTACCAATAGATGCACATGAAAACAAATGAATAAAATTGGTCAAGAATTTAGGACAACTATGCACATTGCGGCATCGTAATTGCCCGCGCCACAATATTGTGCTCGGAGTGCTGGAAACAGCATTTGCTGTACATAATTAAGTTCCTAGGAAATTCAGAAGAGCAAGTGTTCGGTGGCGTAAAATTAAATTTGGAGACGATCGGACCACAAGAAGCGGTCACCGCTGTAGCGCCGGCAAAAAGGAAGCAATCTGCTCGCTCTACTCCACAAGAGACAGCATGCTAGGAGACACAGCGCACTAGCTCGTGTGGCACATACCTTTCACTGCGCAATGGTGGCTCACACAGACCTGCAATACAACACGAACACACAGACGCACGTGGTTTTGTTTTTGCGATCAGCACTTTCCTGCATGTATAGCACACACCGCTTGACATCACCACTTACTGCACGCACAGCGCTGTTTTTCAATCAAGTCGAGCAGCAGAACTAAACTTGAACGGTCCTCGATGTTTCGATATATCCAACTTGGTGGCACTTCAACCATTCGGCGCCGTGCTCAAAGAGTACGCCGATGTCGTAGTAGGAGGCAGCACACCAGGTGATTATACATCCACCGTCGTTGCGATATATCCGTGGTCCTGCCATCATCCTGAGTCACTGCCCAGTGCCCTATACGCAGTTTCACAATATGTCACACAAGAAAGCAGCCCTAACGAAGTTCGCGGCGTTCACGCGTGTGGTAACATTGTGTGGTGAAGTGCCTGTGTGGTGAAGTGCCTGCATCGACGACGACAGGGAAAATGCGCATCACGCGCTTTGGAGTCGACTCGCTGGACCGTTTTTCTTTTTGAACGCAGTCTGCACGTGCACGCGTGAAAAAGAAAAACGAATAAAAAAATTCACTTATCTCCACGAAGTGAACCATGACGAGTGGGCGAAGCACTGGGGATCATCCGGTGCTACCGTAAATCACCCGTGGCATTGCCCACGCATGCATGTAAATGAGTGACTCCGTCTGTGTATATTTACACACGTGTTGTCATTTATGCTCCTGGTCTTTATGAGGTTCCTGCGCTCCCACGTCGTAGATTGTGCCGAGTTCCGGATTATATTTTTACTGAAAGGGCGCGCTGCGAATCCTTATGGTTCAACTACGCGCAAGAGAAGTCTCCCACCGGCACTGCATTGCAGGTCAAGATCCAGTGCCTATATATACGAGGTGGCCGGTGAGCGCGAGAAGTCGGTTTTTTCAATCAAGAAAATCGCTTAGCAGACGCTTCTTGCGTCAGCGTTGTCTCTCGCGGGCGAGGGCGCTTCCTTGCCAGCTTGGCCCGGCTGTTGCGCATGCGCCGTGGGGGTGTAGACGGCGCAGGGACAGAACAGGCTCGACCATACGCTGCTTCGCATCTAAAAAGGAACGAGCCACGTTGGCAAAGCAGATGAAGGCAGACGAAGGAAGACATCCGAGCAGAGAAGACGCGTTAGCCTGGTCGGGCGTCAACGCTCAGGATGCCAACATTTGTCGGAGGGACCCAGTCGAGCGCCAATACCCAAGGGACCTCGAGAACGACACGTCTCCTGCTGCGGACGCCGAGCAGACGTCTGGGAGTCGTCGACGGCCCTTCGTCCACCACCTGCCTCGCCGTTCTGATTAGTCTTCGACGGACGCTGTCCCGGCACCGTCGACACGCGTATCGGAAACCCTGGAACTACGAAGCCGTACGTTACCTCCAGTCTCTACCATGGCATCGGACGACGAGCAGCAGCCTTCTCTCACGACGCCAACAACGCCAATTATTCTCTGTGGCGGCTCTCTTCGGCAACGCGACCCTGCTTTCTTCAGTGGTGCCTATGACAAGGACGCAGAAGACTGGCTCGAGGAATACGACCAGGTGAGCAAAGTAAACAAATGGGACGATGTCCACAAGCTCACTAACGTCATATTTTATTTGACCGAAGTAGCCAGTCTGTTGTTTCATAACCACGAGACTGACCTCAACACCTGGTCTGCCTTCAGAACGGCATTCGTGGAACTTTTCGGTCGTCCGGGACTTCGCAAGCTACACGCCGAACAACGCTTCCAAGGTCGGGCTCAGCAAAGTGGTGCGAATTACACCAGCTACATCGAAGGTGTGCTCAACCTTTGCAGGCGCGTCAACCCGTACATGTCGGAGGCCAAAAAGATAAAACACATCTAGAAAGGTATTACTGATAATGCGTTCCGGATGCTCATCGCAAAGAACCCGCAGACAGTCGCGGAAGTCATTCAATTGTGTCAGAGCTACGACGAGCTCTGGAAACAGCGTCAATCTACTCGTCGAGCCAGTTCATCGCCTACTGAACAGTCTCGGCATTGATGACCGCTGGTCTTGCGGAAGACCGCTCTACAATAATGTTTCAGCTCGAACAGTTTGTACGTGAGGAGGTTGCGCGCCAGCTATCGCTAATGCCCTGCACTGAACCTGCTCCATAGACGCTGCCGCCACCGATACAGCCTGTTGTCCAGCAGCAAGTTTCCGAAGCGCTTCCCGCAGCCGCTTCTACGGCGCCTGTGTCTCGACGTTACGCTGTCGCGAACACCTACGTGCCCGAACGCACCTTTGTGTGATCGCCTCCACCTGCGCAGCAACCAAGCCGTCCATTATACCGACGGTCGCCACGTCCTTAAAACCAAGACAACCGCCTCATCTGCTACGCATGCGGTTTCCCGGGTCACGTAGCTCGATTTTGCCAACAACGTGAGTTTTTCCCCACAGGACGACGCGCGACCGAATACCTGCGATTTCGCACCGAGACCTCACGCGGCATCATCTGGCCCACCTCCCAGCGGAGACCCGTACTCCTCAGCGCGTCGGATTTTCCACGCACGCCGATCGCCATCACCGCGACGCCGTTCTCTTTCCCCACTGCTGCGACGACCTCATCCTGTGCCTGAGGAAAACTAGCAGCCGCAGTTCCGGAGGCAAGAACTGCGCAGCTAACGAATTTTTCAAGACCTTGTTTTTTGCCTTGTAATGTTGTTGCTATTTCTGTTGAAGGTGTGTCCGTTCTCGCACTTGTAGACACTGGAGCTGCAGTGTCTGTAATGACTGAGAAACTTTGCCGCAAGCTCCGAAAAGTGACGACGCCTCTTCGCGACTTGGTATTAGGCACTGCGAGTGCGCAACACATACATGGTCGTGTGGCGAGCGAAACGTCGCCGCCACATGACCATGTAGCGATTGTGCGATACTCGAAGCGCGCGAAACCTCGCAGTCTCACGCTCGCGAGGCTAGTTCGTGTCACGTGACTACCGTGCCGGTGAAATGTGGTGTGCAGTGTAGACAGCTATCGCTCGGATGCCGTCTCAGGCATCCGGAGGCCGGTGTACCGTTACGGTCGTAGTGTGGGCGCCCCTTAAGACCACGTACGTCGGCATCGTTCTTCCTCTATGCGTCGATGATGCACACGCAGTGCCTGAAAATGGACGCAGTTTTCTACCACTGCGTCCGACGAGGTGGACAGTGAGAGTTAATTAAATCAGGCGATTCCAGAACTATGAACTATGGTTCAGGCTACGATCCAGGAGCTCTTACGAAGTCCAGGATCGTTTAGATATGATCGGAGAGCGATTATGAGGAATGACCAAAAAGAGCCGCAGAAGTTTGAGACGATTCAGATTGAGCATGTCAAATGAACCGCTTGGCCCAAGCGAGCAATCGCCAGGGTTCTTCAGAGTCCCAAATACAGTGCTACCGGAACCAAACAGGCAGCTGATGCATTGTGTCAGACCTTGGTGAACTTGAGAACAGAGGATGTTAAAAAACTATGTAGGAGAAAAAACTGTATTAAACTTTAAAGAAGCCAGACACGGGTTTCAATGAAACAGAACAAACAGCTATATTCTTGAACTTTACAACTTCTTCCGATGGTTCTGTCCCAGCCACCGCTGCTCTTTTCTCCCGTACCGTTGCTGACCGTAGGCGAGCCCCGCCGACTCCCTCTCACCCCGACTTCTCCGAAGACACTGGGGGAAGAGTTCGGGCTTTGCAAGGTCACTTGGTTGTCCAACAGCGGGAGAGGAAGGCTGCGATGCGCGGTTTTCTTTTCGCTTGTCCTTTTTAACACGACAGTATTTTATGCCGGGGTCCACCAAGAAATCAGTGACGTACTTCCTGTAACGGAAGTGGATCCTTGAAAAAACTTGCATTCGCTCTGAAAAAAAGCCACCCAGGCCGACTCGAACCCACGTTCAACCGGGATTTGACGAAAGGAGCTATGCTCTACCGATACACCACCGCAACATAACTGATACGGGCAACAGATTGGCTTTATGTCTTCACTAGAGCCTTTCGGAGTTACATTTAATTATCGTCTGGTTAAATCAAAGGTGTTTAGTACAGTGAACTGTGTGTTTTTAACAAGCAAATTTACTCTTAAATTAATATCGCCTCCCTTATATTGCACTCTTGGTTCGCTTAGGTTCGCTGCGGTGGTACCGCTATCTAGGAACGATAGATAGAGCGAAGCAGACCGTTGTGCTGATTCGCGCCATTAGTCAGCGCTTCGGTATAGTGTTCGCGCCTCGACCGCCGAGGAAGTTAGGGCCGTGGCGGCGTCGTGACGGCGCGTTCCAGGGGCAAAATACGAACGCGGCCTCTATAAAATTTGTCTTGCGTGACCAGGAGCGTTGAGTTGCGACGCGCACTGCTCCAGGATCGCAAAGACGGCCGTAGACAAGCAAATGATTGGCCTTTCGTTGCAGTGGGCTGTGTTTTCACAAAACGATTCGCTGACAACCCGTTCGGCTTCTCTTTCAAGGCGTCACCATTTGCGGATGATCCTCGTGTATGGCAGGCTTGCGCAGGGCTCTGGCGCGTGCAATTCAGTTTTTCTATAGCAGTGTGAGTCGTTCGAAAACTTTCTCTGGTGTACAACTGTCGAGAATCCCTGTGCCATGTCGAGGTGCCGCTGCTGTCCAGATTTAACGTGTGCACGTGTTCACAGTACCCAAGCCATCTCCCGCCCCTCGATTCGCAAGATTGCCACTTATGCCTTCCACAACTTCGCGAAGACAGGTTTCACTTTCGTGTTATTCCTATGACAGAGGGATCAACCACATTTTTCTACAGAGGACGGATTTGATCGAGCTTTTGACGAAACACAAAATGCCGCCGTGAGGCTTGAACAGAGCGAACCCCCGGTCCCCAGACGCGTGAAACCGCTCTCGCGATTCGAGCAAACAAGCCTGCTCCTCCAGTGGTATTGGATGCGAGGACATACCTACGAAAAGAGTTCTTTGCGGCACTTGACTACATAACATCCGAAATTTTAAAAGTCGGTTCGGTCAACCTGGCATGGAGGTAAAGCTCGAATGTGCTATCGTCAGCAGTACATGTGGACAGCGATTAACAGAGGAGGAACTGAAAGAAGCGATTTAGACAGGCTTGGGGCACAGCTTGTAGCCCTCCAAACAGTTCTTTCTGGGACAGGTGTGACTGTTGTTCAAGATGTCGCTGAAGCACTGAGGGCCGACTGTTGGACCAGGTTTTCAAACTTGTGCAGCTTTTGTTGACAGTACGGGCATCAGTGGCATCAGAAGAGCGCTGTCTTAGTGCACTCCGGCGACCGTGAAGACATATCTTCGGAGTCGCATGACGCAGACCCATCTCACTCATCTCCTCCTTATGCACGAACACCGAGAAAGAACCGGAAAGTTGTCTCTGGATAGAGTCCTCAAGGAATTTTCACGAAAACGGCCGAACGCCCAGCAAGATATGTTTATGTATGTGTATGCCAAATATGTTTTCTCTTTCGTACCCTAATTATGGTTGAGTATCGAACGTTCTATCTTCGTATAATCGATGCGCCGGCGCATTTGATTAACAGTGCAATATATGATTAACAGTGCAATTAACAGTGCAATATATGTGATTAACAGTGCAATCGTAAAGGTCTATCCACCGTTACGCAACTTACCGAATTAATACACGAACTGTCTTCGGCCATAGATCATCAAAAACAGATTGACCTTATCTCACTTAACTTTTCAAAAGCATTTAACCGGGTTTCACATCAAAAGTTAATAAAGAAATTGCAGGCGACAATAGGTAATGGACCAATCACAAACTGGATTAAGGCATATCTAACCAAGCGGACGCAATTTGTAAAAATAAATCAGCAAACATCAGAACTAACGGAAGTTACGTCAGGTGTACCACAGGGCAGCGTCTTAGCTCCTATTCTATTCCTTATTTTTATTAATGATCTGCCCCAATCCATTCGAACCTACATCAAGCTTTTCGCCGATGATTGCATCATTTATAAAGAAATTAACTCGCCTGTAGATCATATTGTCCTCAGCAATGCCCTAGAATCAGTGTCAGATTGGTGCACGAAATGGCAGATGACCCTAAACGTTAAAAAATCAGCCTTGTTAAGAATATCGCGTAAACAAAACATATCACATTTTGCTTACACTATTGATGACACGCCGCTAACTTCACTCAATCAACATAAGTATCTTGGACTGGTAATTTCTAGTGACCTTAGATGGGAGGCGCATGTTAACTACGTTACATCTTCAGCCTTAAAAAGATTATTTTTCCTTAAAAGACGACTACGGTACGCACCACCTCAAACAAAACTCTTAGCTTATAAGACCTTAATTCGTCCTTTAATAGAATACGCCAACTTAGTCTGGTTCCCGGCCACAAATAATCTAATTAAAAAGCTAGAAGGTGTACAAAGGAAAGCGGTTAGATTCGTCTACAACAAGTACAGTTACCTTCATTCACCCTCTGATCTGATAGCAAGAGCTGGGCTACTAACATTACGAAATCGAGCCAAACTTGCACGCCTAAAAATGCTCTTCCAACTTATTCATAAACAGCTGAACATCGACAGTTCTAGATTCATATCTATTTCAGAAACCAGACAGTCACGCCACAAACATCCATTAACATTACAGGAATACCGTTTCAACACCAATTGCTTCAAGAATTCTTTTTTCCCACAGTCAATTAGAGAATGGAATAGATTGCCCGTCTGTATATCCGACAGTAAAGACTTGAATACATTTATAACTTTACTTGATAAACATATTCATGCCACCCAAACTTGAATTGATGATCCTCTTCCTGCTCTTTTCTAACTTTCACCATTTGAGTGCCTTTTGAATTTGTTAATTTGTCAGTGCAATTTGTAAACAATGTCTCTCATGTTCATTAGCGACACTTTTTTGAAGATGGTCACTTTGTACTATTATGTCTACTAAATCACATTTGCCACAAACCTTATGTTGCCTACACTCCATGTAATATAGTATTTCTTTAGTCATGCATTTTTCACTACTCAATGTATGTATATCTCTTGTGTATTTTGGTTGCCCTCCTGCAATTGGGACTGGCAGCATGTATAAATAAATAAATAAATAAATAAATACATGTATTTTTAATTTCCTTCGGCACCCTGCATATTCGCGTTTGCATTTCAGTAATCCACTATGTCATCGTACAGAATTTTAATGTTGTGTAGGACGCATTTGTCAGTCCATGATACATTACCTTCCTTGTTTGAAGGTATACTTTTTGTGCTTATCTGCAGCGCTAAATCTGTATTCGTCTTCATTGCATAACGTCAAGTGACATACAGTTCGGCAATTAAAATTTTTCTTTCGTGTGGAAGTGCTCAACTAATAGCCTGCGGCTACGTATAGGGAAGAGAGACTCTTGCCTGGGCACAGTTTTTTGAGAGAAGTATATTTTGAGGGAAGTATATAGGGATGTCTCAAAATGCAGGTAATAACGAGACTGGCACACAATTTTTTTAAATACTGTTCATTCGCTGCGCAAACACGCACACTATAGTCCGACACCTCGACCACCACAGTCGCCATGACACATGTCACGTTCACGCATCTGCGGCGCTGCAGCTGCCGTTCCATCTTCAATTCTGCTATGGACGCTCAAGTAGACATCTTTTGTGAGAAATTAACAGTTTAACTAGTTTATATAAGTTATTATGTGTGCATAAGATTATGATAGGAATGTATATGCGTGACCACCGCTGAGGCACAATTCGTAACAACACGGCGGCTGTTAAAATGCAGACACTCACTAATATTCCGATACACTGTACTCTTGTGCGTTAAAAGCGACATCTTCGTGCGCCCTATCATCATTACCATCACCATCATGTATACGCCCACTGCAGGGCAAAAACCTCTCCCATATACCTCCAATTATTCCTATCCTGAGTCTTGACTAGCTAGCTGCGGCCATGATATCCCCACAAATTTACTGATCACCCACCTGAATTTCTGCTGCCCCCTGCCACGACCAGCGTTATCTTGCTTTCGCATTACATGCCCTGGCCCCGTCCATTTCTTCTTTTTCGCTTTCCGTTTGCATCGTCAGGCATGCCAAATGCCCATTGCTATTCTTACCTCAGCCTCATGGTTCCAATCAGGTGTCACCACCTTACAAAATATTTCGTCGTGATCGACCAACTAGAGGTGGTGGAGTTGCTGTGGTCGTTAAATCTAACCTTGAATGCACTGCTGCTGATGAAATCGCTCATGTCGAATGTTTATGCCTCAAATTGAACCTGTATGGTGCTGTTTTTCTTTTGTACGCTGTCTACAGACCCCCTGATTCATCTCCCGATGTTTTAATTGCACTACGTAATCACTTACGCCAGCATAATAAACACAAAATTATACTTGTCGGTGACTCTAACCTCCCGTCAATTAACTGGAGCCGTTTATCTTACAATCCTGAATCTGCACGCAACGCAGATATAATGTTTGATGTTCTTCTGTAAAGCAACCTTGTCCAGATTGTCGAGAAACCCACGCGCATTGCCAATAACGCAAGTTCTGTGCTTGATCTCGTGTTTTTGGATCGATCCATCACTGATTACCATGTTTCTGTCGAAAAGGGTTTCTCCGATCACTTGCTGATTTTTGTTTCATTTCCACTTCTTGTTCGACACGTGAGGCATCTGTCTAGGCTCGAAACTGTTAAAAACTTCATGCGTGCCAATGATGATGCTATTTTGAATCATCTTGAAAATGAACTTGCTGTATTTTCCGAGGGCGATCCTTTACTGCTGTGGTTGAACTTTAAAAATATTTGCCTATACTGCATTGATAAATATGTACCTAGTGAAGTTAAAAAAACGGCCAAACATACCCCTTGGCGTCGACAGTTGGGCCAGTTGGTGCATGATTTCTGAAGAAAACCAGCTGAAAACACACGGACACAGAAGAAGAAGCATCGTCCTGTGCGCCTTCTTCTTCTGTGTCCGCGTGTTTTCAGCTGGTTTTCTTCAGAAATCATACCCCTTGGATTAACAGGCGCATTATTCACTTAAAACGTAAAGCTAAGCGTTTGAGGAAGCGGTCGCCCTCATCGCATGCTCTCCGTGAAGTTCGAGCAACACTCTTAGATGCCGTTCAAAAGGCCAAAAACTTCACTTTAGCACCACATTGCCGAACTTTATCAAAGATGATCCCCAGAAGTATTGGAATTACATTTATGAGCGCAAGGAGCCGGTACATAAAACTTCACTTAATAATACAACACTCGATGATCCACAAGTTGTTGCCGATCATTTCAATAATCATTTTCACAGCGTGTTTTCTGCTACTGCTGAGAATCGTACCTCTGGCTCTTCGTTGAATTCTTTTGATGTCGATCTTGTGTCCTATGAGGGAGTCTTGAAGGTGCTTCTCAAATTAAAGGCAAAGTCATCACCTGTACGGGATGGAATAGCCAACGCGTTCCTATATAACAATATTTCAGTCTTCTTTAAAAACCTCTTTCATTCCTCATGACTGGAGAACAGCACGTGTAGTTCCTATACTAAAAAAGGGAGATCCGTTATCAGTCCTAAATTACCGTCCTATTTCTATAATTTCCTCGTGTTGTAAGCTCGTTGAGCATATCGTGGCCACCTGCATAACAAAATTTTTAGACGACAATAACATACTGTCACCGCACCAACACGGTTTTAGAAAAGGTTTGTCTACCGTCACTCAGCTGGCTTCTGTTGTTCATTTCTTAGCAGGTGGTAAAGTTGACATAATATTTTTAGACTTTAGTAAAGCCTTTGACCGCGTACCTCATGATAAATTAATTCAAAAGCTCTACATGATAGGCCTTCCGGAATTTCTTATCTCCTGGGTTTCCGCTTGCTTAAACAATCGTACACAATATGTCGAAATAAATGGGAAAACATCAGGCACTCTTCCAGTATCCTCAGGGGTGCCCCAGGGCAGTGTCCTGGGGCCACTCTTGTTCCTCATTTACATAAATGATTTAGCCTCAGTTATTAAAGAACCAATAAAAATAGGTTTATTTGCAGACGATTGCGTCTTATTTAACGATATACATTTCATCGACGATCAACTCGCACTCAACGTAGTCTTCAGTAGTATCCTTAATTGGTGTAATGAATGGGGCATGGAGCTTAACTGTGATAAGACTGTACTTCTCCGTATCACAAAAAGACACTGCGCCCTCAAATTTTCTTATTCCATAGGTTCTCAATCGGTAACTGAAGTCTCTGAATATAAGTACCTTGGCATCACGCTAACAAATACCCTAAGCTGGAACACCCATATTGCTAACATGTTCTGCTGCTCTTCGTAAGCTTTGCTTTTTACGTCACAAGCTTAAAGATTCACCATCACATGTTAAGCGTCTAGCTTATGAACACATCATCCGGCCTAAGCTTGAATACGGTTGTATCATATGGGACCCGTACACCAACGTCAACATTAACGCGCTTGAAAAAATCCAGCGAAAGGCTGTGCGGTTCATTTTTCTTTATATGGCCACCAGCTTTCAGTTACATCAGTTATGGCATCTAATCAGGTTCTTTCATTGCAGTCCCGGCGCAAAGATCAGCGTTTGAAGTTTTTGTTTTCTTTGCTTAATCGGGAGCTCGGGCTCGACCCAGCACCTTACATATCTCCACTTGGAACCCGGCGCACTCGTCATACTCATCCGCTCTCTATAACCCCCTTTTTTGCCAGAACAAATGTATTTAAATTCTTGTTCTTTCCACAGACAATTACAGATTGGAATAGCCTGTCACCTGACAAACTGTTGTCCATTACACAGTCGAGTGCCTCCTCCTAGCCTACCTTAAGCAGTTTCTTTTCAGTGTTAAGTGAAACTGGTTCTATTTCACTCACTTGTTATTTGTTTCATTGTTGCTGTATCCACACTAATTTAGTTGTATTGCCTTTTTGC
Source organism: Hyalomma asiaticum (assembly GCA_013339685.2). NCBI lineage: Eukaryota > Metazoa > Arthropoda > Arachnida > Ixodida > Ixodidae > Hyalomma > Hyalomma asiaticum. Next base: position 353,320,817 of record CM023481.1, on the reverse strand, counting down.
CGTGTTTATTGCCTTGTTTATTTGTTTTTTGGATTCTGCTCCTACTGTAGCCTGTTTTTATCCTTTATTGTTCAACATTCTTATGCTTTGTATCCCACTCCTGCTTGGGCCATGTGGCCTGCAGTATTTCTGTAAATAAAATAAAAAAAATAAAGTAGATACATTCGCTTAGCACTTCCAGTGCCTCGCCGTCTATGTGAAACCGCTGTTTTCTCCCAACGATGTTGACTGTTACTTTAGTTTTCTGCATATTAATTTTCGCACCAACCGTTCTACTTTTCCTGCCTAGTTCAATAATCATGCTTTGTATTTCATCCCCTGAGTTACTTAGCAAGGCAATGCCACAGCAAATCTGAGGTTACTGGGATATTTTCCAATAACCCTTACACCACTCTGTTCCCGAACCAATTTGGGAACACCTATGCTGTAAATAACATTGGACGGATGGTGCCTCCATGTCTTACGCCCTTATGGGTATTTTACTGCTCTACTTATGGAGGACTACGGTGGCTGTGGAACCATTGTAGATATTTTCTAGTATTCCTAAGTAATGCTAATCTGCGTCCCGATTCCACAATGCTTGCATGACTGCCGCGGTTTCAACCGAGTCGAATGCTTTCTCATACCTATGAAATACATATATGGCGCATTTCTTTATCACCTGATCGTGTGAATTAGGTCCGTTGTTGAATAGCCTTTACGAAAGCATCCTTCTTCGTTAGGTTGACTGAACCTTAAGGTGTCACAAATTATATTAAGATTACCTCGTTGATCACCTTGCAGACGACTTACAGCAAGTTGATCGTCCTGCAGTTTGTCAGCCTTCATGTCACCCTTCTTGTGGTATAGGATGATCGCATATTTCCAAGACGGGTAGCCAGGGCCGTAACTAGGAGGGGGGGTCTAGGGTGCTCTGACCCCCCCGAAATTTATTCATGCTTTAACTTTTCGGCTGACACTAAAATACTTAGACGCCTTCAGAGCGACCACCAGCTGCCAAAGTTTTTCAAACACTGCAGCCTTAATCTTCTTCCTTTCCTCAAACCTTCCCTTCTACCAGAACAATTGAACGCTGCCCCCCCGCTCGCCCGCTTGCTCTTTTTGCACAGCTTTGCACATTACCCCATGTTCCTTCGAGTCTCTCTCTCTTTTTTCCTCTTTCACCACGCAGCGGCTCAGATGCTTTCATTGTTATCTGTCTGTGCGGACCGCACATGTCGGCTTCGGGTTGTTGAGACACAGCGTAGCCTGTAGGACCCCGAGGAGGCAGCGTGCCCGGAGTAGTGAGCAGCCCAAGTTGAAGGACGAAAATACACCGCTTTCAAAAAACAGCCTCGGTGCTCTTCGGGGCGCCGGATTCCACCTCCATTTCTCCTCTCCATAGGGTGGCCAGCATTCCACCGATCCTGCAGCAATGGCCGGCGCATAATGAGTCCACCTGCACCTCACAGGTCAATGTCCAGTTGGTGACCTAGGGCTTGGAGGTTGAACATTGACACCTGTGATGACCGTTTTTGGAGAAATGGCGGCTCGTTGAGTCAACTTCGCCGCACCTTGACGGGATAACGCCAGACTGGGGAGAGCACCTGCACGGTGTCGGAGAGGCGACATCTCAGGCTCGCGTAGCGCTGTTGCCTCTCACTTCATTCCGGAATGTTCGCTGAGGAGGGGGAGAGAAGGAGACAGCGACAGGAGTCGGGGTAGAAGGTGTTGGTCGGGACCGGCAGGGCGGAGATTCCACGATTTCCAGTATCCTTCACTGTTCGAAGGACAGTGAAGGATACTGGGTTTTGTGGTTTCGGCGCTGCTTTCACGTGCGAGAGCAATCAGCACGTCAGAAGGGGACAGAAAGGAGAGGATCGTTGCCGAGCTACTAAAGAATGGGTACACGGAAGCATTCATCCGCCGGGTTTCACGCCGTATATCGAGAGGAAAACCATCGTACCGCGGAGATGCACCTGCAAAGGACACAATACGTGACCCCTTCCCTCCCTGTCTACCCCACAGGCAACAATAGAATCGCAGAAGCCAGTCCAGCACATCGTCATCCCTTACGTTCCGGGCATCTGTGAAGAGCCCTCCAGGATTCTCAGAAAAGTTGGGGTCACGGTGATTCAGAAGCCTGCGTCAACCAACGCTCACCTGCTTGCTACCGCGGCCAAAGGATCGACCTTCTAAGGAGCAACATCAAGGCGTGGTCTACCAGGTACCATGTTCTGAATGTCCAGCCAGCTACATAGGCGAGAGCAAGTGTTTCCTAGAAAGAATACGTCAACATAACAACGACGCCAGGAAGATGAAAGTGTAGCGCAGCGCTCATGCAGAGCACTGTGAGAAGCAAGACCACAAGATTGACTTCGACGGCGCTTCTGTTCTAGAAACAGAAAGGAATCTGGGAAGGAGGCTCTTTCTCGAGTCCTGGCACATTCAGAACACACCTGCAAATGTGAACCGGTAGCTAGGAACAATGCCCCCAGTATACATTCATGGCCTCCGAAACGTGAGGGAAAGGGAAAGCCGAAGCCGTGGTGAAACAAGAGGAGATGCTTCCATGACCAACACAGTCACCCCTTGAGGAAGGGACCGATTCGGTTCCGAAACGTCGGGCTCTCTCTAAACTGTGGCTGGAGCCAGTTCTTCGTAATTCTTTTACCCAGCGAGACAGATTTCTGTCGAAATGTTTACATTCAAGCCTCAACAATGCATTTTTGGGGACTCACGTCTATTAAGCGGATTCTAGCTGCCATAGGCGTGCCCAAGGCGTGCGCAGGGGGGCGGCTGCCCCCTCTAGTCACCTAAGAGGGGGACCGCCCCCTCCCATACATTGACATAATAGGGAGGGGGGGGGGCGCTGCGACGAACCGTCGCCCCCCCCCCCCCCCCCCGAAGGGGTACCCTGCGCACGCCTATGCTAGCCACTGTAAAACGGGCAAGGAAAACATCATCCGCCGTTCTCGTCAGGTAGTCGAGGCATGTTGCAAACGTCTCTTTGGAGCCACTAGCCACTTCTGTGTGCGTGCACGTGATTGCGGCAGAAAAATGAAAAGACACTCTCCAACAACCCGCCCTCCCCCGAAGCAAACGTATTTGCGTCTTACTTCAAGAAAGTCCGAACAGATGAAGCGGACGCAGAAGAACTGCCTCCTTCGAAGGACAAAGCTGCCCCTTTCTCAGCACAGATGGAAAGCCAATCGCGTCGGAACCTCTGTAGCGACGACTCAGGAGAATGCACCGGCTTATGTGAATCAACCGAGAACGAACATAAGCACGACACACTCGCGCCGCCAGCAGATGATGTCGGCTGCCGTGCAACTCCAGGTGACCTATGTTCTACAGTCAACGCTGTGCAAAGTGACAGCAAGGTGACTGACATGGCACCTACACATTCTGGTTCGCCTTCAGTCTGTGCGACAAGTGCAAATATTTTCGACTTGGGGCTGTTTGTAAGAATGTAAATGGAGAGGCCGCTGCTCAATTGGTGGGCCCCTCCTGCTAAATATGACTATCCAGCCACTGGGAAAAGAAATCTTAAATTCCAACCTCACTGGGTAGATCGTTTCACATGGCTCGTTTATTCAGAGAAACTTCAGGCAGCCCTATGCAAATATTGCGTAGTCTTCGCAGGCGAGTGTGCGGGAAAAGGGGATGACCAGCGCTCGGGCTGTTTTGTGACTAAGGAGTTCACCCATTACAAGAAAGCCACGGACGCCTTAAAGAGCCTCCCATTCAGAAGTTACCACGCCATGCCAGCAACGCTGTCGGAGAACTTTTTAGCAGTCCGGTCCTGCTCACAGCATGACATCTTGACAAAACTTGACCACGGCCTCAAAAAGCAGGCAGAAGAAAACCGCAAGAACTTGCTGCCAATCATAGAAACAATCATTTTCTGTGTCAGGCAAGAAGTGCCACTTCGCGGCACAGACGACTCTGGTCCTATAAATATACCTGAAGTGCTGCCACTTAAAAACGATGGAAATTTCCGGGCACTGCTTAGGATGAGGGCAAAATGCGAGGACGCCGCCTTGAGAGCTCACATGGAAACACCTCCGGCGAGTGCCTTGTGCACGAGCCCAAAAATTCAAAATGAGCTGATCACCCTATGAGGTAAAACCATACAAAGAAAGAGTTGGAAACGTCAGCTCAGGTTCATGTTTTTCAGTGATAGCTGTCGAGGCCACCGATATATCTCGCACTGCCCACATTTCTCTATGTGTGAGGTATGTCGGACACGGCGCTTTGGGAGTACCCATAATGAAAGATTTCGTGGACTTCGTTCCCGTATACGATCTCACTGGCAAGGCACTGGCGAACACCTATCCTAAACAGCCTTTAGGGGTCATGGCTTTGACCTGAATCTACTTTGCAGGCGAGGATACAATGGCACGGCATCAATGAGCGGCCTAAACCTAAACGGTGTCCAGGCCTTCATTCGCCAAACCGCGCCCAAAGCGTTGTACATGCATTGTAGCGCCCACTCATTAAACCTTTATCTGCTTCACGCATGCAAGCTTCTCAGCATCCGCAAGTGTTTGGGGACGGTAACCGCAACCTGCGCGTTCGTGAGAGCTTCTCCACAGTGGGCGAACCGACTGCAAGACAAGGTAGAAGATTTAACACAAGAAAAAAGAAAATCAGTTCTTTCCTTCTACCAAACAAGGTGGGTAGAGGGTCATGATGCCCTTCAGCGTTTTCTTGAGCTGTACGTGCCCATCGTCGAATTTCTCGAATACTTGGAAGGTGAGGCCATGTCATCTGATACTTAGTGACGAGCTTCTCAACTGCTCACTGCCACCACAAAGCCCGAGTTTGTTGTTGCACTTCAAATCTGTGGTGACCTCTTTTCGTTAACACTGCCACTTTGCAAGTTTCTTCAAAAAGTTGACTGCGACTTGTCTCAAGCGTGCGATCACGCGGGGAATGTCATAGACGTTCTTTCCAGAAAAAGGGCGAGTGCCGAAACGGAATTTAACAAGACATTTCAGAAGTCCGTCGCTTTGCTGATTATCACAAACGTTGAGATGGCCATACCACGCATCACTGGAAGGCAGATGAAAAGAAGCAACGTACCTTCTGCTACTCCCGAAGAGTTCTACCGGAGGAATGTGTATCTGCCTTTGCTGACGGACTTCGAAAATCAATTAAGGGACCGGTTCAATGCCCATAAGAAGGTCGTGGTTGGCCTTAACATGCTGCTGCCGAAATTCTGCGGATCGGCTAGCCTTTGTGCTATTGATGATGCAGTGCAGTTTTACCTTGGCGACATTCCTTCGGTTAATGCCATCGAAGCAGAATTCACGATATGGCTGAGCAAGTGCTGCCAGATCGAGAAAAGGATCGCCCAGCTTGCTCTTTACAGGCCTTATAATTGTGCAACCGTGAGTTGTTTCCGAACATCCACAGACTGCTTTCCATCCTGGCGACGTTACCCTTGTCGACGTCGACCCCAGAACGGACTTTACGACAAGGAGAAGACAGAAGAGCTACCTTCGGAATCATATGGGCAACGAGAGATTGACCAGACTAGCGCTCCTCAGCGCCCATCGACAAATTGAGGTGACCCCGGAACAAGTCTTCACAGACTTTTGCAAGTTGCCTAGAAGGAAGAATTTTCTCGTTTCAACACGTCTCAGTGTTTTCAGAGTCTATTAAAAGCTAGCCCCAGCTACCCAAGCTGCAACCCTTCTATTATTTCGCGATTCTGAGGAAGCGTCCCAGAAAGCAGAATGTGCGAACGGTAACAAAAAGACCGGAGTGTCGGGCTACTCGTTTGTTTGTTTGTACATCCCGTTTTCGTACCACGGTTACATTGTGTTGTTTTATCAGGAGCCGTCGGTATTCACATGGGTCGTTCTCTCGTCAAAAACAACCTTGTGACGCACTTAACGTGCGCGCATATAATTGTGTCTGCACGTCGAATAAAGTTCAAAGAAAACGCATTTAGATCTACCACCACCATTTGGCGTTTGCGATAAGTGCATGCATTCATCTACATCAAAAAGTGCAACCAAAACGCTTGGAACTGATTCGACAGATTTCGCTGACTGCGGGCAACTATTTCCCTCGTAGCATCCAGTATATGCATGGTGCACGGCAACGGCATGCATGACTAAGGCGGTTAGTGTTCGTTCATGAAACTGGTGGCTCCGGCTTTGGTGGTGTTAAAGACCAAACCTTTTTCTTGTTTTGACCAGAATTTGAGGTTAACGCACCAATTTTTTATTTCGGTACAACTATATGAAAAGGTGAAAACAGGGATCTGTCCCTGTTTTGACAGAGATCTGTCCCAACCTGACAGATCTCTGTCAAATGTTCACCTTTAAACTATATGAAAAGTACCATCGAATTATATGTAAACGATGTACTTGATTCATACACGAAAGTAAGGTAGTATAAATCTTTAAAGTTGGCAACCCTTCTACCCCCCGAAAAAAAAAAAAAACACGCATATCCACGGAGTGAATCATGATGAGTGGGCGAAGCTCCGGATGTTCATCGTAGATCGCGCCGAGTTCCGGATTAATTTAGTTAACGCGCACGCTACGAATCCTTATGGTTCAACTACGCACAAGTGGAATCTCCCACCGGCACTTCATTGCAAGTCAAGATCCAGTGCCTATATATATATATATATATATATATATATATATATATATATATATATATATATGGGTGGCCGGTGAACGGTTCTCCAGCGCGAGCAGTCGGTATTTTTCAATCAAGAAACGCGCTAGAAGACGCTGCCTGCGTCAACGTTGTTTCTCGCGGGTGGGGGCGCGTTCTCCTTCTTTGCGAGCTGGAAGAGCGTTCATCGAAGAAAGAGCGTTTCCATAGTCAACGCGCGCCTTTCGCTCTCTCTCTCTCTCAGTCTCTCTCTCTCACAAGACAGCGGATGGAAAAGTGAGAGAGCTCGCGCGCCGGGAGGCACGCGCCGAGGGCGAGCGCGAGCGTGGCTACGACGCGACAACGAAACAGTGAGCGCCGCAGCGCCATCTATTGATCAATTCACATACTAGCTAAGCAGCACCGCAGCGCCATCTCGTTGTCATTCTGAGACCTAGAGGTGGCTACTACGACGCCGGACTAGCCTATGCCCTAAGGAGCTTCGCCCCTAAAAATCCCTGGGTACGCTCGCGGTCATTAGGCATGTGTATGCAGGTTTGCCAGTTTTTCTAGCATAATATGCCCACTATCCTTCAAAAGATCAGTTGTTATCCGATCCCCCCTTGGCACTTTGCCCCCTTGAATTTCTTTGAAAGCCTTCCTTACTTCATCTGTCATTATTGGTCGTATGTCTACCGCTTCTGGACTACTTACTCGCAGTATTATCCTGGACGTCGCGGCTACTGTGCAGATCTCTACAGGACTCCTCGGCTACTGTAACTATCCTATCGATATTTCGGATGACATTGCCTTGCTTGTCTCTAAGCGCATCTCTGAATTTTCTTAAGCCTAGACGCTTCTTCACCGCTTTCAAGGTGCCTCTGTTCTTTATAGCATGTTCAGTCCTCTCCGTACGATACTTTTGTACGCCAGCTGTCTACGCTTATTAACTTGAAAAGCTCCGCTAGTTCTATTTTGTTGCTTGTGTTAGTTGTTGTTGTTTTGTGGGGTTTAACGTCCCAAAACCAGTTCTGATTATGAGAGACGCCGTAGTGGAGGGCTCCGGAAATTTAGACCACCTGGGGTTCTTTAACGTGCACTGACATCGCACAGAACACGGGCCTCAACATTTCGCCTCCATCGAAATGCAGCCGCCGCTGCCGGGATTCGATCCCGCGACCCTCGGATCAGCAGCCGAGTACCATAGCCACTAGACCACCGTGGCGGGGCTGCTTGTGTTAGAGATTGTCATGCTTTGTAGTTTCCTAATCAAATATGTCGTCTCCTAGCTGTGAAAGTTTCATAGTATCCTATCTAGGTGCTTAACTCATACTTCTATTCAACACTTTGTGATAATGCGTGTGAGATTATATCTCTTTCTAAACCCTGAGGTCTGCTTGCTCGGCTAGGGCCTAATATCGTTTGTACAGCGCTATCCTGAATTCTCCGACCATGCGTCTTACTATTAACTCATTGATCGGCTTCTTTCGTACTAGCTTATTACGGTTCCTCAAGTTTAGCCTAATTCGAGATCTTACCATGATGTGGTCACGAGACTTCACCCTTCCGGGCACTTCAACATCCTGCACAACGCCAGGGTCATCGCATAGTATCAAGTCTGTTTCATTTTTGTACTTCGGGCTCCTCCACGTAGTACCCTTCTCCCGTTTGCGGAAGACTAGTATTCATGCAACACAGCTGTTTGGCCTAGTTGGAAATTATTCATGTTTGTGAAGCGCGAAAGCTACATGGGAGCAATTCACAGAAACACAAACAAGCTATTTCTAACAACTGGTTTTCTTATTGGAAAACTCAGACTTTTTATCCCTGCAGATCTGCACAAGGCCTACTTTACATCATCTGCGCACATAACAAGTGGAAGGACAAAACATAGTGGACTAAAGCGACATCTCTGTCTGATAAGGCAATGGAAGGATGACTAATACACTTCTTTTGGTGTTGTGAAATGAATAATGCCTCTACGATTTCCCTAGATGTTTGGTTATTATGAATTAAAAGTGTGGCACTGTTATCTAAGCTGGGAGCGCGCTCAAACGGTTGCGATAAAAGGCCAAGTGCGCGTTGGCTCGTCCTTGTAAACTTGACATTTGTTCTAGTAGTCTTGTATTCACACACATGCCGGTCTCTCCAACATACACGTGCCCAACGCCATGGGAATCCGGTATACAACCTTGCTGATTCAATCGACGAACTTTTTCTTCTTCATTTTTACATTTTTTTTGCACCTGCAAATTTACGCTTCACGCTTGAGCAAATACTGCCTATTTCGTTTTAAATGCGAAGCTTTTCTTGTCGAACCTGAATCTCTCTGAATCTATCTATCTATCTAATCTATCTATCTATCTATCTATCTATCTATCTATCTATCTATCTATCTATCTATCTATCTATCTATCTATCTATCTAGCCTGGCGTACCCGAATATTTGCATGGTAGGGTACAGATATATGACGAACATGAATCACTGACCTTAACATCACGGAAGTGATGTACTCGTCATCTGCATCATGATTAACTCTACTGCAATCACTTGTGGCTCATACCAGTAGTGCCACTCTTCTAACCGACTACCTGTAACTTCAGGTGTCCCGCAAGGGTCTGTAGAAGGTCGTCTGCTCTTCTTAAATTATATTAACGATCTACCATTGCATGTATCGTGTAACTTTCGTGTGTTTGCAGATGACTGCGTAATCTACCGATCAGTAAGCAACACTCATGACCAAACACTAATCAAGCATGACCTTAACAACATACAAACATGGTGTAATCGCTGGTTAATGAACCTAAATCCTAATAAATGTAAGCTTGTTTCTTTTTCTCGCCGCCGAAATCCCTTTGTTTACCTACTCTATCGGTAATGTTCTTATACAATCAGTTCAATCATTCAAATACCTTGGCGTCACCTTGTCTCATGACCTGTCCTGGCGTCATCACACTACTGTCATATCGGCTGCTAATAAATCAGTCGGATTTCTTAGACGACACTTACGTCATACTCCACCTCATGTCAAAATGCTTGCATATAAATAACTTTCCGGATCTAAGCTTGAATATGCATCTTCCATCTGGGCCCTCATCAAACATATATCATAACTGAACGCGAATCGCTTCAAAAGCGGGCTACCAGGTCCATTCACTCTGCATATTCATATGATATAAGCATCTCATCTCTGAAGGCGGAATCGTATTTGGTAACGCTTGCTTCCCGCCTCTATCTTTTTCATATGTTTTATTTCAGTTCACTGAATCATCCGCCGTACATCACTCCCCCTTCGCACATATCGCACTGGTCCTCCGCTTGAAGTCTCAATACCACGTAACCGGACCACTGGATTCCAAGTCCCGTTTTTCGTACGAGCAGCAAAAGACTGGAACGGCCTTCCTTACGCCATCTGTGCCATCATTAACCTATCTATGTTTGCTGAAGCTATTCAAAAAACACCCATGTATAGTTTTTTAACCACCACCTTTTATGTAATACCCCTAGAGGCGGTCTTTAAGGAAATAAAGTGAAGCTCGGCCCACGGTATGCGGGTATGCGCCACAGGTGTTTGAATCTTGAAGCAATCCCAAGCGGCCTGCAGACAGAAGATGAACTCAAAACAAGAGCAAGGGCTAGGGTGGGGGAAGAGAAAAAAGAATTGATATAGAACAAAGTGGAGTCTGTGTCGTGCAGCTACTAAGTGCAGTTTAATGATGAGCGATATACGCCCGTTTCTAAATGGCATTGCCAGATGAGCTGCGCATCTTGGAACATCATTGTGACCCGTGCAGCTTATGGACGGATAACTTCATTTTGTCATTCCGTGGAAGCCCTATTGAACGATGGGACCAGGCTATATTCCATCGCCATAGATCTGGAGGAGTTCATGAGTATTTTTCTTTGAAAAACGTCAACTGCTTCAACTTGCAAAGCCGAAATTTCCACTTAACTCTGTCATAACGCTGATGACACATAGCCTCCCTTGGGAATTGCAGCGAGAAGTTCAAGTTACAACACCAAAAATACTGGAGGATTTGCTACAGTCATTTCAAGACATAGCCTACCATTGGATGAAAAGAACGCCAAGGCCGCAGGGAGACGTTCAAGGGGCAAAAGCGTCGAGTTTTATGTCCGGTTACCAAGGTCTTCGCAAGAGGGAAGTCACAAGAGGTCGCTGCATGTCATGGAAATATCGTCTGAGGAATGCACGTTGCCCATAGCACGAAAAATAATGAATGCAAGGCCCCCACGAAAGGGGGCCTTGCAAACTGCACTAGCTTCAGCGAAAGTTGGGCCCCCATCGAGGCTACTCATGTTATGCCGACCCGAGCAACCGGTTAAGCTTTTCTAGTAAAGCAGCATTAGGAATGCTCTACAGGAGGAGTTGTTATTAAACACGCACCTTTTGTTGGGAAGATGAGAATGCAGCTAACAAATGTGCGGTTAACGTGACATCTAAAGAGCGTGCAAGTGAAAGAACAGGAAGCAAGTAAAGCTTTGTTTACACGCACCTTTTAGGCGAGGTCCCATTCAGCTCGTAGCATTGCGATGGCGCAGCACTTCATTCCGACAACGAATCACAGTTAGCACAACGCGGAGAAATGATTACGAACGCCATGACTAATAGCAGCCACAACACCAAAAGCACGAAAACAAGAATGAATCCACAGGGCACTTCAACATCGTCGCGGGCCAACGAAGCCTAGCTTGTCACTGCAGCACATGTGACGAGAGAACCGGCACGCCACGCGTGAGTAAAAATTTGTCTGGATATGTTTATTTATTTATTGTTCGTATGATGAATAAACGGCACCATTTCTTTTACGCCGCGGTGTCCACGACCGTTTACACTAAAATAAACTGGTAAAAGCATATTTTTTCAGCGGACTATTTTCTTACGCGCGTGCTGGCTGTTCTTTGGCGGCTGCATGCACTCGAGGAAAGCCTCCGTGGGTGCAACGGCTTGCTCCTCGCGGTGCAACTGTTGCTCTCTCTCTCAGTTTGCACACGGCACCACTGGCCTGCAGTCGATCTCTTTGAGGACTAAGTGGAGACGAATGGCAGGAATTATTCCCAATTTGCTCGGTTTTGGCTTAAGGCGTAGGTCTCTGCCATCAGAAGTGTCTAGGGTACTATGATGCACTTACCAGACTTGTGAACGGGACGGATCGCAGTCACTGTACTTTCTCTGCTCGTGGCCGTCGTACTTTCATGCTCGTGGCCGTGATACGGTGCGATGCCGAAGGCGTAGCGAAGGCTTTTTCTTTACAAGTATAAGTTATGTTCAGTGGGGCTTCGGAAACCAGCCGTCGACGATCACAACAGCTTACTGTGTCGCTGAAAGTGTATTCCTCTTCGTTTCGCACATGTAAGCGAAGAATCCGAGGCGTGCAGGCTGGCGGGTTTCACTAGCACGGGTGCGGCTGTTCGATCGGGGAAAAACACAGGAGAGGCAGCTCGCTATGGCTCTCGTCGATTGAGGCTCGCAGTCGAAGAAGGAACCGTTCGTGAAACGTACACTGCACGCGTTTGTAGGGGAAAGCTTGTACACTTGTACGTGGAAATCGTAGGAAGGTCGCCGCTGCTAGTTGCATCGAAAAACACTTCATGAAGCGGCTGTTGTCTTCTTCAATCGTCCGCTGCCATCCCAGCTGCCATGTTTGTGGCTGCGAATGCGAGCATCACATATGTGGAGCAGGAGTGAAATTGCGTTTTACTCTCCTATGCCGCAAGAGCATAGGACATCTCACTCTCTCAGATGAAGGTAGACTACAAAGGACACATCACTCTCTCATTTCTAGATAAGAGTGAGCAATATATTTCACTTCATCCGACGTTTTTGCTAGAGTAGAACGATGCCCTAAAGAGTAGCTCGGCCGTTTCACTCCTGCGACACGGACTCCAGTTTTCAGAGCGTACGCAAAAAGTCGAAAGGAGTTAAGAACACATAAGCGTTTCTTCTGGGCATTGATGAGTGCACGATTGCAGGAAGACCTGGCCAAGAAGGTGCTAACAGCGTAATTTCTTTTTTGAGCAGGAAAATGTTCGAAAATGTTAAAGTAATTATCTCGGGCAATGGACCTACCTTCCGAAGTCGTCGGCTACAGGATTGGGCTGCAAAGCGCGATTTGAAATTACGATTCACTGCGCCCCATCGTCCCGCCGCTAGTGGACTAGCAAAACGGGCTATCAGGGACATAAAACATTACATCAGAATGTATCCAACATTCACAGGTGGTTGGAAATGTTCCTGGAGGCGGCCATAGCTCACCACTACCGCTCCTGTACAACCGGCCTCCGGTGCACTATTGCAACTGGGAGACCAACTTATCTACCTGCGGATATAAGCCTTAGCATTAACAAGGGCAAAGCTCACAGAAGTAGCACAAACTGAAGACAGCCAGTCAAGGTATTGTGAAAGTATGAAGAGAAATTTCGACAAGTGGCAAAAAACCTCGCTACTAGCACTTGAACTCGGTGACCTTGTGTAGGTAAAAACAGGGTCAAGGCTGACAGATAAGGGGCCATTTCGTATCATGAAGTCGTCAAGTCAACAAGGGCACTTAAGAGACTGTCTGGTACATGGGCCCTAATGGCCACCATGGAATCTACTGCTCTCGGAAATATATTCAAGTGCCATCCCAGGAGGGATGCAACTCATGCTTGGGGGGAATGAAGCAATCCCATAGTGGCCTGCAGGTGGAAGCAGAAGTCAGAACAAGAGAAGGGGCTAGAAGGGGGGGAGGGGAAAGAAGTGATATAGAACAAAGTGGAGTCTGTGTCGTGCACCTACTAAGTGCAGTTTAGTTAAAATCTTATAGAACCTACTTCAGCCAATGACCAACTAAAATAGACGCAGGAAACGCCGGGACGGCGGTAAATAGACATATGACCCGCTGGGGGGATCGAACCCGCAACTTTGAGCGGTGCCTAAAGTTTTCGGCACTTCACTGACCCCGTGCGCTGCCTCCAGGATTGGCCCCCACTTGTGAGTTCGCTGTTGAGTCACGATGGCCGGCTGAAAGAGCTCCGATATCAAGAAAGGAACACCGTTCTTCGCAGGTTCCGATTGAAATGTACGCATAAGCGCACAGACACACATGCAACCTACCAAGCTTAAGGGTGGTGTCATAAACCTATTGCACCAGCATTTGTAACGATGGTGCTTCTGTAACGTGAATTCCACTTCTAATGGGTGATGAACCCTATCATAGCAATACATATGTTCTGCTACCATTTGGTATGCTTTACTGCGACTTTGCTCGATTCCACAGGAATACTTCAGCGAACGACCCTTATGACAGCACATCAACGCAATGTTTAGTGCATTTTTCTTCGACAAAACAGATGTTTGTGCTTTGGACTAACGCGACTTGCAACTTTACATATCGTACCATGCATGAGGTATCATTCAGTCGTCATTGTGCTGTCAACGTTCCTGGTTAGCCCATGTTAAGCATACTCAGGAGTGGGTGCATGCGCTTCGCACAAAAACCTTGATCCTACTCGTAAGAGTTGGACTGAATCCCGAACAATTCGTCACATGCAATTTCCTCGTTGGTTGCTTTCGCATGACACCGATTACCACAGTGCGTGGGATCTGCAGGATTTTCTTGCCGCGAACTTTTACACCATATGTGCTCGCTACATTCTTTATAGCTATGGGATTGGCAATGTACATAACAGATCGTGCAAGCCTTTTCATTTTGCCTGTTTACTGCACTGCTTGGATCCTTATTCTGTTTCAGATATAGACCCTTTTCATAATCTGTAAGGCTAGCTTTCCTGCAATGCAGCTTGCCCTACTAATGGCGGCATTGGCAATTCAGCAAACAGCGTGTGCAAGCGCAATTTGCTTGCGATAGGGCATGTAAAATGTCGACGCAGCCCTTCTGATACAAACATTCCCCCAAAAAAACGGGCCGCAGCATGTGCAACTTGAATTTTGACAGCACTTAAATAAAGACAGCTGTCGTCATCAGTTGGGCAAATGTGCAGTGCAGAGAAGCGCACTTGCGAATTATGAAAAGGGTCTATAGCTTCCTCAGAAGCGTGCCGCACGATGCTTTGCACTTTGTTCTATTTTGCGTCAGCAAATGAATCAGTCCGTTGCTGCTGATGTCAACATAGGTCCAATATTTCCGGATTGACTGTGTCGATGTTTCTGCAGTCAAGCTTTGCCTACTGCAGTGTTGGTACATGAGTAAGCTTCCATTCAACAAAGCACGCTAATTTAATGTGGGGTGGGGTAACTTTCACGTTTTTGTGAAAATGATCCCACCCACATGCTATTATGAAGAGGATTCATAAGACACATAGTCTTTGTAGTACACTGCTCGTTTTATACACAGTTAACCTTGTGAGGGTGTAGGCGAGCCTGAATTCCTGTTTTAACAGAACGACAACAACAAAAAAAAAGGGGGGGGGCGGGTGATGGATCACATCAGCGATTAAAAAAAGTGCAAAAAGTCACAATAAAACTCCAACATTATGTTGTACATGTAAAAGGTCGGTATCTGATAACTCAGGTATTAAAAGATAATTTGCGTGTAGCTGACCTGGTTGCCAGGGACACCAGCACATGATTGTTATATTTAGAAGACACGGGCGCACATAAAATGCTCAGAGCGGAGTGCCAGTGTTGCGTCCCTATCTCACAAAAAAAAAAAGAAAGATCACTCGTCCTGGTGCTTCTAAATAACCAGCAAGCTCGCTAGTACCTTTTGGTACCAACGCGTTATCCGCGTTGGTACCTCTACGTAGAGGCACTCTTCTGTGCTTCAGAGTTCCCTTTTAATTAGCTTTCAATTGCCCTCCACGCGGCTAAATGAGATGCAATTTTTTAAGTGGAAATCTTTAAATGTGACGCATAACAAGTGAAGTCAGTGGCAGTGAACAACTAGAAAAAATTTACGGCTTCTAAACATTATGGAATTGTTAGGTAGATTTGTGAGTGTGTGAGACCTCGTTGATTGGCAGGACAGTTGCCATCGGCATTGTTAGCGGGGCCGGTTGGTAGCAGTAAGACTGGGATATCGGAGTTTGTGTCGCTTCTTATTTGTTTGAATTACTGTTGCAAGATGACTGGCCCCATACTGCTGTTTCTTGCTAACAGTGGTTCCATTGATTACGGCGGGGGCCTTAATGTCTCTGTTAGAGTAGCCTTAATGTTTCAGTTAGAGTTATCGTAAAAGAGGTTGGTTACAAAATTATGGAAAGTTGTCATAAAGAAACGATACCTCTAGAAATCAATGAAATCAATCCACTTGTCGCTACAGATGGCGAAAAAATCAACCGCGGCGCGCTCCAGCTTCATGCGCTTGGAGTGGATCTACTGACCTCTCTCTACTCTCAAGCTATTTCGATAGAAGGGCGATCACGTGACTGGATGCCGCCATTCCCGCCATTGCACTTTCATAAAGGGACGTCCTCGTCGGGGCCAAAATTCAGGGTAAAATAATCTTAATGCAAGCATAGACTGCGTTTTCGCATGGTCTCACACAAACCCGGACCAGGACGAATTTTTCGGCAACTAGGAAGCGTTCATTTATGAGAAATCCGTATGGATTTATTTGTAGCCTTGTGCTACAAAACGGGTGGATGATAATTTTCCCTTTCATAAACGTTACTCCACCTTGCGGGTTTCCGCAGAACTCATTTGACAGAATAAAACAACACTACTCATTACACAGAGTGCTTTTTGCGAGATATTCTGTCTCCTGTCTTTTATTAACCGATTTTTGCTTTCGCTAATTCTTTCAATGTGAACAATGCATCGACATCAGTATTTTTCAATTTGAAATATGCGGCGGCCGATAAGCAACTGTTCATGGCGTTCGGGGGTTCTGGTAACTCGCGCTATTTTTCCTCGTTCGAGATATTACATGAAAGTTAGAAAATATACTCTTTTAATCGCTGCTTCCTACCGAGAGGATACGTTTCAATGTGTTTGTTTTGGGCAGTTTAAACGCTTCCGCAGAGCGTAATCAGCGGCCTGCAGTGGAACGAAGCCACTGTTGAAATTCCGGCAGGACGACCACTCGTTTCAAGGCTCGAGCACGTACGCACCGGTGAGTATAAACCCAGTACTTATGTTCGTTAGCGTTGGCTATGCGTTTCAAACGGCAACGACAGACTATAAGTGCAAAAATTTCGGGGCTTCATGCTCTGCGACCGAAAAAGCAAGATTTCGCTTGGGCGACGCGGCTTCCTTGGGGGAAGGGGGCGGGGGGGGGGCAGTTTTTGAGAGAACAGAAATGCATTCAGGAGATTTATTGCTTGGCAACGGACATCGTATCTACACAAAGGCGGCGACTGCGATAGATGGGGTTACATGGAATAACTGCGCCTGTCACACATGTTCGTACGTGTACGAGTTTGGAAGAGCCACTTGACAAAACAAAGGTTAGAGGTGTTTTACTTGGACGGTGTCTTTTGTACATTACTTAGCAGCAGTCCTTTTGTTTGAATACCTTTAGTGTGCAGTGCTCAGAATGAAACGTGCCATGTAAACACTTATGGTGCCAAATGCACGACTGCTCAATACAACCATGGCATGTAGCTAAGAATCTGGTAACTGGGAGTGGCAGTTGTGGTGCATGCATAAGAACCAATACTACACCGATGGGTCAGAAGCTGATAAATGTAGAAACAAAAGTATGTGCGTTACGTAGCCCAAAGTTTTAGCTCTTCGATTCCTGAGTACTGCGCATAATTCGAGTGTACTTTTGGTTTATTGTATGAAACGAGCATTTTATAGGAATATATGCTTGGGTTTTCACTTTGACAGTCTCCTGGACCTCTCTACGCAATCCTGTCGTCCATATCCCACATGGTTGCATTGCATCACAATGGGCAAGGCACTTGCTACCTGACATGGCTAAAGAAGCTACTTCCAGCACTGCAACAACCTATATCAGGTATGTTTCCCTGTATGCGCAACAAACGGCAGTTTAATGAGTTTCTGTGCTTCTCAGTCGCTCATGAATTCATGACTTTTTTTTCTTTCCAGGAACGTCATGCAACGACAGGATAACTGCCCTCGAAAGTAGACTCCGCAAACATGGTGAAATATTTGGATGTCTACAGCAGTTCACCTTGGACCTCATGCCTCTGATGCTGTCTGTACTTATGGAATGTTCTTCAGGCATCTTCTGAAGGTGTACTGATGGTCGTTCATGAGTATCAGCTGTCTACCGTCCTATATATTATACAGTACACTAATGTTTTAACACGACCTCTGTATATTAGTTTGAGTGTCGCAATGATAATTCAGACAACACATGTTCCAGCCGTGGCGGCTGTATTTTGGTGAGGTGAAATGCATGAAGACTCGTGTACTTGGACTTCCCTGCATAAGGAGGCCGTTGTGATAAAGGTTAATCTGGAGTCCCCACACTATGACGTGTTTCATAATCGTCCCCTGGTTGTAATCATAAAGCCCCTGAAATTTTCGGGTTCAATGCCAGCTGTGGCGGTCACATTTTTGACGGAGGTGGAAATGCTAGAGGCCCACGTACTATGAATTTTCGGAGCCCATTAAATGGCCCCCAAGCGGTCAACATTGCCTAAACCCTCTACTGCAGCGTGCCTCAATCATATCGTGGTTTTGGCATGCAAAAACCGCAAGAAACCACCAGAAATTGTTATAATAGAAATGAACATGAAGGCAGTGGGTGGATACGAGTCCTTCCAACATTTTTTAATGTCTTGTGAGACAGTCTACAAAGTGTGATTTCTTCTTGTCATAATTGCCCCGCCACGGTGGTCTAGTGGTTATGGCACTCGGCTGCTGATCCGAAGGTCGCGGGATCGAATCCCGGCCGCGGCGGCTGCATTTCGATGGAGGCGAAATGTTGAGGCCCGTGTGCTGTGCGATGTCAGTGCACGTTAAAGAACCCCAGGTGGTCGAAATTTCCGGAGACCTCCACTACGGCGTCTCTCATAATCAGAGCTGGTTTTGGGACGTTAAACCCCACAAATCAATCAATCTTGTCATAATTAGCTGCATTCAAACCATAGAAGCTCAGAAAGAAACGAGACCGAAGCTTTAGAAGGCCGTACTCACCTTTGCATATATGTTCACAGGAGGTTTGAAATTATTCACTACTTACAGTGAAAGAAGCATGCTAACGTCCTCATAAGCTGACTTGTGTTCGTAGGATGCCCAATATTTTTATCGCAAAGTAGAATAATTTGTTTAAGCTACCTACTTCTGCTCTAAGCAATTAAATTAGCATGCCCTGTTTATAGTGCCCAACTTTATCAATTCGAATGGCCCATGAAGCCAATGAAACAAGGTCTATGAAATTTAGAAGCTAGTGAAAGCACACACGAATTTGACGTATGCACAATGACATTAAGAAATTTAAATCTGCAGCTTCTAAAACTGACAAGGAGAACAGATATCTGTATTATTTTGAAGCGTAACTACAATGAAAAATAAATAACGCAGTAACAACGCATGTAAAATATTTCTTCTTTATTGCTCCATCGCTGGCACAAGTTAACAAGATGCCCGTACTAAAGTGCACAATTTTGTCGACAAAGATTCAGCATCCGCGATGGTTTAGGTATACTTGAACTCAGCAGTACCACTTTGCTCTTTTCTCGCCATGCTAGGTGACCGTAACGACAGGATAAAACGCTTGTCTGAGAGCTATCTGCCAGAATGAAATGGTGCTGAACAATAAGTTTCTGTGTATGGAGAAAGTGAATGCAGAGGCATTGTTTTTCGTTACATGATATATGCCAGTGTTCAGCGCGGCTTTCGTCGACTTGCAAGCACCCTCAGCATGTATGAGAGGCTTCGTTTGGACTTTAGTGCAAAATGTTAGCTCATGTTGTGCTGTACATTGCTTGTACCAGTGTTGACACTCTTAATAAACGGTTCAAACCTTACCTGAGTGACGCTGTTTTTGCCAGTCGAGGCCTGTTCGGGTACCTGGTGATAAGCTACATTAGTTGTACGAATTGCGGAACATGAAAGTGCTACTAACTCCCCGTGTTCTGTTTATTTTTCTTGCCGAATTGCGACTCCCATGCGTTTTCGAAACGCCAAGCAAGATGCTCCGGGGTTCGAAAGCGCACGGGATGCGCGGATCCAGCAACGCGGAGAGCTAGTAGCTCGACCCACGCAAAGCAAGCAAAAGCACCAATTTTCAATGATGATAGCACTAGCTGCGACATCTGCGCTCGCGCTAATGCAGTTCACTACGCCGCTGCTGCCCTTATTTTTGTTCCACAGCCAAAGGTACGCTTTCTGTTCTTTACAGTTGGTATAAGCGTTATGTGGCTGCGTCGCTCCGAATTTCAGTGCCTGTCTCGTGAAATAGTTCCGCTGTCCACAGGAATCGCCGGGCTAATTAGCATACGCAAATGAGGTAGTGGCTTCTGAAACCGTCCACCTTGCCTCGATGGGCCCTCAGTGCCCTGAAATGTGCGCTACTCTAAACGACAAGCTGCGATCTATTTACGCAGAAAACGTTACCGTGGTTGCCGGTTTGTCAACATGGAACAGCTGTTTTTTGGAGCTCAGGGTGGTTTTGCGGCGTCACCACTTGAAAATTATTGCAGGGCATACAAAGGAGAAACCGCTACATTCTTACCCAATAAGTTTCGTGTGTACATACGACCACTATCTTTTTCTTCATCACTAAGTGTCAATTATATTCCTTTTAATTAGTGAACGTCTTAAATCTTGCTTGTCCGTGCAAGGGAGTAGGCCGCCTCACATAAACCCAAAATCGGGCATTTCAAGTAAAAAGAAAATTGCGCGAAATAGAAGTTTTAATGGAATAGACGCGCGTGCTTGCGCACCGCTGCTTAGGTTGTCCCGACTGATGACTTAATAAATGCACGACTGCACCAGTTTGTCGCCGCAGCGTAGAGGCCTCGCCATGCAAGGCGGTTCGACAAGTTTCGCTGCTTAGCTCGCCGTAAGCCTGCTCTGTCATGCAGCCATGCAACTGTCAAGTATCGCTTGGTAGCGTTAAAGTAGCGGCGCGCATTTATTTCGCATTCCACGTATATTTTGAGAATGTTTGTCTTTGCTGGCAAGAAAAAGAAAAGATTGTGACAAAGCCTGAAGCAAGTTATTCCCGGTTTATCTGAGGCGATCTATAACTTTATAACTGAAATGGAAGCTATTAAAGAAGTATTTACAAAATTTTATTATAGTCGGATACAACTCAAGTCTGCAGTGAAGCCCCTAATAAATTTTGTTTGCTTCTGTGATTGGCTGGAGGAGTAACACCGACGCGCGCGGTCCGTTGGCCCTTGTTGCCAACTGCTGTCATTTTAAGGTTGTATCTTACTATAGTAAAACATATTTCATTATTATTTTGAAACAGTCACAACAAGGTATGTTGTCACTATTTCGCTCCATCGTTCCGATATCTTTAAATTCTTGGTGCATGATTGTAGGGACACGTTCCCGCCAATAAAGCACCTGGTGTTCATTCAGAGTACATAGGCCGAAGAAACAACTACGAGCACTTACTCAATTTCTCATTAAAGCATCGTCTTTTCAGTGTTTCTGGTTACACATTAAAGGGGCGCTGACACAAAAATTTTCGTCTCCTGTTCTTTCGCTACAATACGTAGGTGGGGACCTGTTAGCCATAACACGGCACATCAATCTCTCCAACGCGCAACAGATAATTATTTACGGCCTGTTTATGAGCTCCAAAACACAAGGCGCCTGGTGTAACTGGCGCCTTCTAGCGCTCGCAATGGGGTAAACAAATTCGACCACGTGAGCACAGATAACAGTGACGCACTTCCGGACGACATGCGACGCGTGCTCGTTTTCTTTCGCATGTCGCACGTCCTGCGCGTTATTGCCGTTTTTAGCTGTCATCGTCGTGTGAACTATTCTCTTGAGGCCTGGCGTCGCCGGGAGTCTACTAACGCAGGCGCAACGAAAAAGATATGGTGGCCGTACGTCATCATTGTCAGCTGCACTGCTAGGAGCTCGACAGCAGTGGTGACGTCGCGGAAGTTGGGGGTCCCCTTCGGGTCACCCAAGCTGGGCCGCGGAGGGGCGGTCTCGCCCGCGCGCCGCCCTGTTGCAATTGTGGCAATGTGGCCAGTCCAAGTGTTGCTGAAAGGGCTAAAAACAAGTGCAGGTTGTCTTATGCCGATTCCATAAAAAACGAATAATCTCGCGAATATTAAGTGTCAATATCAAGCATACTGAAAGCGCTATTTCTGTTTCGGGTGCTCCCTCGGTTTGGGCTCCCTCGGTAGAATTAGCTGTGCTGTCCGAGTGCTCCCACCAACTAATTTTGGGATGGGATTTTCTATCCTCTGCGTCTGCCGCCATTTGTTGTGGACAGCGTGTGCTACACCTCAGTGAAACCGACCACATGCTTGATGAAGAACTCCACAAGCCCTTCCGCCTGATCGCTGCCCAGGATACGGAACTAACCCCCGGACAACACCACATTGTTGCCCTCAAGTCCATTGACATCGACCATGGCGATGTCTTGGTGTTCCCGCCCTCCTACTGCATTAGTAAAGGCATAACATTTTCGCCAGGTGTTGTTCGGTTCCGCCGCGGATATGCCCTTGTCACTGTTACCAACGAAACCCCAGAGAAAGTTTTACTTCCGCAAGACACAACAGTAGCGCTCGTTGCCGATATGGAGCCTGTATACGCCTTGCCGCTTCGACCAGTCTCTTCTGGGGACCTTTCTCCTGAC
This sequence comes from Hyalomma asiaticum, assembly GCA_013339685.2. Lineage (NCBI taxonomy): Eukaryota > Metazoa > Arthropoda > Arachnida > Ixodida > Ixodidae > Hyalomma > Hyalomma asiaticum. The sequence continues at coordinate 353,298,509 of CM023481.1, read as the reverse complement.
GAATCTTCTTCTGCCACCGCCCTTAAAGCGATCATCAGCACTGATCTGACAGCTGCGCAGACGCAACAGTTGCTTGATTTGTTAACAAAGCACGCTAATTCTTTCGACGGCTACTCCACAACACTGGGCCAAGCTACCGTCGCCGAGCACCGCATTACAACAGATGACACATGTATCGTGCGCCCGTACCGTGTCTCTCTAGCCGAACGGAAAATCATTGAAGACAACGTCGGCGACATGTTGGAACGCAAGATAATTCGTCCCTCGTCAAGGTCGTGGTCGTCTCCTGTTGTTTGGTCCGCAAGAAAGACGGTTCCGTGCGCTTTTGCGTCGATTATCGGGCGCTTAATAAGATCACTCGAAAAGACGTATACCCCATGCCGCGCATTGACGACGCCCTTGATTCCCTCCAAGACGCGGAATACTTTTCGAGCCTCGACCTCCGCTCTGGCTACTGGCAGATCCCTATGCACGAACATGACAAAGAAAAAACGGCATTCGCAACACCTGATATGAATTTAACGTAATGCCTTTCGGGCTATGCAACGCGCCTGCAACTTTTGAACGCATGATCGATACCGTGCTGCGTGGACTAAAATGGAAGACCTGCCTTTGCTACTTGGACGACATTGTCATTTTTTTTCATCAACGTTTTCTCAACATCTCCGACGCTTAGATGAAGTTTTGACATGCCTCGCCCGAGCAGGTCTTCAGCTAAACACAAGAAAGTGCCGTTTCGCCAGCAAAACCATTAAGATCCTGGGCCACGTCGTAAGCAAAGACGGAATTCGACCGGACCCTGATAAGATTGCTGCGGTGCTTCAGTTTCCGCGCCCTGAAAGACCGAAAGACTTGAGCAGCTTTCTCGGCCTTGCCTCTTATTTCCGCCGTTTTATACGGAATTTCGCCTCCATAGCAGCCCCATTACACAGCCTACTCTCTAGTGGTGTGCAGTTTGTATGGTCTGAAGAATGCGAATCGGCATTTACACGACTGAAGGGCGCCCTTACGTCTGAACCGGTGCTTCGCCATTTTGATGAGGCCGCACCGACTCTCTTGCGCACGGATGCTAGCGGCCACGGTATCGGTGCTGTCCTACTGCAACGCGATAACTCTTCGCGCGAAAGGGTCATAGCGTACGCCAGCCGTGTACTCACCACTTCAGAAAGGAATTATACCATCACGGAACAAGATTGTCTCGCCGTTGTCTGGTCCATACAGAAGTCTCGCCCTTATCTGCACGGTCGTCATTTCACGATAGTCAGACCACCGCGCCTTGTGCTGGCTGTCCACACTGAAGAATTTGACTGGACGCCTGGGTCGCTGGATTTTGCGGCTGCAAGAGTATGATTTCGACATCATTTACAAGTCCGGCAAGAAACACCAAGATGCCGATGCTCTGTCTCGCTGCCCACTTCCCACGGCTTCGCTCGACGCTTCGGCAACAACCGCTTCGCGCGTTACCTCTTCGAACGACCCCGCTAACGCTTCGTCGCTAGCCTCCATACCTTCGGACGACGACCAGCCGTTCGCATCTCATCAGATGGCAGACCCGTACTGTCGACGTTTCATAGAACATCTGTCTGGGGCTTCTCCTCCACCTAACGCGCGCCTCCGCCGGCAACTCGCGCACTTTAAGCTGGACGATGGAGTGTTCTATCGCCGCGTTTACCATGCTGACGGACAACGCTGGGTACCAGTTCTCCCACGATCCCTTCGTCTTGCTGTCCTCAATGCCTTTCACGATGACTTGACAGCTGGTCATCTTGGGTTCCATAAAACTTATGACCGAATTTGGAGGCGATACTATTGGCCTGGCCTTTCTTCAAGCGTGGCGAGGTACGTTGCGGTGCCGCTCCGGTGCCGCCGATGTTTACCGTTGAACCGCGGCCGATTACGATCTTTCGAGTGCTCTGGAAGCGGGGGCTACTTTGAAGATTGACCCGCTGTAAGCATAACATTACTCAATTGGGGTTTATTTCGTGTCAGAAACAAATCATAATTAATATTTTCTACGCGGTTCCACCAAAGCACCCCCGATACGACTGCGGGATCACATCGCCGGACGTCGCAATGGACTAAGAATCGGACCGTGGACTCACAATCGGACCATACCCACCCCCTCTTCGGATTCTCGATTTTGGGAAAGTAATGCAAGATGTGTGTATGCTTTATTGTGTTGTTATCGGATCCAGCAACACAGCACATCAGTCAGCAAGCCGACAAACCAGGCAACGTATGCGACGGAGACAGCAGGGCGAGGGGCTTGCTCCACGCCTGCGCTCTTTTTTTCCCATAGTACCTTGCGCGCGCCCACCAGGGGAAGGCGCGGCGATTCGATTTTAGGAAAGGTCCATTGAGTAAATGCCGCACATATGCCATGGCATATACATCTTGCCACAACATTTTTTAGATGTTATGCACACAGATATACGTGTGGCATTTACTGACTATCACACCTTGTTAAAGTCTACTTGCTTTATTATCAGTGTCCGATCGCCGTTGCACTACTTCTTGAGTTTTTCTTTATGTTGAGTAATGATCATCTCGTGCCACGATCATGTCGTGTCATGAACGTGATTATAAAATATCACATCCCTCGAGCTGTACCTTTAGTTTGACGCCCATTTCAACCCCTTAAAGCTTCCATGTTGGGTTATAACCATGTCGTGCCATGACCATATCTTGCCATGAAAATGACTGTAGCTCATATCACATCTCCACCTGTGCCTTTTGTTTTACAACCGGTATAGACCCCCATAATGATGCTCATGTCATATGTAAGTGATGTCATGAGCATGGTTATATCTTATATCCCATCCCTCGAGCTTTACTTATTCTTTGACACCCATCTTCAACCCCTTCCGTTAACTTTCGCTCTGTCATTCTCATGTCATATCATGTATTCGTGTCATAATCAGGACTAACTCGTATCGCCGCTCTCGATCTATATCTTTCGTTTGGCACCGATCTTGACCCCTTTCCGTTAATATCTTTCGTTTGACACCCATCTTGACCTCCTTCCGTTACATTTGTTTTTGCAGAGTCATGCTCATGACATAAGCACATCATGTCATGTCAAGAACGTGACTATGACCAATATTACATTCTTCGACATGCACCTTTTGTTTGACGCCCATATTGATCCCCTTACAGTGGTCTAATGTTTGCAGAGTCATGCTCATGTCATAGCATGACCTGAGCACATCATGTCATGTCATGAACGTAACTGCGACCAATATTACATTCTTCGACATGCACCTTTTCTTTGACACCCATATCATTCCCCTTCCAGTGGTCTAATGTTTGCAGAGTCATGCTCATGTCATAGCATGACCTGAGCACATCATGTCATGTCATGAACGTAACTGCGACCAATATTACATTCTTCGACATGCACCTTTTCTTTGACACCCATATCATTCCCCTTCCAGTGGTCTAATGTTTGCAGAGTCATGCTCATGTCATAGCATGACCTGAGCACGTCATGTCATGTCATGAACGTAACTGCGACCAATATTACATTCTTCGACATGCACCTTTTCTTTGACACCCATATCACTCCCCTTCCAGTGGTCTTATGTTTAGAGTCATGCTTATGTGATAGCATGACCTGAGCACATCATGTCATGTCGTGAACGTAACTGCGACCAATATTACATCCTTCGAGAATCGAGATGCACCTTTCGTTTGACACCCATCTTGACCGACTTCTTACAGTTTCAAGCTTTTCCTTGTATTATATGTGTCATTAATTACATGCTTTGCGAAATCAGGTCATTCTTTAATTGTGATTTGGTAATTATCACGGTACACTCTCATTATCGCAACCACTAAGCTATCCTGTGTGTCTTACAAACATTTGTTAGCGATTTTTAATCATTGATTTCTGGACACGCTCACTTTCATAGTTAGTCATGAACATGACATAAAGCCTTGCTATTATGCTGATTATGCCTGAGCCATGTCCACGTTAAATTAAGGGTTCATTTGATATATCGTGTTACGTGATTAGTAATTTATTTCTCAAGGTATCGTTTCTTCTGATAACTTTCCATAATTTTGTAACTACCCTTTGTTAAGGACACTCTGACTGAAACATTGAGGTTACTCTCATTCAGCCATTTCTCACCTTAATGAGTGGCACTAGCAAAAGCAACAGTATTCCTATTATGAGGCGAGTCATCTTACGACAGTAACTCAAACAAATAAAAGGCGACACGGTTCCCGGTTTCCCAGTTTTACTGCTACCAACCGGCCCCGCTGATCCCGCCTCTGCCCGCGCAATAACACGCAAAACAATGCCGATGGCAACTGTCCTGCTAATCAATCAGATCCTACACACTCACAAATGAACCTACCTAACGATTCCGCGATGTTTACAAAAAGCGAAAGCAATATCTTGCTAAAACACACACAACGAATGCACGCGCCCGCACGGAGAGCTCGGCGAGCAAACAGCCCAAGATGGCGCCGCCGCTAGACGTCGCTAGCGGCTTTTTATGGCGGCGCCCAGGAGGGCTCTATTGGAAAGGTCTATACCGAGTCCTCTGACAGAGGGATCAGCCGCATTTTTTTATCGGTACAGGCAGAGTTCTTCAATGCTTTTCTGGCAAAAAAACTCCACCCATCGTTTCATACAGGGACAGGAACTGCCGCTAGAGGCGCCGCTGTGAGAGAGGGGGTAAGAAGGGGCATGCGTCCAGGCGCACTGCGCTCGGCGGAAACGGCTGTGCCGGTTCAAGGCAGTTTCTTTACATAATACCGCAGATACTCTCTTATCACTCATGTGGCGACGCACGATGGGGTACTTTCAAAACAAGGGGCGAATAGACCTGTCCCTGTTTTGTCAACAATGTCATGCAGAGCATCGACGTCGCGGCGGATAAGTTTCGCACTGGTTGGCTCCGGCGGCTCCAGCAGTTCGCTCGGTATTTACACGCGATGCCCTTGCTCAGACTGCTCGCCAGCGATATATCGAAAAGCTGCAAGTTCGTGGAACTCAGTATCCCGATCGTAGCACCATTTTGTAATAGAAGAGTGACCCTAAACGATGGCCAATCGTTCGGTTCGGAGATATCTGTGTGTACCTCGCGAGCATGCCTGGCCCGTACCAGAGGTCATGAAGCGTTACTGATCGCTCAAAGCGTACGGCACTACAATGAAAGACGACGTTCAGCGAGTGCTTGTTTCGAACTTGGGAATGGTATGCACGTTTTGCAAAGTAAATGTGACACCATCACAGAGAACCACTTCCATGCCCTACGAGCTCTGGGCAGCGTTACACTGCGCACTGTACCTGCATGGCTGGGTGAGTTGTAGCCCTCATTTGCGTTTCTTTCTGTTCTTTATGCTCAGGAACTAAACTTTTATCCGGTCGGACGAGACTGGTACTGTCTTACGCGTCCAAAAACACAAACAATATTTTCCTTTGGAGTGCTAGCTCGACGCAAGTTGCAGCAAAGTGAGCGCTAAGTGCGAAAATCTGCATAACGTTCGGAACCGCCGCTTACTAGAGGTGTGTTTCCGTTTCAAAGCGCGTTCTATACGCCCACACTTCTTTCTTTGTGTTTTAGGGCTAGTCTTCTTGTAAGCAAACACATTTGGTACCCAGTGCGGGTGCTCAGGAAATGGAGACGGGGCACACGAGTTGATGAAACATGCATGCTCACGGATTGTGCCGAAACGCCTAAAAGACCCCTCATTGCTTACAAGGGATGAAATTTAGTCCATAAATCCTGCTGCTGCCTGACGGCTGGCATTTTACTCGGCGCACAACTCGGGCCTACGCTTTCCGTCGACTGGCAGTTGTCTTTCGGAAATCAAAGAGGAAAAAGAGCGCTACTGCTGCCTTTTGTCGCGCGTCTGGCACATCCTACAGAGCCGAAGCTAACGACCGCGATAAAGCAGCTAGGCACACGGGCACATAACAGACCAGTATAAACTTGATCCATCCGTATAGGGCAACGTGGAACACTGCAGTGCCTTGTCAGCCAGTCCGTTCGCACGTGCCCGCTACGGTGACGTCAGTGACGTCACTGCCCTTTCGTGACGTACCCTAGGACATGTCTATTGTTTCAGCGACATGTAGGCAACTTTGAGCGGAAGAAAAATTGCTGTCTAGGAAGTCCTGGTTTCTACGTGTGATGTGCTTTTGTGTTCGTGCTGACGGTATAAGCACCATGCAAATCTGGTATAAAACTAGTTAATTTTTGGCACACGTCCTGTCGTAGTTTTTGTCCCTGCCATTTGAGTGCTGTTGCACAATTACTGCATTCAGCCCATTATTACAAAGACATACTTTCAGGCGTTGTCGCTAAATGAAATAAAACAAGCACACATGCTCACGAGCAGAGCGCTGCTGCACACCCACTTTTATATTATGTGAGAGACATAAAGAAATTGTTCAAATACGTGTCAAAGTGAAAACAGAAGTTTCAATTGTGTAGAACTTCGGTGTAATGTAATACTCCGATAGAGCTGTTCGCCAACATGACACTGTTGCAAACGAATTACCATAAAGAAAAGAAAATGATGTTATGGAAAGTACCTCAAAATATTTAGCGAAGCTTGCGCTAAGTCGCACATCGCCTAACACAGCAAAGCTGGGCGATTTGATCTTTGACGTGATTTTGCTAGGTCTTACATGTCCTTTCTAGGCCTTGCTCGTTTTCACTTGGCAACCTATTAATTTTAGCTCAATCGGACTTTCCTCAATTAGTCTAAGCTTAGTTACGCTTATCTTAATTGGCGCCCCTAATTGGACTGACAGCTTAATCATACTTGTCTTAATTAGGCTCAGCGTAGTCACACTTCGCTTACTTAGTGTTAGCCTAATTTGTCATAGCCCAGTTATGCTTGATGTAAATAGCATTACCGAATTTAGTGTAGCCTAATTCGTATGAGCATAGAAAATGTTCTAATTAGCTATAACATAATAAGTATGGATTAATTAGCGCAATTTTAATACGGCTTGTCTTACTTATTTTATTTATTTATTTACTCTCAGGGTCAAGACGACATTACAGAGGGGAACGGTCACAGATGGAAGGTTGTTACTAATTATACAATTATAGCTTGATAATCACTTTAACATCACAAATAAACAACAGTAATGCGTTATAAAGTAAACTGTATAAAGAAAAAAAACAGGTAGGATGAACTAAAGTTTAAGCAACACAATAAATCAGATGATAAAAACAGAACATGATAACAAGTTACACAAAATACTATCAAAGTGAAACATGGCTCTGCGCATTTCACAAGAACTTGTACAGGTTCCCTTCGTACTCCATTGAATACTGCCACCGCGACAACAGTAATCATGGTGGTGCGGCTATTTTTGTATCCTCCGCGCAGGGCTGGGCAATATCGCCATACAAAAGTATAAATGTATCTCGGTAGAGAGATACTTTTACGATGTATCGCGATACTATGCAGGACACGGGTATCTCGTTACTTTTTGTTTTCCGGGAATGAGCTGAGACGTGTTTCCAGTGGAGTGTTTCCACGCGGAAATTTGGTGCCGTTCCGCTGCTGTTCCGCTCTTTCATCTTCCCGCTTGCGGGGAGGCAGGTGTCCCGCCACGTCGGATAGAAGCTCCTCCTCCAATTTGCTGTATACTTTTTTTTTTTAGAAATGTACTGTGCCCTAAAATTCAGCCGTGAAAGTTTCTTTTCGATAATTTCTTGATATCAGATATGTTCTCGATCACTTGTCAAAACCACGGCTCAGTTTTTTTTCCCCTTGTTTTTCTTTTTCACTGCACTTCTGTATTAGGAAACCAGGCTGAGTGTTCTGCAATATCTTTGTTACTTCGTTTATTGAATTTATGTACCACCTAGAGTGACATGCTGAGTGTTGTGCAATATCGTGGTCTGGGCGGGGATTGGCGCATTGTGCCAGGCATTCAGTTGCCTTTTCGCCACCCCTTCCTGCTGTACCACTGGATAAGATATGTATGCTTGAATTGATGAAATAAACTTCAAACTTCAAAGTGTAATAAACACGCCAAACTTTTCAACAACACATATCTTTGTTAAATAAATGCATATCATTTCTCAATTCTCAGTTGGTTCGTTAGTGATTCCAACGCTTCGCTTGAGCTATTTCTAGCGTAGCTAATACTGTTGCCGCTAAGTATGTGTACAATGTGTTACTCTCGCTGTGATAAACATAATTTTTATTGTTACTGATATCTGTACATACGTCATTATTAACAATTATGTACAATGCAAGCCTCCTTTGTAATGCCTTAATGGCACTCAGAGTGCTGTGATAAAATAATGAATAAATTGCAAGTTTCAATACGCTGCAACCTTTTAAGTATTGTGCTGCACCTAATAAATGTATTTACGGAGTATGAACATCCCCGACGTAGAAAAAAGTATTTCAATATCAGTATTGCTGTATCTGTGTTCCGGAATACTTTTTTCGTCTTCTTGCAAAAGTATCTTTGAAATAGTCCGCTACGTCAATTACAAATGTATCTCAGTATCTGTATTTTAGGCTTCCAAACCGTGTATTTCGATATCTGTGTTCCGGAATACTTTTCCGAGTATCTCTGCCCAGCCCTGCCTCCGAGTTGCGTTTCCGTGGGGGATTTGACACTGAATGAACTGCGAATCTGCTTCGGTCGAATTTCACGATTCATTCTTTTCATAGGATAAGAAAAACCTAATTAGTTGGTTGCATCTACCATTCACCTTTATCATGTGAAAGTGCATTTTGCTCATCCCTTGGTGATTTGCGGCATAAATTGCCATACGAGCAGAACAATGTCATTATCATGGGTGATATTAACATTACTATTCTAGATACCTCCAACTCACTAGTTAATGATTACGTTGGCTGCCTAAATGGATTTGGGTGCGGAAGCTTAACTGCGCTTCCAATTCTCAGTCCACAGGTAAACTAGGCGTGCTTATTGACCATGTATTGTGTAACCTTCTAACTACTCCTGATTGCGATGTCGTGCATTTGCAAGCTTCTATTACTGATTACTATCCAACATTCGTGCGTTTACCATCTACTCCTGGTTCTACCAACACTAGCTTTATCCGAAAAAAAGTTCAATGTATATTCAACTGCTGAGCGCCAGCCTGCAGCGGGAAGTAATTCAATAATGTTTATTGAGTCACTTCCTGCTACAGGCTGGTGCTCAGTAATTTATTTTTATTTACAATACTGCCATTCTCTACTGAGACCATAGCAGGTGGGCACTATGTACAGATACTATGAATACTCATCATATGAACCAATCAGCAATACATACAAAAAAGAGTAACATCAACTTTGCTCAGTATACATCTGCAACTTACAATACATAACATATAAACAAAATACGAGTAGATATAAATGGCAGAGGAACATTAGAAACTGAACACACGACTACATGCAAAATGTCCAAGTACATATGCCTGTTGCATGAATGATGCTACTGCCGATTTAACATACTAAGATATTCTTTCAATCTCTGACTCAAACTGAGCCAGTGACTCAGTGTTAGTAACGAGAGGCGCTAACATATACCATTCACGAATGGCAACCGGAAAAAAGGAATGTTTAAACACACCACTGTTGCATTTGTACTCTACTAATGTGTTTGAATGTTTGTGCCTGGTAGGTCGAGTTTGTGAGTAGGAAATATAATTTGAAATATCTATTTTATAATAATTATGCAGGAGTTGATAAAAGAAATTTTAAACGTGCTTGTTTCACTCGTGCTTCTAGCGTAGGAAGTCCAGAAATATCTAGAAGGTTAGTGGGCGAGTCGTCGCGTTTAAATTTGCTGTAGATGAATCGTATGGCTTTCCTTTGTACTGCTTCTATTTTCTTTATGTTAGTCCGAGTATGAGGAAACCATACGGTGTTTCCGTATTCGAGGATCGGCCTGACAAATGTTTTGTAAGCTAGGAGGCTATGGCATGCAATAACCCTGAAACTGCCTATATTATATTTTCAAAAGTAATCTTTAATGCTATTGTAGATTCCACCGTAATAATGAATCTAAGGAACCATTTTCAGCTCCTTGTAAGCCATGGTTATCTAATAGTTTCCTAAATTGTCTGTGAAAAAAAAAAAAGATAGCCTTTATAGAAAAACGAAAAACAAACAGCCATTTAACACTGCACTTCACAAAAGGTACAAAAATATCCTAACTTACCTTATTTATCAATTTACGATTACCTCACAGGCTCCAAGTAGGAGTATTATGTGAGGGGGACTATACAGCAAATTTTATCATGATCACAACAGAGACAAAAGGAATTCAAAAACCGGGTATATACAATTACAAAGATGTGAGCGATAATATACACATTAATAAATACACTGTAATGATACTGTAATAGTAAGACACTTATACGTGTTATACATATTTGAACGGGCCAGCATGCCACTGTACTGTACAATGTATAAACACGATTTTAAAGGATATACGATTAGGAAACACAGTCATAAATAGTATTTAATTCCTAAACGCCACGTGATCGTGAATGCACACCACATCATCGGGGAGCTCATTCCACTGAACTATGTTTTGTTTGATACCTGTTTGAGAACAGGGCATCTTATGAAATTAGAATATTAACACGAAAGCGTTTCTTGGCTAGGTTGGCGATAGCGGGCGCCCAGCTGCCGTCCGCAAAAAGCGTCCGCAAAAGTCATGCACGGAAAGCACGTGACCTTTCCCAACGGAAGTGACGCCAGCGCCAACACTCGCCGCAGCGGCAGTCGGCAGACTCGGCACGCTCCGCTGCAGCTACCTGCAGCAGCGTGCGGCCGCGTCGCCTCCTTTGTTCGCTGGGTTGGTGAAAGCGCGCGCCTAGCTGCGTGGCGTCGCCGTAGCAACACTCGCGCCAGCGAGCCCATCGTTCCTCGCTGTCATGTGTGCCTAGTTCAACAGAAGACGTCCACTGAGGCCATCACGAAGGTCGAGATACGCGCGTCGATCTCGCATTCACCAACGACCCATACATTGTTCGAGATGTATGTCTCCACCTGCTACTCGGATCACAAGGCCATGTTAGTGTCTATGCGCTCAGGTACCCGTCACCGGAGGAGGTCGTACTATTTCGATATGCCCAATACCTGCCTCGGGCGACGAAATAGAAGAGGACTTGTGAAGTGTCGACAACATTTAGATGGCCTCAAATCATCTAAATAAACACAATCGCCTCATTCTTCATAACACAACTCGGCAGCACCAGTTTGCAGCACCCATCCGCAAGAACAATCTAGCCAAAAGAAACGCTTTCGCGTTCTCATCTCATAAGAATGTGCTTAGGAATCGTCCAACTTTTCCGTTATAGTTCGCAGTTTTTAATATAAAGACACTAATCTCCCTTTATTGTGCTTTCATTCATATGTATATTAATTATTGCATGTCATCGTGAAGAACACGTGTCCCGTCCATTTATCCCCACTAGAGCATACCCAAAATCAAGATATTCGCATCATTACACGTAGCAGCTATACATCAGAAGCGTCTACATTGCTCATCTCTAACGGTATTCTGTCATTAGAAAAACTAAAGGGTTGGCTAAGAGAATGCTGAGGCGGACCTGCAGTGGTCACCTCCCCTTTTCCTTGTTTACCGCAGTGTATTAAAGACTGTATAGGACCCACGATCCTTTAGTCTATGCTGTAGAGTTGACTGGGCCGTAACCATTTGGTGGTCGAACAGTGACACGTGGTTCGTCGTATGTAGTAACAGTGCTCTAGCCTCTAACTTAAGAAAGTTAAGTAGAAGAGTAAGACGGTGTTAATGATTATGTTGTCGTCATGGTGCTTCGGAAAGCTGTACATATGACTCTAAGTATTTCGCTACAATATTACCTCCAACCTGCCTCCTGCTTCATCAACGCCGATCATCTGTCTCGTTGATGTGACCCGATCCACATCAAGGGGAACACAACGAGCAAGCTAACTCTCCCTTTCCCCATAAATACTAACAGCCAGTTTTCTCACTCCATGTTTATTTATTTGTATTTATTTATTGAATACCGCAGACCAAGAACTGGTCCAAGCAGGACAGGTACAAGAGGCAGGATATAAACAAACACACATGTGATAACATAAGAATATATCACGAGAAATGGAATCGAAAACACGTACTAACAGAACGCATAAAAGATAACATGGCAAAATATTACATAAAAGGGAAACAGAACACAAATTAACAGTGCATATTTTAGCTCTAAACAGCAGAAAATCGGCTGAGATCAGTTAGACAGTTCCACTCTGAAACAGTGCGCGGAAGAAAGGAAAATTGAAACGCGTTGGTTTTGGCAAAATACGGGGTTAAAGAATGTGCGTGATGATGACGTGTATGCCTAGTGAACAGAGGAGGTACATATGCACGCGGGTCAAGGGCTAACTTATGATTAACAAGAAGATAGAGAAAGTTAAGCCGGTTCCTTTTTCGTCTTAATGCAAGTGCTTCAATGTTGTTAGCAGTCATGAGTTCAGTCGGTGAGTCCGTAATATTAAACTTAGAATAAGCAAACCTAACAGCCTTTCTTTGTACTGCTTCGAGTTTTTTAATGTTAGCCATACATCACAAGAGTATTCTAGTTTTGGCCTTATGTACGTAACCTAACCAGCATGGCCTTTCTAAAGCCATGCTGAAAATTAGTCAGTACAGAGTTTTGTTCGAGGAATTCCACAACGCGCTTAGATATTACATGTTCAAGCATTTTACATATTGGTGATGTTAATGAGATGGGACGCCCCGCCACGGTGGTCTAGTGGCTAAGGTACTCGGCTGCTGATCCGAGGGACGCGGGATCGAATCCCGGCCACGGCGGCTGCATTTCGATGGAGGCGAAATGTTGAGGCCCGTGTGCTGTGCGATGTCAGTGCACGTTAAAGAACCCCAGGTAGTCGAAATTTCCGGAGCCCTCCACTACGGCGTCTCTCATAATCAGAACTGGTTTTGGGACGTTAAACCCCACAAAACAACAATAATGAGATGGGACGGTAGTTTTCTACAACTAAATGGTTGCCTTTCTTAAAGGCGGGGACAACACGAGTCACTGGGTAGTTTCGCGCTCAACAGCGTACGCGATGTGTACACGATTCGCTTCCACCAACATCTATTTATTACCGAAACCTAGAACTAATCACGGTAAACTTACTACTCCCTTTTCAGCCGCACTACTGTGGAATTCATTGCCGTATTGTTAGGGTGAGAGATGTTTATTTTACACAGAGCGGAGTGACGGATGGTCGCGGAAGGCTCAGCCGACGATTGAGCCTCACTTCGTTGTCCTCTTTCACTCCGAGGCGCAGTATCGATTCCCCCGTTGCAGACGATGCGCACCGGGCGAGCCAGTCAGTGTCGCGCGTGGTATGGCTTCAACATGGAAACGAACGACGTTCTTCTGGAACGACGGCCGGTAGATGTGAGCCGGGAAATGACGTACATAACGTCACTAAAACGCGACAAGACGACAAAAGGACCTGTGTAACGGGCCAGGAACTTTTGGTACAACCCACGCTTGCGGTACAGGGTCCAAAACCATACCAAATCTACTTTTCTGTACGATACATATGGATGTCGCTTGTCGTGACGAGCCTTTGCTTGGTCCTGTGATGCGAAAGTGAGGAGCTCTGCGCGACAGAGTGTCTCAGCAAGAGGTGGTTTTTCCTCCTCGGAAAACGGAAGAATGGTGTCAAGGGAACTGCGTGGTCGGCGGACGTAGAGGAGGTTGAACGGGCTCAAACCGGTGTCCTCATGCAGAGCAGTATTGTAGGCGTAATTCATAAAAGGTAAAATACGTCCCAGTTTTTGTGCTTCGGGTCAACATGCATAACAACCATGTTAATCAGAGTTCTACTGACGCGCTCAGTCAGTCCGTTAGTCTGTGGATGGTATGACGTGGCGCGACGAAATTGGGAGGCTGACCGGCGAAGCAGCTCCTCAACGACGTCGGCTACGAACTGACGGCAGCGATCGCTGATATTCGCGCGAGGGGATCCATGCCGGAGGATTATGTAGCGTAATAAGTCCGAAACGTGCTCGGCTGTGGCGGCAGAGATCAGTGCGGTTTCAGCGTAACGAGTCAGGCCTATCAAGTCAATGCGAACGACTTCAAAGGGAGAACACGGATCGGTATGGGATGGAGATGGCCCGGCGGCGCACTAGTTGGACGTTTGTACCGTCGACAATGGTCGCAACTCGCTACGTATTTGGCCGTAGTTTAGCGCATGCGCGGCCAGTAAAAACGTTCCAGTGCGCGGTGGTATGTCCTGGCAAATCCCATATGGCCGGATGTTGGGTCGTCGTGCAAAGTTTGTAACACGTTGGCTCGCAAAGCCTTAGTAACAATCAAAAGAAGGCGTGCCCCGTTCCCAGAAAAATTCCGCTTGTAAAAAATGCCATCCTGTACAACGAAAGGGCACTGGCGGGGCTTCTCAACGGCAAATGAGAAAAAGGAGCCTGACAATGGTCTTCGCGCACGGAAGGCGGCAAGATCTGGAAACGGTGAGTCTATAGATGCTAGACAGTCGTCGAAATTGTCGGCGTCACATTCCGTCATTGGAAGGGGAAGTCGCAACAGGCAATCAGCGTCTGCATGACGGCGGCCACTCTTAAAGCATACATCAAAGTCATGCTCTTGCAAGGAGTGGTGGAATCGGCGGCTATAGATGTACGGTCGAAACTTTTGCACGGAAAAGACGACCGCAAGACATTCTTGCTCGGAAACCGTGTAATTGCATTCTACTTTACTCAGACAACGGCTAGCACAAGCGGCCCCGTGGCGCTGAACTAAAACTGCGCCGACACCGATTCCACTAGCTGTGCACCTCAGTTGGGGCGGATACGTCGAAATGGCGAAGAATAGGCCCGGAAGTCAGCATAAACTTCAGCTGGGAAAAGGACGACTCGCACTCTTTCGTCCACTGGAACGGCACGTCTTTGTTGACCAGACGAGTGAGAGGCTGAGCCACATCAGCGAATTTTGGAACAAAACGCCGGAAATATGAGCCCAGGCCCAAGAAGCTTCGCAGTGAGCGCGGTCGAGTGAAGCTGCTTACCGCGGTGACTTTCTCTCTGTCAGGTCGAACACCGTGCTTGTCCACCGAGATGGCCAAGAACGATCGTTTTACGATCACCAAAACGGCATTTTTAAAATAAATTCAAGGTAAGTGCCGCTTTCTCAAGGCACATGAGGACAACATCAAGACGGCGATTATGTTCGTCGGACGTGTGGCCAAAAATTACGACATCAAGATAAGAAAGGCATAGTTCCCAGTTTAGGCCGCGGAGAACTGTGTCCATAAAGCGCTCAAAGGTGGCAGGAGCATTGCATAAACCAATCTCAAATAGACCGTCTGGAGTTGTAAACGCTGTTTTTTTCTTGTCCGCTGAGTGCATGGGAATTTGCCTTTTGCGTGTCTGTGTAGCGCCCTCTCGCGGACATGACACGAAACAAGCTGTACGGCGTCGCGCCGAACCTGTCGTGTGCTACCACAGCGTTTCTCTATGGTACAACATGGTCGAGCAGCGACACACACAGCGAGCGTTGCGGTTGTTTTCGATTTTAAACGCTGCACGCATTTCCGGGAGGCCTCACCGGCATGGTGAACACTTACAGGGAAAAGAGCTGCCCGTGGGAAAGCTTTTGGTGTCTAAGAAAGTGGCAAAATACCGCCCGAACGGGAAGGGCACGGAAACGAGCAAACACCGCTCGCTTCCTTCCTTCTCTTCTACTCCTCTTTATATCCCATTCCCCAATGGCGCTGAGCCGTGCTACCTTTAATGCATATTTAAACTTTTTAGCGCGCACAAAACACACATAGAAGAAAGACACGCGAACGCAACATTTGTGCCAGGCTGTTGCAAAGTTAAAAGGAGGGGTAAGATAATGTAGCTGTGGCATGAAAGAAGAATCGAAGCTAACGAAATGCCGAAAAGGGGTGGTATATAGGATACCTTTAACCTGTGGTAATATGTACATAGGACAGACCGGCCGATGTATCGACATGCGTCTAAAAGAGCATGCTAACTCACTGGGGAAAGAAACTTTTCACACTTGTCTGATCATTGAAGGTCATGCCAATGTGAACCCGTTTTTCCTGATACAGATATTTTGTTTGCAGATAAAGAAAAACTGAGACGTGAAGTTGCTGAGGCCTTTTATATAAATAGGTGTGCTAAAAAATGCATCAGTCACCCTTCGGTGGCTTTAACTGATAAGGAGTTCGTTTTTTTAAATTCCGTTTAGCCCTCCTGACACAATCCGTTTGTGCGCGTCTTGCTACCTTTAATGGTCTGCAGAAGTGTACGCCTATTACCTTTCCATCGAACCACTCTCTCTCCACATGGTCAGTTGAGGGGTGGAACCCGGTTTGTTTCAGACCGCGTGCGTAAAGAGGGGGAGGTCTCGTGAAAGCGTGTGGCATCCGACACAGCCCGTGGGCCTGCCTCCAAGAACGCCAGAAAAAACACGGCTCTGCACGTTTTGGCTAAGCTCGCGTTTGCACGTGCAGTGAAAGGCAAAAGCTCTCTTGCCTCTTTATATTTGTGCTGTTTCCATTTTTCCGTCTCTCATCGCAAAAACGAAGGAGTATATTCTTGGTGCTGGTTCACGGACGTATGTTCTCTTCAATGCGCGAAAATTTGGCAGTGAGAGCAAAATCTGCACGAGTCGTTTGGCAGCGTTTCTTTAAGCATGGAGCGCCTGGCAGTGCTTACGTACCCGGCTGCTTCTTTACCGTCGCGAGCGGCTGGACGACTGCGTCGGGATCAACGAAGACACCAAGTGAATCGCAAATTAATCTCTTCATTGGCAACGTGCGGGTCGCTAGTATTAGCGTCAGACAGCGATCAGGGCGCCTCACAGCCCTGATCGATGCTGCCTGGAGCTGACGATAGCGCTTCGCCGATAGGAAGCGGAAAAAAGGAATTTTGCTGCCCAGAACTCGTCAAGAGGTGCACCCGTAAGCGGCACATGTAGATAGCATAGCGCAAATGGAACCAGTTTTTAAACTTGTTTTTTCGGTGTCGGCGGCAGTGGCCATCACTGCTCCCGCTACGTGTGCCGTGGGTCGCGGCTACCCGACGAGGACGACGCTAAAGGCGCAATCACACACAAACACCGCTCGCTTGTCATCGACGTTCAGTTGAAGAGCTGCATTGTATGCCACTATGCCAAGGGCAAGCTTTCTGGGGGAAAAAAAGAAAAAAGGAGCGGCATGCTCTTAGTTCAACGACATAGCCCACACCGAGTGTGGGAACGCAACAAGAAAGCACCTGGGATCCACTCCTGTAGGGCCTGCATGCGGTACCACAGAAAGGTCAAGTCCCTCAAAAGCAAGTTTGCACGGCTGTGCCCAAGGTCGCGCTGTCTGCAGCGCAAGAAACGCGAGGATCGCTTTTGCCAACCTTTTGTGTTTTGTTATTTGTTGTTTTTCTCTATGTACCATTTCCGTCCCTCCCTTCGAAAATAAAGCAGTTGTCCTGGTGCGCTGAAAGTGAACGGACGTGTCGTGCCTTTTTCAACTCTTCGAGTTTTCTCTCCGATTAAGCCTACACAGAGAGATAGCTAGAGCTCAGTCCCCGTAAGGTTTGCTGCCAGTAGCGTTTGTTCAAGCCACGGAGCACCAGCATACTTGGCCGAGTCACGAACGGATGTACAACGAGGCCAGGATCAATGAAAACGCTAAGCGAAGCGCAAATGCAGGAATTCACGGCAGCAACGAACGAGGAATATTCGGGGATGAGGTGTGTGTGTGCGCGATCTAATGTTTAATGAGTTGAACACCACGTCAACTCACGGATTTATGTGAAGTATTCCTCCTCCATCATCGGATACAACAGGCAACATGCTGGAATAACACCTCTATCTTGCAGGGTAAGATATCGTTATTGTGATGATCGGAGTGACCATGCGCATTTCCGGATGTCTGCTTTTGCCTATCTGTGTCGTTATTACAAAAAAACTGTTTGACTACGGGAGTACGGGGCGATGCCTTCACTCAAATACAAGTTCCGGTGTGTTCGGCGCGCGTTCTTCGCGGCTAAGGCCGTGTCAGATACGCGGCATTTGCCTGCCTGCACCGTACGATGATGTCAGAGAACTTCATGTTACCAAAAATGTGTGTTTGGATTTCGTGCCGGCCCAGCTGGCGCCGAGTATCATTACTTTCGGTAACGGGTACACCGTTCCGCACTGAGTGCCGCTTGCGTCGTCTGCTACGATGCCGTACGGGTCGTCTGCGCCGAATGCGGCGCATGCGCACTCGGACCATGCAAAACTGGATTTGCCAGTATCCAGATCTGAGGTCTACGGAAGAAAAATACGAAGCAGAGTGCAGGAAAATGATAACGTCATCAATTCGGAAAAGCGGATATACATATTTCTTCATCACAGAGTTCAGTCGGCGGTAGTCTACACAAAACCTCCAGGAACCATCCTTCTTCTTTACCAGTATAACAGGCGCAGCCCAGGGGCCAGATGACTCCTGAATAACTTTCTTGGCCAACATTTTCTCCACGTGCTGAGCTATAATTTTGCGCCCAGACGGTGATACCCTGTATGGCCTCTGGCGAATGGGATGCGCTGAACCAGTATTAATCACGTGGCGAGTGCGTGAAGGCGGTACCGGAAATTCTTGGCCATTCTGCGCGAAATCAAAGACGGATGCATGATTGGACTGGATTCGAACCAATGTTTGTCTCTTCTACGATGAACGCGACTTATTCACCATACCCAGGAATACATCATGGGTAGAATTCACAAGAACTGCGAACTCTGCCTTGAACAACTTTGCGCCAAATGTAACAGTTACAGTACACAATCCGTTTGGTCGCAACGATTCCCCACTCACTGCACGAAACGTTGCGTAGTGTTCCCAACAGAACATCACATTCCGACTGATTCGGGTTTTTAAATCACTGCTCATGATGGAAACAGTTGCTCCCGTGTCGACTAAAGCTGACGTGGGAACACCATGTATAAGAACATCGACCTTATTCGTTGACATTGAAACTGGCGGAGGCATTTGTGTGTGCAGTGAAAAATGTCCGGCGACCTCACCTCCATAGGCCTCGGCGTCTAGTTTCCCTGAGAGGCGAGACGTCGACGGCCTGGTGATGGTCATCGATACCTACTAGAAGTTGGTTGTGTCACACCCCGCGCAGAATCAGGCGAACCCTTACGGATGGTAGTCGCTGCCGTGGTAGCTGTTCCGTGACGGCCAGCGATAGCTCCCATGCGTATGCGTACTTTTGCGGCGCGAGGGTGCCGGTGGTCGTTCGTACTGCGGTAGAGGGGCACGACGGCGCTCCGAGCAGAAGCGTGCTAACGGACGCGACAGTAAAAGCACACAGGTGCTTCACGCGTCACACGCCGTAATGTCGGAGGGCGACCTCTTGACGGAGTCGCTATGCGGCTCATAATTGTAAGAATGATGACGCGGCTGCGCCGGCTCCCTTGAGTAGTCGAAGCCCGCAGCATTGATGGACACAGGCACGGCGGCGCACGGTGTATTTACCGGCAGCGTCCCGTCGATCAAGTTAGTCGCGCACTATTTCCCGAATAGTTGACGCCAGATCCCTGGGCGAAGGCCCCACGTCAATGCTTGCGACAGTGGTGACGCTGGGGACTTGACCGAACTTTGTCGAAATGCGCTGAGCCTTAAGAGCCCCGAATGTGCGGCAATGTCGGATGATGTAATTTGCCGAACTTAAGTCGTCCTTGCCTATCAGGTAGTGGTAGATAGGCAAGGACGACTTAAGTTCGGCAAATGACATCATCCGACATTGCCGCACATTCGGGGTTCTTAAGACTCAGCGCATTTCGGCAAAGTTCGGTCGAGTCCCCAACGTCACCACTGTCGCGAGCATTGACGTGATGACGTGACGAGCCATGACAGGTGAGGATACGGTCGGGAATCTCCTCAAAGGTATTGCCGAAGATATCTACCACTACCTGATATCTTCGGCAATACCTTTGAGGAGATGCCCGACCGTATCCTCATCTGTCATGGCCTGGTCCACACTTTTGCACAACTTCAGAACTTCCTCGATGTACGTGGTGCACGTCTCTACTGGTACATGCGCGCGTTGGGCCAGCTTCTGCTCGACACGCTTCTTTTTCGTTGACGGGTGCCAAACCACTTTTTTATCGCGTCTACAAAATTGGCCCACGTAGTCAGCTTCTCCTCGTGATTCTCGAACCACATCAACGCGGTTCCCCCAAGAAACAGTGGGACGTTGTTCTGCTGGCTGGTCGTCTCCCAGTGGTTATGAGGACTCAACCGCCGGTAGTGTTTGAGCCATTCCTCGACGTCCTCTCCAGCGTTCCCGGAGAAGGTGTGCGGTTTCCTGGAGTGTTGTCCAAGAGAGCTGGACGAAGGCGGTGACCTGTAACCATCGGCCATCGGGGTTCATGGTCAATGGTACTGGCGGAAGACCCGCGAGTCCGCGGCTTCGGCGGAGTTCCAGTGGTTTCTCTTCTGTCGTCCTTCTTCGGCGCGCGAATGCGCTACCGAGCACCTCCACCAATCCTGTTACGGTGAGAGATGTTTATTTTACAGAGCGGGGCGACGAATGGCCGCGGAAGGCTCAGCCCACGATTGAGCCTCACTTCGTTGTCCTCTTTCATACTTCGTCCGAGGTGCGGTATCAATATCGTATTAAGATTCCTCTCATTTTCACACATTCAAATCAAACTTTTATAATTATCTACACCGGATGACAGCATGTCTGCAACTGCTTAAACACACAGAGCCCCGCATCGAGCCCAAAGCCCTCCCAAGAGAACCCACCCCCGACGGAACATTTGGACAAACATGCATACGGCCTCTCACCACTACCATGCCTCATCTGCGCAACTCACCTGCGCACCAGAAGAGGAACTGGCCTCCCTGGTGCAACACCGTGGCCAACACCTCCCAAGTGACGGAACCAGCCGAACCCTGGACTTACGACGGCGAGATCAACGGAGCTTCTAGCCGCGGATGCGACCACATGGTATGGGAACAAAAGACTCAAAAAGCCTCTGGACTCGGAGAGGCCGTCATTGGAAATTAAACGTAGTGACTCTTAACACGCGAGCTCTTTCAAGTGAAGCCAAACTAGCTGAACTAGTAGAACAATTAAGGGGTATTATTTCGGATATCATTGGCCTTAGCGAGGTTAGGAAACCAGAGGAAGGATACTTATCGCTTAATGAAGGGCATGTTATCTGCTACAGAGGATGCCAGAGAAGCGCGAATACCGCGTGGGATTCCTTATATACGCAAAGACATGGCAGGTTGGTTGGTTGGTTGGAAAACTTTATTTAGGTAACATTGAAGGTAACATTGGTAACATTGAAGGTAACATAGGTAACATTGAAGAATTCTATAGCATCAATGAAAGGGTAGCAGGTACCGTGATAAAATTAAATAGGCGATACAAACTAAAGCTAACACAATGTTACGAACCAACGACCAGCCACAATGACGGGGCTGTAGAACAGTTTTATGGGGATGTAGAAAGGGCAATGAACAAGGTACACACCATGCTATGGAAGACTTCAATGCGAAAATAGGAAAGAAACTACGAGAACAGGCGCTCGGCACCTACGGCGAAGGTGATAGGAATAGCAGAGGATAGATTCTAGTGGAATTCGCAGAACGAAATCACCTCCATGTTATGAATACTTTCTTTAAAAAACGTAAGAACAGAAAGTGGACATGGAAAAGCCCCAACGGGGAAACGAAAAACGAAATAGATTTCATAATGTGCAGTGATCCCAGTATAGTACAAGACACTGAAGTGGTTATTACGGTCAGAATTAGGGACCACAGACTAGTAAGGGCGAAGATAACCCTCAATCTAAAGCGCACAAGGACAAAGGGCGAAAACAGAAGAATTTAAAAATGCACTTAAGAACAAGTATGAGGCTTTAGGACAGGAAGAACATGAGGACATAGAGAAGATGAACGAAGACATTACTAAGCTGATCACAGAAGCAGCGATCGAAGTAGGGGGCAAAGCACTGAGACAAGATGCAAATAAGCTCTCTGAATCTACTGAAAATTTCATCGAAGAACGCCCACAGATGATTAACTCAAGAGACAGGATAGAATTTGCCGAGCTGTCTAAGCTCATCAATAAAAGTTGAGTAAGGGACATACGTAACCATAACGTGAAAGAATCAAACTTTATGCGGAGGCTTTATGCGGGAAAGAACATAATGCATGCAGTGTAAGATACGCAGGGCAACACCGTTACTAACTTCAGTGATATAGTCAAAGTGGCCGGGTACTTCTGTCCCGAACTATACAGCTCAAATACGAGATTCCCAACGATGAGTACAATAAATGTCGATCAGGACACCGAAATTCTATGCGTCACTACGGACGAGGTTAAAAAAGCAATTCAGGGCATATCCCGCGGGAAAGCGGCCGGAGAAGACGGCATAACCGCGCACTTGTCAAACCTGGAGGAGGCTTCCTAACTGGAAAGCTCGCGACACTATACACGCAATGCGTCAAAACTTCAAACGTACCAGTCAGCTGGAAAAACGCAAGCATTCTATTATTACGCAAGAAGGGAGACTTGAGGAACTAAAGGCTGATCAGTCTACTGTCAGCACTTTACAAAATTTTCACGAAGGTTATCTCAAGGAGAATAAGGGCCACACTTCAATTTATTCAACCAAGAGAGCAAACAGGGTTCAGAAAAGGATACTCCACCATAGACAACCTTCATGTGATAAATCTAGTAATCGAGAAGTCCGCGGAATCATCAACATCATCATCATCAGCCTGTTTAGGTCCACTGCAGAACGAAGGCCTCTCCCAACGATTTCCAATCCACTCTATCCTGAGCGAGTTGGTTCTACTTTATGCCGGCAAACGTTTTAATTTCATCGCTCCATCTAACCTTTTGCCTGCCTCTGTTGCGTTTTCCCTCTCGTGGTATCCATGCCGTCGTTCTTACTGTCCACCTATTATCCTTCCTCTTCATGACATGTCCTGCCCAGGTTCACTTCTTTCTTTTAATTGATAAGATAATATCGGCTACTCCTGTCTGTTCTCTGATCCATTCCGCTCGTTTTTTATCTCTTAGCGTTACCCCTATAATTTTTCTTTCCATTGCACGTTGCGTGCTCTTTAGTTTCATCTCTAGTTTTTTCGTTATTCTCCATGTTTCTGCACCGTACGTTAGTACTGGGAGAATGCAGTGATTGAATACTTTTCGCTTTAGTGAGAGCGGTAAGTTTCCATTCATGATTTCGTACTGCCTTCCGAATGCGCTGCAGCCCATCCTTATTCTACGGAGAAATTCTTTTTCCTGGGTAGGGGTTCCTGTTATTAACTGTCCCAGGTATACATATTCGTTTACACATTGTAAGGGTTCATTGTTGATTTTAAATTCCTGTTCCTTAGCTAAGCTATTGAGCATAACTTTGGTCTTTTGCCTATTCATTTTTAATCCAATTTTAACACTTTCCCTGTTTAGGTCATCAATCATGTTTTGTAATTCATCACCATCATTGCTAAAGAGCACAATGTCGTCTGCAAATCTTAAATTGTTTAGATATTCTCCGTCTATTCGAATGCCCTTTTCTTCCCAGTCTAGACGTTTAAAGGCTTCCTCTAAACATGCAGTGAATAGCATCGGGGATATTGTATCTCCCTGTCTCACATCCTGATCGGGATTTCTCTGCTTCTCTCATATGTAGGAGTAGTGTGGCTGTGCAATCTTTGTATATGTTGTTTATGGTTTTCACGTATACGCCAGGTACCCCTTGTCGATGTAGAGCTTCTAGAACTGCTTGTATTTCTATGGAGTCAAATGCTTTCTCGTAGTCGATAAACGCCATGTAAAGAGGTTTGTTATATTCCGCGTACTTCTCAATTACTAGGTTGATAGCGTGGCTGTGGTACATTGTCGAGTAACCTTTCCTAAAACCAGCTTGCTCTCTCGGTTGGTTAAAGTCGAGTGTTTCTCTTATCCTCGTAGAGATTACCTTTGTAAATAGCTTGTATATTACTGGGAGCAGGCTGATTGGTCTGTAATTCTTTAACTCCTTTATGTCACCTTTCTTGTGGATAAGGATTATATTAGCATTTTTCCAACTGCGCGTTACACTACATGTCTTCATACATTTCGTGAAGAGCGATGCAAGTTTTTCAAGTACAATATCTCCTCCGTATTTGATGAAGTCGGCTCTTATACCATCTTCACCAGGTGCTTTACCGCGGGAAATGCCTTTGGCAGCTTTTTTTACTTCGTCAGCGGTTATACATGGAATTTCAGTGTCCTCCTCTGATTCTATTTCTATTAAAGTGGTATGGTCTGTCTGAGAACTGTACAGTTCAGAGTAGAAATCTTCTGCTACCTTTACTATTTCGTTGAAGCTGTTGATAACGTTACCTTGTTTATCTTTTAGCGCATGCATTTTGTTTTGTCCGAAGTGCAGTTTCCTTTTGACCGATTTAATGCTGGTGCCTTTCTCTACTGCTTTCTCTATTTCTTTCATGTTAAAGTTTCTTACATCTCTTTGCCTGGCTTTACTGATCAGTTTTTATAGTTCTGCGATTCTATCTTATCTTTTGATGAAGTTACTTTCATTTGTTGGCGTTTTTTTATTAAGTCCTTGGTAGATTGGCACAACTTACTTGTTGCTTGCTTTGTTGTTTTACCCCCGACTTCAAGAAAACGAAAACAGCGCAGGACACAGGACAAGGAAGAGCACAGACACGGGCGCTGACTAACAACCATATGTGTTTATTGCAACAATCGTCGTGCATAAGTATGCCGCCACTATCGATACAAAATGAATAACAAAAAACTCAGCATGCGCAGAATCCAACTACAAATCTTCAATTTAGCAATTCAGGTACGATATCTCCTTCGAAAGAACGGAAATGGAGGGTAGGCTGACACATGCTTCTCCACTACTACGGATATGATAAGCTTCTGATACAAGACGTGCGCGTTCATCTCGGTACTTGGACAAGAAAATCACATTTTTGAAAGATAGCTCGCAGCCGCACTCATTGCAATGAATTGATAGCTGGCTCCTTCTTTTTAACTTTATTCGCGTGCTCACCCATGCGTACATTAACACACCGGCCGGTTTGCCCAATATAAAACCGGCCACAAGACAGGGGAATCTTGTACACAACAGAGTCACAACACTTTTTAGGAAAGGGTGCGTGCGCTTCCTGCAACTTTTTGTGGCCATGGCCTCATGGTTGACCTGTCGACATTGTTACCTAGTTTGTTACGGGCAGAGAACACCAAACGAACTCCTGCTCTGCCGACAACTTTTTTTAGGTTATGGGAAACCTTATGGACATACGGAATAACCGCGACCATTTTCCTTGAGTCATCCTGGTGTTGTGCCACTTGCGGTTGCCTTTTCTTTAATCCCGTTACGAGACTTTCCGCAATGCGGAAAGTCTCTCGGCAGAGCAGGAGTTCGTTTGGTGTTCTCTGCCCGTAACAAGCTAGGTAACATGTGTCGACAGGTCAACCGTGAGGCCATGGCCACAAAAAGTTGCAGGAATCACAGGCAGCCTTTCCTAAAAAAGTGTTGTGACTCTGTTGTGTACAAGATCCCCCTGTCTTGTGGCCGGTTTTATATTGGGCAAACCGGCCGGTGTGTTAATGTTACGCATGGGTGAGCACGCGAATAAAGTTAAAAAGAAGGAGCCAACTATCAATTCATTGCAATGAGTGCGGCTGCGAGCTATCTTTCAAAAATGTGATTTTCTTGTCCAAGTACCGAGATGAACGCGCACGTCTTGTATCAGAAGCTTATCATATCCGTAGTAGTGGAGAAGCATGTGTCAGCCTACCCTCCATTTCCGTTCTTTCGAAGGAGATATCGTACCTGAATTGCTAAATTGAAGATTTGTAGTTGGATTCTGCGCATGCTGAGTTTTTTGTTGTTCATTTTGTATCGATAGTGGCGGCATACTTATGCACGACGATTGTTGCAATAAACACATATGGTTGTTAGTCATGCGCCCGTGTCTGTGCTCTTCCTTGTCCTGTGTCCTGCGCCAGGCACGTAGACAAGGGGGGGCCCAGGGGGGCCCGGGCCACCCCGAAGTTCGTCCAGTCAATCATTAACGCAGGGGTATCGAGGCACAAGTACCAATAGCGCCGTGCGCATTTAAACAAATGAAAAACAAACGATAGTCAAGGAACTCACCAAGAACAGTTGCCCAAAAACCTTTATTTCGAAAGCACTTCAATTCCAATAACACGGCAAAGC
Organism: Hyalomma asiaticum; assembly: GCA_013339685.2. NCBI lineage: Eukaryota > Metazoa > Arthropoda > Arachnida > Ixodida > Ixodidae > Hyalomma > Hyalomma asiaticum. The sequence goes on along the minus strand of CM023481.1, from coordinate 353,272,275 downwards.
TTGCTCATAAATTCAGCGCCCGGCTCCTGAATCGACACCACAACAGAAACACCACACTCTCCCATATGTCCGAGGCGTTAGCGAAACCACTGCCCGTATTCTCAGAAAGGAAGCCACCCGAGTGGCTCACGAGCCCACGAGCACATGTTCTCTACATATTGCCAAAGACTGTTCACCGAGGGAGAGAGCCCACGGCACATATATACAAATATGCGATGCGAGCTACATCGGCGAAACGAAAAACCTCAAAGAAACATTTCGGCAGCACAGGAATGACCTCTGCAATTTTGCAACAGATCGCAACCCGATAGCCGAACATTCAGAAGATAGCGGCCACCGTATCAATCTTCATGACACAGCTGTCATACCAACTGAAACCAATTATCGGAAACAGTTACTGCTTCGTGATTGCGGAAAAAGACAGAAAATTGTGCAACGCAGGATATTTTCATATATGTAAGACAAGTTTTTTAAGTGGTATAACGCATTACGGAACAAGAGAAACGGCCAAGCAGACCGACACAAGAGGACAGAGCGCTAACTGCCAACTGATCTTTATTTGCAAATTGCATCAAATATGTCTACATATTTGATGCGCCCCGCCACGGTGGTCTAGTGGCTATTGTACTCGGCTGCTGATCCGAGGGTCGCGGGATCGAATCCCGGCTGCGGCGGCTGCATTTCGATGGAGGCGAAATGTTGAGGCCCGTGTGCTGTGCGATGTCAGTCAGTGCACGTTAAAGAACCCCCGGTCGTCAATTTCCGGAGCCCTCCACTACGGCGTCTCTCGTAACCAGAGCTGGTTTTGGGACGTTAAACCCCACATAACAGCAACAACATACTTGATGGGGAAGGAGCTGGTAGAGCATTCAGCTCCTTCCGTCAAATCCCGGTTGAAGGTGGGTGTAAGGGTCGTCGGAATGCGAAGGAGAATATGGTATGCAGAGGAGGCACCGGGCAAGACCCACAGCTAAGTAGTGAACGTGTGGGGGAGGAGGCGACCATTGTTGTGATGCATTGTACAGCTGGTGACTGGAAACTGGCGTGACAAGTGTTTGGCGGCCAGAGGGAAAGGAGTAATTCCGACAGCGTGTCCAGGAATGTCTATAGTCACCAGCTGGTTTGGTGCCCTCACCCCTCCCCCGCAGCGTGGTGGGCAGCAAGCGTACCCACTGTATTGTCGTCATTGGTTAGAGTGGCGTCGGGGTGTAAATCGCCGTGTGTGATTGGCTGTGAGATGTTGAAGGGCGGGGCAACCGGTGTATATAAGGTTGCCCCTTTTGCCTGGGAAGAGAGACTGGAAGCAAGACTTGGAAGCGGAGGTTGGAAAGGCTGAAGGTAAGCAGTAGGTTGTAGGGTAGCCCGAAGGTTGGCGAGGACGGAGTGGATAGCGCTAGAGAGTACATCTAGCACCACTCCGGGTGGTGGTTACGGTCGCAGGAGCAGTGCGATGCACTGGGGTCGGCTGTGTCGAATGGAAGCGATCGTTCCACCAAGGTCCTCCCAACCGGGGCCCGGGCGCGGATAGTGCTAGAGGGGATATCTAGCACGAGTCCGGGTGGTGGTTACGGTCGCAGGAGCAGTGCGATGCACTGGGGTCGGCTCTGTCGAATGGAAGCGATCGTTCCACCAAGGTCCTCCCCACCGGGGTTCGGGCGCGGATAGTACTAGAGGGGACATCTAGTACGAGTCCGGGCGGTGGTTGAAGTCGCTGGAGAGGTGCTATGCACTGGTCGGCTCTGTCGAATTAGAGCGACGGTCCCACCGCTAGGCCCTACCAACCGATGGCTTCCCCTAGGTCCTACCAACCGAAGCTAAGTCATCTAACTGTCTGTCAATGTATATATGTACTGTCTGTCTCGTATATAAAGTCTCGCGTTGTGTTTGTATGAAAGGCTTGTATCCATCTTTCAAGTCGACAATGCGACGGCGGGCAGATAGTAGGAAGGCTTCCGTCCATCCTTCTTCGCAGCAGCAACGCTAGCTGGAGGAGCTCGGCTCCAAAAGGAACGAAGAAGAGAAGCAGGAAGGAGGGGAAGGAGGGAACAGAGGACGAGTTCCTCACCTCACCATGACGATAAGGTCACCCTCACCTTCTCTATCTACCACCATTATCCCTACCTGCTTTGAAATTTACTGTGGGTTCGAGTCCGCCTGGGTGGAACTTTTTCAGTGTGAATGCCACTTCATTTTTTCAAAGATCCACTTGCGTTACAGGAAGTGCGCCACTTCTTGTTGGACCGCGGCATAAAATACTTTCGTGTTAAAACATATTTGATGAACCGAATAGCTGAAAAGCGGCTTAATGGCCTGGTTCTTATGTCCATTCACCCGATGCAAGTCACCGTCGGCGAAGTTATCAATGTGTTTAAGGAGAAACCGCGACGCATGAAAACTGCAGCGTGAACCGCTCTTTTCGGCCAAGTTGCATGCTCGCTTTTCTTCTTCTTTTGCATTGACCTTTACTATATTGTAAGAGCACTCGCAATGCCATTCTTTAATATTGCTTCCTAAAACCAACGTTATCTTTGTGCATATTTTGTGTCATGAAAGCATCCGTGTTTTGGTTCTTTGTGGTTCAATAAAATTGTTTTCACGAGTAGGTTTGTTTCTTCACTTAAGAACTGCAGTCATGAAGTGGCTCCCGTTATTTTCGCACGCCTGTTGTTGAGACAGAGTGTGATAATTTTTTTATTTGCTGCACATCCGCAAGGGGGTGCCTGATTCCTTTGCATTCCTTTTTTTTTTCTCTCTTTTTGTCACTCCTCTTTCCGTCACTGTTTCTGTACGGCCCTTCGTCGAGATTACTTGGTTGGAAAGTATTCTTTCTCATGCACACGCACTAGCCTTACTACACTGTCAACTTGTTTTCCACCTATGATTCACTCGCCTCTTGTGCTGCATTGCACTCTGTTCTATTTAAGGGCCTTCTATACTCCCAGGCAAGTTTTTTTTAGCATTGTATAATAATGACCATACTGTTATTGATGCTTTTGTACCCCCCCCCCCCCTTTCTGTAATACCCTGAAAAGGGCCTTTACGGTCAATAAATGATGATGATGATGCTTTTTTGCGAACAATTAGGCCTTGGGCCCTCCCCGAAAAAAAATCCTGGCTACGTGCCTGTCCTGCGCTGTTTTCGTTTTCTTGCAATCATGAACCAACCAGCCCAAATGCGTGCCCCCCACCCCCACCCCCGACTTCTATCGCTGTTTCAAGGTTTGTTTTCGTAATGGTTTTGTTTATTTCTTCTAAACCGTCACCGTTTTCGCCTAAAGCCTCGAACTTGGGGCGACTTTAAAGGCGACTTTAAAGGGCGACTTTAAATTCATCGTTCTTCGCTCTGATTACCTCTAGATTTGCGTTTCTTTTAGTAAATAATTTAGTTCTTGTTTTCTTTAGGTTAATTACAATCTTCGCCCTTACTAATCTGTGATCGCTACATTTTATCTTCCCCATTACTTCTGTGTCTTGAATTATACTTGGTTGTTCGCACATTTAAAGTCAATTTCATTCTTTGTTTCCCCGTTAGGGCTTTTCCACGTCCACTTCCTAGTCTTGTGTTTCTTGAAAAACGTATTCATTATTCGGAGTCGGTTTCTTTCGGCAAATTGTACTAGCATTTCCCCACGATTATTCCTACGGCCGACGCCGTTGTTGCCAATCGCCTGCTCTCCACTTTGTTTTGTCCCTACTTTTGCGTTCAAATCCCCCATAACTACTGTGTATTGTGCCCGTACTCTTTATTGCTAATATGATATCCTCGTAGAACTGCTCTACTTGTTCGTCGTCGTAGCTCGTTATTGGCGCATATCCCTGGATTATCTTAACTTTATACGGCTTATTGAATTTTATTACGACGCATGCTACCCTTTCGTTAATGCTGCAGAATTCGTCTACGTTGCCCGCTATATCTTTGTGAATTAGGAACCCAACGCCACATTCTCTCTTTTCGGGTAATCCTCTATAGCAGAGGACATGTCCATTGTTTAAGACTATGTAAGCTTCACCTGCTCTCCTAACTTAGCTAAAGCCAATGACGTCCCAACAAACTCCCTCTAGTTCTTCGAGTAGTTTCGCTGATCTTGCTTCGCTGGAGAGGGATCTTGCATTGAACGTTCCAATGTTTAGTTTCCAGTGGCGGCCTGTGCGGGTCCAGCGATTATTACTGCCCTCTGCTGCTTCACAGAGCTGACCGCCGCCGTGGACAGATGTTCTGCAGGTGCTGGACATTGAGGGCGAGGGTTTAATTGTAGACATCGTGTGGGAGGTAGAGATACCAGCAGTTCTAGAGGCATTACGCCGACAAGGAATATGCGAGAGATACGTAAACGCAATGGCCAACATCTATAAAGATTCTACAGCCACCCTACTCCTCCTTCAGAAAGGCAAGAAAATCCCAATACTGAAATACGGGTGCGACGGACGTGCCGAGAATCTCTTCTGACAGGCACTGTGCCGCAGTTCACCACGACGAACGGTTATGTGCACCCCGCCAAGCCGGCACCGCTTACCATAACCGCGCAATACTTAGCAAACACGTAGAAAAAGCCAGGACCAGTTAGGTGTCGATCAGCTCCGCTGTGTCTAGCCATGCGCCATTACTGCAAGCTACGCCGATTTTTAAAAACGATGGTCTTTCTTGGGATACTTGATCGCCGAAATTTTGGTCTGTCTGTCACACGATTCAGCCACCCGGCCATAGTTTAAGCACTTGCCTAACGCCCAGCCATCTTGAACTGGTAGCTGCGTTCATACTTGTGAACATTGTCCATCAAAAAGCAAATATTACGCATATCTGAGGCGCAACATCGATACGTAAGTATTAGGTGGTGTGTTCCTTTACTGGAAAATACATAGATACGTAATTCTAAAAACCCTAGTTATTCTTAGGCTGCGCTAAAAATGCGACGCTATGCACGAAAATTTGGTACTGCCACTTGGCAGTTACCCAGGGATTCTGCACAAGCTCATGTTTCCCGACGGCGCTGCCAGATGGCGTCCATATCTCACGCAGCCTAGTACGGCCGGCAGAAGACTATCGTCTTTCGACGACATTTGCAGCGAAGCACGCAGATACGCGGCCAATCTATTTCGGTTTCGGTATTTAAGAGAATCCTTACGTGACGTCAACTAGCAACGAAAACAAAGATGGCAATTCGCTTGTTTAATGTACATTTCTCTTTCGTATTACTTTCTAATTTCCATTATGCGTCGTTTTGTAATGAAATTCTCTCTGGGGGATCTACCTTGCAGTAATATGGCGTAGCTGGTCACAACCTGCTCCACCCGCAAAGCACAGTCTGTGCACGAAGCTTGTTGCAGTAGGAAGGCAGACATGGAAGATTTTACTACCAACGCCAAAATGATCACCTACAATAATGTCCCTTGCATGTGTCTGCTATATACCGCGCACACCGAGAATCCCGTTGAGTTTTCTCCCCGCGCTTCTGGTGTTTCTCTGCAATAATCTCGAATATATTGTCACGCATACGTGTTCGTGCAACTGTGGACAAAAAACGTTGTCAAGTGAAGGGGTGGTTTTGGCTTTCACTGGGTGGCGTTGCACTTGCCACAACGTGCGTCTTCTACTTGCGTGTATGGTAATTATATAATGGTATTATATAATAATTCAGTTTCAGTTTATTGGTAATATAAGCATCAGTTACATAATACTTGTATACAGATGAGGGTCCCAGAGTATGAATACTGAAAACGGGACCCTCAGTTAAAAACTACAACAAAAGTAATTAAAAGCCATTGGCAGAAGATGAGCAGGTGGTAATACTAATTATATATAAGACAAAACAAACAGCAACATTCCAGAATAGTTGAAATACGAAATTAGATAATAGCAATACAACAAAATAAAACGAAAATGCTGAATAAGTTTGAATTTGAAAAGATAACAGTCATATGTATTACCCCAAGCATAGTTAATATGAGAATGGATAAATGCAAAGTAAAGTGAAAGCAATGCAGGAGGTGAAAAATACTGGCGTGCCTTGATGAGCGCACGGATACCGAAGGTCGACTTCTTTTTAATATGATTGATGTGAAGATGAAACTTCAGATGGTTGTCCAATATCACACCTAAAAATACCGCAGTCATTCATGGGAATAAGATGATTTCCTAATGATAAGGAAGGAAAATCAGTTAAGGGCTTTTGATATGGATGGAAAACCAAAAAATTTGTTTTAGATGGATTAATAAGTAGTTCGTTACTGTTACACCATTTAATTAGGTGATGAAGTGACATATTTAGCTTATTTAGTAATGAATGCATACATTTATCAGGTACAGATATGGTTGTGTCATCAGCGTACAATACATAGTGGCATAAATCAGTGACGTTCGGCAGATCATTAATATAAAGCGAAAAAAGCAGTGGCCCCAAAATTGAACCCTGTGGCACACATTGGTTAGTTATTTTAGGAGGAGAGGATATTGCACGCGCGTACACCGCAAACTCTCGGTCACTTAAATAATGCTTTAAGAATATTACAGCAGGGCCAGTGATTCCATATGCTTCTAGTTTACGATATAAAATGGTGTGATTAATGGTGTCAAAAGCTTTAGCAAGGTCTAGGAAGACGGAACCGACGAATTCACTCCTATCAAGACTGTTCTTAATGAAATCTGTTAGACAAAGTTGCCAGAGCAGTGACGTGAGAATCTGGGATAAAATTTGCCAGAACGTTCAAGATGTTGACCTGACCACCGTATGGTTCAAGTCACAAAATGTGATTGGATGAAGCATCGTACCGGGAGGCGCGGCAGAGGTGCTTGCACGCGGTGCTTGTAAGCGAATGGTGAATGCCTGCACGCAACAACTAAACAGACCTTTTATGCCTTGCAGGCATCGCGGCGATGGTTGCCTTGCTGTTCCTGTGCAACATACTCGGCGCTAGGACAGTAGTGGTGATCTCAACGGTGTGGCCTATGCTCGGAAGCATCCGCGCGATAGACCGAGCGGACGTGCTGGCGCTGCAGAAGTGGACCGCCTACTGGATAGTGTATGCCATGGTCAATGTCATCTTCAGCTCCGTCTTCTCTGGCGCCTACCACTATTTCAAGCGTGTCTACATGGTCAAGATGCTACTGCTCGCCTGGTGCGCAGCGCCCATACAGGGCAACGGTGCCAACATGATCTTCCAGAAGGTGTTCGCTGGCAAAATCTTCAAGGAGGGCGGCGCCGCCCCGGCGGCCCCTCCACCTGCTGCTGCCGCTGGCGGAAAGAAGGAGTCACCCGACACGAGCCGAAAGATGCGCAAGTAGTTCCGGGCCTGAATAAAGATTCCTGTGCTTGTCCCACTAAGCGCTTACGTTATAATTCTGTCCGGCTGCACTTCTCAATGAATCGTATTCAGCAATATGCGCGAGGATCGAACGACGCGTTGAAAAAGCAAACATCAGGGCTAGCGAGGAGCTCAGCAAAGGTGGTGGGGGACTTGCCCCTATCAGGTTCAAATTGTATATGCACAGTGCCAGAGGCACCAATGCGAGACGTCAGCCTGCAGAACGGTGGTCGCGAGCTGCCCAAGCAACCACGCCTCGACAAAAAGCTCAACCGCTTTCGCAAACTTGCTGATTGTGCACTATACCGTCAAGACACCGCCCGAGGAACACAGTATAGTATATCGCACCGTACCTGGAGCAAGCTGCAGTGAACGAGTGCTTGTCCTGAAATCCTCGGCACCAAACATCACCTATGTCAGCACCCATCAAATCAGCATCTGCGCTGACCATCGCCAGCTTGGGCCGGAGCCTATAAGCACCATACCGTCCCTGTTAGAACAGCGAGCGATCCAGGCAAGCACGCCTCGACAAAAAACTCGACTGATTTCGCAAATATTTGCAGGTTATTTTCGTAGTTACTTTCAAGTTTGGATCGCTCGCTGTTCACAATGGGTTCCCACCACTATCCTCTTTCGGTATGTCCGTGACGTGAATGCAAACCAAAAGAAAAATAGATAGCCTCAAGCAAAGCAACACGTGAACGCGGCCTTTGAGGAAGACAACTAGTTTTAAGTAAAGAGCGCGTCACCTTCAAGAACCAAAAGGGGAACGGGCACTTTCTGCTACACAGAAAGAACTTACTGAGCGTCAGCCTGCAATTCTTCATTAACTTGCTTCCATTCGAGCTAACGACGAAGCTTCCCCCCTCCCCAACCAACAAAAAGAAAAAAAAATAGAATTCCACTCAGGGCGAAAGGAGCAGCAGGCTTTTTAGCGGCAATTGGCAGAAGTGACGGATTAAACACCACCCTAGGTACCGCGGGCAAAACAGAATTTGATCTCTAACACAGATGCTTGCGCGCGCATGCAAGGCTGTGCATGCAGGGTTCTCAGGATGGCCCTCGGAGGTAGGTCTCGCAGAAAGAATCTTATATTTTATGGCTTTCCAGATAGTGGAATGAAACGTGGGCACAACCTGAGGAAAGCTTTTGTTTTCTTCTGTTCTAGTAACCTGAAGCTCCACATTGCTCATGACGCAATAGAACTAACTCGCAGATTAGGCCGATATGTAACGGCGAAAAGGTCCGTCATAGTGCCGTTTCTATCTTTTAAATACAAGGAACGTGTTCTAAAAGCTTCCGGCAAGGAAACCGAACAGAGGCAAAAACTGACACAATACGCTAAAAGGAAGGGAGGTGCTTCATTTCAAAAAGTTATTCATAAATTGTCAGATATTCCCGTTTGACATTGCTGCGTTGTGCCTTGCTCTAGGTAGAATCACCTCAACAGGCTGTTAGGCTTCGTTTCAATAAGTTATTCATGGATGGGGGAATATTCTTGTATGACAGTGCTGCAGATAGCGTTGCGCCTAGTTCTAGGTAGCAATCACCTCATCAGGCCGTTCTACCGACAAAAAAAAAGATTAAGAAAAAGGGAGCTAACATGCATTGTAATTGTCGTAGTCTAAAAAACAGGAAAACTGAATTTCTTTACTAGATATGACTAAACCCCACATAGTTTTTGGCACTGAATCTTGCCTCGATACTACCATCGCAAATCATGAATTGTTTTCGTCCACCCATATGCAGTAAAGATCGCACATAATCAAAAGAATAGGCGTGCAGGACACGGACACAAGGAGAGCAGTGAACACCACGGCGTTCGTGGTGTTCACTGCTCTCTTGTGTCCGTGTCCTGCACGCCTCTTCTTTTGATTATGGACTGTTACCAACTCGCTCAACTTTCTGTCCTTTTGAAAGATCGCACGACTCACGGTGATGGTGTTTTCCTACTGTCTCAGTAGCGTCCGCATCCACACTGACAGTGATTTGCGTGAAACTACGCGGTGTAAGGTTATGCTGAGTGCTGGCTCAACTGTGGCTGTTGGTTCCTTCTACAGGCCCCCTGGCAATGCAGTACTCCAGCCCTTACTTACTTTGAAAAATACATTGTCAACTCCAGACATAACATATTAATGGTTGCCGGTTAACTTTTCTGATGTTGCATGAACCTCTTTTAGCCGAGAACCTCTTATAGCCATCCAAGAAATCGCGAATGTTCATCCCTTGTGACAGCCCCCACGAGGTTATGCCGTACCAGTGGAGACGTGTTAGACCTGTGTGTTTTTTTTTTCTCTTTTTTTTGCAACGATCAAAGGCTTGCTTCCTCTGTTGTTACAGTACCAAGTATTAGTGACCACGACGTTGTCCTCGTTAAAATATACTTTGCTGTAGAACGACAACGAGCTTCGTTGCCACGCGAAGTGTTTTTATATGGAAAGGGGGACTACGCTTCCATTTTAGGGAAACAAGACCCTTATTTCTCTGAGTGTCAAGAACTATGCTTGTGTTCTGACGTCAAGAACTTGTGGAGTGTACTGAAGACAAAACTGTTATCACCAACTCAAACTTTTTTACCGTCACAAGTCATATCTGCCAAACACCGAAACAATAAGCCATGACTGAATAATGATCGCTGAGCGCTTATAAACAGAAAAGATCGTCTCAATCGCAGATAATGCCAGACGTCAGATGCTGAAACAGAAGAAGATAACCTTTCTAAGAAGGTAACTTGCGGGAAGCAGAGAGATCATAGGCGAGAACAAACCCGAAACTTGTCTGGAAGAAAAAGACTAAAGCCCCTGGTGGTATTCCGGATACAAACGATGGTACTAAATGCCTGTCGGATAATACAAGTAAACCAGAATGTTTGAACCAGCACTTTCAGGCGGTGTTTCGGTATCGTCAGAAGTTACAATGCACAATACAGTGGCGTTATCGGAAATGGCAGAATTATAAATCTCGGAACGAGGTGTTGCATCTCTTTTAAGAAACCTTACTGAAAATTCAGCATCAGCCAAATCAGATTTCGAACTTCATTTTAAATACAGCTGTTTCCATCAGCCCGTTTCTTAGAGCTGTGTTCAGAAAATCTTTGTCGCAGGGTGCACTACCTAACGACTAGAAACGAGCAAATGTCATTCAAACCTACAAGAGTGGTGACTAGGCGAATGTCCTGTAAAATTCTTGAACACGTTATATACAAAAATTTAGTAAAGCACTTTCAGACTAACTTTTTTCTGCTCGACGCAGCATGGGTTTCGTAAATGATTTTCCTGCGACACGCAACTGATAGAATTTACGCATTACATCGCCGCAACGTTAAATTCTGGTGGCCAGATTAATTGCATTTTCCTGTATTTGTGCAAGGCTTTCAACACTGTCACTCATTCGCTCCTCTTACTTGAATTATCGTGTCGTAACATACTTGCATTGGTTACAAGCTTCTCTTTCAGGCACAAAACAATTCATGGCGCGTCACAGGTGGACGTCATTTCAGCAGTGCCACAAGGCCCCATTCTGGTTCTCTTTTTTGATTTACATCAATGGTCTTGATGAATGCGTGGACAGGTTGTACGAAGATGACTGCTGCATATCTAAGAGGCGCATCGTCAATTCTGTTATATATATATATATATATATATATATATATATATATATATATATATATATATATATATATATATATATATATATATATATATATATATATATATATATATATATATTGTTAACCTAACGTCACTGCACTTTCACACGTAGAGTTTCATTTTCCAAGCACTGCTATTACTGAGTCGAGGTCTTTCTTCAGTTCAGAATCCTGTGCGCACTTAATTTCGTGATATATGCAGCAGTCATCTGCGTACAACCTGTCCATCTGTTCCTACTTGCAGACTACTGCATGGAACAGATGCCGCTATGCGACGTAAATGAACAGAAGTATCTTGGCGTTGTCATCAACAGAACATTGTCATGGAGTGATCATGTTTGCAGAGTATCAGCAAAAGCCAGTCGCGTGTTTCTGCGACGCAATTTCAGAACAGCGTCCCCTCGTTCTTAAACTTTTTACGTGCGTGCAATGTTCGCCGAATTTTAGAACATGCTTGCACTGCCAGGCAATTTAAGTAAATATGGATGCATTGGAGCGCATACAGAAACGCGCCGCTCGGTTTGTGGCGGGTGATTACAGCTTCACCAGAAGACCAAGCTGAATTGTCAGTTCACTCCGCGGTCGCGAGTGCCCATGGTACTGATAGTCCTGTAAAAGCCATGGTGGACGGCCTTTACTTTGAACAAGGCGTAAATATCTCGGACCTTTCTAACACATAATTAATGACAAAGCCGGGATCGTTAAAAATAAATACGTAAAACAACCAAACTGCACTTCATCACGACGGGGCCATTCTTTAAAAGTACACGAATATATTGCTGAACAACCGTTTTAGCAAATTTCTTTTCCAAAACTATACACGGATGGAATGGTCTTCCAATATTGTTACCGCCTGTTACAACTGGGTTCGCGTTTCCGAAAAAAGTTGCGCGAGCCCTTCTTCGCCAGCCATCATGCTTCGGCTACGCGACGGAAGGACCCCCGCTGCGGGATTGAGGCGACCTTCGAACAAGACGCCGCCGGCATCTGCTCCGGGACGACACTACACAGGTACGGACGTGGCTCTCTGGCGCCTCGTTATTTCGTGCGATTCCGGCGAGGAACTGTCGTTTGTGTGCGGCCACGTGGACAAGGACATTAGCGCACTTCCGGACGAACACTCTGGGTGGCCGGGGTGTGCGCGCAGTGGTCAACATGTGTGCGTGATTTATCGCGATCCGACAGGTTCCAGATGGGTGTGCGCGTGCCCTCCTCGCGGCTATGACGAACACTGGGAGAGTGCGAGGTTGACGCCCACTTGAGGGCGGTGACCATGAAGGACGCTAACGTGTGTTGATTGGACATTTGTAATTAAGGCTGATTCCCCAGCTAGGGATCTGGGGATGTCAACATATGTAGATAAACGAGCTGCCGAGCTCTCTCTCGGCGCATTTCTCATTCTCTGCCATGTAATAAACATCCGTTAAGTTTTCCACTGCCCCGGTCTCTTGATCTGCCTCGCCTCGCTTCTCCGGGAGTCTCAGAGCCAGCAGTGCGGCCGGCCGGTCCCAACAACGGAAGGGTGAGCGGCGGGAAGTACCGCAACACGCCCCTCACACAAGTATTCCCTTCGCTTTTGAAAGAGCATGTTGCTACCTAACGTCGCTTCTTCTTTTCTTCATTGTCTATTATCAACGCTTTTTTTTTTCATTTTTTGCGAAGCGGAAATGTCCAGCCCATATATTTTGTGCCATGTACTGTATGTTGTGATTGATTTCCTTTTTTTTTTTTGGATTACGCAATATGTTTTCCTTGATGACGTGTACGCACTTCTGCTTTGTAAAGCACCCTACAACAATGCCCCTAGAGGGAGTTGTACTCACATATATTAATTATTGCATTAATTGGTACAGCAGGAACAGTAATCTGGAAGTCCAAGGTATTCCCCAACTGCCTGACGAGTCACTGGTTGAGGTGGTTCGGAGAGTCGGTAACATCGCACCAAGTGATACTGGCGTAGTGCATCACGTGCCCACGAAGGAACATAGTCGTTGCATTCTTATGTAGATCAACACGGTACAAAGCAGCGAAAGAAAAGTTCACTGCCAATGAAACAGGCACCAGATCTGTGCACGTCAACGAGCACCGTTGTCCAGAGCATGAGAAAGAAAAGGGCTGACAGTTTAAAATGCTGGATCGTCTAATTTGAGTGAACACGTTTCTCGCGAGTAACTGCGTGCTCATGGGCACGCTTACGCCTAGTAAGTTTAAATATGACAGCTCCACAATGCCACGCCTGCTGCGCTGACGAATATTATGACGAAATGATCGCATTCAAAGTGTGAAATACGATGTCATAGCACTATCCGAGACACGGCTAAAAGATGGTAAACATTAGTGGTTATCAATTTGTCTCGCTTCAGTCAAATTCCCGAGGCGGCGGCGTGGCAATGTGCACAACCTTTAAGAAACTAGAAAAATTTACGGAAACCTAGAGATGTTGTCCGTTGAAATTCAGAATAACGTTATCGCGGGCGTCTTCTACAGGCCACGAGATGCGAAGATTCAGGCGTTTCTTGACGAATTAAGGCATATTCTACAACAGCTTACGAGTGACAAAAAAAGCAAGTAGTCCTGTGCGATTTTAATCATCATCATCATCAGCCCATCTCATGTCCAATGCAGGACGAAGGCCTTTCCCAATCCTCTCCATTCTTCCCTGTCCTGCGCGAGCTGATTCCATTTGACGCCTGCGAATTTCTTGATTTCGTCCCCCCAACTTACTCTCTGTCGCCCGCGGCTGCGCTTGCCCTCTCTTGCTATCCATTCCGTCGTTCTAACTGTACATCGGTTATCTATCCTCCTCATCACGTGGCCTGCCCATGGCCATTTTTTCTTCTTAACATCGGTTATTATGTCGGCGACTCCAGTCTGTTCTCTGACCCACTCGGCTGTCTTTCTATCTCTTTTTTTTTAAATAAATGTAATTGAAGGAGAGGTTGGTGCCCATGTTGCTATCTCTTAATGTAACGCCTATCATTTTTCGTTGCATCGCCCGCTGCGCGGTTCTTAACCTCCTCTCGAGCTTCTTCGTAATTCTCCAGGTTTCTGCCCCGTATGTCAGTACTGGCAAAATGCAGTAGTTAGATAGTTTCCGCTTGAGTGATAGTGGTAGGTTTCCTTTCATGAGTTGTGAATGTCTCCCGTACGCGCGCCATCCCATGTTTATTCTACGGTGGATTTCTTTTGTATGCGCGGGTTCTCCTGTCAGTAGCTGTCCTAGATATAGGTATTCTTCTACGACTTCTAATGTCGGGCTGTCAGTTGTGAAGGCACGTTTTCTCGCCGTCCCACTTAGCATTATCTTTGTTTTCTACATGTTGATCCTTAATCCTACCTTAGCGCTTTCTCGGCTTAAGTGTTCAATCATCTTTTGCAGTTCGTCGCCATCATTGCTAAAGAGTAGTATGGCGTCTGCAAATCACAGGTTACTCAGATATTCGCCATTAATCCTGAGCCCAGTCTCTTCCCAGTCTAACCTTTTGAAGATTTCTTCCAACATCCAGTAAACAGCATTGGAGAAATTGTATCTTCCTGTCTGACACCTTTCTGTATTGCGATTTTCCTGCTTTTCTGAAGGAGGAATAGGGTGGTTGTAGAATCTTTATAGATGTTGGCTATTATGTTTCCGTAGCTATCGCATATTCCTTGTCGGCGTAATGCCTCTAGAACTGCTGGTATCTCTACCGACTCGAAAGCCTTTTCGTAGTCTATGAAAGCCATATGGAGGGGTTTGTTGTATTCCGCGGACTTCTCGATTACTTCATTGATCACATGAAAGTGGTCTATGGTTGAGTATCCTTTCCTGAAACCTGCTTGCTCTCTTGGTTGATTAAATTCAAGTGTGGCCCTTATTCTGTTTGGGATAACCTTTGCAAAATTTTGTAAAGTGCTGAGGGTAGACTGATCGGCCTGTAGTTCCTGAAGTCTTTAACACCTCCCTTATGTAATAGTAGAATACTTGCGTTTTCCCAGCTGACTGGCACATTTGAAGTTTTGAGCCATTGTGCGTACAGTGTAGCGAGCTTTCCACTTAGCAAGTCTCCTCCGTCTTTGATCAAGTCGACGGTTATGCCGTCTTCTCCAGCCGCTTTTCCGCGGGACATGCCCTCAATTGCTTTTCTAACCTCGACTGCAGTGACGCATGTGATTTCGTAGTCCTGCTTGACATTTAATACACTCATGGTGGGGAGACTCGTGTTTAAGCTGTAGCGTTCTGAAGAGAAGCCCTTGGTAACCTTGGCTATATCATTGAAGTTAGTAACGATGTTGCCCTGCTTATCTTTCACTGCACGAATTATGTTTTTTTCTGCACAGAGCTTCCTTTTAGTTGTTTTGATGCTGACGCCTTTTCTGACGGCTGCTTCTATTTCATTCGCGTTATGGTTACGTATGTCCCTGACTCTACTTTTGTTGATGAGCTTGGACAGCTCAGCAAATGCTATCCTATCTCTTGACTTAGTTATTCTCATCTGTTGGCGTTGTTTGATTAGATTTTTAGTAGATTCAGAGAGCTTATTTATATCTTGTCTCAGTGCTTAGCCCCATACTTGGGTAGCTGCTTCGATGACCAACTTAGTAATGTCTTCGTTCATTTTCTCTATGTCCCCATTTTCTTCCTGTCCTAAAGCCGCATACTTGTTTTTATGTGCAATTCTAAATCCTGTTTTCGCCCTGACGACATCGAGGTTGGCCTGCTTCCGCGTGATTAATTTTGTCCTTGTTCGCTTTTGATTGAGAGTTATCTGCGCCCTTACTTGTCTGTGGTCACTAATTCTAACCTTATTAACCACTTCCGTGTCTTGTACTATACCTGGATCACTGCACATTATGAAATCTATTTTGTTTTTCGTTTCTCCGTTGGGGCTTTTCCATGTCCACTTTCTGTTCTTACGTTTTCTGAAGAAAGTATTCATAACACGGAGGTGATTTCGTTCTGCGAATTCCACTAGCATCTCCTGCTGTTTCTATCACCTTCGCCGTAGTTCCCCACCGCCTGTTCCCCTCGTAGCTTTTTCCTATTTTCGCATTGAAGTCCCCCATGACAGCTGTATATTGGGTGTGTACCTTGTTCATTGCCGTTTCTACATCCTCATAAAACTGTTCTACAGCCTCGCCATTGTGGCTGGTCGTTGGTGCGTAATATTGTATTAGTTTTAGTTTGTACCGCCTATTTAATTTTATCACGATACCTGCTACCCTTTCATTGACGCTATAGAATTCTTCAATGTTGCCTGCTAGGTCTTTGTGTATAAGGAATCCCACGCCGTATTTGCGCTTCTCTGGCAGTCCTCTGTAGCAGAGAACATGCCCTTCATTAAGCGATATGTATCCTTCTCCTGGTTTCACTACTCTGGCTACTCTGGCTTCACTTGAAAGAGTTTGCGTGTTAAGAGTTGCTACGTTTAGTTTCCAATGACGGCCTGTCCGAGTCCAGAGGCTTTTTGAGCCTTTTGTTCCCATACCCGTGTGGTCGCATCCGCGTCTAGATGCTCCGTTGATGTCGTCCTCGTAGGTTGTGGGAAACGAGACGGCGCCCATTTGCGCCTCGTCCCACAAGCTAGCCTGTGGCGTAGGCCCTGTGCCGTCTCTGATGTCAGGAGCCGCCAGGAAACGGCGTGTGATTCAAGGTTAGCGCTCTCTTAGCGCGCCGGTCCGCCATTCATGTGCAGCATCCTCTCAGGTGCTCTTACTCCTGGCTCCGTGTCGTCACGCTAACTAAAGTCATCGGGACGAGCCCTGATTGGCCCCCGACGGCGGCCCCTCTTCACGTGAGCTATCAGGCGCTTCGCGCCCCTTGCGCTTGCTTGCTTGCGCCAGATGATGCTCACGAGACCCGCGACGAGGCGCTTAAGCGAAGCCTCTGGCACGCTGCATCTCGTTCGTGCGCTTGGCGGACCCTTGCCCACCGGCACCTATGGTTATCCATAAGCGCGACGGGCACGCGTACTCGATCGGCGGTGAGCCCCTTTTGCCCGCAAGCCGTGACTGTCGCAGCGTGTTCCAATCGTGGGTCAATAAACCCTCGTTCGTTGACGAGCCTTGGTGGTGCCTCCTCTGCGCCGTGCCGGCGAACCCGGTGGAGGAGCGTCGCGTCTCGGACCACGCTCGCAGGGTAAGCCGTGGGGGCAAACCCATCTTCACAAGGTCCAGGGTTCGGATGGTTAGGTCACTTGGGAGGTGTTGGCCATGATGTTGCACCAGGGAGGCCAGTTCCTGTTCTGGTGCGCAGTTGAGTGACGCAGACGAGGCATGGTGGTGGTGAAAGCCCGCATGCATATTTATCCAAATGCTCCGTTGGGGGAGAGTTCTTTCAGAGATATTGAAGTGCACGGTTAGGTCAGGCGAGGGTATAAACGTTAAAGGGGAGCAGGATAGACGGAAGAAGATACAAAAAAGCAAAAAAAAAATCAGAAAGAAAGGAAAAAGAAAAAAAAAACACATGCACGCGAGGATTCGAACACGGGACCCTTCGGTCTGCTACGAAAACGTGACCAAGTCGTCTGGGTGGCCGGGTCGCCGATGTGTTTAAGAACAGGTTCCTGGTCTCGCGAATTGTGGTGCGATGTATTTCAGAATGTTCGCGATGAAGCACTTTTGCTAATACCAGCACGATATGTCTAATCGCGTCGTCTGCCTCGTGGCGTTTTCCGCCGCCTTTGACTCGCCAACTCGCGCAGTTTTGAGAAAGCGCGCCTCTCCTTTCTTTTTTCTTTTTTTTTTCTCTTAACGCAGCAAGGTGGTTATCTCAGGAAAAAAAGGTGGGGGGGGGGGGGGGGGGGGGGAGGGTGCGTATCAGCCCATCTCGCACTCACGGAAGCGCCGTGATGAATAAATTCCATGTGTCCGTTGATGGACACTACACTGACCCAACCTCCAGTGGCGGAGGTTGGATATCAACCAAGTTATGTCATTGTAATATTGATAAGTTGCTGTTTAGAGCACCGTTTATTAAACAGTCAGGGCGGAAGGCTTCATATGCCGTTTCCTACGTGCCGTTGAAAGGTCGCTTTCATAATCATTGGTACCTAATTAACTAAGCGGTTTCCCTGGCAGTTACAATCGATTTGGCATTTGGTGATGCGCGCACCATCATTCGCCTTCAATAGAATCAGTTTTAAGTCTGCGTCTCTCTCATTCATTTATGTGCCTTCTTCGTCTTCGTCTATTTGCATTGGGATTATCTTCTGATAGATTGTCAATTGGTAAGAACAAGAGGTGAGTCCCTATCGGCAATCGCCTATCTGCTAGAAGAATGTAATTTCTTTTTTATATATATTTGTGTATGTGCGTGTGTGTGTACGCGTGTGTGTGCGCGCGCACGCGTCACGCCATGTGACTTGCAATTCAAAGAATAAGGAAAACTATATTACAATAATGTGTTGTAGAATGCACACGCAATAATAAAATACGATATAATAGGACTGAGTAAAGCCATGTGGGGTGTTTCGACTTAGGCGTTAAATAGTTCGGATATTCAAAGGTCTGCCAGTTGGCGATTTAAGTGAGTCAAGATTTAAGGAATTTTCTATGACTTATCATAAATAAGAGCCACCGTAAGAGTCCGTGCGTGTTTAGTGGTGTATCTATCCTGTAGTTCCGTAGTGCGAGTAGGTATAATTCACGCGTGGTGGAAAAGAAGAGAAAGGTGTGCATTTGAAGTTTTGAGGCATTGTGTGTATAGTGTCGCGAGCTTTGTAGTTAGGAAGTCTCCTCCGTCTTTGATCAAGTCGACGGTTATGCCGTCTTCTCCAGCCGCTCTTCCGCTTTTAATATTGATTTTAATATAGACAAGCAAACAAAAAGCGCGGAGTATCAGCATGATAGTGAAGCTATCACTGCCGGCGCGTTATCAGAACACGTGTCAAGCGATTTCCCAACTTTTATTTATGTTTCTTGCCCTCACCTACAGGCAGCGAGACAAGCTATACCGCACAACCATTTAGGATCGATTACGAAAAAGTGTAGTACAAGGGCAATCCAAGAAACACAATTTTTATGTTCGAGCGATGCAGATGCCAACGCAGCCTACACCAATTTTTCATGACTGTTGCAATCGCGATGCATACGTGTAGAGCGCAAATCTCGCACATCAGCGTACACTAATTTGCCCTTGGAGTTATTAGATTAAAAGAACATGGGCTCTCCAAAAGGAGGCAGAATGGACATCATTATGAAGAATTATACACGCTATCTGTCGTTGTCGATGATGACAAAACGAAAAAATGAATAGTGCAGTAACTGCCTCATCACGAAAGCTAACGGTAACAAAAAGGAAATTTGGCGTGTAATAAAGACAATACTGAAACTTGGGCTAGTTAGTATAACATCTTGAGCAAACTAACAGCGCGCAAAAGAACGAGACTGTTGTGCATGCTTTTCCTTGTGTGTCGTTCTTTTGTGTGCTGTTAGTCAAGAATAGACCCTTTTCATAAACTGTAAAGCTAGCTTCCCTGCAATGCAACTTGCCCTACTAATGGCGACAGCTGCCTTTTTTTAAATGCTGTCAAAATTCAAGTTGCACATGCTGCGGCCCGTTTTTTTTTTTTCTTTGGGGGGGGGGGGGGGGGGTTGTTTGTATCAGAAGGGCTGGGTCGACATTTTACATGCCCTATCGCAAGCAAATTGCGTTTGCACACGTTTTTTGCCGGATTGCCAATGCCGCCATTAGTAGGGCAAGCTGCATTGCAGGAAAGCTAGCTTGCAGTTTATGAAAAGGGTCTATAAAGGCCCAGACAACCTCTTTTACCAAACTTGTAATGAAATGGAACTAGAAGGACTGTTTAATAATTATTTCGCGAACCACAGAAAAGCAGTCGGCAACCTGTGCCAACGAAAATTATAACTCGACCCTACTGTTCACAAGGATACTTTTTTTTCGAGAAATTACTGATGTTGAAGTTATTGCAACTGCATGTAAGATGTCATCAAGCAAGTCCATGGGACATGATGGAATATCAGTTAAAATAGTGAAGGACAACACTGAAACCTTATCCACACCTTTGACTGTTATTTTCAACCAGCCTTTCACGACAGGCGTCCACCAAGGGCAGCTTAAGACAGGGACACCAACGCACAAACACAGCAAATTACTATCCTGCGTGAACTCTTTTTTGAGAAGCTTGTTGCCGAAAGAATGACTCCGTATCAAAATGTGGCAGAAACAGTACACCGTGCACCAAATGATTCGCCATACGTATCTTCCTAGATATAAAAAGGTTTTCGATTCAGTGGACCACAATATACTGCTGAACAAACGCCATGGATATAGAAGAATATATTTCGAAGTTCCTTCGCAGTTATTTGTCACAACGGGCTCAGTATGTGCACATATTCCGTAACAAGTCAAACAGGAAAGCTGCTCAAAAAACTTTGTCGCAAGGTTTTTTTTTTCCTTCCTCTTCATCAATGATTACCCTTCACCCATATGTAAGCACCTATGTTATATACAAATGACACTACCTTACTTATAGGACGTCACTGTCTTCGGGAATCCAAATCTCTCGCCAATAAAGGACAGCAAGTAACTTCTTAGCGCTTTCAACGAAGCAATGCATTAATAATTAAATACAAAAAAAAAACAAGTACGTTTTTTTTTTTGCCTCTAACCCAAAAGCGATACCTAAAACACGTGGCATTGAGAAAACAAGGTAGAGACGCGTACGGTGGCCTTACCGGATTCTAGACCCTTCGATCCACTAGACGTTCTGTGTAGAAAACCAAGGTTTAAGTGCTTTATTATTTGAGGCGAGAAACTATTTTAACGTATACACACTCGGTATATTATACTTTCAAGGGCAACTAGCTCCGGCGGTTTTTTCCGTGTTGTGATATCGATGTTTTCCAAAGGTTCATAGTCCTGTAAAAGCCATGGTGGTTCAATTTTCTCAGAAACGCACCAATATTTTTAAATAACCGACCGAAAGGCCTGCTCAAACCGAAACTGGTAGACGCTTCGTGCAGCGTATGCGATGACGTCACAGCCTCCCCGCTATCAGAAATGATGGAGCTTGTGACAAGAAAAATGACAGTGGCGAGTTCATCCGACGATGTATTGAGTTACGCCAGCTTTTGTGAACTTTACAGCGACGATTTGAACGCTCAGGTATCGCCATTTTGCTTGTGAAGGCCTGCATATCAAGAACACAGGGTGGCCTGCAGGGGAATCCGCTAATTTAAAGAAAATCATTTCCAGGAAAACTAAATTACTTGAAACAGTCTCGTTAGGCGCATATTGTTATAGTACCGAGGAGAATATATATTGAAAATTTCATGGAGGTCCGTGTACACTGAAAGATAGCCTTCTGCATCGAATCATGGAGCTGCTCACATGCTTTAGATTGCTCGGTCATCACCATTTTGCAAACAACTGTACGAACCATTGCATCAGCACCAAAGAACGCACCACTTACTTCCTTTTAATATGGCAAGCCAAGACAAAAGCGCACTAAATAATGAGTAATAACACACCTACGTCACTTTTATTAAAACCCAGACGTCACACTCGACAGAATGAAGCTGCCGCTGGTCCACAATGTTTACTGCCGTCGAACAACATCCTTCGTTGGTGCAAAAATTTGGAACGGTATATCTATCCTAATCAAATATCTGCCAAATATGACGCATTCGCTCAGGATCAGGGAGGTACCAGTCGCCATCTAGCTGTGTGTAGATGTCACATTGATTCTGATGTTTTCTCTTCTTGCATAAGCGTATTTGAAAATATAATTTGCGATTGAATTTTACGCCTAAATATTGCACTAACTAATTAAACCACAACATGCCATGTCTGTGACGGACTTTGAACTAGCCATATCGGCTATGGATCAGGATGTTTTCGCCGAAATTTTAGTAAATCATTCCAGTGAAAATAAAGCACCCTTCTTCTAAACACGACAATATGGATGGTAAAGGTGGGCCAGGTTCCACTTCGACTGCAGGCATACAGGATGGCTCTCCTGAGGCCATCCGACGTCACCATGAGCGGTGTTGGTTGGCGAAAGAACGGAATTGTCATTTCCTGTACTTGGAGCTTCTAGTAATGTGCTTAGAAAGTGACTGTCTTCGTTTTGCTGGTGCAACGAAGAACCCATATTTCTTTTGAATAAACGCACGGTGTCTCGTCTTATCTAGGCACAACGACAAAATGCGTTGTTCCGAAATGCGTTGAGTAGACGTCAAGACACGTCTACTCATCTTCCTTTGCCAATGGAGCGCCATGTTCATGGAACAAAACGTTGGATCTTCAACTTCACATAAATTCCCTCATCAAGAAGACTGCTTTCGACATCCGCGTACTCATTCGCACAAGACACTGTTTTCAGCAACATATTTTCACCTTATTATGCTTTTTTTAGCGAGTCGTTTTAACTCTTCCGTTCTCGCAAAGCAGATATGCCTCCGCGTGTTGGGTTCGGCGCGTTGCCCGAAAGTTGTGTAGTAGAAGTTAGGGTCAAACAAATGGATTGAAAACCTTCCACGTGGTCTTGCACACAGAAGTTTTTTGCAACGTACGTGAATATGAAAAAACAAAGCAAATCGCAGGCTGTAACAAATCGCGGTTGCATGGTGTGCGATGAGTAAAAATCTATAATTTCCTATGCCGGCATGGACATGGACGTGCGAAGACAAATGGAAAAATAGGCTTCAGGGAGGTAGCAGGCACACAGATACATAAACACATATATACCAGCACAAACACGCAAACTTTATATTGTGGCGGTGAAGGGATAGAATCGTGTTCTTTCTTATAGGAAGTCGCTTGAAAGTGTTAATTCTTCATCCGATTTTCATCGGCCGGCTAAAAAATTTTTGTAAAGGTTAGTAGTGTACGGCTTTATGTGTTACGGCAAGGAGTAATCATGGAGTAATGTGTATTCCCTCTTGCGCTTGCGATATTAATTTCACTCTATAAACTGCAGCCCGTTTCGCAGGAGTTAAACGACCCAGCTACTCTTGAGGGCATCGTTCTACTCTAGCAAAACGTCGGATGGAGTGAAATGTCCATACCTCTTGCAGCATGAGAGAGTGAAATGCAATTTCACTCCTACCACACGCATGTGATGGTCGCATTCGCAGCCGCAAACATGGCGGCTGGGGTGGGAGCGGACGATTGAAGAAGACAACAGCCGCTTTGTGAAGTGTTTTTCGATAGAACTATAGCAGCGGCCTTCCTACGACTTCCACGTACAAGCTTTCGCGTACAAACGCGTGCGGTGTACGTTTAATGAACGGTGCCTTCCTCGACTACGAGCCTCAACCGACGGGAGTCATAGCGAGCTGCCTCTCCTGTGTTTTTCCCCGATCGAACGGCCGTACCCGTGCTATGTGAAACCCGCCAGCCTACACGCCTCGGATTCTTCGCTTACGTGTGCGAAACGAAGAGCAATACACTTTCAGCGACACAGTAAGCTGTTGTGATCGTCGACGGCTGGTTTCCGAAGCCTCACTGGATATAACTCATACCTGTAAAGAAAAAGGCGTCGCTACGACTTCGGCATCGAGCCGTATGATGGCCATGAGCGCGTCGACAGTGAAAATACCGTGACTGCGATCCGTCCCGTTCGCAAGTCTGGTAAGTACAGCATAATACAGCATAATACCCTAAACACTTCTGATGGCAGAGACTATATTTCATCTGCGTGCAGAATAACGAAGAACGAGGAGTGCGTATTTTGTGAACGCCAGCGGTTGTTCGCCGTACAGACGTGCTCGACGGACTCGTAAGGGAACGCCGTCGGAATGAAGCGGGTGGTATCGGAACACTCGGGTGCCGCTTTTCTTCGCTGGCGTTGATGAAATTCAGCCGCTATTATGTTCGTACTCGCTTCCTCAGGTGCATTTTACATCGCGAACCAGCACTACGAACTCGCGTTTGCCCATAAAACGGAATGCCAGCTCATGATAGGAATGCGTTAATCTAAAAGACATTGTATATGTTCCGCGCGTTTAGATTAACAGATCTGTGTGGCGAGCGGCTACCTATGAGCCAACGCTAAATATACACCTGTTCTCTGCATACTTTTTGTTTAATTACGCAGAACAGCACCTTACCCCTGGCGCTACATAGCAGGTCAAGTATAGCGGTTATATATACGGGACTTCAGTGTAAGGCGGTGTATCGCGAGTGTGTTGTGGGCTTTGTGCTTTGCTGTGGTTGTGTTATTGGCGTGTATGTGCGTTCGTGTCATGTTAGCCTGTATGTTCTATGTTCAGTGGGATGTAATTAAATGCCTGCTAATTGTAGCATGGTCGAAAAACGCAGTGGTTGCTTTTTTTTGTCTCTGCTACTCCCTCTGGGAGTACTAGCGCCCCGCTTGGTGGGGTAGTAGAGCTCTCGTCAAAAGAGTGTTCGAATCCCCTTCGGAGGCGTCCTACTACTCTCTCTTGGCGAGAGTACCGGTACCCTGCAATGGGGTTGATCTACTCTGAAAAAAAGGAGTTAAATTTGGGACACGAAAGTACTCCCCCAAAGTGAGTGCCCAGCACTCCCTTTGTTTTTAGAGTGTTCACCATGAAACAATATATCTATGGTAACAACCATGGTAACAACGATAAGGCTCATATCTCTTCACTTCCTTACCTTCCGCTATCAAAACATGCTAACGTAATGGGCCACTCATTTGACAACATCACAGCCACGATTCTCGAATCTGGTTTCCGAACGCACCACGACAGGGAAGTACGCGAATCATTTTTCTTCTTTAAATTCAATACAATCGCAGGCGGTTTGAATGAAAGTGCGGGAAAACTTAGTGTATTACATCAGTGACTGCAGCCGCTCTTATTGCTTGTTCCACCTGTAATCCTTGTGCACGTGTGTCTTTTTTTACTGATATTATTTACCGGGCGTCCAAGAAGTTGTTCACTGCAAATATATTGTTTGTTGTTGTTTTCTGGGGTTTTACGTCCCAAAACCAGTTCTGATTATGAGAGAAGCCGTAGTGGAGGGCTCCGGAAATTTCGACCACCTGGGGTTCTTTAACGTGCACTGACATCGCACAGCACACGGGCCTCAACATTTCGCCTCCATCGAAACGCAGCCGCCGCGGCCGGGATTCGATCCCGCGACCCTCGGATCAGCAGCCGAGTACCTTAGCCACTAGACCACCGTGGCGGGGCTCACTGCAAATATATATATATATATATATATATATATATATATATATATATATATATATATATATATATATATATATATATATATATATATATATATATATATATATAAGCCCGAAAGTGATTCCCTCTCCCTTTTCTGGACTAATCTTTGTGTACTAGTAAGGTGGCGTGGCGATTTTCTTTGCCATGTGCTACGCTTCCCGCAGGTGACAGGGGCGAATGCTATACGTCACGGTTTTCCGCGCGCGTCGACCCTACTTGCAGAGCAATTTTAGAAACCGTGACGTCCTGGATGAGCAAACTAGATAATTCCGGACATTTTGAGATCAAATACTTCACAAAATAGCAACGCCGGTAGAAATTAACGAGCACGAAAGGATTTGAAAGAATGCACGTTTAACGATGCGGAGCCGCCGCAACTATAGGACCTCCAAGGGACGAAGGTTCGACGCCCAACCTCCCCCCCCCCCCCTTTTTTTTTTTAAGCTTCTCCTCTAAACGTTTGTTATACTGCTCGAGATTACGGGGCCCGCGAAGGTTGGTTACCTGAAAGGCTTCCAGTCATTCAAATGCCGTTTACAACTCGTTCCTACACCAGGTAGCACTTGGCCGCCACCTCCCACACGATGTCTACAATGAAACCTTCGCCCTCAATGTCCAGCAGCCGCAGAACATCTGTCCACGGCGGCGGTCATCTTTGTGAAGCAGCAGAGTGTGGTAATAATCACTGGACCCGGACAGGCCGCCACTGGAAACTAAACGTTGGAACGTTTAACGCGAGATCCCTCTCCAGCGAAGCTAGATTAGCGGAACTACTCGAGGAACTAGAGGGGGTTAGTTGTGACGTCATTGGCCTTAGCGAAGTCTTAAACAATGGTCATGTCCTCTGCCATCGAGGGTTACCCGAAAGGAGAGAATATGGCGTTGGGTTCTTAATTCACAAAGATATAGCGGGCAACGTAGACGAATTATGCAGCATTAACGAAAGGGTAGCATGCGTCGTAATAAAATTCAGTAAGCCGTATAAAGTTAAGATAATCCAGGGATATGCGCCAATAACAAGCTACGACGACGAACAAGTAGAGCAGTTCTACGAGGATATCGAATTAGCAATAACGAAAGTACGGACACAATACACAGTAGTCATGGGGGATTTCAACGCAAAAGTAGGAACAAAACAAAGTGGAGAACAGGCGATTGGAAACTACGGCGTCGGCCGTAGGAATAATCGTGGGGAAATGCTAGTACAATTTGCCGAAAGAAACCGACTCCGAATAATGAATACGTTTTTCAAGAAACACAGGAATAGGAAGTGGACGTGGAAAAGCCCTAACGGGGAAACAAAGAATGAAATTGACTTTATAATGTAAATGTAATGTATAATGTAAAGGTGGCAGAAGATTTCTACTCTGAACTGTACAGCTCTCAGACAGACCATACCACTTTAATAGAAATAGAATCAGAGGAGGACAGTGAAATTCCATGTATAACCGGTGACGAAGTCAAAAAAGCTGCCAAAGGCATGTCCCGCGGTAAAGCAGCTGGTGAAGATGGTATAAGAGCCGACTTCATCAAATACGGAGGAGATATTGTACTTGAAAAACTTGCATCGCTCTTCACGAAATGTATCAAGACATGTAGTGTAACGCGCAGTTGGAAAAATGTTAATATAATCCTTATCCACAAGAAAGGTGACAGGATATAAAGAAATACAGACCAATTAGCCTACTCCCAGAAATATACAAGCTATTTACAAAAGTAATTTCCTCGAGGATAAGAGAAACACTCGACTTTAACCAACCGAGAGAGAGAGCTGGTTTTAGGAAAGGTTACTCGACAATGGACCACAGCCACGCTATCAACCTAGTAATTGAGAAGTACGCGGAATATAACAAACCTCTTTATATGGCGTTTATCGACTACGAGAAAGCATTTGACTCCATAGAAATACAGGCCGTTCTAGAAGCTCTACGTCGACAAAGTGTACCTGACGTATACGTGAAAACCATAAACAACATATACAAAGATTGCACAGTCACACTACTCCTACATGAGAGAAGCCGAGAAATCCCGATCGGGAGAGGTGTGAGACAGGGAGATACAATATCCCCGATGCTATTCACTGCATATTTAGAGGAAGTCCTTAAACGTCTAGACCGGGAAGAAAAGAGAATCCGAATAAACGGAGAATATCTAAGCAATTTACGATTTGCACACGACATTGTGCTCTTTAGCAATGATGGTGATGAATTACAAAACATGACTGATGACCTAAACAGGGAAAGTGTTAAAATTGGATTAAAAATGAATAGGCAAAGGACCAAGTTATGCCCAATAGCCTAGCTAAGGAACAGGAATTTAAAATGAACAATGAACCCTTACAATGTGTAAACGATATACATATACCTGGGACAGTTAATAACAGGAACTCCTACCCATGAAAAAGAAATTCTCCGTAGAATAAGGATGGGCTGGAGCGCTTTCGGAAGGCACTACGAAATCATGACTGGATCCTTCCGCTCTCACTAAAGCGAAAAGTATTCAATCACTGCATTCTCCCATGCAGTACTAACGTACGGTGCAGAAACGTGGAGGATAACGATAAAACTAGAGATGAAACTAAGGAGTACGCAACGTGCAATGGAAAGGAAAATGATAGGGGTTACGCTAATAGATAAAAAACGAGCGGAATAGATCAGGGAACAGACAGGAGTAGCTGATATTATTATATCAATTAAACGAAAGAAGTGGACCTGGGCAGGACATGTCATGAGGAGGAAAGATAACAGCTGGACAGTAAGAGCGACGGAGTGGATACCAAGAGAGGGAAAACGCAACAGAGGTAGGCAAAAGGTTAGATGGAGCGATGAAATTAAAAAGTTTGCGGGCCGCTCGCTCAGGATAGGGTGGATTGGAAATCGTTGGGAGAGGCCTTCGTCCTGCAGTGACCTAAACAAGCTGACGATGATGATGATTATGATTATGATGATTTTATTAAGTCACCTTACTTTTTGTATTTCATCCTGGGCCAACATCTACACCACACACCTCACCTCCCTCATTCAAGTTCGGAAAAGAGCAGTCCGTATTATTACACATAGTTTGCACACAGCATTAGCAGCACCCATTTTTCGTTATCTCGACATTCTACCAGTAACTGCCAGAGTTCAACTCAAACTTGGTATTATATAATTCAGAAGCAGGAACAGTGACATTCTCACTAACATACTTCACCTAAAACATCTTTTCAATTCTAACAACACACGGTTTTCTGAAAATAATAGCTTCCTCCTTCCAAATAAGGTAAACACTAACTAAGGTGAAATGACAGCGTTGTTTTCTGCAGTTTCATTCTAGAATTCTTTACCATTAATTATTAAATCAAGCCCTTCATTACACTGTTTCAGGCGGCACCTAAAGGATGTCCTACTAACCACCTGATTAAATGCATGTGTTAAGACGTGACAAACTGTTTGATAGTGTTTTGCATAATTGTATTTTTTTTTTAGTTTGTCTTATACTGGTGTCACACGGGCATTTAGAAGGGCTTCGAACCGACAGTCCATCGACTTAAAGGTCAAGTTTGAGCTGCTACATGGGCGGTTTCTCTGGCCGTCGATAGTCTAATGAGTATAGTTCCATTCACAGTAACGAACAGCGCAAGTGAGACACACACACACAAAAAGGAAGAGGCAGGCAAGGACAGGCGCCTGTCTGCCTCTTCCTTTTTTCGTGTGTGTCTCGACTTGTGCTGTTCGTTAATGTGCACATGCAAGACCAACTAGCCCAAGAATCTGCTTTACTGGAGTATAGTTCTAGTTGACTATACGATCGAGTCAACGGAGCACCCTACAACCCCTTCGAAGTCTCGAAGGCCGCTGAGCGACAGAAGCGGAAGCGGCGCGAACTGCGAGACTTGGCGCACCGGCAGCTCCCGCGCGCGTTAGTTTTGGAGGGCACGGCCATATTTATGTCGTATGAACATAGTCCCTCAATACCAACTGGTCACGAAACTTCAGGCCAAGTTTGATATAGCGACGGAACCTCCCGCCAGGAAGGTAACTGCAGTCAAGGACAAGTGGGCTTTCATCGCAGCCGCTTAAACGGCGCGTTTTTGTTGCGTTACGAGGTTTCCCTGGCGAAGACTAGCTCTGGTGGCTTCACGGACGCCTTTCAGGGGAGTTCCATATCCTGGTCTCCCTTAGCTTAGAGGCACCTGTGCGTAGCGGCGGTGTTCATTTGCTTTCGGTCGTGGCGAAATCGGCTTCCAGCCATGCGCGCTACACCGATTCAGCAAAGACTGTTTGACACTGTTTAGCGATGCCTTTCGGGGGCAAAGCACCTTAGGGTTTAGCCTTGTCCGTCCACGTTGTCCGTCCGTCACGGCACACCACCGTTGCTATAGTCGTCTGCTAGCGCGAAGGGTGTCGCTTGAGCCTTTGTGTGCGCGCGAGTGAGAATTGTGCGAACAGTGTACTTGGTCTTTACTCTCGCTATTTAACAGAGGCCACGCGCTTTAATTCGTGCGCGTTGTATTGCTCACGAACTTGAAATAACCTGTACACACCTCTCAGGCATGCGTTTTGCGCAGTGACAAAGTGCTCGCTTCACCCTGCGCCTTCCTATGTTTATTGCATCAAGACCACATCAATAGTTTATAATTCAGCGTGCTAAAAAAATACGAATCTGAAACTTATAGCACTCGGGGTTACATAACATGAGAACTTTGCGACTAGTAAATTTTGTAGCATGAATGAAACATTGCTATTCGTCGTTCTTTTTTTTTTTTTTTTTTTTGCGGTGGGAAAACGCGTCATTAATTTATCGAAAACTGACGTACACATTTCATTGCAGCAATTTTAGTGCGTTCATTAACCCGAAGAATGATGTCTAGCCAAGTCCCATGCATAATATGTGCCGAACGGCACCGAACGGCGCGCAGTCTCCTTCCTCACTGGGTCATCGAGTGAACTAAACGAACGTTTCCACTTGCAACAATCGCAAATGTACCGAACGCAAGTGCATTGATTGGCGCTTTTGTTAACGACTGTAAACTAGCTTGTCAGCATGCTCCTGACTTTTTCGCGATAGAACGATAGCATAGCTTTTGACACGACATGGGATATGTAACTGGCAAACTGTGAATTCTGGCTATTACATGCAGCAGAGCACGTAACATCGCAAAGCTCCAAATAACAGAGGTTATTACTTACGTGTCATACGAAGTCGTCAATCTATCAAAGGTGGCCACGGCAAATTAGGCACGGGTAACCAAAGTTCGCTACCTAGGCTGTCAGAGTGCCAATGGAGCTGCACGACGTGCAGTCAGCACGGCCACCCTAGACGTGCTTTCAAAGGAGAGAGCGAACGCACGCGATAGGTATGGGATCGGCACGGGACCTACTTGTAACTCGGCTAGAGTTACGTAGAAAGGCAGCACATCACAGTCTTCGCCCTCGAAGTTCATAGATAAGGCGAACTCGCTACGGGGCACCGGACTGCGTTGCCGAAACGCACAAGCACTGGAGCCGTGTTCAGAGATGCGCACACTCCATCGCACGGCGGCACGGCCGCGTGTCGGCTCAGTCAGAGAACACCTATATACCCGGCTCGGTACTTGGTGGTCGGTTTAGTCGGCATGCAAAAAAACCCCGCCAACAAGTGACGGCGCCACTGTCGAAAATCACTAGACATTCGGTCTCTAGGTACCTAGAAGCTGATAACAAAAGGTGGGATGTACGACAATTAGATGCTTGCCCCTTTAACTACCTTGGCTCGGTCCTCCTCTACAGACCTAAGCCTTTCTCCCGTGGCCTTCGTTTTCTCACGCTCTTTCGCTAATGCATTTTCAAGCTTAGCGATTCTGTCCATAAGTTCGCTTTGAGCAGCCATCATTTTTTCCATTTTTGCCTTGATCTCGCAGTGTCTACATTTGGCGTGAGCTTCTTCTGCCTTCTCTTCTGCACAGACTCCCATTTTCATAGCTACCCCGCACCCTGAACACTTTACGATCTTTTTGACCACGACCACTTGTAGCACAAGAATCATACTATCTAAAGAACAAGATACTCTGTACTACAAGCACTCCCCTAAGACAATACGTACCCATAAACTCAATGAATATCCTACACTTCTAAACACTCGTGGTGGGTGTACGTGTACCTCAGCCACGTGGAGGAAGGAAAAAGAGCAAAAACAAGTTACTGACCCCCCCCCCCCCCCAAAAAAAAAAAAACCGTATCAAATAATAACCACAAATATGGTTTATGCTAACGACATACACTAGTAAAGGCAAGCTCAATGCATGCAAGAACACTTATCTGCCACTGTCGTACCGGAGACCTCGAAAAACATGTCCTTCGCCTAGCACTCCACAGGTCCGACCATGGATGGATGGATATTAGGAGCATCCCCTTTATAACGGAGCGGTAGCCGGGCCACTAAGCTCTAGCTTTATTTCTTTTTCCTCTACAAACATTTCTTTTCCAGAATCACACATATTTTCACATCTAATTTTTCTCCTCGTCTACCTATTTTATCTATTATCGTTCCGCTGTGATGTAACAATCTTACCCGAACTACCTTGCACTTTTGTTTGCTCCATACTTTTGCGCCACCAATACTTTAACACAGCAAAGAAGTAACAGCGCAAAGGAACACAGACGACGAAGAAACGAAGACCACAGGACAAGCGCTGACTGCCAACTGAATGTTTATTGCGTGAAGACCAGCCTATTTATACATTCTCAGAAGAACACGCGCACATCAAAACACTCACAATCACAAATACAATCGTTCTTTTATGAAGTCTATCTCCTTCTGTGATAGTACAAGTGAGGGCGAACTAACACAGTTATCTCCTTCTTGCGCTGTTACTTCTTTGCTGTGGATATGCACCAACTAGCCCTCATCAAGTTGTTGCCAATACTTTAAGCGCCTTTTACTTATCTCTATCGCTGACATGTTCAGCTTTCCCGTGTTACTCCTGAAACCCATGGCCTCCTGTAGGGTAGCGTCCACAGCTACACCTGGGTGGACATCTGTACATTCAATCAAAATATTATCTGTCGTTTCCCTAGCTTTCCACAGCACGTACATGTGTCCCCTTCTTTATTGAATTTCGCTCTGTAACTTCGGGTTCTCAGGCAACCAGACCTTGCTTCAAACAGTATGTAAACGGGTTTCAGCGCCCCCTGGATTTCCCTTTTCCGTGCATCGCGGAGTGGCGTCAGTGCCGGCAGCGCGGTCTGCACACATCCCTATTCTAGCCACTGTAGTTTTGATAGGCGGTCGGCGGCGCGCATTGAAATGTACACAGCGACACAATGTGAGCAGTTTCACACAACTGTTGGCTAAATGAAAGCATTGACTGCGGTCAAATGGTTATTACTCGTTGTTCAACGTCACATTATTGCTTAAAGCACGCGGAACATTCCTATTACTTGTGAAATAATCATCTGCCATTCCACAGGGCACTGACATCACCCAGCATTACAGTATGACTTCCCCAGCATTTCTGTCTTTTCTTTGGCCATACTTGTGTTTAATCTGTAATGTTGACATTGGTGTTACGTGAGTGAAATATGGTTCAGTATTGAGTTTTCGCCTGCTAGTCACAATTGGCTACAGAAAGAAAAAAAAAGGGTGCTACTGCACATTCAGTTGAAGTAGCAGCTTGTGTACACTACACGACCGCTCGCCCGCAATCATCTCTCTCCCTCTTTTTTTTTTGTGCATCTTCCATGAAATATCAAGACGCTTAAACAGGTCAGTTAGCGAAACTACATGATGGCAATACCGCCTCATAACCGTTAGAACATTTCGCACATGCTTTTATTAAGTAACATGTTAATAGCGATAAACGTGCATGCTTCGCCTGATTACTTGTGTGACCATGACACTAAAAAGTTTCAATTTAGGGAGGAAGACCTTGCTAGGCCTGACTTGGCAACATATTTAGTCTTGGCTCAATTTGAGCTTGCATCTGTTAGTCTTAACTTTAGGCCCGTTTTAATTAGTTTTGCCTTAATTAGGTCTGTCAACTATCGTACCTGAACTTAATACTTGGTTTAATTAGGATTAGTCTGTTTTGTTTAACTAGCCTTTATTTATTTATGCTTATTGAGTACCCCATTAGACACCTTAATACTATTAGCTCAACTAGGCTGGGCTTATTCTTAGCTTAATTATACTTTTACTTAGTGTTAGCTTAATTAGAGCTGGCTTAACTAGTACTTATTAGGCTTGACTTAACCTTAGCCTGCCCTATTCTGAACTTGGTTCCGTTTCATTAGTCCTAGCTTAATCACACTTATTTTAAATAGGCATGATTAACTAGTCTGCTTAATTAAACTTGGCTTCGCTTAATTAGCTTAGACTGTGCTTACCTTATTTGGCAACACTTATCTGGGCATGGTTTCTATGGCAACACGCAGCTCAGAGAGTTTTATGCAGACATAGATTGTCACAGCAAATAGATTAAACAGCTTCGGTTTCAAAATGTGCACTGCTATTTTCCTTCGTGCTAAGGGGGCCATAATAACGCTCAACAAACACTGGGCTGTCGCATCATGCTATGATCCTCGTGTAGTATGCTGTTTATTTCTTTTTGGCGTGCTAGTTAACTTGTAAGTCGGATACTTTGTCCATAGTGATACCAGTACTGTACAAGGATAGTCTTAAGCGCAATGAAGGCTCTTAAAGAACCGCCAGTTGACAGCCAAGCTATGTGTCAAGAGCATGTATCAGATTATTGTTTTTGTCTACCACTGACAGATACTTGTGTGAGCTCATATCACCTCATTTGTGTTGCTACAAACAACCACTTATCACGAGATAATATCACTGCCACATAGCATTTACACGTTGACGATTCCAGCGTAATTTGTTCAAAAGAACGGCAACTACACTTTGTTGTATGCCTGAAAGACACGGCAGCAGCTCAACTGAAATAACTGTGCCGGACTGGGCGTGACATGACATGCTCTCGACACACGCACTCAGTGATCCTAATAAATAGGGAAGGCTGCAGCGCAAGGCCAAATACTTTTTCAATAAGAAGTATTTGGTCCTAGGATAAGAACGCATGCAAGCATTTAACACTGCTGCAGCACAATGAACGAACATCCTGGAAGCTATGCATGACGTACGCATGCATGTAAAAGCACAGTACCTAGTAGACGGCGCATGGAGCCACCCACACTTGGAAACTTCATCCATCCTTCGCTAGGCGCCAACTCTGTTCGATCCCAAGGTCAATAAAAGAAACTAGCATGTTGCCAGCTCAAAATGCTGCATATAAATGGCACACCACAAATGGGTCAGAGGAGATGCTGCTCCTGCGGCTGAGTAGTCAGAGGCATGCGTCTGGGGATCGAGTGGTCGCAGGTTTGAATACCTGTGCGGGAGCTCAGCAAAAAATTTGTCTTTACGGCTGTTTTTCTTGATCTTTATACATGTTATATATATGTGTACGTGTGTACACACACACAGACACACACACATTCCACACTTATACAAGGCATGACGAAGACTGTGAAAACCCGGCTCATGCTATCACAACAATAATGGTAAGACAGACAGCGCAACTTATGGACGAAGTTTTTGAACTAAACAACACCAGGCATCGAAAGACAACTGTGCGCAATCTGCATACCAATGGGCTTGCTTACAGGAACTGATAAGATGCTCACAGACATGATCTCAATTTACATCAGTGTTCAGCATGCCTGGGATTCTATCTAACTTATATGACATTCACATATCACACCGTTGTGCAAGAGACAACGGCATTCTTGCCAATTCGCCCTTTTTTATGGTCATGAAGTACAGACGATGCTCGACACTGTGTTGTCGTGTCAAGGCGCTTGCCAGTTGACAACTTGTCTTCAGTAAAGGGGCACGAGGCACAAGCCAGATGGCAAAAGGAAAGGATGGTGTGCGAAGGAGAGAAGCACCAGAAGGCACGCATTGTGGACACGTCCATGCATGTCATTAGTAGACAGTTGGCTCGTGGCGGCCGACCCGAGCCGTGAACGAAGACTGAAGAGGCTGAGATGGCATTCTCTGCATGGCATCAGTCGGCGGAGATTGTTCTGCCAGCGACAGACTGGCTGTGGACCAGGCTCATGGTCGAGCAAGATTCTTTGGGGTGGCAACGGCCGAATCACAGCAGTTCCTGGTGCACCGGCGACACTCCACCTATGCCGACAGAACGGGACAACCCGCACAGCAATCATCAGAAAGCCAGGTCATCTTGGGGGGCCATGTACAACTTGGAAGCAGAGGCCAAGGAGTCAATTAGTCGGTACCTAGCGTGATGACTATCTCAACAAGTTCAGTGACACCGGCAATAGGGACACGATGCTACAGAGTGGACTAAGACTTCCAGCAAACGCAACAAAGTAGGGGCGTTTGATTCAGGCAGCTACAGCGAGCATAACTGTTAGGCCCATTGTGGACAAGCTGCTGACTACATCTAATGATGAAGAGCAGTTAGCGTTGCGGACAAAGTCTGTCCATTTGGTTTCGAACAATTTTCTTTTTGGATGTGTTTTTTTTTCTCGTGTTTTGGGTTATTATAATTGTCTTTTGCAGGGATAATTGATGCACCAACCTCGTCAAGTGTGTCTCAATCCATCTGAGCAAGAACTCCCAAGATCATTCATGACAGCAAGTGGCAAGCCTTTCCCAGGATTTTTTAGCATCTTTCTGCGCAAAGACAAGAGATCGTCAGGGGTTGCAAAGATGGACTGGGAGCATTTGTCAGCATTGGCAAAGGACATGAATATGTCCAAGGAGATGTTACGGCCGTTAGAGAATGCTCAACGGTTTCGTGAGCGAGATGCGATGGTGTGGCACTACATAGATCGAAGTAGGCACTACATCGATGGCATCACCCGGCTCACCTTCTGCCAGGCCTACACAATTTGCCCCCAGAAACTGAGGGCGCCCTTCGACAAAAGGGATGACCTGGATGCGTAATTGCATTGATTCAAGAAAACAGCAGCCAGGCAGGGCTGGTAGAAAAGCGAGTGGGCGAGTGCCTTAAAGGGCCCCTAAACCAACCCCGGCATTTTTTCGAACATGTCAACATGCACATCAAGTTGAGAAAGGCGCCACGATGAACGATGTCAAATGCGGCAGTGTTACGCGCCACGAACTTGAAAAACAATCCCGTGCACCTCGCTGGCCATTTCCGGCATACCAAACTTAGCCGCGACGACATTGTGGTTTTTGGTGACGTCAGAAGAGTCCGAGCTCCGCTGATTGGTCGAAGGAGAACTTCAACTTCCGGTTAGTCTGCTAGCAAATGCACGCGCTCCCTGCCTGTTTGTTTTTCCTCATCGTGTGTCGTTCGTGTGGTGTTCACGTGTGCACGCTTGTGAATTCGTAACTGCGCTACGCTACGCATGTGCAAGTCGGGTACAGCTGACTAGAAACTGCAGCAACTGTCAGAACACAACGGATAGCGCTAGCGCACAGAGCGTTGGCACAGCACCAACAAAGCACTTGCACAAACATGGGAGCCCGGCGAAGGCACGTCAACCAGAAGTGGACAGTCTGGCGATATATGTCATGTGACATTCTGAGGAGCACTCGGCGAGGAGGTGGCACCAGCAAGCGGCCGGTGCAACCCAGGAGAGAGCGAAACAAGCAAGTGCCGCATTTTAATACTCAAACGTGTGTAACTCCGCTGTTTCAGCACAGTTTTGAAAAATTCTTGCGGCTACATGTTCGTCGTGGACACCGGCACAAAAGCAACACCACAACTAAATTTTGACCTCTGTGTGGCTTGGGACCCTTTAAGTCCCTGTTTAGTAGGTGAGGCACTGGGTGTCTTTGCCAGAATGCCTGCGGATGAATCCATGAACTATGATAAGGTAAAACTACTTTAATGATGGTTCCGCTTAACAGCCGAGAGATTTAGGAAGAAGTTTTGTAGAATTAAGCCGGAGTACCCTGAAACTCGTCAGCAGTTCATGTCCAGGTTGACAAACTATTCTGACCAACGGTAGAGATTTATCTGAGACTGAGAAAACGTACGAAGGTGTGAGAGATAGAACAGTCGACTGATTCGATTGATTTGTAGGCTTTAACGTCCCAAAACCAGCTCTGATTATGAGAGGTACCGTAGTGGAGGTCTCCGGAAACTTTGACCACCTGGGGTTCTTTCATGCACTGACATCGCACAGCACACGGGCCTCAACATTTTGCCTCCATCGAAATGCAGCTACCGCGGCCGGGGTTTGATCCCGCGACCCTCGGATCAGCAGCCGAGTGCCATAGCCACTAGAACACAGTGGCGGGGCAAGAGAGAGAACAGTAGGAGAGGAATTCCTCAGCACATGTAGTAATAAGCTGGCCATATTTTTAAAAGGGCAAAAGCTGAGCTTGGTGCCCAGCAGGCAGACCAGTTTACGAAAATACAAGGACTGAAGAATCTAGCAAAAGTGGATAGGGATGCTCACATGGCAGCCAAGGGAGCACCACCTTATCGCCTGGGCCGAGTCTAGTAGTCGCTGCTTTGCGGTCATGGTACTTATTCAGTTTCGGTTTATTTTTCGTATAAAACATACATGCTTACATAAGTATACAGAAGGAGGTCCCAGAGCACTTGGCTGAAGGGGGAACTCCTGTTAGAAAATGTGTGTTATATGTACAAGTAGAATACAACAATGTCAACAATGAATGATCTCGGGAGCGCTTGCTCAGATGGACTGAGACATGCTTGACGAGGTTGGTGCTACAAATGATTCCTTATCCCCGGCAAACATGATTATGACAACCCAAAACCTGAGGGAAAAGACAATTCACAACCAAAAAGAAAAATAGTTTGAAACAAAATGAACAGCCCAATTTGTCTGCAACACTAACCACTCCTCGGCATTAGGGGCCACACCTTCACGCTCACAGTAGTTGCTCAAATTGAATGCCCTTGGTTTGTTGAGTTTGCTCGAGGTCTCAGTCCACTCTGTAGTGTTAAGTCTGTGTTGCCGGAGTCGCTGAACTACACTTGAAATAGTCGTCACCCCAGGCAGCGACTAGTCAACTTCTTGGTCTCCGCTGTCTGATCTCCCAGCTGACGTGGCAGTCACAAGCTCAGGGTTAGGCCTAATAGCAGCCTCGGGCTCTGCCTCCAAGTTATGCCTGGCCTCCAAGATAACCTGGCTCTCTGGTGATTGCTCTGCGGGTTGTCCCGTTCTGCCGGCAAAGGTGGAGCATCACTGGTGCACTAGGAACTGCTGCGATTTGGCCGCTGCCGCCCTGAGGGACCTTGCTCGACCGTGAGCCTGGTTAACGGCCACTCCGGAGCCTGGCACCCTCAGCTACTTGTCACCAGTCCGCGTCGCTGGCAGAACAACCTCTGCCGACCGGTGCCATCCAGAATACGCCAGCTCAGTCTCTTCAACCTTCGGTCACAGCTTGGGCCATGTGCCACAAGCCAACTGTCCACCAGTTATGTGCATGGACGTGTCCAAGGCGCACTACTTCAGCGTTGCCATCTGGTGAAACTCACCACCAGATTTTGGAAATTTGGTGAAATTCTGGAGCTTTTGGTGGCCAGGCCGGCAAACTTCTACACCAGCCAACATCTGGTGAAATCTGGGGAAAATCACTCTACCGAACTTCCGCCCACCATCGCTGCTCATCCAAACTTTTAACACTAGGTAGCGCGTGTGACCACCCGATTCTAAGGCTTGCACGATATGGCTGATATTAGCATTTGTCTATTGACTCTACTCCTCATTTAATACCTGTGTTGCTGCGCTACCGCTAGGGCATAGTTAGAGTGCACGGTGAACGAAAGCTTCTTTCTGCAACGCATGTCTAGTTATAAGAGGCTTCACTACACGGCGCCAGCTGTTATAGTGAAGGAATGAAGTTACCGCGGGAAGAGCAACGCTGGTATGGTACGCTGGGCTGCCGACAACTTGTCATTGTTGATTGCTGTCAAGTGGCCAGCCAGCACACGTGCAATCGCTTCAGTCGGTACGATCGGTACAGTCGCTCCACTCGTTTTACAGCTTTATAACGACGTCCAGCCTGCATGAATTCGGTGGCCTAAGATCAACCCAGAACTTCACAGGCAAATCGCATCGTGATTTGTTAAGTTTGGCAGTAATTATTTACTTGTGTTTCTTTATTCACAGCATTTTCCATAAATGCATTGATTCTTTGTTCTAGACTCAACCGCTTGACACTGTTGCCATGAACGGTAAAAGCAAGTCAACTTCGGACGGAGATCCGGGAGATGACAATGCAGGTTGTGCCAAGACAGTAAAGAGAGCCTGCAAGTCCTATGAAGACAGCAGAAAGTACCTTGAATCTTGGGAAACAGAATTCCCATGGCTTACAAGTGCAATGTCACAAGGTACTAAGCTTCCATTCTGAAAGTTGTGTCGAAAATATCTGCAACCACATCGCGGCACTCAACTAAACATGCTCAGGGAGCGCAGCACAAAGGGGCTGTGAAGGCTGCATCAGTTTCTAGGACGCTGAATTTCCCAAAGAAGTCTAACCTGTCAGATGAAGTAAAACGTGCAGAGTTGGAGCTAGCCCTTGCAACCTGCTGCCACTGCCCTACCTTGGCAATTGACCATTTAGGGGAAGTGATTAAAAAAAATGGAAAAGGAAGCTCTCTTGAACACCTGCGTCTTCACCGTACCAAGTGTACTGCTATAATCATTCTGTCTTATCTCCTTCTCTTCGAGACGAAGTCGTTGACATAAAAGGCAAGAAGTTATCTCTCATGCTGGATGAGAGCACGGATGTCACAGTGGAGAAGTTGCTCGGAATCTGCACAAGCTATTTTAGTGAAAAATCTGGCGAAGTGGTGACGGCATTCTTGGGTCTTTATCCAGTGATTCATGCCACTGGCGAGGCACTTTTTCAGATTGTCAGGGATTGCCTTTCTGAGTACGGGATTTGCCTTAGAGATTGTGTCGGCACTGCATGCGATGGTGCTGCTGTAATGGTCGGTGTACACAACAGCGTCTGGTCACGAATTAAGGACGAGTCACCTAATTGCGTCCTGAACAAATGTGTATGCCATTCCTTGGCCATCTGCGTGCAAAGGGCCTTTGAAACCTTGCCTTCTAGTCTTGGCTATCTCCTAGCCGAAATCCCAGCGTGGTTTGCAAACAGTACACTTCGACGCCATACTTACAAGGAACTTTTTGAAAACATGAATGAACAAGATGCGGAAGCACAAAATGACAAGAAATCTTGCAACATGCCTTTTTTGAAGCTATCTGGCACACGATGGCTAGTTCGAGGGCGTGTAATCAAGAGGTTTCTCCAACACTGGAACGAGCTGAAGGCTTACTTTACATTAGCCATGCGAGAAAGTACTCAAGAAGTGAGGTACAAAGCTCGATTGATCTATGACATGTTGTGTCACGATGCAAACTACCTTTACTTCATCTTTTTGTCTCCAGTCGTCTCGGAATTTGAAAAAATCAATGCTCTCTTCCAATCAGTGAACATTGATCCAGATAAGATGTACAAAGAGCTCGACCTACTTCACCGAATGCTGAAGTCAAGAATTTTTGACAAACAAGGGCACAGACTCTCTGTGCGAGTGACGGACTTTGGAGCTCAGTTTGTCAGTGAACTCCTCCGTTGCAAGCACCAGGAGTCTAACCTCAACGAAGCTGCCGTGCAAGGGTTGAAACAGCGTTGCCAAGAGTTTCTGACTGACCTACTGAAGGAAGTGGAAAAGCGTCTTAACCTCCAATCAAGCCATTTTTCAGGGCATGAGTGGACTTCATCCTTCGCGAGTGTTGTCCCAAACGGCACGACTTTCCGTTTTGCAACTTCCACTTCAACATCTGATCAAAGAAAACCTGGACATTATTGAAATGCAATACAGAAGAATTGTTATGCATCTCTGGAGTGAGGAGGCCGTCTTTGAAGGCAAACTTCCTGAGGATTCCGCTGCATTCTGGGCAGGGATTTTCAAGTTCAAAAATGCCATGGGTGAAAAGCCCTACAAGGAACTTGCGCTGTATGCGCTGGCATGCCTTTCGTGCCCCGTGTCCAATGCAGTGGTGGAGCGTGTCTTCAGCCAAGTTACCTGTGTGAAGACGAAGTAGCGAAACAAAATGTGTCTGAAAACTTTGGATTCGATCGTGCGAATTTGCTCAGCGTTGCATACCAGAGAGGGGTGTTGTGTGAAGTTCAATATTACAAACGATATGCTGAGCAGATTTGGTTCAGACATCTACAATGCCACAAGTGATGATTAAGGTATAAGACCAAGTGGAAAACGCTTTTTTTTTTTCAAAGGTGTCATTTTTTTTGTTTTTGGTCATGATAAATAGGTAATTTATCGCCCGTAATTTTGGTGCATAAAGTTTCTGTCTATGCAGTTTTTTCTAAATAGATACAAGCAAAAATAATAGGCCACTCATCATTTATGAAATCAAAACTGAAAGTGCCAGTTTTGTGTGCATCCTAAGATTAGCTTGATATGTAGTATTTTTTGTTATTTAACAATCATATCCCGTGCAAAGCTGTGATAGTGTCCTGATAGCATTATCAACACTGTTTTTAATCATAAATGTGATAAACTTCTCGCCAAGTGTATGCCGAACGTCACACGTGTGTTTACGCTCAAGGACATTAGTGTGATCCTGTCAGTCGTCAAATTTGCTTTGTATAACAATGTGTGTCATTGCATTAATGACAACAAAATGCATTTGATATTTTAAAGCAAGTTGGCATCGAGCCTGGCCTCTACACTGCAAGTGCTTGCCGCGCAAGTGATTGGCACTGCATCGTGAAAATATCCCGTCATGGCGCTCATGCAGCAAGGCAATCTGGAAAAAGGAAATGGCGGTTTCGCGGTCAAGCAAAGGCACACAAGAGTATAGGGTCCAGGATGGTACCGGCTATAAATATCGAGAATTTTAGCGCTCCTGATCCCCTTGTCTAAGCGCTGCACCTGTGTCCAATCCTTTTTTTTTCTCTCAGAACCTATATCTCTGGTATTTTTCCATACGCGAACAATCATAATTTTTTGCTAATGAAGATTTTTCATTAAACTTGGCACACTTCCTTATCACATGAGTGGGTGTGCAATGAACCTCGATAATATTGGGATCCTGGTGGGGTCGCAGGAGTCGGGCCGTCGGTCCTAGGATCCTCGCTATCAGGCCGACGTTTCACCCATCCCGACTCCAAGGGAAGGTTGCCGGAGTGCGGAGTTGACACGGAGACGATGACGATTGAGAGGAGGAAGCTAGAGAGATGATTTATTTTACATGATGATGATCTGATCGAACGCGTCTGTGTCCTTATTTTATACAATACTATGTACAATAGGGACTAATCCCAAGGTCGTCTCCGCCTTCGAGGAGAGGGAGTCACGCCCCGCCTTCGTTGCTTCTCTGCGGCATGGGATGACGTGGCCCAAGTGGCAGCCGATGCTGATTCCCGGAGAAGAGGCTTGCTGGAAAACAACAACAGTACAAATAAAAGCGCTCTTCCCGGCCTCGTCCTTTTGACGACACACCGCCGTGTTCTCACAATGGGGCCGCCGTAGAGCCACCTGTTTGCAGCAGTCCTGTCTCCAGTGCGCTGCTGCACCGCTCCCGCTGCGATGATGCTGCCGCGAAGTTCATATTTCCAGAAGCGGCACAAACACGCACACCGCACGACCCACCGCCGGTCCATGCGTTCCGGGAACATCACGCGGGCCGGTCGGAAGCTCGAGGCAAGCGGCGAACAAGGCCGCTGCGGCAGTGTCCAAACAATGCCCTTGTCTCTCCGAGACGGCAGCCCAACGAAGTACATTTCGTGGGAAAGCAAGCACGTGCGCTCCCCACGGTCATCTTCCTCGAAAGGTAGATCCAGCGGCCACCGCCAGCAGCCTTCCTCTACCACATCCATGGGGGGCCCACGCCGATCTTAACAGTCCCTCCGGCGCCAGGAAACTCGAATGGCCAGGAATGCACTTGCTGTCCATGAGAGAGATCTCGGGCTTGCTGAATCTGTGGAGATGCGGCCCGAACATCCCGCAAGGACGAACCGCAGCCAGAACAATCCAAGCGCCACAGCACTAGACTACACGCAAACATCTGGAATCCGCCTCGGATTCACCAGGCTTATCAAAATTACTCTTTAAAACACCCTTAAAAAAATTTCGTAGTTTCTAAGCGAGTGACCATCCTCCCCAGTAAAGTTTTGCTCAAGAAAGAAATGTCCTACTGTTATGAAGGTCCCCCCCTTCCAGAGCTACCTAAGCATTGGCTGAACAAAATTTATCAAGGAAAATGATACCAAGCATGGCATGCTTTATAATTCAAACTAGCCTGCTAAGTCCGTCGGCATTTCCGTTCATGGTGCCTTTTTTATACCGAACTGAAAAGTTGTACTCCTGGAGGATCAGACTCCAGCGGAGCAAGCGTCCGTTTCTTTTAGACATCTGACGCAACCAGGTTAGTGGACAGTGGTCAGTTTCAAAGGTAAACTTCGCTCCGTACAGGTAACATGACAGTTTCTGTGCCGCCCATACTAAGCAAGCGCATTCTTTTTCCGAAGCACAATAGGCCTCCTCTCTCACTGTCAACTTACGACTTGCAAAAAGAATAGGATGTTCTTCCCCATCCTCTCCGACCTGACATAATACGACACCCAGTCCTCGGTCGCTCGCGTCGCACTGAACTATAAACTCCTTAGTATAGTCCGGTGTTCGTAGCACTGGCATCGAAGTCAGCACTCTCTTGAGCTCCGAAAACGCCCCTTCTTTTTCGGTATCCCAAGCTAGTCTTTCTGGCTTCCCCTTTCGGAGCGCATCTGTCAACGGGCTTGCGATCTGCGAATAATTGGGTATGTATCGCTGGTAATACCCGACAAGTCCTAAGAACGAGCGAACATCTCGCTTGGTTTGGGGTCGTGGAAAGTCACCAATAGGTCCCATCTTAAGTTCGGACGGTTTCCGGGTCCCTCGTCCCACTACGTGACCTAGATACGTCACCTGTGAGCATCCGAAG
Organism: Hyalomma asiaticum; assembly: GCA_013339685.2. Lineage (NCBI taxonomy): Eukaryota > Metazoa > Arthropoda > Arachnida > Ixodida > Ixodidae > Hyalomma > Hyalomma asiaticum. The sequence goes on along the minus strand of CM023481.1, from coordinate 353,228,208 downwards.
CTACATTTCTCCGCCTTTATGGCGAGTCCCGCTTCGCGCAGTCTTGTCAGCACCGCTCTCACGTGGTTGACATGCTCGTCCCATGTTTTTGAAAAGACGGCTATATCGTCTAGGTACGGGACGGCATAACTGTGCAGGTCCTTAAGGACAATGTCCATCAACTTACAAAAACTAAAGGGGGCATTCTTAAGCCCAAAGCTTAGCACCAGAGGTCGAAAGGTACCCACTGGAGAAATGAATGCCGCATAGCGGCTGGCACTCTCTGACAAAGGCACTTGCCAGTACCCCCTCACAAGGTCAAAAGTCGTTATGAAATTAGCAGCGCTAACCCTCTCGATTCGTTCCTCAATGTTTGGTATTGGGTACAGTTGGTCCCTGGTGATGGCGTTCAGCTTTCGATAATCGACACAGGGACGCGGCTCTTTACCTGGCACTTCCACTAGAATCATGGGCGACGTATAATCGCTCTCAGTGGGCTCGATAACTCCAAGCTCAAGCATACGCTTTATCTCGCCTTCAATAATCTCATGTTGTCGTGGGGATACTCTGTAAGCCTTCGATTTGATCGGCTTGGATACTGTCAGCTCAATCTCATGAGTTATCAGGTTTGTTTTTCCCGGTCTTCCACTAAACCTGTCGCGAAATTCGCCCAAAACTGCCCTCAGGTCCTCTACCTGCTGCTTTTCGAGAACTCCTCTGTTCGCAGAGAGAGACAAAATTTCGTCTACACTACGCTCTGTGCGCATATCCGTGCCTAACGATGGGAGATCGCCTGCCATTTCCTCTGGTGTATTTAGCATCATGCTAACAACTTCTCCTCTTCCGACATAGGGTTTCATTAGGTTGCAGTGGTAAATCTTAACTTTATTACCTCGACCAGGCATCCTCAGCGCGTAGTTAGTGTCGGATAGCTTATGCGCCACCTCTATTGGACCCTCCCATTGAACTTCCAGTCGGTTCCTCTGTGAGGGTCGCAAGATCATGACTTTATCCCCCTCATTAAATGTTCGACTCGTGGCATTCCTGTCGTAATACGCCTTCGCGTTTTCCTGAGCGATCTTCATGTTTTTCTCAACCAGTTTGCGCAGGACGCTAAGGCGCTCCAGAAGCTCCAGTACATAGCTCACGACAGTTTGATTTTCTCCTGTTCCCTCCCAAAACTCTCGTAACATACGCAGGGGGGATCCGAGATTCCGCCCGTAAACTAGTTCCGCAGGAGTGAACCCGGTCGCCTCATGAGGAACGGTTCTTAATGCAAATAGGGTCGCGGGTAAACAGCTCTCCCAGTCCTCTTTGCGCTCATAGCACAACGCGCGCAGTACTCTTTTCAACACCGAATGTAGCTTCTCTACGCTGTTGGATTGTGGGTGGTAGACTGAACTATGCAGCAACCTCATGCCACATTCTCTGAGAAACGTGGTTGTTAGCGCACTGGTAAACACAGTTCCCTGGTCCGCCTGAATTTCGTTGGGAAAACGGATACGCGAAAAGGTAGCCAATAATGCGTCCACTATCTCTGAGGAGTTCAACTCCCTCAATGGAACGGCTTCCGGAAACATTGTTGCGGGACACAGCATAGTCAGGAGGTATTTATATCCTGACTTCGATTTCGGCAGAGGTCCCACAATATCAATCACAAGACGCCGGAAGGGTTCCGTTATGAGCGGAACGAGTCTCAGAGGAGCTTTGCATTTGTCTCCCGGCTTTCCCACACGCTGACAGGCATCGCATGACTGCACTAACAGCTCTACATCTTTAAAGCAACCCGGCCAATAATACTCCATAAGAAGCCTTTCTTTTGTTTTGTTCACTCCCAGGTGTCCCGACCACCCATTTCCGTGGCACAGATCAAGAATGTCCTTTCGGTACTTTTCGGGAACTATTAACTGGTCAAGAACTTTGCCCTTTCGGTCCCTGTAATGCCTATACAGCAGTCCCTCTTTTTCATGTATAGTGACATTACGCATAGCAATTCCTTCCTTAGCTGTGCTAGAGTGTACTAGAACTTTTGAGTGGCGCGACCGCCTGCCTGTGCGCGGCCGTTTCAGCGTGGAAAGATGCGGTGGCGCTGGCGTCGACCAATCTACCCGGGCGGATGGCTGGCAGGCGTTCCGCGTACGCGTTGGTACCTGTCCGTCGCACCCAGGGGCGATATCTTTTCACGGTTCCCGAGGTGGACCGGTTCACTTGGCCTCGCCTGATTGGTCACAATCGCTCTTTTGCTGACGCAAGCGCGGTTTTACACAATCACGCGCCGGCAAGTGGATCAGTCCACTTTTGGAACCTTTATAAGATACCGCCCCAGGATGATCTTTTTCATTCCTCGTTATACCCCCCCCCCCCCCCCCTTTACAAAAATTTTAATGCAAATAAATATTATTTGACATTATTGTTATTGAAGTTGCCGCCGACTGTATTGCAGCCTGAAGTAGCGTAGCACATCGTACCGCATAACGAGCGCGTCCCCCCCCCCCCCTTTTTTTTTACAGTGTACACTTACACGAGAAACCAGCTAGCCGGTACACATCGGAGCCTCCCTCATCCCCCCTCCCCAACGAAAAAAAAAGGAATGTGTTGCACATAAGTCGAAGAACTCCTCGCCCGTTCCACGTATATAAAACACCAATGTTGAAATCAAAGAAAGGGCGCGTTGCTTGTGGTTGCGTTCACTCACAACAAAAGCAGGCTTTATTGACGTTGTCACTGTCTGAAGAACAGCAGAGTTTTTCCAAGGCTCAATTTCATCATTTTAATATGGGAATGCGTTTATTGTTGTAGGACCCACAAAAATGAACATACGTAATACTGCATAAAAACGCCTTCAGTGAAACACAGCAGTGCAAGATTTCGAGAGTTTAAATAAGCAACAGCACGGCAAAGCAAAGTCGTATTAACAATTGATAACGCGAAAATACAAGGTTCGCATACTTATACAAACAATACATTTGCAATTAAAATTATAAAAAGCATAAAGTTATAGAGCCAGGATACACCATATAACATAAAACAAAACAGAATGCAGAGCTTAGGTTGTCTTCCTAAAATGCATTTAAATAAAAAAAATATTATCGTTGCAAAATCGTCTAAACAGACTCTAAAGCGGAACTATGAATCGGCTTACTTCGAGTAATTATGCTCTGAGAACCCTAAAGCTGCCCCGCCACGGTGGTCTAGTGGTTACTCGGCTGCAGATCCGAAGGTCTCGGGATCGAATCCCGGCCACGGCGGCTTCATTTCGATGGACGCGAAATGAGGCCCATGTGCTGTGCGATGTCAGTGCACGTTAAAGAACCCCAGGTGGTCGAAATTTCCGGAGACCTCCACTACGGCGTCTCTCATAATCAGAGCTGGTTTTGGGACGTTAAACACCACAAATCAATCAACCCTAAAGCTGCTAAATTAACCATCACAGGTTTATTAATACAAAAAGATTCAAGAACAAATTTTATTTTCAGATTTCGCGTCAGAATTTGCACGTTTTCTTGCTTACAAACCTCTTCTCGGAAAAATCTCTCTTCTTGGTGCCCCTTTAAAAAATTAAGAGTGCAATAACATATGCACGAAAACTGACATATTTTTTTATGCCAATGCAGCAATTTATAGCCAAAGTTTCAGCCGCTGCTGTGCGCTTCTTCGTTTCTCATCCCGCCACTTGTTAAGACCCTTTATATAGAAATGCATACGCCTGACCACGTAAAAGCCGGTCAACTTAGCAGTTAATGACTTGCACCCCCAATGCTTCTCCTGTTGATCACTGCCAGGGCATCCAAGATGCTATCTTTGTGTAAGTCACTCTTACTAAAGCAACCAGTGAAAATTCACTAATAAAGACAAAAAGTTTCGGAGAAGGGTACAGAAGACCACCGAAATCACAAGGTTTCACGTCTTTCGGGGCCTTAAAAAGGGGTAACTTGCGACTTTGTTGCCCACACGGATATCCAGTTGTGCAACCTGGCGCGTAACAATGGTTTAAACGTTGTTTTATTGCCATTTCGCGACCAAAACAGAGATGCCGACTACAGAGGCTACCATGCACCCGAGCAAACCTGGGTAGATTGGGCGATGGCAGCGCCGCCGCTACTTTCGCCGCAAGTTGGGCAAGGGGCAAGCAAAGGAAGAGCGCCGCGGTCGCGCCACTCAAAAGCTTCTAGTACACTCTAGCTGTGCTATGCAACCGCGCCAGGCTGGGGTCTTTCTTTTGCTCGGCACTCAGGGAATGTCTATCCACTCGCAAAAGCCTCTCAAAGCTAGGTGAGCCCGGAGCAGACAACACTCCCCTCTCGTCGCCTACCAATTCTGGTTCTTCAGCTTCGGTGTCTTCACCCCTTCTACCTTCGATGCTTTCTTCCTCGGGTTCTACCGCAGCTAATTTCGGTTCCTCCACCGTCGCCTCTGCTGATTTAGGAACTGTTTGTTCGCTTTCCGGTGTGCTCTCGCCCAGATTTTGCGATAGCTGCGCAGCAAGCTCGCGTGTTTTAGACCGAGTTAACGCCTGCACTGTTCCCTCTCCAAATTTCTGACCGCGTTCGCGCAACAGCCGGTCAGACCGATTGGAGAACAAATAGGGGTACTCTACTGGCACCATTTTCGAGACAGCGGCTTCTGTCACGAGTTCTCCGAATGGGCCGGAAATCGTTACTTTTGCCATTGGCAAGCAAACACTGTGTTCCTCCAGCACCTGCTTTATCCATGTTACTTCCCCTTTGAAGTCCTCAGCTGCAACATAGGACGGATGCACGACGTCCGTGGTAGCGGCGCTATCTCTAAGCACTCTACAGGGCTTTCCGTTTACTTTGAGATCATGCAGGTACGGTCGGAGAAGCTCTAAATTCTCTTTGCTACTGTCCACGTACGAAAACACGACACGCGGCTTCTTACACACTGCAGAGACATGCCCTAGCCCCTGACAGTTGTAGCACCTCAAAGGTGGCCTTGCTTCGAACTGCTTTTTGACTGCCTTCTGCGCCATCTCCGAACTCGAGCCACTCTCATTCGAGTGCTTATTTTTTTCTGGCGCCCTTCTCGCGGTTTCTCCCTGTTCTGGATTCCTACTTTGTGAAGGTTTAATCTTAGTGGGAAAATATTTCCGCGATGTATTTCCCCGCTCGAACTGACTTTCTTCCGCATTCAATTTCCTGCGCCTTGCGTACTCGTCCGCCAGCTCGGCAGCCTTTTCGACCGTGTCGACACCATCCCGATCCTGCACCCACAATTTAATTGATTGGGGAAGGCGCTGATAGAATTGTTCTAGGCAAATGCACTCAACGATCTTATCTCGGCTCTCGTATACCTCCGAGCTTTTGAGCCACTCTGTGAGGTTGGTTTTCAACCCATATGCAAATTCCGCATAGTCCTCATCCAACTTTTTCGTCGCGTCCCTAAACGTCTGACGGAACGCTTCCGCACAAAGCCGGTACTTCTTAAGGAGGGTCGACTTTACTTTTTCGTAATCGTCCGCCTCCCTTGCGCTAAGTCTCGCCACAACGTTAGCAGCTTCACAGGGCAGCAACGTCAACAGTCTCTGTGACCACGTACTCAGAGCGAAGCTGTTCCTTTGACAGGCCCTCACAAAATTAACCAAAAACTAGCCTATATCTTCTCCAATTTTGTAGGGCTGAATCGACCTGTCCATACCATAAGATCCTACCTCGCTTGCTCTTTCAGGAATGCTGTTTGTTGCTCCTTGACCCATTAAACGCTGCCTCTCAATTTCGAGCTCCAGCCTCTTCATCGCTCTTTCTTCCTTCTCTTTCTCGTATATTCTGTTGGCTTCTGCCCTTTCTTTCTCGTCTATTCTCTTAGCTTCCTCCTCTTTCAGATCTTTCTGAACGAGTTCCCACGCCACTTCTATGCTTTCTGCACTGCTACCACTTTCTTCTATTTGCTTCAAGAGCTCACTCTTTTTCATCGTCTCGTCCCATTCAAGAGCTAACTCCTCACATAACAGCGACAATTCCGCCTTTCGCAACTTCCTCAGATCCATGGTCACTGCTTAGCGATGCCTTTTGCCTAAACGAACACACTTTTTGTCCGAACAACTACAGATCCCCAGGAATTCAAATTATTGACCCAGAATTTGAAGCCTGGCAAATCCTAAGACAAAAACCATACGCTCACCCGCAAATGCAGTGCCGTGTCACCAGGTTCATCCCAGCTGCTGCCATCCAAATGTTGAGATCTGGTGGGGTGCCGTTGCGCCTCCCGACTCGTAGGAGAGTTTGCCGTTGCAAGGAGCAGACTCCGAGACCGAAGACGATTGAGAAGAAGGAAGATGATTTATTTTACATGATGAGAGCTGATCGAACGCGTCTGTGTCCTTATTTTATACAATACTATGTACAATAGGGACCAATCCCAAGGTCGTCTCCGCCTTCGAGGAGAGGGAGTCACGCCCCGCCTTCGTTGCTTCTCTGCGGCATGGGATGACGTGGCCCAAGTGGCAGCCAATGCTGATTCCCGGAGAAGAGGCTTGCTGGAAAACAACAACAGCACAAATAAAAGCGCTCTTCCCGGCCTCGTCCTTTTGACGACACACCGCCGTGTTCTCACAATGGGGCCGCCGTAGAGCCACCTGTTTGCAGCAGTCCTGTCTCCAGTGCGCTGCTGCACCGCTCCCGCTGCGATGATGCTGCCGCGAAGTTCATATTTCCAGAAGCGGCACAAACACGCACACCGCACGACCCACCGCCGGTCCATGCGTTCCGGGAACATCACGCGGGCCGGTCGGAAGCTCGAGGCAAGCGGCGAACAAGGCCGCTGCGGCAGTGTCCAAACAATGCCCTTGTCTCTCCGAGACGGCAGCCCAACGAAGTACATTTCGTGGGAAAGCAAGCACGTGCGCTCCCCACGGTCATCTTCCTCGAAAGGTAGATCCAGCGGCCACCGCCAGCAGCCTTCCTCTACCACATCCATGGGGGGCCCACGCCGATCTTAACAATAAGCAAAATCGTGCGACAAGATTTATTATGCCTGCCTGTCATACGAAGGTGCCACTAGTGCTAGAGCATACTATTTTGGTTATTTAATCACTATGTTTTATTGTTCATCAGATCTCATTTGTTTTGGTTCATTGCACCCCCCCCCCCCCCCAGGTCGAAACTTCTCTTATTTCTCTACAAAAAATTTGTTTTTTTTTTAGTGGAATCTCACTTAGGTGTGTTCGCGTAAATCCCACTTTTAATGGAATTTCTAATTAAGAAAAATTAACAAAAAAGAATTTGCTTTGTGATGCTCACATGTGCCTAAAAAGGTGTTTTTAATGTAGACTAATAATTTCTAGTGCTTATTGCTTTCTAAAATATTTTTTCCGACACTTGGCCTCATACTTTAAAGGCTCCTCATCATGACTTTGTGAAAAATAAAATGAGTTCTTCACGAATGTTGATTTTGTAGTCCAGGGGTTCGACGGAACACCGTCTGGCGAGGGGCATAAACATTTCTTCTGAATAAACACACTGGCCCTAGTTGCAACGTAAAAAAAAAAACTTTAGCGAATGTTTGTTTATTTGCTAGAAATGTTGATTTTGGGTCGTTTTTATGAATTTCGTAACAATTTTAATTTCTGGTGAAATCTGGGGAAATTTTAGCGAGTGTCTGGTGTCGTGCCCACTTTACAATCTGGCAAAGCTAACTTTAGTGCTTCACCCCTCCTTCGCACACCATCGTTTCATTTTGCTATCTGGCACGTGCCTCATGCCCCTTTACTCATGACACAACTGACATTGTACTGACTCTACCAGCTTAGTGTTTACGTTTTTGTACTTTCTCTGTGTTCTCTTTTTTTGCGCCTATTCTGCAGCATTGAAGTGGTGGCTTTTTTTTTCGGATGGAGAATAATGCCACATATAGGCAGTGGGATAAGAGAAGGCCGACCCATGATGTTCTTGCACTTGAAACAGCCCCAACAGATGCGCATTCTAGAAGTCAGCTGCCCTGCTGTTTATTAAACGCCAACAACCAATCTTTCAAGGCTCATGACGATGTGTCTGACAACCGTCAAAAGTGAATATAGCTTGGAAGGTAATTTAAAGGGGTCCTGAACCACCCTCCGGGCTTGGTGGAAAAACATATTCTACGGCTTGCCTACGCCGTAACGAACATCTCAGCCAAATGCTGTAGTCATCCGCGAAGTGTAGCGTTCACAAGCGGAGCACAAAGCTTCCACTTCCTCAGGAGCCCTCAACTCAAAAAGCGGCTTCTCCTCACGCTCCTTGTATATGCTCTGTTTCGTCATAGAGCATTTACAAGGAGCGTCGCTGCTATTGGCCAATGGCAAACACGCCCGCCACGCCTGTGTGCGGGCCCTTCGCGGCGCGCACTTTTTAAAACCGCAAGCGCGTGCGTGCCGTGCGCTCGCTTTTACTTGCGTTGTGAGCCCCTATATAGGCAAAATATGTTTTGTTGTTTTGTGGGGTTTTACGTCCCAAAACCAGTTCTGATTATGAGAGACGCCGTAGTGGAGGGCTCCGGAAATTTCGACCACCTGGGGTTCTTTAACGTGCACTGACATCGCACAGCACACGGGCCTCAACATTTCGCCTCCATCGAAATGCAGCCGCCGCGGCCGGGATTCGATCCCGCGACCCTCGGATCAGCAGCCGAGTACCTTAGCCACTAGACCACCGTGGCGGGGCTATATAGGCAAAATAGTTGCTGGAAATATGTAAAAATATATTTGTTAGTTTGCAAGTCTCATAGATGCCATTGGAGGGCGTCCGTAAACTACCTCGATGTGGATGCGAACGGTGTGGTGCAAAAGTCACCATAAATATAGTTTTCCAAGAAGGCAACAAATGCATGCCAGCAGCCTGTAATAAATCACAAATTATTCCCAAACTTTAATTAACAATTCATCAGTGATTGTAGACGGGTTTATTCCCTATGGTACTCGAATGCGCCACCTTCTAGTACTCATACTCAGTAACATGGCTGGAGTCGAACCCACAATATTTCTTTTATAAGGTGGATTAAAGGACTAGGTCTGATTAGGGTGTATTTGGGTGGATTAGAGCTCATTAAGGCGAATTAGGGTGGATTAAGACAGACTGAGGTGCATTAAGGTGGACTATGTCATATAGAGCGGATTACGCTAGACTTAGATTAGGGCTAATTAAGGATTACAGCAGATTAGGGTTGACTAAGGTAAATTAGTGTGGATTAAAATCATTACGTCTGTAATGTATGGCTTAATTTGGCGTAACTTAATAGTCTTGGCTTATTGAGACTTGACTTAGCATTAACTTAATCAGTCAGCACCTAATTAGAGTTACGCTAATTAGGCTCAGTCTAACTTAAACCTAATCACACATGACTTAATAAGCTGTGCTTCATTAGTCATGATATTGTCACGAAGCTAGTACATGCAAGAGCTGCCTACAAGCAAGGAATCGGCAGATGTCCAAGCTACAGCCAGGAAAAAGCGTTTGTAAGCGCGAGCTTGGCAGCGAGCGTCTGGCTTCAGCAAAGGCTGATCGTTCGAGAGCCCGTGCGCGTCCAAGAACTTCGTCGTTCTCGCTTCAAGGGGCCCGTTGGCGCAGCGTTCCAACCTACCTCGTGCCAATGCAAGTATGCTTGAGTTAATTAGCCCTATCCTAATTAAGCATGGCCTAATTAGTTTAGGCCTAGTTACACTGTGCTTTGATATATTATCTTAATTAGGTATCGCTTGGTGAGTATTGACTAATTAGGTGATTTAACCAGTGTTAGCCTCATTACTCCTGAAATATTTAGTCTCAGCTTAATGAGGCTTTACCTTTAAGTCTTAGCATAATTTACCTTGGATTAATAAGCGCTAGCTTAGGTTTGACTTAACTGGTAATAACCTAGCTATGCATCGTTTAATTAGTACTAGTTAATTAAACGTGGTCCGATTAGAAGATTGTTTACGCTAAACTTGTTCATATCAGCTAAATTAGGCTTTGCGTAATTAGTCCTATCCCAATTAGACTTGGTTTAATTATTATCGTAGCTAATTAACGGTAAATAAATAGTATCCGCTTAATTAGGTATGACTTACTTGTCATATCTCAATTAAGCTTGAATTAGTTCTGTTTGGCTTGGTTTGACTTAGTTGGATTAGTCCTGTCTGAATTAGGCTCCTTTGAATTAGACTTAACCTTACCTAACTAGTTTTAGGAATCTTAATTAGGCTCCATTGAATTAGACTTAGCCTTACCTAACTAGTCTTAGGAAGCTTTGTCTTTACTACAGCGTGGCATTGTTATGCTAGCGGAGTTTTCTGCTAATTTCCCAGTTTCACGAATAGCTCAAACAGTTTCACTGTTACAACTGACTAATGTATTCACACATTAAATTAATCCATCCTTCCTTCCGCATGTCAACGCACCTTATTCCACATTAATCTGTCGGCAGGGGTTCGAGTTGTGAAGATCTTCCTTTCGAGTCATGGTAGTCACACGTTCGAGCCCGACAGGATGATTAACCCGTCTACAATCACTAATCAACAATCAACTAACTTGGGGTTATGCATGACAAGGTGAAGCAGCGTTGATAGTTGCGCTGTTTGTCCTGACGCCGTCTTATGCGCAATATCGACGGCAAGCAGCGCACTGACAAAGTAAGTGCGCACACCTTCGAGCCTAAACGTGTGTGACGAACGAAAACAAAGCTTCGGAGGATCGGAAAAAAAAAATGCGGTGATCGCGGGGGCACGCGACCGAGCCCAGGTGCAGAGCGAGCAGGCGGCCACAAGCGCGCTGCGGACAAACAGTCCCCGGTAGTCGCGCGCTTTTTGTCAGCCACTCTGACACGTTGCTGAAGTCTGGTGACGTAACGCGGTGGGCGGGGCACCTCCTTCGACACCGCCCTAAGGAGCTCTCTACCCTCTATTCCGCAGAGTTGAGACACGACTGGAAAGGAAGGTTTTCTGGTCGCAATATCTTCGCTCCTAACAAACTGTTTTGAAAAATTCTTTCGGCTGTGAATTTCTGAGAGACCTTCAATACACACCCAGCCGTTTTCAAAACCAAGTCCGAGTGGTGGTTCAGGACCCCTTTAAATGAACACTGATGTAGTGCAGCTAGTAATGATGACATCATAGCCACATTTGCGAGGTTGTCATAGATGACAATGATGGCGACAATGACGATGCACAGGATATGCAGCAGGCAAAAGAATGTGAGTCGACACTGCAGGCCACTCAGAGGTGCACCACACTTCCGTATGCTCGTGTGGTCGTATTTGTTTACCACGTGGCAAATTCTAGATGGCACATGGCACTAGTTGCACCCAGCGGCATTTGTGTTCTCGGTGCTCTTCCAAAACAAAACTGGTTGGCAATACACAGACCGTAAATTACCCGTTGCACGCCACAGCAATTGATGCACTGTGTTATGACTAACAGGTGCTCAGCTGCACACTGGAGCAAACAAACACCAGACCAAAAGATTTGTGTTAGTGCTCCAGCGACCTACCGTTTATTTCACTGATAACAGATGGACATTAAGGGTGCCACAATGGATACCAAGAGAAGGAAAATACAACAGAGGTAGGCAAAACGTTAGATGGAGTGATGACGTTAAGAAATTTGCAGGCATAAAACTGGAACCAATGTGCTCAGAATAAGGCAATTAAATTTGAAATCATCTGGAGAGGCCTTCGTCTTGCAGTGGACTTAAAATAGGATGACGATGACGATGCACTGTGGATGGTACACTGCTTTCTACCAGCCACCCAACAAATGGAAGCTCTAACATTCAAATATCACTAGGTCTTGAATGGAAACCGACAGGTTGCGTATGCAGATGATAATGTATGTTCACAAGGATGTATGAAATATTAATCACCACGTTTTTACAGTGAAGCTGCACATGCCTATGCAAAACACTCGGGATCCTACCAGACCAGAAAGAGCCTTGTAAACGCACACTTCTCTCTTCTCTAGCCCTTAGCCCACTACTACACGATGGTGATTATGCAACACCCAGTGTGCAGTATTTGAAGTAAGTACTGAAATAAACCAAAGCCAAACATGTAACAGCATTAAGAAACAGAAAGATGTAACCAATCATTTGGAGACTTTAGTGAACAGTCTAGATTGACGTAGTGATAAGCAACAAGGGCACACATTTCGCCGTCGTTGTTAAAGAACCCCAGGTGGTCAAAATTTCAGGAGCCCTCCACTACGGCGTCTCTCATAATCAGATCATTGTTTTGGGATGTTAAACCCAGAAATCAATCAACATTTCACCATCATTAGTTTATTATTGGTACGAAGTGCATGGATGGTGAAAGCTTTCCTCGAATATCACATTTAACTTTCCAGAAGTTACCAGTGCTCATTATTTCATTATCACTCATTATTTTCTAAACATATGCCAAAATTCAGAGTATTCGCTATATGTAAAACCCAGATGTCACCCTGATAGGCACATCTGAAACAAATATTTTAAATGTGTAAGCACTGAGAAGTTGCGATACCTTATCAATTAAAAATAGCCAAGTGTAACATAAAACTTAACCAAAAAACCTGAACTTCAGAATAACTGCAAAATACCTATAGCTCCTAGACTATACGCTTGAAAAATAGAAACCGATTTTTATCCCCCGAATTTAAAAATACCACATCCGAACACGAACAACCCTGCGCTTTGGGAGACATGTCATTACACCACTGCACTTATGTTGAATAGTGCAAAATGCTGGATATGGATGAGCCGCCTTGCAGGCTGAAAGCGAGCGATGGTTTTAAACATTACTCAAGTGTAGCCACCACATGTACACCAGTCCCTGGCACCGGTCCATGGTCGAGCAAAGTCAGCCTCTATTCTTCAGTGAAGCATCCATGTTCTCCCTAGTGCGCTGCCACAGGCGGTAGACAAGCTCAGTATCTAAGTCAGGGTGACCCAGTGGCGGCGGGCCCCCATCACGCAGCCAAGCACGGGCATCGTGAGCATCACGTGCCAGCCGTGGCCCAAGGTCAACATGCTCAATACCCAGGCGCTGCGCCAGGATGCCGGTGACGAGCACATCGTCAACCCAGAAGTAGGGCACATCAGCTGAAGCCTGGTACAGGTCACGCACCACATCAGGAGACATGAGGATAGCCCAGCCGGAGCAGTAAGGTGGGTAGCGATGCGGCCGGTACTCACGGAAGCTCACACGCCATTTGCTACGCTGGCTGCGCTTGACGTATGGCCGCCGGATGAGGCAACACATGAGGAGCCGTGCAGGGGCACGGGGCCCCAGTTGGGCGCTCACCTGAAACAGGTCCATGAACACATCGTCGTCTGTCTTGAGCACATAGCGTGCCTGGCCACAGTGGCTCACCACCCATTTGAGCCCCATGACATGTTTGTACGTCAGGTTGTGGTAGCTGTCCACAAAGTTGCCCATGACAAGGTCGCCGTGCGCGGCGCTCTCGGCGCGCAATGCGCCCTCCAGGCCGGCTGCCTGGCCCACGAGGAAGACAAGTGCCATGGTGCGTGCAGTTGCTGCGACCAGGGCACTCGCGTTGCCCCACGTCTCGCGAATGGCGCGTCGCCGGCCGAAGTGCGCCGGCGCAGAGTGCACGAACACGGCCAGGAAGAGATCGTGCTGGCTGTGGCAGCGGCTGCTGTCCAGCACGAATGCAAAGTCGCGTCGGTCGACAAGCCGGCCGGGCTCATCCGACACATTGTTTGCCAAACTGTGGCCAGGCTCCTGCAGTGAAGGAGGCGATGACCAGTGTGACCACACCGCTGCCGATGCCAGCAGCAGCAGCACCAGGCCCCAGCGCCGCTCCCGAACCATGCGCTGAGACAGCATGCTGCTCCTGAAAAAGTGTTTCATTTCTCTTCAACATGCTGATTCTAAACTCGGCATTTCAAGTAACCACTGCATGGCATTGTGGGATAGCAGCAAACCACTGCAATACAGTAAATGATTCCATTTTATCAACACGTGCCAGTCATTGCTGTGCATGTGAGTTTTATATTCAGTGGTTATTTAAGCAGCTGTATGGCAATCCAACCATATGTGAAACAGATTTACCTTGACAACAGCACAAAAAAAAGACTTCTCCAAAAGGTGGAAAACGTATGCTACTACACCTGTTTCTTAGAAGATATAAGTTGGTATCCATTCCGGTATCCATCGGTATCCTCTTGGTATCCATTCCGTCGCTCCTACTGTATCTGTTATTTTTCCTCCTCATGACATGTCCTGCCCAGGTCCACTTCTTTATTTTAATTGATATAATAATATCAGCTACTCCTGTCTGTTCCCTGATCCATTCCACTCGTTTTTTATCTCTTAGCGTTACACCTATCATTTTTCTTTCCATTGCATGTTGCGTGCGCCTTAGTTTCATCTCTAGTTTTTTCATTATCCTCCACGTTTCTGCACCGTACGTTAGTACTGGGAGAATGCAGTGTTTGAATACTTTTTGCTTTAGTGACGGCAGCAAGTTTCCAGTCATGATTTCGGAATGCCTTCCGAATGCGCTCCAGCCCATCCTTATTCTACAGAGAATTTGTTTTTCACGGGTAGGTGTTCCTGTTAATAACTGTCCCAGGTATACATATTCATTCATACATTCTAAAGGTTCATTGTTAATTTTAAATTCCTGTTCTTTAGCTAGGCTACTGAGCATAACTTTGGTCTCTCGCCTATTCATTTTAGTCCAATTTTAGTACTTTCCCAGTTTAGGACATGAAGACTGCATTTACTGCATCACATATAGCAGATTTTTTAATTAGTAGGCTGACTATAATTGGCTAGACAAGGTCATGCAGCTTCCTCTTGCGGAATTTCAAGACCACTATGAGCTAAGGATAGAGTGAAAATTACAGACATAACTTCTGTCTGTTGCAATTCCTCCGTTTAATCAGTAGCATCATTTGATGTTCTCCTAAATAAGACATATTAATAACTAAATAAATAAATCCCCTCACATGCATCATTTCGTGGGATGCCAATGCAAATAAAGCAGCCCAGTGAAATGGAACGTGTTCAGTGCGATAGAATTTTTAGTTGTAGCTGAGCAGGTACCCTCTTGGTCGCACAACTATAAAGCTATTGTTTTTATTAGAAACAAACTCGGCGTCACTGAATGTAATTAAGGTTTGGTCATAACTATGTTAACTTTGCTCAGCATGGAGCACAAGTTAAATATTTGACTAAACATAGGCATGCCATGTTTCCATTTCCTGTGTATCCAATCGGTTTAAATGTTATGAAAAATAGTCATGACTTGGGCCAATCTACATCAGCACCCATTGCAACAAAATCCAGAAGCCACTGGGAGCAAGGTGGTGCTGGATGATTTCTGAATGTCAAATGAAGGTTCTCTGCGGCGTGCCTGGACTTCACAACGACCATTGGTTGTTGTTCAGAATGGCTGAGACAAAAAAGAACAGCATCTGCTATCCCTCCCAACATCATCAATCTCGACCCGTGCTCTGCCCTGCTGTCCGGCGGGCACATTGAATTAAAAACCAGAACTGGTCGATGGGGTCATGTACAATACCGTGGAGTGCAACCTTTATAGAAGGAACGCTTCCTGCACCGTTCCTTCGCAAATGTAATGTGCTACCAGCACAGTTCCACCAACCCTTAATTAAATGGGTTGTGAAATGAATATGGAGCTGTCCAGTTGTATCACTGCTTCAATAAGCACTCGACATACCAATCCCAAAATATTTTGGCACAATATGCAGTGCCAATATAATAATGCCCGTTTGAAATCCTAGTGTTCTTGAGCTCCCAAAACGTCCATACGACACTACTGGCCGCCACAGGTATTATTATTCAGCGGCGTTTCAGCAATGTCAAACGAAGATATTTAAAAGCATAAACAGATTGTTAACTTTGTCAAACGAAGATATTTAAAAGCATAAACAGATTGTTAACTTTTGTTTGCTCTAAAATAATTGATTTATGTGATTTGAACTACGATTTGCAATTTGTACTGCATCTGTAAATAGTGGCAAAGGGAAAATTTTATAGTGGTAGTGATGCCATATTTTGCCTGCACACGGAGGAACTAGCAGCGTGCGTGAGCCTTGTCGTGAATTTCATTGGCTGCATTGTCGATGTCCACAGCTGCGACTGTCATGATTTCGGTTGCCGGGCATTCTTAAAGTGCCCCTAAACCACCCCCTACATTCTTTTGAACATTTCAAGTTAACACGCGCATCAAGTTGAGAATGCTGTCACGATGAACAATGTCCCCCCCCCCCAAATGCGGCCGCGCCACAAACTCGAAAAACAATCCTGTGCGCCTCTCCGGCCATTTCCGGCATGCCAAAGTTAGCCGCGACGACATTGTAGTTTTTTGTGACGTCAGGGAAGTCCAAGCTCCGCTGATTGGTCGAAGGAGAACTTTGACTTCCAGTTAGTCTGCTAGCAAATGCACGCGCTCCCTGCCTGTTTGTTTTTCCTCGTTGTGTGTCGTTCGTGTGATGTTCGCGCGCGCGCGCTTGTGAATTCGTAATTGCACTACACTACGCAAGCGCAAGTCGGGTACAGCCGACTAGAAACTGCAGCAACTGTCAGAACATGACGGATAGCGCTAGCACAGAGCGTTGACACAGCACCAACAAAACATTTGCGCGAACGCGGGAGCCCGGCGGAGGTGCGTCCAAGCGCAAGTGGACAGTCTTTAGAAGTGCGCGTCATCGGCGATGTAGGTCACATGACATTCGGAGGAACACTTAGCGAGCAGGTGGCACCGGCAAGCAGCCGGTGTAGCACAGGAGAGAGCGAAACAAGCATGCACCACATTTTAATAATCAAACGCGTGTAACTCTGCTATTTCAGCACCGTTTCGAAAAATTCTTGCGGCTACGTTTTCGTTACGGACACCGGCACAAAAGCAACACCACAACTAAATTTTGACTTCTGAGTGGTTTAGGGGCGCTTTAAAAATGTTCTCACGGCCTTTTTGCAGATGCGTGCTGTGTATGGGCATGTGAACGCTGCTTGGGCTTCGTTAACTAGGAAGACAAAACTTCAAAAATTCTTGTTACAGCGTCTACCACCAGGTTGGTGCGATTGTGAGGCAGTGACACAATGCTCTCTCACTGTGCACACGTCCACACGAATAATATCTTCGGCATATTAACGCTCTTCAACACGTACGCGAGCATACTTGCATTCGAACAAAAACCCGGCCGCCTGTTGTCATGGGATCACTCACTTTCACTTCTTGCGCTCTTCTGCGTCGGCTCATAAACAGAACAAGGATACTTTTTCGTCGATGCCCTTGTATCCCAACCAACAGCCCGTCACTCAGTAAGTGTTATGCATCGCTGTCACCTCGTGGAGAAATACATCGAGGTGACAGCGAAGAAAAAAAAAGAAGCAACAACCGCACACACAATCATGCCGGGCCTACACTCCACTAATGGCTATCACCCTTCTGAAAGCACCTGCCGGCCTCCTCGTCCCTCTCCCAGCTACGCCAGCGCAACATGCGGCGGTTGCAAGCAGTATATGAAGCTCTCCCATAGAGCTACGCGGGAGTTTCATGGCCAGAAAAAAGTATTGAGGGACACTGGCGGCGCCCCAGATTACGTGAGCTGCCAAGTTGAGAGGAACACGCACTGGGAAATCAAAACTGCATTTTTATCGCTATGAATCAACCCAGACAGTGCAACGAAATAGTATTATAGATTGGAGGGCCATGATTGCAAATACTTTGGTTGGTTGGTTGGTTGGCAACAGCTTTACTTATGTCCTGCAGTGGTTTTAGCCGACCAGGCCTTGGGGGCCCCCGCGAAGGGACGTTGAGACCTTGTCTCTTCGCCGCTTCGAGGGCCTGCTGGACAGCCCATAGTTGGTCGTAGAAGCTGGGGCTGCACAGGGCAGAGACCATCTTTGGCGGGAGGGTTTTCGAGCTAGCACTTTGTGGGTTTTTGCTACAGTCCTGAAGCAAATGTGTGAGGGCGGCAGCTTGAATTTGGCATTGTGCATCAGTATGAGGTGCATATTTCTGGTTAGATCTTGTGGTAGCATGCTCTACTGGGGTAGGTGTTTGTAGCTGTCGAAGCGCCGTTGCTTTTCTGCTTAACTTTTCATTGGTCAGAGGGTAAGTGCGGCACTCTAGATAATAGGCTTTGGTGATTTCATTGTAGTTAGTGAGTCAGTCCTCATTAGAGATATAGAGATGGTGATCGTCAGCACGGTTTGTGAGTTCATGTACCTTGGTGTTCGCCATCTCGCGGTTACGATGAGTTTCGAATGCTTCTCCCATGTGTGCAGCGAACCATTGTATTCTGATTTGTTCTTCTACTGTTAAAAGCGAAGAGCTACTCCTTAGTAATTAATTGGCATGCTGTCTTGGACATCCATCCTTTAGCGAAGTTTATAACTGCCTTTCTTGAGTCACTGAGTACTGTGGTACACGTCAGTTCTGCGCGGGGAAATGCAATTGCCGCTTCTTCGGCTTTATCACAGATGATACTGGCTGAGGTTTTACATGTCCCCTTAGAGTCCATAACTACGATGGCGAAATGGAAGTGTCCCATGTACTCCGCGGTGTCCATAAATCTGGAACTTGGCTCATCTATGTGGGTGATGATTAAGGCTTTGGCTCTGGCAGTCCTCCTGCTGTGATTGTACTCTGGGTGTACACTCAGTGGGATCTTGCTTCTAATCTCGTCTGGGATGTTCGTGTTCTGTCCTTGTTGTACATGTTAGCATATATGAAGGGAGTCGAGGATTTTGCAACCTGTCTATCATGCTGGATAGTCTTTCGAGTTGGGATATCCATTGTCCTTCAGTGATCTCTTTCATGGTACAGTAGAATTTCGATGACAAATTCGTAGGGAGAACGTAAAATATTCGTGTCATCCCGAATTCTTATGAGCCAAAACAAGTTAAAGCTTATCATGAAGATGAACAAGAACTTTATTGGGGTCAACTACTTCTTGCTGAAAAAGTCCATGATGTTCTTTTGAACTTTTTTAACTTTGCTGTCCCTCAAGAAAGCTGCCTGAAAGGAATAAAACCGTGCTGCGGTTTCTTCACTCACACTGCTGGCGCTTACGGTGCGACGCAGGACATGAGGGCGTCAAGGTTTTCCGACGTTGACGGTAGGAGATCACATTCACCGGCACCTTTAACATCGCTATCGGACTCGGTATCCTTTGCCTCGTCGACCAAATCTTCGATGGTTCACAGCCCACAGGTCACGACGTTATTGTCCGCGGTGATGAAGTCTCGCGCCAAAGCTAGAGTTTCAAGGTTCTCCCAACCGTCGATGTGCAAATCGGCGTCAGGCTCTTGGTTTTCTTCCGTCGGAACCACGTCCAATTCAGCAAAATGTCCACACTTACGAGAACCTTTCACGATCGTGTCCTGGGTCACATTATCCCAGGACATAGCCAAGAAATGTAATACGTCAAGCAGGCTAATCCAGTCATGGGCACGTTACCAGTAAAAAGTAACAGTGTTACAGTTACAGCTACCTCAGCCAGAAAAGTAACTATGTTACAGTTACAGTTACTCAGCCTCCAAAAGTAACTTGTTACAGTTACTGCTAAAAAGTAACGTCATTACTTTTCTGTTACTGTACAAGATTAATACACCGCAAATGCAATTATGTAGTTCTTTCAACAGAAACATATGAAGGCGTGCGGTTAGTCGAAGTTGCTCTTAGCAAAGTGCCAGATAAAAGGAATGGAATGGGGCTCGCTCATTTTCGCCCCGGAAACATGTCAGCCTATTTCCAAAAATAAATAAAGAAATATGAAAAGGAAAAAGAAAGGAAAGCGAATAGATGTCCGTGTCCTGCACAGTCATACATCGTAGAAGCATTCCAGTAGTGAGATACAAATACATTATTTTGCAAATTTATCTAGATACAGAGATAGAGATAGTCATAAATATTTATGAAAAACATCGCGATAGTCTTGTATCGCGATACTGCCGGGCTCTACTTAGTGTTGCTCCTGGATATTTTTTCTAAAAGGAAGTAACTGTAACGGTATATCCAGTTACAGTTACTGTGTAAAAAGTAAGTTTTAAAGTTACAAATCCCTCTAAATTAAAAGTAACTAGTTACAGTTATAAGTTACTGAAAAAAGTAACTAGTTACCGGTAACGCGTTACTAGTAACTAGTTACTGCCCAAGACTGGGCTAATCCACAAGTTTTCATCCTTGCGCTCAATTTTCACCAGGAGCCTCCGCACCTTACGGCGACCTTACGGCGACAGTGCTGGAACCTTACGGCGACAGTGCTGAAGTTGCAGTCTTTGGGATGGGCCAAACAATGGTCGACGAAAAGCAAAATCTTTCTGTTTTTCGCTGCCATTTTTCGGTCCAAAGTCGTAAGGAACTTGCGGAAAAAATCTGCAGTCATCCATGATTTTTTGTTTCCCTTGCACAAGCAAGGCAAACATCCTGCCGATCGGAAGCACCTTGATTGTTTTGATTTGCCTATGACGGTAAGCTGAATTTTTTCAGAGCCATCGGCATTTGCACAAAATAGCACGGTGACACGTTGCTTACTTTTCTGGCCACCCTGGCAAGCCTGCCCTTTCACACACACGCTTCTCACCGGCTGCAGGTTGAAAAAGAGTCCGGCCTCATCAGCGTTAAACACGTTGCGCAGTGCGCAGTCCAAAATCAGCGCCGGCAGCGTGTTCAGCCAATTGCTGACCTGAGACTTGTCTACTTTATTTGCTTCACCGCTGAAAACTTTGTAAACTAATCCATTCCTTTCTTTAAAACTGTACAGCCATCCGCTGGAAGCTTGGAAATTGTCGATACCAACAAGAAACGCAATGTTGTCCAAATTTTCGCGTAGCACCTTGCCGTCCATGTAGATGCCAGCAGCTGTCACTTCACGGGACCACGTCAACAGGACCTCTTCTAGCTTCACGTGTGTAGCTGTCTTTGCTTGCTTGACATTAGCGCTGAATTGCTGGGCATTCCTCAAGACGATGTCTCACTGCCCAACAATGGTGCAGAGCATCGATGGCACTATGCCTAACTTTTTCACCAAGTCAGTGCGTTATTTCTTGGGGTTTTCGTCGACCTTCCTCAGAATTTCAATTTTCTCCTTAAAAGGAAGGGCCTTCCACTTCTGAGAAATGTCTATAAGCGCTTCAGTCTTCCAGTACATGCAGCAACACTCAAAACATTATGCACACGGCAGTTGCAGCAGCGAAACGGGAGTCTTTATGTACGCCTGCACCAGAGAACACCAGCCTGCAATGTCTGCACCACGTGAAAATGTGTGGCGCGTGCGATGTAGCAGTGAAAAAAAAAAGGAAGAAACTGCAATATGCCAATGAGCTGCCAGGAAAGCGCTGACGTACCAAACTTGTCAGGCACGTGACCCGGCGTGGGAACAAGAAATATGTATTGAATGGGAGGCCCCGCATGCCTTGTTGCCCCACTCTCCTCCTTGCACGCTCGTTTCCCAAGCCAGCGCGCCGGAGAGGTTTTCCCTTTCTCGTTGGTGGGGTGCAGCGTAGCTGTGGACGGGTTTGCTGCTCACGGGGAGGAGAGATCTCGCCACTTCTTTGCGCTGCTGGGGCAAAGAGGTGAAGGCAAGCGGGGTGTAAAAAAACCGCCAGCAGCCGTGGTGGCCACTCTCCCACTCTGAGTCAGCTGCTCACATGAAGCGGTCATTTCGCACGTTTGTATCACTCGCAATGGCTAGGGAAACTGTTCGTATAACACCGAATGATGGCGCATTTTATACGTAGTCCATCCAAAGCAACATTAAAACTCGTATCGCAAAATTCGCATCAGCCATAATCGTATCATGGAGATTCTGCTGTATTGTGTATGCTGAGTTTTGGCAGGTGGTCCATGCTGGTAGTTAGCCAAGAGCTATTTCAAAAGCATTTCTTATTATGACGTCAATTTTGTTTTCTTCTCCCTTGAACCTGTTGTGGAAGGCTGCCCCATAGGTGATGTGACATATGACAAATGAGTGTGTAAGTCTGATAAGGTGGTCTTCTTTTAAATTGCCTCTCTGGCTTGAGATTCTTTTAAGTTGGATTGCGTAGGCTGTTTTGTGTTTCAGCTTAGTGATTGTCTTGCCGTTTACTCCATTGTTTTCGATTATCATGCTGAGAACTCTAATTTTAGGTACGATTGGTATGGTTGTGCCATTCTTCGTGTATATGCCGAATCTCTTCGTAGTCTCTCTTAACTCCTTTCCCTTCACTGTCCTATGGGTGGCCTGCACTTTTGTGTCTCAGTAGAGAAGTAATTCTGATTTCTTCGGTGAGCATTTAAGGCCAGTGTTTTTTAGATGTTTTTCTACCGTGTCAATAGCTAGTTGTAGCATATTCTCAATGTGACCATCGCTGCCTTCACTGACACAGATTGTGATGTCGTCGGCACAGTGTGTGTGTCAGATGTTTATTTCCTGTAATTTTTGGGCTAGTCCTATCATGACAATATTAAAAAGCATGGGTGAGATGACAGGCCCCTGTGGGGTGCCAAAACTTCCCAGCACTCGTTCTTCTGATTGAATGTCTCCTCCTATTAGGTTGGCTTTCCTGTTGCTTAGGAAATCCTTGACGTAGCTACACCCAGGTTCAGTTCGGAGATTTGCCTCAGTATGGCTGAGTGTGCGATCCTGTCAAAGGCACTCTCAAGGTTTAGTCCCAAGATCGCTTTGGTGCCTTTTGTCTTGTCAAGGATGTAATGTTTGAGTTGTATCATGGCATCTTGCATGAACAGGCGAGTTCGGAAGCCTACGATGAATGTCGGATATTTCTCCGTACATTCGAGATAGGTTTGCCATCAGTTAAGTAGGGCATGTTCCATTGTCTTGCCGACGGATGACATGAGTGAAATTGGTCAAAGTTTTTCCAGGTTTAGAGCTCTGCCTGGTTTGGGAATTAAAATAATTTTGGCCGTTTTCCACAGCTGTGGGATTTGGCCTTTTTGACAGCAGTCATTAATGTATTCCGTTAATTGGTCAATCGAGGGATCATATAGATATTTAAGGGTGTGGTTTGATACCAAGTCTGGGCTTGGTGCTGATTTGTTGTTGAGGCCGTGAAGTGCTACCCTAATTTTCTCGACGCTGAAATCTCTGTCAAGTTCGTTGTTTGTGCTTCCTTCATATAGGCCATGTTGTACAACTGCAGTGTTCAACAAGTATTTCAATTTCAGCTGATCAATTATGGCTTCCTTGCCGCGTTTCCCTTTCTCCCTGTGAAGTAGACGTGCAAGGCAGTTTCTTTGATGTGATTTCATGTCCATTTCACCAAGCAGGTGTTTGAGTAGCTGGATGATTTTCTGTTGTGTAACTGTCCATTGACATCATTGCATAATTTTTTCCACTGTTGTTTTCTCAGTGCGCGACAATGTTCTTCTATATTTCGGTTGATTTCAGCATTTTCTTTCTAGAGCCACACTGTCCGGATTGCAGCGAATCGTACTGCTCGCTATCGCACATGCTTTAGCAATGCTCTGCGTTAAGCGGCACCGATTTGAGCACAGAAGAAGACTGGGAAGACACGCTGCGAAGTGGCGACCACCAGACACAACTCTGCGCCGTCCAGAGGGCTCACGAAAGGGCAGAGGCTCACAGGCTTCCCGTCCCAATGTGGGTGCGGCCCGCGACCCCTGCCGACCACTAAACCAAGAGTGGGTGGGGAGGGGTTCCTCCGGACTTAATAAAAGTATTTCCTCCTCCCTCTTTCTAAGTCTTCTCTATTGAGCCGTTCTTTCTTTCACATGGTTAGGATTGAATTCTTGTCCTTAATGAGGTGAGCTAATTGGCTATCCATTTGATTTGTTTCAATTTCGGTCTCATTGTGGGTGTTGATTCTATGTTGACTATTTTGTCTGTGGGGTTCGTTGCTGGGTGCTCCTTATTTTTTTTTTTTTCTGAATGCTTCCCAATACATCCATCCATGTGAACATACGTCTGTTGGTTTGCCAAGTGTGTCGCATAGCAAGCTTGAGTTCTGTGATCATGTGACCACTTCCAAGGTCAAGTGAAGTGTTATACCGTGTTGTGTTATTAGGACTGGAGTTTGTGACGAATGTTAGTTCGGGGGTAGTGTCCCTGGTATAGCGCAACATAGACGAGGACAATAGAAGGACATGAACAACACTATTGTCCTCGTCTATGTTGCGCTGTAACCAAGTGAAAAAAAATGAATCCCAACCAACTGGCCCAACTTGCCGTTTTACTGTGTCCCTGGTAGTTGAGCTACCTGTTCTGGTTGGGTTCATCAGGTCCATTATGAGTATGAGGTGCAGATCTAGGGCGTCGTGAGCACGCTGAACGTGCTATATCCGTAGCCCCATTGTTTCTCGGCAGCATTGAAGTCCCCACCTATGATCAGCACATTCAAGACTGCGATTTTGATTGCTTTGTGAAATATTGTACGGAACATTCAATGTTGTTTGGATGGACTGCTGCAGACATTTAGTATGAAGACCTCCTTTTCCTGGTGGGGATAATTTCATCTAACGTGTGTTCTATCTGTGTATTACGGGTGTCACGTTGGATGGCTGCGAGTTGTTTCCTGACTAGTGTGTGGAGGCCTCTGCCTTCTATTTGGTTACCGAAGGACTGGTAGCTCGGTAACGTGATCTCCTTGGAAAGTGTTTCCTGTGGAATGAGGATGTCTGGTTTACACTCTATACATCTGATGTGTTGTTGAAGGACTGCTGTTTTTGTTGTTGTAGCCATGGCAGTTCCACTGCCAGATCACCAATCCCTTATTGTCAGTGGCCATGTTGTGATAGGAGAAAATAGACCAGCTAGCCTTGCAATTACACACATGCATAAACTTTTAAGAGAATGTATAATGAGCCCTTGAAAGGAATGATTGTGTACCTCTGTTCCTCCCAAAAGGAACTACTTCAGGAATGCCATTCCTTGGAACTAAAACACTGGTTGTAGCCAACAGCACACTGAACTTTTCTTGAATAGGGGAGTTCATGTGGCATGAGGACTTGTTGAGCTATGCAATGGGCGCAGAGAAATTCTCACGAATTTTGGGAACAAATTCCAGCATATTTCCAAAGGAACAACTATAGCCTTCTTCCACAAGACCTGTGAGAAAGCATAAGTGTGCAGCCTTGAGATAACGTCAGCAGATATGCCAACAGCCCATGAAGTTCACGACACTATATCTGTCAATCCAAACCTTTCACCTTTGTAAAGGCGGCAGCTATGCAATCTTATACAGGAATTTGAAGAATGCTTTTCCGCTGGTTCAAAGGTGTGGCACACGACCATTGCGAAACACACAACCAGGCCAATCTCCCGAAGTACTTGTAAGAAAGAAACATACTGCGGTTTTGTGTAAATTATCAGAAATTGAACACAGTGACTAAATGAGATGTGTACCCCCTTCCACATATAGACATGTCAGATCGGCTGCAGTGTGCAAAATATTTCTCCTCTCTAGATCTAAAAAAATGGGTACTGGCAAACAGAAGTGGATGAGCACAACCGCAAGAAGACAGCATTTGTTACTCCGGTTGGATTTTATGATTTAAAACTCTCCCATTTGGTCTCTGTTCTGCGCCGGTAACGTTCCAGCGCATGATGAATACGATACCTTCAGGAATGAAATGGCAGTCTTGCTTAGTATACCTAGACTATGTCACTTCTTCCCCAACATTTAAAGACCACATGGAGTGTCTACGGTCAGTGCTTGAGGCAATCCGTAAGACATATTTGACAATTAAGCAAAAAAAAGAAAGTGCCAATTCAGCTTTGAAGAACTACAATTTCTGGGGCACGTCAACGCCCAAGGTGTTCACCCTGATCCCGAAAAAGATAGCTGTCGTCACAAGGTTTCCGGTGCCAATGGACAAAAAGTCAATACGATTTCTTGCTCCTGTGTGCTTATTACAGATGATCTCTTTCAAAAATCACAAAACCTTTAACGAAACTTATGCGAGAAGATGTACCCTTCCAGTGGCAAAGCGAACAGCAATGTGTCTTTGATGAATTACAAGAACGTCTGCAAAAGCCCCCTATTCTTGCCCATTTTGACAAGATGGCTGACACAGAGATACATATGGACACCAGTAACATAGGCCTTGGTTCCATTCTGGTGCAGTGGAGGAATGGCGAGGAAAAGGTTATAACTTATGCCAGCTGGACTTTTTCAAAAGTGGACACAAACTATTAGCAGTAACTGAAAAGGAATGCCTCGCAACCCATCTGGCCCATCATGAAATTTCAGCCACAACTCTATGGTAGACCGTTCAAAGCAGTCGGTGACAATCATCCCCTACACTGGTTGACAAACCTCAAGGACCTATCCAGACGACTTGCAAGATGGAACCTCAGACTACAAGAGCATGACATAACAATAACAATTGTTTGTAGCTAGAAGGAAGCATACCAATGCAGACTGCTTGTCACGGGCACCAGTAGACAGTACTTTCAGAGGAAGAGAGGACTTTTCGTCTCTATGCATCACCAACTCTGCTAAAATCATCAAATGTCAGCGTGCCGACAAGTTGCTTTCCGTCATCAAACACCTGGAAGAATTCTACATCCCAATGCTGCCTTTTTAGTAGGACCCTCAAGTCATTCTGTCCCAGAGGAAGTGTTCTCTACAAGAGGAACTTTAATCTGAACAATGAAAAGTTCTGACTTGCTGTTTCTGCAACCATGCGGCAGGGAATTTCAGGCATGACATGATGAATCCACATCTAGACATTTGGGCGTGGCTCGGACATTTCCCAGTGCATTAGTGCGCAGTGTTATCGGTCCAAACTGCTAGCTTCAGTACAGTGCTATGTTAAGATGTGCCACACACGTCAAAGGTCAAAAACACTATCCATAAAAGCAAAAGGATTTCTGCAACCCATACTTGCCCCAAGGCACCTTTTCATCCTTGGACCTCTTCACTCAGCAAAATATAGATCATAGTGGCCACAGATTGCTTAACAACGTACGCTGAAAGCTGAAACTGACTCCTTGCACCATGGAAAAGCGGATGAAGTTGTGAAGTTTTTGTAAACAACATTGTTCTCCAACATGGCACTCCAACCGTTATCACAGATTGCGGAACGACTTTCACAGCAGACCTTACGCAGTGCCTGCTGAGTATGACTCACATTGTTCATAGAAAACCACTGCCTATCATCCTCAAAGCAATGATCTGACTGAACGTCTAAAGAGAACTCTGACCAATATGCTATGTCGATCTTGAACACAAGAAGCGGGATGAAATACTGCCATGTGTCACTTTTGCCTATAATATCGCTGTACAGGAGACCACTAATGTCATCATTCCAGCTTGTATATGGTCATGCAGTTATCACAACATTGGATGCTAAGTTAATGACAGACCAAGATGTTTATCCGTCTGACTTCGATCAATCAACCAAAATCAATCAATCAGCTTTAGTTTTACCAAAACAGGTACAACTGATGACTTTTTAGAAAGAGCCGAGAAAGCCCGCCAGTTAGCAAGGTACTGAATCTGTCACCAAGAGGGGATCAATGAAAGCCGCTACAACAAGCGCCATCGGGACTTCTGATATAACCTTGGTGACAAAGTGCGGAACTGGACACCAGTACAATATCGTGGTCTCTCTGAAAAACTCAATAGCCGAAATTTTGGCCCCTACAAAATAGTGAAGCAAATTAGTGACATCATTTATCAAGTAAAACCTTCCAGACATAAGGGCTCACAATGACGAAACCCTATGGAGCACGTCCACATAGTGCACATGAAACCGTTCTTGGACAGACAAAGAGTAGCAATCCCGCCAAATCATCTGCACTACAGTTCATCCCTACAAGTACGTCCACAACATAATTGCGGATATATGCCCACGCATCAGGACGGTGCACCTTAGGTGGGGGGATAATGCCATGGAAAACTATCTTCATTCGAGCCATACAACTGTGAACACTGCAGGCATCACAAAACAAGTGGAATGCCCAAAACCGCCACAGCAACGAGTAAAACCATCCGAGGTGCCATCTGCCAGCCTCGCACACACATGTGTTCTGACCGAGCGGCCAGAACGCGTGCCATGGGCAGTGTCTGTCAGTTCAAAGACAGCGTCTGGCTGACTTTGGAGACTCTCGGAAGTGCTGTAATTCTTTCTTAGCCTTGGTCACACTATTGCCGCTTAATAAATAGTTTATTTTAGTACTCCTTGTCATTTAAGGTTGTGACAGTACTATAATTTTATCAAAAAGCATCAAGTAGCTGTTACTGTTTCAAACAAAGCGAAGAGGCTGCAGTTCTCAGAATTCATGCATCCTTGACCATGACGGGAATGGAAACAATATGCACTCCTTCAGAGTGCGCTGCAACTTGTACTGTACAATAACAGTGCTGAGCCTTTCTGAATGTGGCCGCACACCTTCCAGTAAATGGGCACTGAAGAAAGGAGACGGAAACTGTATGTGTGGCCTTGAACCACTTGTTGCCGCTTGATGGCATAGAGATAAAATGCTTAGCCGTCTCATGCATACACAAACATGAACCATTGCAAAGTGGCCTCTGCAACCTTTACACACCACCTTCGGTGTCGGCACCCCCTGTGTACTTTCTTTGTTATTACTTGTTCAATATTCCTTTCCAGCTGCAGTCACTGTTTTGAGCAAACAATGTTGGAGTCAATCCCTGCAAGTAATGTTGTTCCTCTTCTAGGCTCCTATTACACAGCTCAAGTCACCCACTTTAGCAACTGCGCAGCGAGTAACAAGCAGTTCATGATAAGCTCAGGGCGCAAGTATTAATTCACAACCAGCACCTGTTCCACTCACCACGTCCTGTTTTGACCGCACATGTAGATGAATGCTCGCATCTTTGCCCACTGGAATAATTATTACACCATGCAATTCCAAAATTTCTAATGCATGCTGGATTAGCGCTCTGCCCCTAAGCTGCGTGCTCTCTTCGCTGTCTTCAGTAGTATAATTATGACATGAAGAAGAAAAGCTTGCACTAGTAGCACAAGGCCAGTGAAGCAGCAAACCGGACGGGCAACTGGCTGGTTTGGATGTCACCGGTACACCCACATTTCGTCATGGTCCAAGGCTTCGGGAAATGCCTTGCAAAGCACTGAGAGGCCCAGCGAACTTTTCTCAAAGTTTCGCACCAAGCTCAACGTAAACATGTTCGTGTCAAACCAGAGATGGTGGCAGATCCGGCACGCATGGCCTCGGCATGGCACCATCCCACCCCTTTGCCGTACTACAATATGCATGCCTATGCTATTCTAGGAGCTGCTTGGACGCCACGAGAGGACACATGCTCTTGTGGCATGAAGCTATGCATAAACAAATAGCTTTTCGAGATGCTGTGCACCGGACAAATCGATGCGCACTGTCTTTGTCAACTTCTTCTGCTTGCACATGCAATACGCACGCCCACCAGCCACAGTTTTGCCAGTGTAGTAGAAGGCACAAGAGAAGAAGAGAAGAAAGAAGTGTGCACGCGAACGCTGCACTATGGGCATTGCATGGAAGTGCACGCGCACTCTTGGGCACCAGAAATAATGATGATAATGATAGCTTTTTGCAGTCGGACATTTTCATGCAGTGCTTCACAGCTTCATTGTTAAAAACACTTTAACACAATAAATCTTTCACATTTGATTTGCACGAACAAGCCTACATGCATTACTGTATTTTCCCACGACATCAAAGACGCAGGTGCTCATTATGCTATTATCCAGACATGGTGTGCATGACGGCATCAATGCACCATATTATTCTATGCACACGATTTGTATACATTTAGATGGTGGCCATATTCCAGCGCATTTTGTTGCTTGGCACAAAGTGCATCTGTCAAGTAGTCACCCTTTTTGCTTACATAGCTTCACGATGCGCAAGTACTTGAAGATATAGACCATGGTGACATCAATGAAAGCTGCCCATACTTAGCTTTGAATACACAGGTAGTGACGGGCAGGCAGTATGCCCCAACAAACAACCTCCCCAGCGTGTCGCAGATTCTGACTAACACAGTAGTGACCATGACAGACAAACTAAAGGTGAGGAAGACAACTTTATGCCTGTTGGTGCCAGTTCATCTGCATTGTTTTTAAATTAAATGCTTACATATATGGAGAACCAGCTGTCAGTGTACATGTGCAACAGAACACCGAGAACCAGCTGTCAGTGTACATGTGCAACAGAACACCGAGCAGGAGGTACACACATCACAGCACGAGGCATCAGCTCACTTTCCTGAATATTGATGCCCTCAGCAAAACAGTACAAATGCAGATATCACAGCAAGCAGCACCAGCTCACCTCCTTGACCAACATTCTATTATAAAGTTCTTTTTTTTTTCTTTCTCTTTCACCTTGCTGCCTCACAGTAACACTTATTCATTCATGCCCTCCGTGAAACAGTACAAGTGCACATATCACAACAGGCAGCGCCAGCTCACCTTCCCTAACAACATTCTAGAAAGTTTCTCTCTCTTTCATCTTCTGCCTCCTAGTAAAGTCTGTTCCTTCATGCCTTCAGTACAACAGTAATAGTGCACGTATCACAGCAGGTGGTGTCAGCTCACATACCTGCCTAACATCCAATAATGTCTCTTTTTCACCACGCCACCCATTAGTAAAATTTATTCTTCATGCTCTCAGTGCAAGAACATGAGTGCACACATCACAGCACACCACAGCAGGCAGCATCAGCTCACCTTCCTGAAGGACATTCACTAAGGCTTTTTCACTGGCTGCCTCGTGATAAAGTTTATTCATTCGTGCCCTCAGCACAACAGTACAAGTGCACGCATCACAGCAGGTGAAGTCAGCATGCCTTCTGATGGTGGTTCAATAAAGTTTCTTTATCCTTTGCCTTGCTGCTTCACAGTACCTTATTCATTCATGCCCTTAGCACAACAGCTCAAATGGACACACCTGGTCACTTTGACTCAAGTGTGTTTTGAGACTGCATGCACAGTAGAATTGTAATGAAGTGCGGAAGCCTGTGCATGGCTTGCAGAGTGCGTTACTTTGGCACACATGCGCTATATATGGCATGATGCTCAGCCAAAATATGACAGCACGCTTCGAACTTGCAGTGCTCTTGTCTCCATGAGCCAAACTACCAAGTGACAGTGCCAAGCTAAGAGAAAACTTGAAACAGAAGCATAAGAAACGACGTCAAAAGAACGAAAGGGAAGGAGTCAAGGGCTCGTTCTTCTATTTGTTAGAAACAACTTAATGAACAAACAGACAATGAAGCCTAGGCTTCATTGTCTGTTTGCTCATTAAGTTGTTTCTGACAAATAAAAGAAGACATATAATGACAGGCAATAACTTCAAACTAAGACAAATTTTACCGAAGAACGGGGGTTTCTTATATATACATGAATGAGCCATCATGACGTCAAAAGGCCTCTATCACGTCAAACGTGTAGTCTCTTTTTCTGAAAGTGCCACAGACAGGCAGCTTACGCACATGCTTTGGCCAGTGAATGGCGAACGTCCTCGAGGACTTGCCTTTGTAATCTATCCCCGGAATGTGACAAAAGCTTGGTCTAGGATTGTACAGCATTTGTGCCTCTGGCATTGTTCTAACAAATTGCTGGCCCCAATTACCGCTCTTTCATTGTAACACTGCCCGTGTTTCCCATGTGTGTAACTTGTTGCAGCTTAAGGGGATCTCACAGACATTTCTTGTGCATTGTGGCTATCATACTGCATGTTTGTTTCATGTGGTCATGCCTGTTAGCTGCCTATCTGAGACACTTTAAAAAAAAGACAACGCATCTGATGCAGTAGAGGCCTCTTGATGTCACGATAGTGCAATATTTTTCATGCATGCATGAAAACCCTGTTCAACATAATTTAGTTGGAAACTTGCACCTGTCCTCTTTTGCCCTTGTTGTTCTTGCGCTGTCTACATGTTTCACCAACTAGGCCACATTAAGCTCCTGCTGCTTCAGAGTGCAACTAAAGAACACAAGTATGTCGCAACAGATCGCTAACATGAAAGCCGAAACCACGCGTGCGTAAGCGACGCGATATGTGAAGAAATGGGCCGTCGCGCGACGAGTCGTTTGGTCGATCGCTCGGTGTTTGGTAATCTAGAAAAGTCGTACGAGCGACACCCAATCGCAAGCAGCTGATGAATGACGTCCTGTCAGTTCTCACACAACCACGCTTGTAAACAACTGTCAACAATTACCAAACACCAAAAGAAAACAAAACTAGTAGAACACATAAAACATACTTAACATTACTTAGCCCGGCTGAACAGCTGAATGAAGTATTACTGCGTGCATCAACTCAGTTTTGGTACACAGTAGCTGGCAACGCCAGGGGTCATGGCTTGGTACATCGTTCGACCCAGTACTTGCATGGGGTTTGATTCTCAGGCGACAGGAGCCCCACGGGGGCTTTGGGCGCGCTACTCGTCGCGATCGCGCACAAAATCGCGTGCATGGGGTTTCGGCAGTAATAACACAAAGCGCGGCAAAAGAAGGATGGCCGTCTGCTGTTCATACTGGCCTCTCGCCTTGCCCTCGAGCAACAAACCTGATGCTGAGTTAACTTACCTTCTAGGCTTTAAAAGCACGTTGCGGATATTAGATAAACATCACAGTTTATCCTACAGGCAAGACGACAGTTTGGGCCGATGAAAGTACCAGTCAATGACAGGCGCGGCAGCACGCACCGGTATCAAGATACGTAGATATCCATTATAACCGCTTAATTCAAAACCCTAACATAAAGATTCTGCCTTGTATAACAGCAAACCTGAGAGTCGTTTCAATGTTATGGCGGTATTCGTATTTTCTTTGTAATATGGGAAAAAAATGAACCGAGGCTGCACGATCAGAAAATGTTTCTAGAACAACAACGATCAGCACAGCTTACCGTGTCAGTACCGCAAGTCCCCGCAACTGCTGAGCATTGCCTTGGCCGTGATATGCGGCAAAGGTAAAACGCTGTCGATGAGACGAAGCAACAATGCTTCACAGTATGGGCACCTGACGCACATTCCCAGCCCGCCAGCGCGACGCAGCGGCCCCGCCGGTGGGGAGTTACTTGCAGTCTTCCCTCAAAGAAGCGCGCGAATGCAGTACGCATGCGCCGGTATAAGGAGGCGCTGGCCATCTGATAGAGTCATGGAGGAAGAAAAAGTTTTCCTTCCTTCATGGATAGAGTAGCGCCAGAGAACGTATAGACGTTTCCAATAGAGCCCTCCTGGGCGCCGCCATGAAATGCCGCTAGCGACGTCTAGCGGCGGCGCCATCTTGGGCTGTTTGCTCGCCGGGCTCTCCGTGCGGGCGCGTGCATTCGGTGTGTGTGTTTCAGCAAGATCTTGCTTTCGCTCTTTGTAAACATCGCGGAATCGTTAGGTAGGTTCACTTGTGAGTATGTGGGATCTGACTGATTAGCAGGAGTTGTCGTCGGCATTGTTTTGCGTCTTAGTGCGCGGGCAGAGGCGGGATCAGCGGGGCCGGCCGGTTGGTAGCAGTAAAACTGGGAAACCGGGAACCGTGTCGCCTCTTCTTTGTTTGAGTTAATGTTGTAAGATTACTCGTCTCATAATAAAAATACTGTTGCTTTTGCTAACAATGGTGCCACTCATTAAATCGAGAGCCTTAATGTCTCAATTAGAGTAACCTTAAAGGAGTACTGACACGATTTTACGGCGGCTCAAAATGTGCATTTTTTGTTTTCTAGCCATGTATTGTTAACGCCCTCCGCACACGGAAGCCAGGAAACACGTACAAAATATTTTAGTTTGGTTTTAAAGTTTTCGTCGCCCAGCATTGCAAGCCAGCCCCAGCGCAATGGACACTACGATGACGTATAAGCACAGTCTATTAAAAATAGCCGAAATCGCTGTCAGAGTCACAGGACGACCGTGAAATTGTCGTTGTTCGCTTGCCCCACGTGTAATTGACCACAGACGACAGAGTTGCAGCGACAATATCACGACTTTCTGTCCCTACGTGACTCGGACGTCGTCCGGCTATATTGATACGTCACTAGAAAACCGCCCCCTCGAAATCGAAACCGAAAGTGGGCTTTTAAGGAAGACGTAGTAAAAATATATTTATTGCCTTGCGAGGCACCACGATACTCTTTTTGGGGTTCCCCACGCCAGTGCTTTCATTTACAGCAATAATATGAGTATGCGAAAAATTCGTGTCAGTACTCCTTTAATGTTTCAGTCGCCTTAAAGGGCCCATGACAGCTATTTTTTTGTTGGAGACTTTTATATTCTAATGAGTAGAACAGTGTCTTGTAATCACGGCATGGAGTGGCAAATTCTCCAGCGCGAAGTCTAATTAGTCACAGCATCGTTCATTTTGTTCAGTTTTAATGAAGCTTCGAAACGCGCGCCAAAAGCTGCAAGAAACTAGCGCCGCGGGGCTAGCGCGGCGGCTGTCGGAAGTGAGCGCATGCACTGATCACTTGAGCTCAAGATTCGGTGACGTTGCGGAGAGCGCGAGCGCCAGACCAGCTCGCCACACTCGCTTTGCATCATAGCGTGTGTACAATGTACGCTTGAGCGACCAACACGGAGAGGAAGCAGAAAAATACGGCTTTTGGCGTGGCCTCCGCGATCGGCTGCGAGAGCCGATCTTGGAGGCTACGCTCGGAGGCCATAGCGCGGCGCGCCCGTGTCTCTCTGTGACGTCACGATATCAACTTACAAAAGTGAAACGTCACAGATGGCCAACAAACTACGTCACACTAGTGGCGATGTCGCGAGGTGCTGCAAGCTCGGATGAGCATTCCCGCTTACTTTGAAACCATATTAAAATTACTTAGAGGCGACGTTCGCCGCTAATACTTGGTCAAGATTGCCTTCGTATGCAGGAAAACCAATTAACGCAAGCATCTCGCGTTTGAAATTTTGGTGTCATGGGACCTTTAAAAGAGGCTGGTTCCAAAATTATGGAAAATTATCACAAGAAACGATGCCTTGAGAAATAAATGACTAATCACGTAACGCGATATATCAAAGGAACCCTTAATTTGATTTAATTTTATATTTGTTTTATTGTTTGGCAGGCATCATGTGTTAATGTACACAGGAACAGAAATGGAACGTATACATATAAACTTTTGGCTGGCATTAGTCGTACCAGCACGTACGTTTGGCTGTATGCAGGGCAACATAACAATTCTAAAAATTTCAGGCCTGACTGCCACCATCAGTGCTTCATATAAGCTCAGCGTTCCTGTAAAGAAGTAATATTTCCGCATGCTTTATATGGGGGCTTATTTTCATTTGTGACACCTACAGTAGATGAGTAAAGCATGCAAAATCGACATTTGTGGGACGAAGTACAAAAAAACGTGACGAGAGCTACTTACATATTGAGTTCAAATGCACGTTGAGTATGTGCCCCTTTTGTAAATGTAGTTTTCATCGTGCAGTTTTTGCTCTTTGTCCCACAAATGTTGCATCGACTAGACCAACGATTCATGCTTCTACAGGGTGATTCGAACATTAACGCATGGCTGGTCACCCTCTTAAATTTATTTCAAAATTTGATTATTAATTGCTGCCCGATGAGTGGAAAGCAGAGATCCGCAGTTGGTTTTGCTAGCAAAAATATTTTCGAAGCGCCGGGAGTCAATATATATATATATATATATATATATATTTCCATAAATACAAATCTGGTGGATACCACCGGCGAAAAGCTGTTTGAAATACAGCTTGACTGGGCCGATCGTCCGTTACAAGGCATATACATGGCGGTTGTATAAAAATAGCCACATTTTTTAGAAGCTCAAAATAAGAACTATGAACACAAATGCAGAAAACAAGATCAGAATTATATAAAGAAAATAATGAAAATGTATTGAAATACGCAAGAAAAAGAAATATATGAAATGGGTACAAGAAAATCGTACACTTTGGCTCTGATAAACGAACACTAAGAACGATAAGAAAAAAGCAAAAAAAAAGCACTCAGACATTACATGTTCACAAAATGCATCCGAAGTTCCTTCGGTGAAAAACACTTTACACTTGAAATGTATTTAAAATGTGTGGCAGATTGTGCTGTAAAGATTTTAGGCTATATTTATTACGAAACCGTGGAACATACCACATATCACTATTTCTTGTATTGACGGAAATGACTCTAGGTGTCAGAGTTGCACTGTGGACACAAGAAAATTTTTGAAGGCAGTATTTGAAAAATAAAATGAATGAAGCAAGCGAAAAGTGTAAAAATACTCTATTTTAATTATTCTATGCTTTAGAAAAGCTGGCCCTGTTGTCTCCAGAAAACCCATATTGTCAATGTGACGAATCATCTTTTTTTGCAATGAAAATATTTTCAAAATGTTTGTCTTTCCAGTAGTTGCCCACACTAAGCTACAATAACTTAAATGGGAAGAAAATAAGGCATAATAAATGTTAAGTTTTGCTTTCAGCGGAAGAAGGTAGCGACATCTAGACAGAATACCTGTGATAGCAGACAGTTTCTTGGATATATTTTCAATGTGTTTGTCCTGGTGAGAAGAAAAAGTAACGCCTAGTAATTTATGTTCATCAACAATTTGTAGTTCTTTATCAGCAAACATTAAAGTTTGATTGCAAGTAAGAGATTTATTTCTTGCACAAAATAACATTATTTTAGTTTTTGTTGGGTTTATTTTTAGGCAGTGAGCGATCGACCATTCAGATAGCTTAACGAGTAGATCGTTGCATCGTTCCATTAATTCCTGCGAATCCGGACCAGAAATAAGAGTAGTGTTATCGGCATATATGATAAATTGAGCAGCTATGTCAATATTAGTAATATCGTTAACATAGATGTTAAAAAGCAGCGGACCCAATAAGTATTGGAAGAAAAGATGACTTCTCGTGATTTATACAAACTGATTGTTTGCGATCAGTTAGGTAGGACTCGAATAAAGGTAATGGAATACCTCTAAGGCCATTCTGCGATAACTTCCTCAGCAGAATGTTGTGATTGAGGCAATCGAATGCCTTACTAAAATCAATGTAAAGTGCCAGGGTGAACAGATTTTTGTCGATATTTTTTAGTATATGTTCCTTGAGGGTGAGCAAAGCAGTTTCTGTTGACCTGCCCTTACGAAAGCCGAATTGAGCACTAGATAGAATGTTTTGTTTGTCAAAAAAATTTGACACGCGTGAAGAAATAATCTTTTCTAACCCTTTGGAAAATACCGAATAATTGAAATAGGTCGGTAATTTTATACATCGTTTCTGTCACCTCCTTTGAAAATTACAGTTACCCTACTCATTTTCATTTTGTCTGGAAACATCCCATGCTGTAAAACCAGATTAAAACTAGATGTGCATTAAAGCTGGATTGATCTATTCTAAAACATACTTTACAGGCTTTATCTGTATATCATCGATATCAAGAGCCTTCCTGTTCTTAAGGTTCATAAAAGTGCTATATACCTCATGTTCATTAGTGGGATTTAAAAATAAACTGTTTGAAATGGAACGAAACGACGACACATCTGAAGGAACTTGCTC
Source organism: Hyalomma asiaticum (assembly GCA_013339685.2). Taxonomy (NCBI): domain Eukaryota; kingdom Metazoa; phylum Arthropoda; class Arachnida; order Ixodida; family Ixodidae; genus Hyalomma; species Hyalomma asiaticum. The sequence goes on along the minus strand of CM023481.1, from coordinate 353,190,837 downwards.
TGTTTGCTGTGGTACGGTTATGTTTGCAAAGTGCTCGTTGAAATGATTAGCGAGCGCTAAACCAGAGATTTCGGTTTTATTGTGGATTATCTTGTCCGGTGGGGCAGAATGCTTTTCGCGAACCTGTTGATAATATTCCGCAAGGTATCAGGATGTTTACCCATGGCGTCTGCAAATAGACGCTCATGATAAGCATTCTTGGCACGCCTAAGTTCCGCGTTTAGTTTGTTTCTATACTTTTTGAACATTTTCAGCCCATCAGGCGAATGTGTGGCAAGAAATGTATGGTACAGTTTATCTTTGTGTTTTATCATTTTAAAAAGTTCCTGCGTAATCCAAGGTTTTCTAATCTTCCTTGTCTGTCTAATCTTTTTGAAAGGGAAGTGTACTTTGTAGATTTGTATGAAGGCAGAAATAAATTTGGAGTGTGCGGCATTTACTTCACTTATCTCATACAAGAAAGACCAGTCATAATTCGAAACGTCACGTTTAAAAAAATCCATGTTTCTATCAGTTAAGGCTTGAATGGAAAACACGTTTGACCTAGAATGATTTTTTTCCAGCGTTCGTACGGTATGTCATAAACACAGGACCACTGATGTCCTACGTCACTGTTCCAGTATGTTCTACTGCAGTGTCAATATTAGTAATAAGAATGTCAAGACATGTAGACGAAGAGATTGTAACACAAGTTGGCGTACTAATTAGGTTTACAAAACCAGCAAAGCTAACCCTATTTGTAAAATCCACTGTGACAGCACTCTGTTCAAGAAAATTTATGTTAGTGTCTCCCCCACATACAAGCCTAAATTCGTTAGCAGCAACATATTCCACTAAATTATCAAATAAGTTCATAATGGCAAGAATATTTCCATTTGGTGGGCGATACACGACCAAAATTACATCGGACAAATGTCTAAGTGTTAAAATTTCATAGTCGCATGTCGTTTTACACAAATCTGTTATTTGTTCGCATTTTCATCCTGATGCGACACAGACTGCGATGCCCCCTCCCCGTCTATCAGGTCGATTTAAGACGTAATCAACATAGCCATCAAGGTACAGCCGAGCACTTCTGTCATGGTACCATGTTTCTGTTAGCATAATTGTATCGAACTTGAAGGAAAACAGATTTAAAAAATTGCTTATGTTTTCTTGTTTATTGGCTGCTGATAGAGCATTCAAGTGCAGAATGGAACTGCCGGTGTTTTGTTCAAACTGTAAACGATGCGGTAAGATGAAATCGTGATATTCCATGGCGGTAACGAGAGTTTCCAGTAGAGTCAGAAAGAGTGGACGTAATCCTTGCAAGATCACGTTCCTCCGATATTTGCACAGAATCAGTGCTGTCGTTTTCCCTCGCATAGATCTTTCCGTTACTGACCCACACAGATTTCCATTTATGTTCATATTTCCTTTTCACTGCCATGCCAAGCAGCCTCTTTAGCGCTGGGCACAGATGTTTGTTCACGTAAACTGGGCACGTGGATTCTAACCCCAAGTCTCTGTTCGTGATTCTTGTTTTCTTTGCTTTCTTCAAGGCCGCGTCGCGTTTATTTAAACTGGACAATAATGTTACTTTTATCTGGGTTGCGAGTTGGAACACAGTGGAAACACTCAACGTCGGATGAACTGATAGGTTCATCGATTGCATTGCCTGAACAAGGTCCTCATTTTCTTTCTTCACAACACCCTGGATTTCAAGATTAGTATTTCGCGAGTACTGCTCCGAATTTGCGAGCCGCCTTTCAAGTTCTGCAGCTTTCTTTTCTAGTGCAGTACCCTTCGCGCGTAGTTCATCATTTTCTTTTGCCAGACCTGCATTTCTTGAGCGTTAATGACGAAAAGGTGGAGTGCCGCGCTTACCTGCTCTTATGTTTTGGCCAACTTTGGCTATTAATTACACAAGCTATACTAAGGTTAGGAGGCTGAAATTTATTTAAGTAGTTATATGCATGCTTCTGCGTGTGTTCAATTATTTTTGCTTTTTATGGGGAGCGTAGATATTTTTATGAAAATCCTCAATATCAGCCCAGGAAGCATTTTTCTGTCTACTTTGCGGGCTTATATCTCAAAAAACGCTTGTGGCAGAGCGGCGAAAATTCCGCATTACGTTCTAATCATACTCGTTTGTCAACCTGCAAAATATTATATTTATCTAATTTTTTCAGTAAAGAGATACGGGTGGGCTAACTTCAAAAAAACACCGAACAATGAAAATTTCTGACGACAATTAAAAAAAACCCAATTTCTGATATTTTTAAAACGTTGTACACTTATTCGCCTTCACATTGGCTTTCACAATCACCAAGAACATATTGCATAATTTTGTTCCACTAGGAGTTACAGGCCGTCGAATTAGACCCTTACGGAAGGCTCAGCGAACCATGCACGTCTCATTATTCTGACATTTGTGATCGCGTACGGCTTTTCAATTTTGGCATGATAATGTGCCTGGTCATTTATGCGTGAACGCTGCATATTAGCTGTGAGGGACACAATAATGAATGATTAGGGGTCAGTTTTGTACGCGTGGGGTTCTTTGACGCGCTGCGGTATCGGAGCGCAGACAGATATTTTCTGCCTTTACCTCAGCAAAACGGCAGTAAGAACTCGATGCGTAGCTTAGATTCCCCCCCCCCCAAAAAAAAAAAGAAGAGAGGATGAAAATGCAATAAGCAAAGAGCGCTTTCCAAATAATCTTTAGCAAAATGGAAAATTTGTGAATGTCAAGAAGAACCACTTCATTAAACCATGTTTCTGGGCTGAAATTGTTTATTCCATTGATTAGACTGTTCAGACTAGAGCACTGCACGGGCTGACTTTTTCCGGCCCGGCCCGGCCCAAAAGCGCTGTGCTTCGGCCCGCCCGAGCCCGGCCCAGTGTTTTTAAATACGGCCCGTACCCGGCCCGGGCCCGAAAGGTTTGGGCCCGGCCCGACCCGGCCCACTTCAACCAATTATTCGTTGAGCATAAACGAGGCACTGTCCAATCTTCGCTTATAGTGAAGATATCAGCCGCACTCAAGATAGTTTCTGGAGAGTGTTGTGAGAACTTCTGACAGTGTGGCGATTTGCACTGGTACTGTGTTTACCTTCGGTTAATTACGCCCGTAATGCTTTTTCGAAAGAATTAGAGGGGGATATATGAGGAGGCATAGCTGGCTCTCTCATGCACGCAGTGCTAACCGCGCAATGTTCTTATTTCATTTCAAAGAACGACTACAACATACAACGCCCCCATAATGTGGGAAAACGGCGGGCATTTATAATTGAGTTTACATTAATTGCTGGGACTGTTGAGTAAAGAGCGTAGAACTTATCCTGCAAACTTCGTTTATTGCACAATGCAACGAGAGAGAGAGAGAAAAAAAAAACACACTCTAACTACTCTTGGGAGGATTCGCCAGGCTGAGTAGCGTTATTAAACTTGTCGTTTCGACTCCTCGGTAGGCAACTGTCTCCAACGTGCGGCACGTTTTTGTGCTAAAAAAGAAGGGAGTCCTCTCCCGGACCTTTGTTCGCCGAGTCACCGCCACCGCAGTGCCATAGATCTGTCAAAGCAAACCACACACGTTAGCGAATGAGATACTGTCCTCGCTGTTCGCTTTAGATTCCTATCTCCTCGCCTTTGTGTGACCGTCGTCAGTCTTTGAAAGTGTGATACTTTAAATCAAGACCGGACTAAGGGCTTCTGAAATACCTGCTTATTAGAGCACCGAACTGAACTAGCCGGTGGCTTCTTAAGCGCTCCGCGTCGAACGCGGTGGGTCAGGTGTCCAGAGCGCGATCCCACGCAATGACTGGAATCGGGAGAGGGGGTTGCCGCCGAGGCCCGGAGGCCTCGGTGCAAACAGGAGAGTGAAGTCTGGCTGTCTGTGGCTCGCAGTCGTGGTTGCAGTCTTCCAGCTATCGGCTGTGACGGTGGAGACGATGTGTGCCAGAAAGGAAAAAACGGTGACTACGGTGGGCAGGAAAAGACGGAAGGTAGAGAAAAAGCAAACTTCTGAGAGGGGTAGCGCCCACGTGGAAGGACATTTCACGCAGATCAGGCATATTCTATTGGTTCAGTATAGGCTTCATTTCAGAAGGTGTCAAATGTTCAGTCAATAAAATAAGTTGTGTTCCATCATAGGAATGAACTGGGGCCCTCCTTTATTCTTTATTCATGAGATACCCCGCAGCGCCCGAAGGCGTTATAGCGGGGGGGGGGGGGTTTCATCAATAAATAACGTACAGCTTCGTTCGCCCACATAATACAACTTTGTACATACATCAATAACTGAAATACATCTTTGTTCACACACATAATACAATTTTGCTCACACCTAAATACATCTTCGTTCAGGTTACAACACGGGATTATAGCATTGAATAGAATACATCTTCGTTCACACTATGTACTTGCTTTTCAGTTACCTTATTCCACTGTTTAATTGTTTGGGGAAAAAATGAATTGGTATACATGTTCGTTTTAGCTTGGTATTCCAGGATTTTACAACTATGATCAAAACGTTTTGATATGTAATGAGGTTTGTGTAGGTAAGTTTCTTGGTTAATTCCAGTTTTGTTATTGTAAATCAAATAAAGAAACTTCAATCTCTGTTTACGGCGACGGTCAGAAAGACACTCCCATCCTAGTTCAGCCTTCATTGTAGTGCAGCTCTCCCTCCTTCCGTACCGTCCCAATACGAATCTGGCCGCGCGATTTTGAATTTGTTCAAGAGCAGCAATGAAGGTTACCTCGGCGGGGTCCCACACGACACAACCATATTCCAAGATAGGTCTGATACAAGTAGTGTATGCCATGCGTTTTAAATTTACATGTGAACATCGCAGATTTCTTTGAATAAAATTTAAAGCCTTACCAGCTTTCGCAATGAGAGTGTCCACCTGAGGCCTCCATGAACATTCAGATGATAGCAGCACACCTAGATACCTAGATACTCACTATATGTACTATGTTGTTTTAACTGTACATTGTTCAGGTGGTACCGTGACTGAAATGGTTTCATCTTTTTAGTAAATGATATATGTACACACTTTGTTATATTCAAATTCATTTTCCATTTGGTACACCAGCTATGAATGAGTGATAAGTCCTTCTGAAGTTCTGATGCATCATTGGGATCGAAAATTTTTCTGTACACAACACAGTCATCCGCAAACAACCGTATAGAAGATGAAATTCCTGCAGAGATATCATTAACATAAATTAAAAACAATAGCGGACCCAAAACGGAGCCCTGTGGGACCCCTGAGGTAACATCTGCATATTCAGAGCATTTTCCATTTAATACCACTGTTTGTCTTCTTTGAGAAAGATAGCTTTCGATCCATTTTAAAACAGTCTTATCAATGTTCAGGGTGGCAAGTTTAAACAGTAAGAGTGAATGTGACACCGTATCGAAGGCTTTCCGAAAATCCAGGAATACACCGTCAACCTGTCCTACAGTATCTACACCCGATATTACATCGTGATAAAATTCTACCAATTGTGTTGTGCAAGACAGCCCTTTGTGAAATCCGTGCTGCTCGTTGATTAGAACCTTATGCTTGTTTAAATGATTTATTATTTCTTTGTATAAAATATGTTCGAGTATTTTACATGGAATAGACGTAAGAGATATTGGTCTGTAGTTACCAACGTCTTTTTTGGAACCACCTTTATGTATCGGTACCACGTGCCCAATTTTCCAGTCATGTGGTAGGGTACCTGTCACTAAAGATTTTTCAAAGATTGCAAAAAGGTACATAGAAATTGGCCCCGCACAACGCTTGAGTACATGCGGAGAAATTCCATCTGGGCCACTAGATTTGCTCTCATCTATGTCCTTCAATAATTTTTCAATTCCGTTAACACTGAGCTCAACCGGAAGCATAGGCGCAATGCTTATACTAGTTGTTTTTGTTTTTGTTTTAACATGTCGGCTGTTAAGCATCTCAAGTGCGGCACAAAATACTAAGTCTATGCCTCTATAGCTACCGCAGAACCAATATTAGTCACTATAATCATCTTATGTTAGCACACCCACCGAGCTACCTGCGCCACGATTTTGGATCGTGGTAATTAAACACGCGACGGTGATACCGCAGCCGGTAATAGCCAACAAAAAAGTAGCGCACATGTCGCACACCGACTTAGCGAATCTGCCTTACAAATTCTACTCGTGCCGGGGAAACCTTAGCTGCTTGCCACAGAAATTGACGTCAGTGACGCTTTGGTCAACGGAGCAGTGGGAACTCCACGAATGGGAATCGCTGGGTGCCCCGGCTACGCACGTCCTGAGGTTTCACAGCAGCGGAGCTGCGATATGCGTCTTTTTTTTTTTTTTTTTTGACCAGAGGAGGGGCTCATGTCTCCCGTTTTGATGTGTGTTACTTAACCGCTAAAATCTAAAAGCGGCAGAAGTTCGAGGGAAGATGGAAGCTTGAAGCGATGAAAAATTCGTCCACACAGGGTGTCAATACACCCGCCTGTTACAAAGGGTACTGCAGTAAATCATCTTGTTGCTGTTATGTAGGGTTTAACATCCCAAAACCAGCTCTGATTATGAGAGACGCCGTAGTGGAGGGCTCCGGAAATTTTGACCACCTGGGGTTCTTTAATGTGCACTGACATCGCACAGCACATGGGCCTCAACATTTCGCCTCCATCGAAATGCAGCCGCCGCAGCCGGGATTCGATCCCGCGACCCTCGGATCAGCAGCAGAGTACCATAGCCACTAGACCACCGTGGCGGGGCGCAGTAAATAATCTTGATTATCACCTTTCTTAGGCGCTTGCTCACTTCTGTCTCGGGAGCGCCTCCGCGTTTTTTGAGCGCTATGAGAACACTTGTGCTCCAATGAATGAGAAAACTTATGAATTACTGACGAAGTGTGACGAAGACGAAAGTGGCCGTGAGAATCAGCAAAAACATACTCGATATGATGAGCATCCGAGTTAAATGCTAGTTCTGATTTGCTAATTGCCAAATTATAAATATTTGCAACTGCCTTGCTAGCACAAAAATCAGCAACATCTGCGTGGATCGGCGAGCCTGTGACAAAAGTCACTTCGCTTCTTGCGCTTAAACTGCAGGAAAAGCAGCTCCTCAGGTATTAATGACTCACCAATCGCGTTGACCAGTCTACAGAGTCACGAAGGCGGAAGCAGGCACGGCGGGCATGCGAGCGTAGCTGCATACTCAAAATGTTTCCCATGATACCGATGAGTACATCTCATATGCACTAATCTGGGCAGTGTACCATTGCTTCGCACTTGCCGCAGTGCTGCCTCACTACCGTTTCTTTTGATACACAGTATGCAATAACGTGTTTCACTCAATATAATGGCGGGGACTTATATGAGGCAGTTTCCCGAAATTACATGTAACATACTGATGGAGGCAAAATGCTAGACTTCTTGAATCGTACGATTTCAGTGCACGCTAATGCACTTCAGGTGGCCAATTACCCGGAGCCTTCTACTAGGGCGTCTCACATAGCCTGACTAAGCTCGGGACGTTAAATCCGAAAAAACAACAAAACCAAAAAGCATACACGCGCCATTACCGACAGGTATGAGACCCGGGCCTGATTCGGGCCTGACCCAGGCCCGGCCCGGGCCCGAAGCTCGTGGGCCCGAGCCCGATCCAACAATTACTTACCTGGCCCTACCCGGCCCGCGGACCGGCCCGGGCCCGTGCAGTGCTCTAGTTCAGACTTCTTCATTCATGTACACATAAATCCTTCCAAGCAGACCCGGCTATTCGTGCCACGTACGTACAAGCCAGGAGGTGCTTTCGTTGACGTGGATAGCTGCCAGGCATGCCAAGGCCATGGAACGCGGGTACTCTCATCCACTCTTCCTTCTTTCACTCGTGGAAGGCAACTTCTTTTTCTACAAGGTGTATTAGATGCACACCTTTCAGTTTCTCTGATAAAACAGTTACAAAGTCTCTGGCTGTAGGTAGAGCAGGCACTTCAACAGGCACTTAACGTCACGGAGGGCTTTCTAGTCGGTTCGGGATTGAGCCTGTCGCCTGCCAAGTCCGAGTTGTTACTGTACAGACCCACCCGACAAGGGATGAGGAACCTCACTCCTCTAGAGCAGTTTACACACGTGACGGGCAGAGAATCCCCAGGGTAGACTGCATCAGGGTGCTCGGACTGTTGCTGGAGTCGAAGGGGGCCAACTCGCAGATTATAGCTCGCATCACTTCCAAGACGGAGAACATGCTTAGGCTCATATTCAGGGTCTCGAACTGCAGGGGCGGGCTGAGCGAGAGCAATCTCCTTCGGCTCTACCATGCGTTTCTCAGCCACATTAATTACGTCGCTTCGGCGCTGCACTGGTCCAAAAGGGAAGAGGCAAAAATCGACGCACTAATGCGCACGAGTATAAAACGAGTTCTAGGCTTGCCTATCAGCACCAGCACCGAAAAGCTCACACAACTGGGCATGCATAACTCCCTCTCGGAGGTGATCGAGGCGCAGAAAATGGCTCAGGTAGTGCGCGCCTATCGTCCTCGCAGGCCGGTAGACGTATCCTGGAGTCCTTTGGCTGCGGTCTTACAGAGATTCGCGAACGTAAAGTGACTCTACCGTCTTCTATCAGAGGTACATTTACCGTAGATCCACTTCCCAGAAATGTCCACCCGCAGTACAATGTAGGACACCGCATAGCTCGGGCCCGTTCCTTATTGAAGTCAGTTGCAGACAGCCCGGACCTACGTTTGTCAATGCAACGCAGTACGGGCGTTCTGATCGCTTTGCAGTGGTCTCAGTCGACCATAGTGGCAAGCTCCTATGTGCTGCGTCGGTTAGAAACGTTTCGGCAACGGTTGCTGAGCAAATCGCCATTGCTGTAGCAATGAAGGACGCATCGTGTCTAAATGTATTCACGGACTCGCGATCCGCTGCCAGAGCTTTCGCTTCGGGCTCGATCTCGCGGGAGGCAGCAGCTATCCTCGGAAGCGAGGGAGCCCCTAGCAAGAAATCTAATAGAGAAACTAATAGCCTATGAGGTTATTGGCACCAATAGAATTTATTAGTATTAGACTAATAGCTTGTACAAGACTTATAGGAAAACATAATACGATTGTTTTAATAACCTAGACGTATGAGGCTTAATACACACTATAAAATTTTAACTCCCTTAAGGGTGTAAATGACCTATCCCATGGTCATGGAGTAAGCTCATGGGCGACACCCTTTTTGTGTGTAGAGCAAAAATGGAGGATGCATGTGCTTTGCGTACGCGGAGGGCCTTTGGATGGTAAAGGGCAGCTGGTGGCCCGGGCATCAGTCTGCACAGATCATGTCACAGTTGCGGAGGAGATCGCCATTGCGTTAGCTCTTCAGGCGGCAGAGGTGCCTTGTGTGGTTTACTCGGATTCACGATCGGCCGTCCGTGCCTTCTCTGGAGGTTTAATTTCGCAGCAGGCGGCACGGCTCCTTCGGAGTGGTCGCAGGCAGGTGAGGTGGGCCGGTGGTCATCATATCTCTTGGTTTCCAGCGCACGTCGAGGGCATTGATGGGGTTAATCCCAATGCCAGCGCTCACACCCTTGCACGTGAATGCACGAACCGTGCGGGGGGTGGTGAGGCGTCTGGGGGGAACATTGACCTCAGAAAGGATCCCTTGACAACGTTCCATGAGATTACAACTAACTACAAGCTGAGTAGGAGGCGCTTTCCCCTTCCTAATGCTAGGCTCAACAGAGCGCAGGGAATCACTTTTAGGCTCTTACAGACGGATACGTATCTCTGCCTGCGTACGTATCGCAGGATAGCACCAGACTTTCCAGAAGAGTGTTCTCGTTGTGGCCTCGAGAGTTGCTCGCTAACACACGTGCTCTGGCAGTGCCCCGCGAATGTAGGGACTGATTTTTGTGACGAGGACTCGTGGCGGCGGAGCTTACACAGCCCGGACCTGGGTCTGCAACTGCTGGCTGTCCGGAGGGCCCGGGCCATCGCGGAGGATGCTCATCTTCCGGTGCCGACCTGGGTGGAGCCACCGACTGGTTAAGGGGATCCAAGGACCTCCTTAAACTAGTCCCTCTGGTCTCACAATAAAGTTCTTTGTATGTGTATGTGCTTTGCAATTGCACTGTGAATGACACAGCATTTGATTTTAGCTGCGTTTATGATCACACATTACACACTAACAAGACACCGCGGGAACATCACACATGCAAATACACACTCGACCATTTCAAACCAATATATAGAACAAAGAACGTTCGCGTCATTTCACATCTGTACACAGACAGTCCTGTATATATACTCCAGATTCCTGACCTGCTATGTAGCGCCAGTGGGGAAATTACTGTTATGCGCAATTACAAAATAAGGATACACAGGACATCTGCCAATCAAGGGTAGGCTAACTGGTAGCTGTGCGTCACACATATCTGTTAATCTAAACCCACCAAATATTCACTGCTAAATTGCCAAGAAATCATACATCTCTAGGTTCCTCATTTACACCCTTAAGGGTGTAAATTTTTTACTGTGTAAACTAATACAAACTAATAAAGCTATTTAAAGGATTATTGAGTTGCAAATTTTGTGTTTTAATAGTTATATAAAGCCCTAGCTACCTTGCTTGAGAAAAGATCCATTAGACAAATTTCGAAAAATCTTATAGAGCATATTGATATAAATTAGCAAGGCTAATAGAACGATGTATTAGACTAATACAAACACCTATAAGACTAGTAAAGATTCCTATAAGACTAACACAATACTAATAAGACTAATAGAAAAACTTATTAGACTAATACAAATCTCTATTAGAATTTTTGCTAGGGGCTGCCGGGTTTCACACCATAAAATGGTTCCCAGCCCACATGGGGGCCAATGTACACCCCGATGTCCCCAACGCCAATGAGTTTGCCCATGACCGTGCGCAAGGTTTCACTCACCGCGGCGGTCCCGGTGATTTCGTGGGCGGGGACGCCGGAAGGTACAGGGACCCGGTCCCCACTTTTCACGAGATCGTGACTCATTATCATCTCTCTCGGAGGGTCTTTCCACTTCCTCACCCTAAACTCACTCGACCGCAGTCTTCGGCCTTCTGGATGCTCCAAACGGGGTCTTTCCCTTCGAGAGGCAGGTTTAGTAACTTCTCGCCCAACGTTGAACCGCATTGTCCGAACTGCGCAGAGGCTTACTGCTCACTAGCTCACATGCTCTGGCAATGTCCTGCGTTACGTGACACTGAGTTGAGCAAAGAAGAGGACTGGGAGGAAGCCCTGAGAAGAGAGGGCGGAGGGCCACGGTCTTCCTGTCCCTGCGTGGTAGCGGCCCGCAAATGCTACAGGATCCCCCTATAGAAGGGGACGTCCAACTGCAGTTTCTCAGGACCAAAATAAAGTTCTGTGCCTGCCTGCCTGCCTGCCTGCCTGGCTGTCCGAATTGCACTTTCAGGGTTGTTGATCATTGCCTGATGCTTGACGAGACCTCAGACTCGAGCCATCGCATGCGTTTTTCCTGTGTCCATTTGCTGAGAATACCCATTGGGTACTGGGACACAGCTCTTTCTGAACTCGAAAAGCTGATATTTTTTTAAATGACTGGCGGCTCCATCACATCACATGTCACGTTGGAGTAAACCGGCAGGTTGTCTTCCACCCATTCTTTCGCTAGAGCCAAGCAGGCGTGAGCGGAGTCGTGGCTCAAGTCGTCACTAACAACAGCGAAACTCCTCGTAGATTTTCTCGTTGTGACCACGTATGTAAAGACGGATACTTGCTGCTTGTGCCAGTGGTATGCCTGAACTTCATCAGGAAGCACGACAGTCCAGTTTTCGGCAAAATCAAAGTGGAATACAATATGCTTCCACGCTGCGTGCAATTGCTTTTCCTCGTACATGGCTCTACTTTGTGTCAGTGGTTGTGCATGATCCACCTAGCCACCAATACTAGAAGATGATTAAAAAAAGTGTCAGCACCAAAACTTTTTTCACAAGGTCGCCTGCCTCCCGCATTGCTAGTAATATTTCTTTGTCTTCTGGGATATTAAGTTCCTCCAGTGTCAGGGACCTGCCTTTTGGACACTGATTGCATTCGCCTAAAAGGCACTCCGATGGTAACACCATCAGTGCCACCAACACCTTTTTTCGGTGCTGCTGGCCCCTTAAAGGAGTACTGCCACGAAAATTTTCAGTTGGCATTTTTTTGCATGAAATGAAAGGCCAAGCCCTCCAGAGCCCAGAAAACGTACTCGTAAACGTGAGCACGCCGTGAAAACTTATTTACAGCATGCCTTTAAAAGCTGGTTTCGGTTCCTACCAGAATCTAAAAGCGTTGGTTCCTACTGTAGCCTGACGTCACGACACAGTATGTGCATAGTAATGAGCTCCTCGTGACGTGCTCCCGCAAAAAATCGTGACGTTTTCGCCCAGTGGCCTCTTGCACACAGCGCCTGCAGCAAGCGCGGGGTCTACGATGTACAAAATTTTGTATAGCGACTCGGCGACGACAGCAAATACTTGAGCACAGTTCAAGATGCAACGTACGGCATGCACGGTGGGTGTCGGCGTGGCTCCGGAGGCCGCAATAAGCTAAGGTGGCCTCCGAGACCTCCGCCGCATTTCAGGGGCAAAATGCCGGCACCATAGTGAGCTTGCCTTTCGATTATACGTGGACACACACGACGATAGAGGGTAATTCGACCTTGCTCGCTCGCTTCACGGGCACTCTCAGCTATACGGCGACTGAACGGCGACAGCAGACGACCGCGTGTGACGCGCGAGCGTCCATTTTGCATGTTTTTGTACCTGACGGCATCACAACTTGCCATACTGCTGCGTGAAGTCACCAAAATTTGTACTGTAGCCTGACGTCACACTAGTGTCGATGTCAGTAGGCACGCCATGTGAATATTGACTTTGACGTCAAGTTAAAATATGTTATCAGCATTTCCCGAGCTTAACATTTGCTCAGAGCTGTCTACGCATATAGGAGAGTTGTATGGTCGAGTAAACTCAGCTTCGAAAATTGGTGTCAGTACTCCTTTAAGGACCAGAAATTCAATTCTGTCTTCATTCTATACACTCAGCCGGCAAGAAGCCGGATCAACAATTGCCTATCATTGCGTAAGGGTCTAATTCGATGGCCTGTAACTCCTAGTGGAACAAAATTATGCAATATGTTTTTGGTGATTGTGAAAGCCAATGTGAAGGAGACTGTGTGTACAAAGTTTAAAAAATATCAAAAATTGTTTTTTTTAATTGTCAGAAATTTTCATTGTTCAGTGTTTTTTTGAAGTTAGCCCGCCCCTATCTCTTTATTGAAAAATCATATATTTTGCAGGTTGACAAATGAGTATGCTTAGAACTGAATACGGAATTTTCGCCGCTCTGCCACAAGCTTTTTTTGAGATATAAGCCCGCAAAGTAGACAGAAAAATGCTTCCTGGGCTGATTTTGAGGATTTTTATAAAAATATCTACGCTCCCTATAAAAAGCAAAAATAATTGATCACAAGCAAAAGCATGCATATAATTACTGAAATAAATTTCAGCCTCCTAACCTTAGTATAGCTTGTGTAATTAATAATCAAAGTTGGCCAAGACAGAAGAGCAGGTAAGCGCGCCGCTCCACCTCCTCGTCATTGACTCCCGGCGCGTCGAAAAAAATTTTGCTAGCGAAACCAACTGTAGATCTCTTTTTTCCACTCATCGGGCAGCAATATATAAAATTTTGAAATAAATTTAAGAGGGTGACCAGCCATGCGTTGTTCGATCTTACGTGGAATCACCCTACATGCAAGAGTGGCCTGACAATGTGGAATCCTTGTTGCAGAAGATTACATTTTCAGCACACATACCACTGCATGCTTGTTTTGGGGGCATTGTAAATCGGGCTGCAAATTCTGTTAATTAATGTTAAATGTAGCTCTGTGCTTCTCTTTATTTCAGGATTTCCCATCTAGAGAGACAAAATGGAAGGGCAGACCCAACGGGCAGTAGTTGTACAGCTTCAAGAAAGTGGCAATGTACACCAGGGGCTGTTAATCGTCTTTATTACCAGCACTCTCGAAAATATATGCTCCTGTTATCATTGGCAGTGTTGAAAGAAGAGGCACCTTCAAAATAAGCCATTGCTGCAAGAGGGAAAGGTGGCAGGGTTTGAGTGACATTTGTACCAAAGTTCATGGTGATGGCTGCCGTTAACTTCCTTCATTTATATTTCATACCACTTCTGGCTACAGCACAGCACTGCATTAGCAAACACTGCCTAAACATGTACTGCTGTACCTACTGATTCCTCATCCATCAGCATTACCATGAAACCCGACTTTTTTCACATGTGGCAGTGCCCTTCCAAAGTGACACACCGCGTGTTAAAATGCACTTGCTCAAGATGACACTGTAGTTTTATGGTTGTGTACAGGGGTATAACATAATTAGTACGATCTGCATGTGTTCATTGTACCTTAAATATTTTAAAGCATATGTGTTGTTGCTGTCCAAGGATGTCAATAAAGTTTGATTTGTCTTTGCCAGCCATTCAGTCTTATTTAATGACTGTCTTCAAAAGTTTGTACTAGTTGTATTACTAGCATCTGAGTAGCGAATGGCCCCATAGTCACATTGTCGTGTCAGAAGCGAGCAGGAAACATTGTTACGTCAGCCGTCCTCCGCTTTTTGTCATTATCATCCGTGACTAGTACTGCGGGTAGAAATGAGCAATGCCTTTAAATATTGCCACAACCATAGTGCCATGCACATGTGCAGGGCCTTGCTCATATTAAAGCAGTATGGATATTATAGCTACACGAAAAGACGAAGGTGTTGACATGGCCATGCATTTGCAAGGTCTCATGCATGAGACCTTGCAAATACTGGATAATTGATAAGGTGAATTTGGACAATGTGTGTGGCATGAGGTAAGTCTACCAGTGCCTTCACCAGTGTTATAATCTAATAAATCAGTAGAGAATACCAGACAGCAACCAAAATGCTACATCTTTACCATTTTCTCAATGAGCCCCTCACCAAGCCTGGCCATTTTGAGTTGACAAGTACATTGCATGCTCGTGTTCATATATGCCTAGAACTGCATCGTTACACGCTGTGGAAGGTGCTCAAATTTCAGACTGAGCATTGTTTACCCTCCCCTTGCAAGCATCATGCACCAAATGGTGAACGATGATGCCACACACCGTGCACAGCACGCCGTCTCACCACAGTGCGCCTGTGTGTCGCTACAAACTGCCACACTTGTTCAGATCGTGCAGTGGCTGCTCGAATCAGTCGGGAGGCACCTGGCTCCTTGGAGAGGATGACCAAATGCGGGAACAATAGCAAGCACACTTTCTTTTTTTTTTTCCCTTGCTTCGCCACACAGCATCGCCATGTGTCGTACTGGCAGTGATTCGCCTCCCAATATCCTGGTCTAGTGCCGCTTCAAACATTTTTACCTCTGATAATAATGATCCAATTTGAAAAGCTCTTGCAGTAGGTACTCCACCCCCACTTCTTCCTCCCCCCCTATGGTGCACTTAAGAAACCCCAGTGTACAAATTGAAATGTGCCGTGCAAACTAAAAGATGTGTGCTGCTGCATCATCATGACTTATACCCCTGTCACACGGGCACCCGCGAACTTCGTTAAACTCCGTGTACGTAAAACTCTGTTAGGAAGTTCGACGGAGACGGAGTTGTGGAAGTGTCACACGGCAATGACAAGGTTGTAACAGTTGCCGCGAGGGGCTCAGTCGGCGCTGTTTGATTTTCGCAGAAATATCCTAATTTCATCTCTAGGTGCTCTTTTTGTGAATGTTCGTTGCACGGTTTTTTACAAAAAGACATTATTAAGTAGGTCTGAAGCGAAAACAGCATTAAAAGTTCTTTCAAATGAAAAAGCATTCGCTAGATGTAGCGATGCTGACAGCCACGCTGGCCACCTTGTGCCTAACGCTGTGCACGCTGCATTTGTTTACAAGATGTGCCGTGCTCGACGACTGGTAGTTTTGTAGCCCGTATACGAAAGTTTTCGTGTTTCATTGCCTTGTGAGTGCACATTTTGTTCTCTGTATACTGTGCTGTGTCTTCAGCCATGAGTGACGAAGTGAAGACGTGAAGAAGTGGTGTGATATTGCATTGGTAATGGCGTCGATTGGCTCCATAGATATTGAGATTGAGGCCGCTAGAGCCAATGTGCGCGCTATCAGGCAGCCGTCGGAGCAGGTGAAGATGACGCAGCGTTGTCCCTCATTTTCTTTTCACGGGCAAACGCAAACACTGCGACAACGAGCGCACGCACGGACGAAATATATTTAAATGGCGGCGCGCGGGGCATGCTGAAAGACGAGGGCATTGGTGCGGAGAGTAGCTGCACTCTGGCGGGCATATATATATTTGAAGAAACGCATGTTATGAATGGGTCCTGCAACAAAAGAACGTTTAATATTGCCAAAATGTATTATTGTTTTGACCGCGGCAATTTAGTGCTCGAAGTTTTTTTCTGACCTACAGACTACTGGCGATGAGAGTACTTCGTTCCGCTGCTAACGGAGAACGCCGAACGTCATTTGCGAAATGCTCCGTTTATCTTCGTTGGCGTAAGGGAGGCCGTGTGACACGGTCCGCATCTCCGTCGACATAACGATGAGGGAGTTAAACGAAGTTCGCGGGTGCCCGTGTGACAGGGGTATTAGTGCATATACGTGTCACAATATTCTTGTACCACTTCAGGGTTTTCAAGAAATGGTTTCGCTGTCATTTCATACATCCAGACTTCCTGTCATGTGCGCTATTACATTTTATAAAACCTAGCCCTGAAAGGCTCCTACTTGCAATTGCTAAGCTTTTTCACAAATTGCCCGACTTCACATGGAAGCCTTACTGCCCTATGAAGCTTCGCCACCCTACACTGCAAGGAAGCCCATGAAAGAAGCAAATATGGATATAACAAGCATGGAAAGTGTAGAGACGGTGTTGTGCTCAGTGAACACACATTTGCTACTTCTGTGCACAAAAGCCGAAATTTGGCCACACCATGAGATGTCACAACTCTCAAGTTGCGCTTTCCAACACTGGCACTGTGGCAAAGCCAGAAGTAATGTTTCATCTTATATTTAATGTCAGTGTGCATAAGTAGTGGTCTGGTATTTCTTATGATAAGATATTACTACTCCTTTGCACACAAGTATATTTGTATTTGTTTTAAGCTAACTATGCATGGTGGTTTGTAGTTGCACAAGTTTTATTCTCTCGGTGCCAGTGCTAGAGAGTTTTCAACTTGACAGGACGATGACTCCATAGAAGATGTACTTTTTTCTTTCAGAGATGGCATAATTTGCAGGGACCTTTTTTCAGGTGGCAGAGAGAGTTGAATATTGTTATGGAGATGTCCACACGAGGATTCTGGATGAAGGTTCACCATGCCACTGTACAGGACACACCTGCAATGTTCTCTCAAAGTGTTGGGCAAAGAATATCTTGCACTGCAATGACACTCACAAGTCTTACTCTGGCTGGCTTTTCTGAAAGAGGAAATTAGTCATTATTTACAGCATACAATGATTCGTGATATTCTACTTGATCACAGGCATTCTGAACCTTAAAAGAGGCTTTAACATGCTTATCCAAGCATGAACGACATGTTCCAGCTGCAACACAACAGAATGTAGCGGCAGTGATCTCTCAACTATGAAGTGCTACATTTTGCTGAGCATTGATCCATTAACCCTATTTTACGCCGGCTGATTATTTACTGCGCAAGCTGTTATGGGCACATTACAATGGCTGAACTAGGTAACAACTATGTCCACTACCCCTGCCTTTGTCATTAACGGCCATTGCCTACAATGATAAACTCCATGCCTGTGCAGATTTGAACCCAGCCGAATAGGAGCAGTCGAATCCACACATGGGACAACTTAGGACAACTTTATTTTTGTCTTTCTTAAAAATTTAGCACTGCGTAAACATGAAACTACTAGCCCAAGCCTCGGCCCTAGCAATTTCCAAGGAAGTTAAACATGGCTGCACAACTTTTTAAAAACATTTTCTAATGAGGGGCAGTTACATGTGTACAGTTTCACCACGTTCCTCGCAGCTTTCTCTGAGCAAAGTGCCAGTAACACCACCTCTAGGCATGCACCTTTGAACAACCATCTGCAAAGCAATGTGCATTCTACATGGTAACCATGCTGTGTCACAAAGTGGCCGTCCTATCTTTGCATGTTGTAATCCTGATTTCAGGTGACACAGAAAGCACGTTTGCTCACAAAAAAGCAAGCAGTTTGTCGTGTCGTTCTTGTAGATAGTAAACCCAGGATTACTGTCTGGCCAACCAAAAGTTCGTTATATAAGCAGCTTTGAGTGAGTGATAAGGAATGCAATGCAAAGCATGCTCAGGAAACCACGGGCCTCCGGACTGTGTGCTCACTGGTCGCTTGAGCTAACCTTCACTCATTCTTGCCGGTAATGTCATTCATAACCAAGTCTTTATCCTGCTCCACAACGACTCGTGGTGTTTTTGCTCGAGCCCAATTTGCGCGGAAAGAAATTATTCCCACTGGTTGATCAGCCAGCACCAGTGGGAAGTCTCGCTCAGCCAGAATCGAATGTTGAATGAGTAGCTATAGATATACACGCTAACCATGTCGACCGGTCGTGCTTAAACACCTAGCACAACAGAACAGGAAGCACACACACGATCGCTACACTTGCAGCTAATTTCTCCCCGGCTATCATCAGTGTGCCTCAACATCAGGCTCCGTAGTCGCAATAGAATGATAGGCGAAGCACGCAGGACTCAAGCGATGTCCAGGGGTGAGACAGCAGAAACAGCCTTGGGAGCAGTTTTTGGAGCAGCAAAATGTTCATTTTGGAGCAGCAGAACCTTCATTTGGAGCAGCTCACAACAGTTAATGTGATGTCTTAAGAGCTGAAAAAGTCGAATTTGGAGCAGCCCAGGCAGTCAAGTATCTTTTCCACAACCAGGGATCAGTACACTTCTCAAGATTAAAAGAAATTCTCATTGCACCAAAATTGTCGACACACAATGCTCTTTCAGTTAAGACCACTTACACGATTTCGCCAATCTGTGCTTTGACTTTTTGTAGATTTTCTTATTTAGCTTCTGAAGGATCCCTAGCAGTTCTTGTAGGTTAATAGTGTTCTCTTCTGTCAGGAGAGTCTGGTCACTTTGGATTTTATCAAGATTTTCCTGCTTCACACCATTACAAAGAAGCTCATCTGCCTTCTATTGTAACACTGCAATACTGTGATGGCAACTGATAATGGAAGATACTCCAATCGCATGTAGATAATGGCTTCCATGTGTCTTGGTTGCACAGGTTTGATTTTTGTGTCAACATACGCCGACACGAAATCGAAGTGTCTGCAGCAAATCTCGGACACCCGTGACTCAATCACGCTATGCATGTTGTGCAACTCCGCCTTTTTTGCCCCATTGAAACTCACGTGAACACCAAAACACTTGCTTTTCAGGCTGTTTTGAAGCAGTTTGGAGCAATTTTCCCCATTTTCATGCTTTTGGAGCAGCTCTGAGCAGGAAAACGGAGTTGTATCAAAACTGTGCAATGTGAGCAGCTGTCTCACCCCTGGATGTCGGGCGAACTGTTTATTGGGCGAACCTGTGCCCAGCAAAACAAGGCCAATGACAATGCACAGCAATATAGAGGCGTGAACAGTCGTCGGTCGACGGAAAGACTGACAAGCGGCGCAGTGCGTCTGCTTTTATACACGCGTCATAACGCGTCCTCGCATTAGGTAGATTTAGTATTGCGGAAAATTTTTGCGTTAGCGCTTGCGAGTCACGCTCGCTAAATTTTTGCGGAGTGCCATTCGATAGCGTTCGATAGCTCTTTAGTATAGCGCGAGACGACGACGCGCCGCAAAACGCAAGGCACGCAAACCTTCGCTGCGCCATCTAAACGCGAACAGTGAAAGCGTCAACACGTCGGCCGTTGTTAGTAACTTAAAAGCAACGCAAGCGCAAAAAGATTTATTAAAAAGAACATCGTGCAATAATAATTGCACAAGTGTTGCTGTAGTGTGACGAGGCAGAGTTTCGCTTTCGTTGTTCATGTGTAATGTGGTCAAACTAGAATCCACAGCGAAAAGATTGTTGTTCTTGTCGAAGCGAAAACCAGCAACACGATTTATTGTGAATCAGCTAGCCCCACAACGCAGCAAGACGACACAATAAATGCGAAACGGGCAGCCGTCAGTTGTAGGCTGGTTGTAGGGAGCCGCCATGTTCTTCGCGCTAAACAAACTTAGCGAGCGTTTTGCGTCTCCGCTAAATTCGGAAAATAGCGAGCGATCGCTAAACGCAAAGCTGGAATAGCGTGCGGACGCATGCGCAGTCTGACCCCGCTAAATTTTAGCGTTTAGCGGGGCGCAACTTAAGCTGCACTAAAACTCTCTATTATCTCTGAAGTTCCAGAAGTCACTGAAGTGTGCGCGTCAAACGTGCAAAGTTTCAAGAATAGTCGAAACGGTTCCAGAAGTGGCATGCAGGATAAACGCGGCATGTTGTTTGCGCGTAACAGAAAGTGCTACAGCGCTCCCGGCAACACTCAAACCGAGCGCGCGTGTCACTTGGTAAGGCTTTCCACTTAAACCAAACACACCGTTTCCAAGTGCTCTCGCCTCGACAGGGCAACGCTCCAAATAAGATTAAACATTCACTTACGCGTTGTGGCAAGGTGGCACCTCGCGGAGTACATAACGTCTGCAAAAGGCGGACATAGCGAAGTCGCTACGGGCAAGCACTTCGCATACTACGTGGCTAAATGCCGACAAAGCTGAACGACGCGCGATCGGCATCGGTCGCCGTACAAAGAGCGACCCGTCGTCAGCGACTCACGGCGTTCACAGCAGAAGCGGCCAACACCGGCGAAAATTGCGCGAAATGCGCACATGGACGACGTGGGCGTTGACATGCGCGCAAGAGAAATTCTAGTTGTTGTTGCTGTTAGTGACAGAGAACATGTGAGGAAGAGACGCTTCTTTCTGAAGCCCATGAGGGAGCACGGCTAAGCGTCTTGGGGATGGGGAAGGGGACAGAAAGATCAGGGAGAAGCTGCGTCCTGGCCCGGTGGCAGCCGTCGGCAAGGGCAAAGGTGGGGGCTAGTCAGGGCTAGTACGCTAAAGCGCCGCCAACAAGTGACAACGCCACCGTCGAAAATCCCTGGACATTCTGTCCCTAGGTACCTAGAAGCTGATAACAAAAGGTGGGGTGTACGACAATTAGACGCTTGCCCACCGCCGCTTTCCTGCGCCCTGCAAAGTGTTGAAGAAGGCGGACGAGAGAATTCTTCTGCACCTATTCACAAATGTGCTTCTGTGCCCGGCAGTGCTTAAGCATTTTGACTCTTCTTTTTCTGGCCTTTGCCTGTACTGTGGGGAAGTAGACACCTACCACATGGCCACTCAATCCTTCTATAACCCCCAACCTTAACCCAGCCCGAGAGGACTGGAAGGCGGCCCTGCTCGGCTGCCTGGACCTTCTGGCCCAATAAGCCAAGTTCCAGTAGTGCAGGTAAATCGAACGGACCTCATCAGGACAGCGGCGTCGACCAATGGGGTGCCTGACTAGGGACTCCACTCTAGTGTAGGCAAACTCGCCCAGGGGCTGGTTTGCCATACAACCTTTCTGTAAATAGCAGCTCAATAAATGTTTTTCACCACCACCACCACCACCTGCTGCTACCCTTGTCTCGTTAAGTGAAAAATAGTGGTATTTTCGTTTTACGAGTTGCGAAATGATTCTCGTTTGGCCGTCTCACAAAAATCCCTATATATTGCAACAAAGACGCTAAATCCCTTAGCGACATGGGAATACCCTAGATCTGGAGATAAATCCCTAGGGTTGGCATCACTGCACTAGATGGCAACGTGAGTGTGATGGCGTCGATTACGAGACCCCCCCTCCCCTTCCCGTGCACGAGCCTCATGGGAAGCTTAATTTGCCTCTATGGTCAATATATTAACTCTATGTACACCTTCCCATTTTACTAGCCACCCTAATGGAACTTCGTGGGGACAGATGATGATCATGATGATGATAGATACTACGCCAAGGTGGTTTTTGCGGGAAACGTGATTTTGGCAGTGGAGGAATGGCACGGCCTCCCAGATTTCGCTCACCGGTGCCCCACGGTTTTTGTGGGGATGCTATGGGCTGCGTCTTCACTGCGGCCTCTTTGGTGCGTGTTAACATTGCAGACTAACAAAATGAAAGGGAAAAGCAAAGGCTTCAATGTGTCTTGCACTTCATGCGTGTTTTTCCTTAATTTTTTTTTCCTGAATAGGGACAAATGTAGGGACAGGAGGCACTGTGCGGGAATACGAAGCGGTGGATGAAAATTACAATAACGTGCCCGACTACCACCACTACCACTACCGCACCGTGGTTTTTTCTTGTGACGCGAGGAAACTAAAGGAAACGAATGGAACTACTTCTGAAAGCCAGTATTAATGCTGGGATGGATTATGTTTTCATGCTGGATACTTTCAAGTCTGAGCAATGTGTTTCGGGATGAACGAACATTAACTGGAAACTAATGGCGATAAGGTTAACAAACCACCTTTTGGCTAGCGTATTGGTATGTTGGTCGCCCGTTATTTCTGACCCACAAAACCGGACCGACTCGGCATTAGCAGTAGGTACGCTGTCTGACAGCCGTGGCTCTGCGCGTAATTGGCGAAATGAGATTTTCGGCAGCCTTATCGAATATTTCGCGAATATTGCTGTGCTTTTCAGGTTACGGCAAGGCTTGTAACAAGTCTGAACAGTGCCGCTTACTCGGACCGGAGTTCTGGTGCCACCCTGAGCACCGCAACTGCAGCTGCAAAGGAGCTTTGCTGTGGTTTGTGAGCCTGCATCGCTGCACTCAAGGTTGTTTTGCTTGTAAATCTACTTCCCGTAGATTTCTCGGCCACACTTTGTCAATTGACTGCCACAGACTAGGTCATTGTTATGTGTTGAACATTTAATTTGTAATAGAAATTGCTTCTGTGCGCGTTGGTGCTAAATAATAGGTCGTCTGTCAGTGTGTGGCATTAAGTTTATTTGGTGTCGCACATTTGCTGAGGTCGTAACGTTCGGTAGCGCAGGCAGAGGATGAGCGGCAGTGGCGTAGCGAGGGCGAGGGGGGGGGGGAGGGGAGTCGGAGGGTTCAACCCCCCTCCCCCCGTCCACCCCTTCTAAATTCTAGGACCCTCTACCCCTCTGCCTGCCGTTTCAACGAAAAGTTAAGTGCACTCGAAACTGTTGAAATTTAATGTTGGGTTTAATATTAACATGAATGTTAGGTGAACCGAAAGTCAGCACCAGCTTTAAAGGTTGAGTGTTTCTGGAGGGTGATGTCGGTGCATGTTCCAGGTGGTCAAAATTTCCGAAGCCCTCCACTACAGCATCTCTCATAATCGGGTCTTGGTTTTGGGGCGTTCAACCCAAGAAATCAATCAAGGACGGTCAGAATATGTGCACCCCCCCACCCCACCTTTCTGTCTTCCCATTCAACGAGAAGATGTTTCAAGGGATAGGCTGTGAAGTGTAACAAAGAAGTGATTAATTAGTATTGGATTAAGGATAAATCGGAGAAACTGAGTAAGCAGACAATGACATTTTTGAGGTGGCAGGGAGTTTGTGGAGAGTGTAGGGGTCACTTGCCGAAGTGTGAAAAGCCAGTATGTAACTGGTGAGCAAGCAGAATATGCAAGAAATGTTTGTAGTGCTGTAAGCAAAGGGCATATCGTTTTTAGCGAATAAAGAAATGAACAACAGGTGATAGACAGAATGCTATGCTGCAATAGATGTAATTAAATCCTGAAATGGACTTGTGGTGACATGATAGCAAACCAGACGTGAAACTCAGTGGGTTTTCCTTGGGTTTCCTCTGCCGGTGATAAAATCCTACTGACCAGGTCGTCATGCATACCACAATTGCTTGAAATCCTTTTAGAGCTCGTATGATGACTGCTATGCAGATGTATGCTCTGTTCTCCTGCCTATTTGCCATCATGCACAAGCTGTCGGGAATCGCATAAAGAGCAGGTACGCGTCTTAGGTGTCTGTGTCCACTTATGTCTGCTGGTGAAAAAAGCTACACTGTTTGTGACAATACTAACAAATTGACCGGCTAATTTCGCTGACATACATACCATTATGCATTATACACAGATGCATGGCAAAGTGCAAAACAGTGCATAGTGACGCAACTTTTCTTGCTTGTGCAAATATGTTACTTCCTTACCATGCAATGTAAAGGAAAATACAGCTCTTTCATTTGCATAGGGATGTAAGGTCCAGGAGAAAACTAGAAAGATTGCAATATGAATTGTGCTTTTTGTTTTCTTTTGACTCTGCGAAAGTGAGAGAAAACCTTTTAGATTCCCCAAGATTTTATACATACTACTAATGGCTCTCTTCTCTGGTTCAAAGCATGACATGAGGGATTGGGGCACAGTGAATTTATGGACCTTCAAAATACCTACCTTGCATATCTTACTAGAATTTTTCTTCTGCTAATGTTAATATGCCTCATGTTATGCCACTATACACTGTACAGGATGTCGTGAAAGCAGTGTGTTTTCTCGCAGGTTTTCAAACGCCAGTGCCATTGTGCTTGCCATAAATTGTGGAGGTCAGTGCAAGTAGCTGTCGCAAATGCTTCCTCATATGAAACATCCACATAAAAAGTGATGTAGTTGCGCTGCGTGACTGACGAAACAGCAGTGGTTCGCACAAAATGTGTATATATTTCTTTGGATTTCTTGGGTAGCTTGCATGGCTAGAACGTACAATATTAACTTAGCGTTATAGGCTTTTTGTTCCATTTCTAGGAACAGCTACAATGCACCTTGACAAAACTATGGGCAGGAATTGTTTTTGTTTCATGCACATGCATTCATGCATGTGAATTGGTCTCGTTGGTTTGTGCACATATGTCAGTCATTGTGATAACTTTCAGTGATTGGTAAGATAATTTACCCTCTCTCTAATGTCTGGCATCACTTGTCTGTGTGCCAAATGTCAGGCGGATGTATAAGAAACATGTTGTGAAACTACTACAACACTGAGTGTGGTTGAATAAGGGAATGAGTTTTTTTTACTGGCATTAGAAAATTTCTCAAAAATTGCCGATGAATAAAAGTGAGAAAAGTAGTTTTTTCTGGCACTCAGGGTTTCCAGAATGCATCTCTAGTTGAGAAATTGGGGAGTGTTGTATGAAACACTGCTTATATCAACATATCTCCTTGTTTAGAAAAGAAAGCCATTGAGTATGGAAGATTGAATGATAGCGCAGTATCATTTCATATTTTTTTATATTTGCTTGAGCAGATGGGAGCACAATTGATGTGTACAAGCTCATTTGTCGTGATCACTAATCGCACAAGAACACTGTGCACACTAGATAGAAACCGGTCACTAAAGTCTTAGTAAACAAACTTATGCATGAGCATAAATGAAACAATATCTTGTATGCTCATATATTCTGGCATGGCTGATATTAGTAACAACGTGTAGAAAATATAGTAGGCTGTTTTTATTAGAAGAAACTATGCATTGCCATGGCAGATGAGTGACCCTCTCAAGTTGATTTTCACATATTGTCGCCAAGTGCTATAGGTCTCAAGGAAAGTGAACCACTCCTCCAGGTGCCTTTTACTTATATTTGGCAATGCATTGATGCAATAGCATAACTGAGCAGAGCGCTGTGCCTCATGGCATGTTGTTCAAAGTATTTACATCGGGTTGGAGTGACGCCGTGCACAACACAACTTTTATGCTACAGGCGAAGTTGTTATGTATTCACTAGTGCCCCCTACAAATCTGGACACAACTACTGAATAAATGCCACTCACAGCATGGAGCAGGCCAGAACACAATACGCTCAACATGGCGTCCATCGTCTCTTGTCTCAGTCTCACTTCATCTTTATAATCGCAGGCCATCCAGGTATAACACAATGTCAGAAGTGAAGTAACACAACAGTATTAAGCATGGCCCTTCTGCTCATACAATCACCAAAGCATTTCGAGCTGGGCAGCGATTCCGTAGAAGCTTGGTCAGACTGGAAAGCAGCATATCAGCTTTGTGAAACAGCTTGTGAATACAGCATAAAGCCAGAAGCAGCATGGTGAGCACTGCTACTTCACTTCATGGGCCCAGCAGCGCAGAAAATCGTTGGGACATTCCATTTTTCGTGGACACCTGAAGGTGAGCAGAGAACCAACACGGTAGCTGCAATATTTGAGCAGTTAAACAAGAGATACCTTTCATACAAAAACGTGGTATAGTAGAATCTCGGTGATATGAATTTGTAGGGAGCACGTAAAATATTCGTATCATCCCAAATTCGTATGAGCCAAAACAAGTTAAAGCTGATCATGAAGATGAACAAGAACTTTATTGGGGTCAACTACTTCTTGCTGAAAAAGTCCATGATGTTCTTTTTAACTTTTTTAACTTCGCTGTCCCTCAAGAAAGCCGCCTGAAAGGAATAAAACTGTGCTGCGGTTTCTTCACTCACGCTGCCGGTGCTTACGGTGCGACGCAGTACATCGAGGGCGTCAAGGTTTTCCGACATTGACGGTAGGAGATCACACTCACCAGCATCTTCACCATCACTCTCAGACTCGGTATCCTTTGCCTCGTCAACCAATTCTTCGATGGATCGCAGCCCACAGGTCGCTACGTTGTCGTCCGCGGTCACGATGTCTTGCACCGAAGCTCGAGTTTCAAGGTTCTCCCAACCCTGTGCAAATCGTCGTCACGCTCTTGGTTTTCTTTCGTCGGAGCCACATCCGATTCCGCGAAAAATCTACACTTGCAAAAGCAGTTCGCGATCTTGTCCTGGGTCACATTATCCCAGGACATGGCCAAGAAATGTAGCGCATCAAGCAGGCTAATCCGCAAGTTTTCAACTTTGCGCTCAATTTTCGCCAGGAGCCTCCGCGCAAGCAATCTCTTGAAATGGTGCTTCACATTTTGGATTATTCCTGCATCCAGCGGCCGTAGACGGCTCGTGGTATTTGCGGGCAGGGACCTTACGGCGACATTGCTGAAGTTGCAGTCTTTGGGATGGGCCGAACACTGGTCGACGAAAAGCAAAATTTTTCTGTTTTTCGCTGCCATTTTCCAGTCCCAAGTCGTAAGGAACTCGCGGAAAAAATCTGCAGTCAAAAATATGAGTCAGTCCCTTGCATGAAGCAGTCATTTCACGCGTTTGTGTCATCCACAATGGCTGGGGAAACTGTTCGTATAACACCGAATGACGGCGCATTTTATACAATGTAGTCCGTCCAAAACAACATTAAAATTTGTGTCATCGCGAAATTCACATCAACCGTAATCGTATCATCGAGACAGACAACAGCCATTTTCAGCACCATGTGTCAGAAACGGAACCAGCCGATTGACGAGTTCATTGCTGAACTTTAGCATCAAGCAGCAATGTGCAACTTTGGTGAAAAGCATGACCGCTTCGTAGGCGACAGGGTCATTGTTGGCATTCGAGATGCAGCACTTCGAGAAAGGCTATTCCATGAGAGAGACTTGACACTGGAGAAAATCTTCGCCATTTGCAGAGTGGCAGAAATCTCAAAGCAACATGTGTTCTTGCTAGCAATGGCTGTGGAGGGACAAGAAGCAACTGTGGACTGCCTGAGTGGAAAAGGCAAGCAATTTCAACAACGTGACAAGCAACACCCAAGAGGGCAACCAGTGTACTACTGAAGGAACAGACAGCCCACAGAAACAGTACCCCAGCGTACATGCTGCAGGTGTGGAACCATACGTCATCCCCAAAAGTGCCCTGCCTATGGCTCTACGTGCTACATGTGTGGAAAGTTCGGACACCATGCGCTTGTCTGCCGTCATAAGCAACGAACAGGGCAGAGAAAAGTTCGCATACTTGGTGCCGACCGAGGGGACGACTCCGACCAGGGATTATTCTTGGGAAGCCTCACAGCGGACACTGTAAAAAGTGCATTGTCAGACTTGTTCAAAAGTGTGGAAGTGAACGGATGTGTCGTGAACTTCAAATTGGACATGGGGTCGGATGTGAACACGTTCCCGGGGCAGCTAGTATCACTAGTATTGAAATGGAAGCCTGAACGAGTAGTGAAAGCTAGAAAAGCCAAGGTCACCACATACCTTGGTGAGCAACATTGAAAATGAGTCATCTGAGCTCTCTTGCTCCTAGAAAAACAAGCAGAGCCTTGTAAAATTTTTGCTGGTCAAAGGAAACCTCAGTGCCTGTACTTGGAGCAGATGCATGCACAGCACTTAGCTTGTGCCACAGAGTTAGGAATGTTGAAGCAATGGGAGAGCCTTGACTCCAACTTCTCTGCAGCTTGAAGCAGTGCTTCAAAAATTTTCTGATTTGTTTAAAGGCATTGGCAGGCTCCCAGGAAAGTACAGCATACTCCTCCAGCAGGACGCAAAGCCTACAGTTACTGCCCCTCATCGTGTGCCGTGTGCACTAGAAAAGGCAGTGAAAGCTGATTTTGAACAAATGGAACAGAATGCATAATCAAGCATATGACAGAATGGACAGGATGGGTACATCCCATTGTTGGAAAATACATTGACCTTGTTTCTTCAAAATCATTGAAAAAATTAGGTTACTTAAAGGGGCCCTGAAACGCATTTTACGCACATTGATTTTATTGTACCTTTGCTTTGTGTGGGACTTCATGATGACCGCAACACCAGTGAGAGCAGTGAAATTGAACCATATTATATTTTAATTTGTACCTGAAATCAGTTTCCGCACTGACTGCAGTTTTTCCGAGCGGATATGCCATCACCATGCTGGCTTTGCTGCAGGTTCTGATTGGCCAGGAACAGTAGGAATAAAAAATATGCATCACACATGTTTACAATGCATCGAATATAAGAAATTTCAAATTGAGAACGTGTTTCGTGCTTGCTAAAGCTACTGAAAGGTACAAATTTGTGCCTTACAATTTCATTTTGCTTGTAACTGACACAAGGAGTGCTGTGTTTTGGTAGGAAGTCCACAGAGGGCAGCACGGTTCCGGTTCTGCAAGATGTAAGCCTCGTTTTGATTGGAAGCAGCGTGCACGTCTCGGCATGCCGACATCTGTCGTCTGCTTTTATTTTGAATTTGTAAATTGAATAACTTGCACTTGCCTGCATCGATCTCGAAAATTCTTTGTGCATTTACATCAGGACAATACAAAGAAATCATTTTGATGTAAAACTCGAAGAGTAAAGTATGGTTTCAGGGCCCCTTTAAGAAACTTAAGGGGCGCTGCTAAAGAATGAAAGTTAACAGCTTATAGATTACTGGTCAGGCCACTTCTGTAATATGCATTCATTGTCTGGTCACTGCACCTTGCAAATGATATAGATAAACTCGAGTATGTCCAGTGGAAAGCAATCAGATTAATTTTTAACCGTTACGGCCAAAACTTTACCCTGTCAGAGCATTACCATATTTTATCCCTGAATTGCTTAGAACATTGACGAACTATGAAAAGCTCAAGCTAGGTTTGCCGTCAGTCGCTTACTTAGGACATCAGTTGACACAGCAGGGCATCACTCCTGATCCCAGCAAAGTCAAGGCAATCAATGCTGTACCAGCACCAACCAGCCAAGCTTTGCTTCGCTTCCTGGGTATGGTGACATACATAATGAAATTTGTTCCAGATTTCTTGACAAGGACACAGCCCCTTCAAGAACTTCCTAAATCTGATGTTGCATGGGACTGGACACAAAATATGTCCGATGCATTCAATGAGATCAAGAGCAAGCTGACAGCAGCACCAGTCTTGCGCTATTTTGACCCTGTGCAGTTTGTTGCCGTATCCACAGATGAGCTCCTATGTAGTCAGCAGTAACCTCCTTCAGAATGGACACCCATTAGCCTATGCATCTGTAGCACACACCAGCACAGCAGTGCTATGTGCTAATTGAAAAAGAACTGTTAGCTGTAATGTTTGCCTATGAACAGTATTGCTATTATATCTGTGGTCGCATCATTGTCATTGAGACTGATCACAAGCCTTCTACCGGTCTTCAGTCGAAGGACTTCCACGAGGTCTTACCCAGGCTACAGTGCCTACTACTACAACTCCAGCACTACAGTGTGAAGTGGGTGCATGTGCCTGGTAAACATTTGACTGTTGCAGATGCACTTTATCGCACGCCTGATCCAGCAGAGACAGTCAAGACCTTGAATCAAGAGTATCAGGCCCTAGCATGTACATTGGTGCAAGCTTCAACTTTGAAGCTAGTGGAGATAGGAAACTGCACAGTTGTTGATAGCACACTCCATTGGCTAGCCTCGTATATCCACAAAGGCTGGCCCGACAACATGTCGAAAGTTCCTACAGCAGTGGAGCCTCTATTCAATCAAAAGTGAACCGCATGCAACTGATGGCTTTCTGTGTTACGGAGAATGCCTTGTTGTGCCTACGGCATGCCAAAAAGAAGTGCTCTCAAGGCTCCACCTGACGCACCAAGGCATGGCCTCATGTAGAATACAGCTCGCCAGAGTATCTACTGATTATGACAGGACGTTGAGCAGATGATAACCGTGAGGTCTGCCAGCACCATCAGCAGGCTAACCAGCGAGCCACTCCTTAACAGAGAGCCACCAACACAACCCTGGGAAAAAGTGGTAGTGGACTTTTTCCACCACAGTGGTGTCATGTATTTGCCTTTAGTGGACTACTACTCTAAGTACCCACGTGGAGGTCAAGAAGATGTTTGCATCAGCGTTTTCTGTCATCACAGTGCTGAAGGATATCTATGTGTGCTTTGGCATACCCTCAGAAGTCGTGAGTGATCAAGGCCCTCCATTTGATTGGCCAAGTTCAGAAATTTCAATGAGGAATGGGACATCATCCACAGCCCCACATCACCTCTTTTTTCTCGTTCAAATGGGCAAGGGGGAAGAACTTTCCAAACCATCAAAGCAACAATGACAAAAGTGCTGTCCGAAGACAAGTAAATCGCAGTGGTGCTAATTTATTTGTTTACTTATATTTATTTTACCCTTGGGGCCAAACGACATTACAAAAGGGAGTGGGTGGTTACAAAAAAACAGGTGAACAAGGAGTAGTCAGTGCCAGTAATTTATACAAATTGAAGCTCGTATTATACAATGCCAACTAATAAAACACAGAAAGTCATTACACAATGTGAACTAATGTGTAGGAGGTCCTAATTAAACAATGTTAGCTAATACATCATGAAACAAGTAGTTATTACTAATAGTAACAATATCAATGGGGTGACTGTTCTACCTCCTTTGATGTACAATGCAAAAATGAATTTTAAAAAATTTTGTGCTGCATGAGGGAATACCTACTTTGTGATGAGGATCGATGTGGTAGGAGATATGCTGTGGGTGAAGGAGTACTTGATTGTGTATAAAAGGATGATTGTGTATGAAAGAATGAAGAAGAGTTTGTGAAACAGTGTTAAATGAGAAACTTTTCAGCAAGATGTTAAAGAAGCACCAGGGAAGTTTTTATGGTTGAGATGCTTGCAGTTCTGTTATAATTGGACAATATAAAATGAGCGGAGTTATTCTGGACAAGTTGAAGGGAAGTTGATTTTCATGGAAGGGGTCCCACACGGCTGTAGCATATTCTAGTTTGGAGTGTATTAGTGTCTTATAAAGGTGCAATTTTAAGTCACATGGAGCAGTGGAGAAGTTGCGTCATAGCTGGCCAAACATGCGGTTAGCATCAGTGGCACTAACCACATGCTTTCGCACATGCTGCGCCACCGCCGCCGGTGCAGTATGCGTGAAAGCTGCCTCCTAGCACTGGGTGGCAGAGCGCCAACGGCATGTTTGCAAGGGGCAGCCATGTGAGATGGAGTTGCAGTAGCTTTGTAGGAAGTGTTTAATGAATGTAGGAAAGAATACATTGACACCCAGCTATGACAAGATGTGAGAAACTGATTGAAATGACAAGCATCTTGTCACCATGGATGTGAATGATTGCGCGCTATCGTGTTGGTGTTGCCTGATGCATATGTTTTAATTCGCTAACTAGCACAAGGATGAACTAACTACCTAGAAGAGCGAGCCGTGTTTAAATATGACTTGAAAATGCCTCAGATAAAAATACTGTTTCGAACCAAAGCCTCTAATCCCTACGCAAAACAAATGTATCAGATTAGTTCAAGCATACGAAAGTAGTGATATTTTGGTGACGCTATCATCTATGCAAATACAATCGCGGTAATGCAAAAAAAAAAAAAAATCGCATACACACACACACACACACAATTACATGTAAAGGACAAGGCTCTCGAATAACTACCAGCATGGCGCGTGTAACCCTGGCTTGTGGCTCTGGCCGTATGCTCAGTTACGATTGTGAAGGCGTAAAGTCCTGAAACGATGTGGAAAATTTCAAGCGTGTAGTTCATCCGTGCCATCTGACAGTCGAAAAAAAAAAAAAAAAAGATGGGCTGCGTATCAGCGTGCTTCACTGCAAATGTCGAAAGACAATAGTCTTCTGCCGGCCATACTATGCTGCGTGAGATATGTACGCCATCTGGCAGAACCGTCGGGAAATGTGAGCTTGTGCAGAATCCCTGGGCAACTGCCAAGTGGCAGCACCAAATTGTCGGCAGAGGCCTTTTTCGTGCATAGCGTTGCATTTTTAGTGCAGCATAAGAAACACTAGGGTCTTTAGAATTACGTATCTATGTATTTCGTAGTAAAGGAACACACCACCTAATACTTACGTATTGATGTTGCGCCTCAGATATGCGTAACATTTGCTTTTTGATCGACAATGTTCACAAGTATGAACGCAGCTACCAGTTCGAGATAGCTGGGCATTAGGCAAGTGCTTAAACTGGCCGGGTAGCTGAATCGTGTGACAGACAGACAGACCAAATTTCTGCGTTCAAGTATGCCAAGAAAGGCTATCGTCTTTAAAAACGTAAAGCGCATCACAAGCACTGCAACATTGCCCAGAACACTTCTCTTAATTATGTATGCTATCACAGCCACAAGCGATTTGCAAAAGCATCACTGTAATCGTACTTTCGCTCATGGCTATGGGAATTAACCTCTCATATATTTATTTCACTTGAGTGAAGAAAAACTCGTATGACACATCTAGAACTCCCTCGCTTCAATAATACACGGTGACCGCGATTAATTCTGTGCATATGTGACAATGTGCTATGCTAATGTAGTGCACGCATTGTGGTAAGCGTCATCACTCTGTGTCCACACTTTGTTTATGCTGAGAAACTTGGTGATGAAAACTTATGCAGTGGCGCACCGATGGTGGGGGGGTTCGGGGGTTGTAACCCCCCCATGAGGCCGACCTTACCCCCATCCCAGTCAGTAACTGCTCCTATGTCATAGAAGAATGTGGAGCTAATGCCTCTGAAAAACGCAGAAAAAATAATAAAAATAATCATCATCATTGGTGTTACTATTAGTTGGCATTTTATTTACTTTTTTTTACTTTTTCTTACACATGCAACAACTGTGGAATCGCATCCCCGGCCCTTCGTGAAAAAATGAACCCCCCTTGGTGGCAGAGATCCTGAGTGCTCTACTGTATGGCATTGATATTTCTCTGAGATGAAACAGACCACGCTAACCACTAACACACAAGCTTAGCTATGAGGGAATGTTTGGCTGAACCGATGAGCTGGCATTTCAGCTGCGTCCTGTTTTTTAAGACATTAATCAGCACAAAATCGATAAGAACCTATTGCTCATGTCTTGGTCTTTGCAGCACAAATTAACCGCAACGCAGCACATCGGGTTTCCTGTCTCTTTCTTCGTTACATTGGCGGTGAGCAGCACCTGCACCAGCAAAAACACAGCGGCAGCTACGGTAGGCGCGATGGCAGATGCCTACCATGCGAAACTAAAATGCCCGATGACAGCGCCACCACATCTTCATGACGTAGGCTGGTGGAGTAGGTCTATACTGGGGGGGGACACCCCTTGCAAGGGCCCCCATCCAGAGATTTTGCATTCGTACATCTGCTGTTTTGACCTGCTTTAAATTTAATTCAATACATGCCATTCAAATGCACCTCAGAGTTGCAGCTCTCAGATACAATGAAAGGAACAAGTGCCACGTAACAACAAATGTCTATTGAAAGACGATTACGATAATACTTTTACGACCGTTTCACAGTGGTGACTCCCCCTGCGCTGTGGAAGACACACCTGAATAGAACTGCGTGCAGCACCCTTGAACAACAGGTTGCACGAGCGTAAGACATATCGTAACAAAAACGATATAGAATCACAGCACCCTGTTGTCATCCACAATAAAGCATGGACTTCGTGCAGCCTGCGTTCTCCTCAGCATCCATTCTCAGTTCAAAAGGGAACCATTAAATCGTCAGCTTATGAAGAATACACGATAATTCATGTGCCCCAAAATGCTTCGTTGCCTTGCCTGTGTCTTTCAAAAAAGGGAGATGACATATCTGCGCTTTGTTTGTGGAGCTTACAGTTCGAACCTTGTAGCTGGTGATGTCTCTGACTGCTGTCCAGAACTTTGAGAAGCTCTCACGGCTCTTAGGGAATTTGGTGTGCTCTCAGCATGTTTGGGGAAATTTAAGCAGATATTTTGCGAAAAAGAAGTTGAGCAAGGACATCAAACCCCTGTGCCCAACGTTTCTTATGCAGAAGGCCAGAATATCTGCCGTGCTAGACGACCAGTGCACTTTCCGATATGTTACGATGAGATGCAATACTTGCGAGTTCGCAGTGTGCTTTTTGTTTTTGTCCCGTGTTGACATAATATTCTCTCTCCTTTTGTTCACACTTGTGCGTGAAAACCCTGTCATTTGCGTTTTCATCAACCCTGTGGCTTCTGTAATCCTCAATAGGTGCCCTGTTTAAATAAAAATTTAAATAAAAAGTAATAATGTAGCAGACTGGCAATGGGAAAGTGCCTCCCCCTCCCCCCCTTTTTTTTTACTCCTGGTCAGAGGTCCGAAAACCCTCCTGAAAAATATTCCTGGCTATTCCTCTGGTAGGGCGGTTGCAGTGTTCATTCTGGAAACACTTGAATACACTTGAATGTGAAAGTTCTTTTCAAGGCCTTGAACAACCTGTAATTTTTCAGACCCTTGAAAATTCTTGATTTTCTTGAATTTTTAGGTTTGGTTGGCATCCAGTGATTGTTCTCGAGGAAGTTTCAATAAGGCAGGTCTTACAGCAAGCAGATGGACGTACTGGTCTCAAATGTGAGCAGTTTGCTTCTTGACACCTGGAGAGGAGACTTCCTAGCTGTCTCGGTGACAGAGTGGATTCTCTGGCCCGACATCAGAAAGTAAACGGAAGTGTCGAGAAGCCAGAAAAGGAACCTTCCCAAGTGCACATCTTCTTTTACTTCAAAATCATCCATGTGACCTTTGCTGTGACCCACTGCTGCTGGCAAAGCTCAAGTTTATGCTTGCTGTAGCAATGACCCTCAGACATTTCTGGCGCACTTTTAAACAGATAAACCACACATGCCCCTTTTATTGCGATAGCAGTTATATATATGGACAGTCTTGACAGGCTTTTGCCATTGTCATTTATGTCACTGTCACCATCATGTCCCGTACAAATTCCAAATTAATAACCTCCTGTGAATTGTACGTCTTACCTGTGGGCGCTTGCGAGCGGGGCCGCCGAACGTGGCTGAAGCAGAGATCAAATGAGCCCGGCTCATCTCCGTCGCTCAGAGGGTACGTGCGATAACATCACCCCACTTGGGAGGCCTGCATCGAAGCAGTGAGGAAACGCCCTGCCCGTCTTTAACGAGCTTGAAAAAGCGCGAGGGGGTGGGGGGATGGGTCGCTTAAGCAGCCACTGTGGACTTTGCGCGGTCACCATCGCTGGTGCGCGCGCTATCTCGGCAGCCATCAGATGTGCTGCGCGCTGCGTAGCAATGCCTTGGTCATGTGCTTCGTTCCAGGTGCCTCGCATATGTGTCATCTTAATGCCTGCAATGCCCTCGCCACACAGTGCTCACGCGAATGTACCTACGAGTGCCGGAAGGAATGCACTCGCTTGATGCCGCTGTGCTGGACAAAGTTTCTTGATAGTGCAAAGCGCACACTGCTTAGCACGGTCGCGTGGTGTGTAGCGTGTGCCAGAAGAAGGCGTTCAAACAACATGACTTAGCTCAGAGCTCTGCTGGGCCGTTGTCTCTGCCGCTCGACCCTCACATGGTACTTTAAGCACCTGCATGCTTACTTAATAAGCCCACATTCACTACAATTTAGATTACCCCTAAAGCTACCAGTCTTAATTTTGTATAACATATCATGCATTGCTATCACATTCCTTGCTTCGCCCTTGTGGTGAGACTGATTTTTTTGGTAAAGCATCTTGAGAACATTGTTAAAAAACTTCTGACAAAATTTGTGAGGTTCTTTTTTTTAAATTTATATCAGTTGTCTATACTTCAGTGAGTATTACTGGCCTACTGGACATAAACCATGTGCCACTTGAGCAGATTGATGTTGGTCACACAGCCAAGCAGCTTCTAAAGGGTTACAAAGTATGTATGCAAGCTACATTTGCCAATTGGATGTAATGCAAGAAGTTTCTTTTAAGTGTCACAGAAGTTAGGCTGGAGAAGAGCTCTTTACGATATATTGTTGTGGGAGGTCTGTCTTCACTAGGCCTGATGCAGATATCATCAGAGCCAGTTTGGAAGGCTAAGAAAGTTCTGGATGTACTCATTACTGTAGAGAGAATCCATGAGCATTCAAGGGGCACTGTGATTGCACCGTACAAGAGTGCAAGCATAGGTTGCAGCTATTTGAAAGGAGCTCCACAATGACCTTCTGAAGCTCACTAAGTATACACTGAGCTTTGGAGGGTTGTAAAACAGCTGCTTGTTTTTAGTCGTGTCTAAGCAAGCATGGAAAGAATAGCCAGGTTTCAACAGAAAACATGAAAGGGTGTCTCGCATTTCACAGAGCATTATCTGTGGTGCTAAAGACATAGCAGATGGTATTGTCAGTGTGCCCATCGCAGGAATTGAGAGCATGTGTGGATTCTGTAAGAAACCAATATTTTTAGAAACTCAGAGGAAAAGATGGGAGGGTGCAGATGCAAAACAGAGAAAGAAACTGTGCATTGATGAAGAGGTTCTTCGAAGGAAGGGGAAGAGACAAAGCAACTGTACCAGATCTGAACCCAGACTTGTATGCAGAAAACAGGCTCAAAACAGCGTAAGGAAGGCTTCCAAGAGCAAGCAGCATGAGGCCACGTGAGGACTGAGTGGGTGGTGATTGCTTCGTTTATATTGGCTAGTGAAAAAAAGATTTTGTACTTTGTAACACATCTAAAGTGCTAATCGTTGTAAGTAAAAACAATCGTAAGAATCTTTCAAGAAAGGAAGATGTTCTCCATTTTTAACCACTTCCCATCATTTTAAGCCTCGATATTCCCCTGAAAATCTGTGTAGCAAGGCTCATAAAGCACCTCATCACTGTTTTCGCTTATTACTGCGCATGTGCCACTGCAGCAGCAGTTGTATATATACTCGCCATTGTTTACGCTATAAAGTTGTTCATCGCCTGATCCCGACTCGCATACATGGTGGAAGCGGTTCCCCATCGCTATGTCGGGCCCGTCAACACTGTTTCCACCACCCAGACCGCTGGACCCGTCAGCATATGCATGGCTTGCTTGGAAGACATGGAAAAGTGAGTTCACTTTGTTTGCCATTGCTACCCAGTTGAGTAAGCAGCCTAAAGAAGTACAAGCAGCGACTTTACTCGTAACAGTTGGCGAAGGAGGCAGGAAAGCTTACAGCACCTTCAAATTCGATGAGGCAGCAGACAGGAACAACGTCGAGACGCTGCTCAACAAGTTTGAGGAATTCTAAAAGCCATTGGCAAATTTGACCTTTAATGAATTTCGTTTCGGATCAAGAAATCAAAATCCAGGGGAGTCTTTTAATGACTGGCTAACAGATCTCAGACTTCTAGCGAAGGACTGCGAGTGCGGGGACCTAGAAGACCGCTTGCTTCGCAGCCGGATTTATTCTGGGATTACGAGACAAAGCTTGCAAGGAAGGCTTATTGCCGAGAACCTGTTACAGCAGGACCGTGAAAATATGTTGTGCCCTGGAACTGGGAAAGGAACAGTTCAAAGTAGTCAGTGAAGGCACAGAAGCAGCACGTGAGGCAGCAATACAGTCAACTGACGCTCATGTGCAACACTGTAGCCATTGCGGTTATCGAGAGCATGGTGATGCAAGGTGCCCTGCTCTAGGCAAAACATGCAGAAAGTGTGGTGGGCGTAATCACTTCGCTCAAGCATGTAGATCGCCGGCACAGCGGCAAAACAGATGTGTGAAAAAAGAGCTGCATGAGGTACAAGCAGATGACGATAACTTCCTGCAGACTTTGACCGTAAGCGCAGTAGAAGCGACCGATAACTGGACTGCAACAGTTGACATTGAAGGCTGTGAATTCATGTGTAAGCTGGATACGGGTGCTAACTGCTGCGTAATCTCAAGCCAGGATGCAGAAAAGCTGCCCGACAAGCCCCTGCAAACCTGCCACCCATGACCCCGACTGCCTTCTTCGGCCATAAAACTTCAGCAAGAGGGAAAAGTCGGTTGCACCTACGTGCAAACAGAACAGAGCACAAAGAGATCTTTTTCGTGGTCGAACAAAACGTGCCTGTCACTCTAAGTGGATTAGTGGCGGAACGCTTAGGGTTTATTCATCATCATCGTCATCAGCCTGTTTAGGTCCACTGCAGGACGAAGGCCTCTCCCAACGATTTCCAATCCACCCTATCCTGAGCGAGTTGGTTCCACTTTATGCCCGCAAACTTTTTAATTTCATCGCTCCATTTAACCTTTTGCCTACCTCTGTGGCGTTTTCCCTCTCTTGGTATCCATTCCGTCGTTCTTACTGTCCACCTATTATCCTTCCTCCTCATGACATGTCCTGCCCAGGTTCACTTCTTTCTTTTAATTGATAGGATAATATCGGCTACTCCTGTCTGTTCTCTGATCCATTCCGCTCGTATTTTATCTCTTAGCGTTGCCCCTATAAT
The DNA here is from genome assembly GCA_013339685.2 of Hyalomma asiaticum. Lineage (NCBI taxonomy): Eukaryota > Metazoa > Arthropoda > Arachnida > Ixodida > Ixodidae > Hyalomma > Hyalomma asiaticum. The sequence goes on along the minus strand of CM023481.1, from coordinate 353,151,805 downwards.
TTTTCTTTCCACTGCACGTTGCGTGCTCCTTAGTTTCATCTCTAGTTTTTTCGTTATTCTCCATGTTTCTGCACCGTACGTTAGTACTGGGAGAATGCAGTGATTGAATACTTTTCGCTTTAGTGAGAGCGGTAAGTTTCCAGTCATGATTTCGTACTGCCTTCCGAATGCGCTCCAGCCCATCCTTATTCTACGGAGAATTTCTTTTTCCTGGGTAGGGGTTCCTGTTATTAACTGTCCCAGGTATACATATTCGTTTACACATTGTAAGGGTTCATTGTTGATTTTAAATTCCTGTTCCTTAGCTAAGCTATTGAGCATAACTTTGGTCTTTTGCCTATTCATTTTTAATCCATTTTTAATGCTTTCCCTGTTTAGGTCATCAATCATGTTTTGTAATTCGTCACCATCATTGCTAAAGAGCACAATGTCGTCTGCAAATATTAAATTGTTTAGATATTCTCTGTCTATTCGAATGCCCTTTTCTTCCCAGTCTAGACGTTTAAAGACTTCCTCTAAACATGCAGTGAATAGCATCGGGGATATTGTATCTCCCGAAAGGACAGAAAGTTGAGCGAGTTGGTAACAGTCCATAATCAAAAGAAGAGGCGTGCAGTACACGGACACAAGGAGAGCAGTGAACAACACGAACGCCGACTAACAACTGATGCACAGCACAGAGGTGTCTGACACCTCTCCTGATCGGGATTTCTCTGCTTGTCTCATGTAGGAGTAGTGTCGCTGTGCAATCTTTGTATATGTTGTATATGGTTTTCACGTATACGCCAGGTACCCCTTGTCGACGTAGAGCTTCTAAAACTGCTTGTATTTCTATGGAGTCAAATGCTTTCTCGTAGTCGATAAACGCCATATAAAGAGGTTTGTTATATTCCGCGTACTTCTCAATTACTAGGTTGATAGCGTGGCTGTGGTCCATTGTCAAGTAACCTTTCCTAAAACCAGCTCTCTCTCTCGGTTGGTTAAAGTCGAGTGTTTCTCTTATCCTCGTAGAGATTACCTTTGTAAATAGCTTGTATATTACTGGGAGCAGGCTGATTGGTCTGTAATTCTTTAACTCCTTTATGTCACCTTTCTGGTGGATAAGGATTATGTTAGCATTTTTCCAGCTGCGCGGTACACTACATGTCTTGATACATTTCGTGAAGAGCGATGCAAGTTTTTCAAGTACAATATCTCCTCCGTATTTGATGAAGTCGGCTCTTATACCATCTTCACCAGCTGCTTTACCGCGGGACATGCCTTTGGCAGCTTTTTTGACTTCGTCAGCGGTTATACATGGAATTTCGGTGTCCTCCTCTGGTTCTATTTCTATTAAGGTTGTATGGTCTGTCTGAGAGCTGTACAGTTCTGAGTAGAAATCTTCTGCTACCTTTACAATTTCGTTGAAACTGTTGATAACGTTACCTTTTTTATCTTTTAGCGCATGCATTTTGTTTTGTCCTAAGTGCAGTTTCTTTTTGACCGATTTAATGCTGGTGCCTTTTTCTACTGCTTTCTCTATTTCTCTCATGTTAAAGTTTCTTACATCTCTTTGCCTGGCTTTACTGATCAATTTTGATAGTTCTGCAAATTCTATCTTATCTTTTGATGAAGTTACTTTCATTTGTTGGCGTTTTTTTATTAAGTCCTTGGTAGATTGGGACAACTTACTTGTTGCTTGCTTTGTTGTTTTACCCCCGACTTCTATTGCAGTTTCAAGGATTGTTTTCATTAGGGTTTTGTTTATTTCTTCTAAATCGTCACCGTTTACGTCTAAGGCCTCGAACTTGTTGCTTAGGGCGACTTTAAATTCTTCGTCCTTCGCTCTGATTACGTCTACATTGCATTTTTTTCTAGTAAATAATTTAGTTCGTGTTTTCTTTAGGTTAAGTACAATCTTCGCTCTTACTAATCTGTGATCGCTGCATTTTATCTTCCCCACTACTTCTGTGTCTTGAATTATACCTGGTTGTTCGCACATTATAAAGTCGATTTCATTCTTTGTTTCCCCGTTAGGGCTTTTCCACGTCCATTTCCTATTCTTGTGTTTCTTGAAAAACGTATTCATTATTCGGAGCTGGTTCCTTTCGGCAAATTGTACTAGCATTTCCCCACGGTTATTCCTACTGCCGACGCCGTAGTTGCCAATTGCCTGCTCTCCACTTTGTTTTGTTCCTACTTTTGCGTTGAAATCTACCATGACTACTGTATATTGTGTGCGTACTTTCGTTATTGCTAATTCGATATCCTCGTAGAACTGCTCTATTTGTTCGTCGTCGTAGCTCGTTGTGGGCGCATATCCCTGGATTATCTTAAGTTTATACCGCTTATTTAGTTTTATTACGACGCATGCTACCCTTTCATTAATGCTGTAGAATTCATCTACGTTGCTCGCTATATCTTTGTGAATTAGGAACCCAACGCCACATTCTCTCTTTTCGGGTAATCCTCTATAGCAGAGGACATGTCCATTGTTTAAGACTATGTAAGCTTCACCTGCTCTCCTAACTTTGCTAAGGCCAATGACGTCCCAATTAACTCCCTCTAGTTCCTTGAGTAGTTCCGCTAATCTAGCTTCGCTTGAGAGGGATCTTGCATTGAACGTTCCAATGTTTAGTTTCCAGTGGCGGCCTGTCCGGGTCCAGTGATTATTACTGCCCTCTGCTGCTTCACAGAGCTGACCGCCGCCGTGGACAGATGTGCTGCGGCTGCTGGACACTAAGGGCAAGGGTTTAATTGTAGACATCGTGTGGGAGGTGGTGGCCAAGTACTTCACCAGGGAGGCCAATTCCTGTTCTGGTGTAGGAGTGAGTCGTAAACGGCACTTGAATGACTGAAAGCCTTTCAGGTATGCAACCGTCGCCAGGCCCCCACTACCGACGTAATCTCGAGCTTATAACAAACATCCAGTGTTGTACACGTTCCTCCAAAACAGGAACGAAAGCTCGTTCCTCGTTCCTTCCCAATTTTGTAACGAGTTCCCGTTACAAGTTCCTTTAATCAGAAAGGAACGCGTTCCAGTTACATTTCGAAAATTGGAACGTGTCGTTACATTTACGTTACATTTGAGTTTTAAGATTCAAGATAGTGTCGGAAAATTGAGTGGCGAAATTAGGTGAACACTTTCAAAAGTGATGTTGAGATGCGCGAATTTGAAACTCAACAGCAGTAGATTATCCGGAGATAAGAAATATGAGAAGAAACGCTTCTGGAGATAAGTTCTGGGAGTAGCGAACATACTCCCGACATGTACACTGCGACTTTGACCCTAGTCTATTACAAGCGCCACACATAGTGGGTCTTCCGATCAACAGTCAGAATAGTGCGCTTCAGACGTGCAAATAGAAGAGTAGAGTTTTGGGCCAGTTGGTGTTGCATACTAGGAAGGTGAAGTGCAAAACACAGGACAAGAGAGACGAACAAGACGGGCGCTAACTAGCAACTGTGATGGTTTATTGGAAATTGTGCGCATGCCCGTGTTGCCTTGTTGCGACGATGTATTTCCAATAAACCATCACAGATGCCAGTTCCCGTGTCATTCATTTCGCTCTCTTGTCCTGTTATTTGCTCTTCACTCTCCTAGTATGCAAATAGAAAGTGACTGACATTCACCAATGCATGTGGTTATCAAGTATGTTTAATACAGAAGCTATAAATAAACATTTCCATTTGCATTCACATATAGTGCTTGACCCACGCCTATAAATACTGGAACAAGATTTCCAGATATGTCGTCCGCATTTCTGATCCTCAACTTTTTCGCTCAGTATTAGGATTCCTTTTAGTGCTTTAATAGTCTGACTGAAAGTTCTGAATATGTTACTTTTGCTTAGTTCTCACGATTTTAAAACATTTGTGATAATGTTCTTTTATAGTTATTTATGGTGGTGCGCAATGTGTGTCTGTGTGAAGAATTCGAACTACATGGCAGTCAGTCTGAGGCAGACAGGGTTTGCATTGCTGCTTGTGGACTGCTGTATTTGGGTTCTGAAAAGCGCAGGGTAACGTCGCTGCTTTTTACCGGCCGGTTTCATAAACAAGGGAACGCCGGTCGGATGCGTTAGGAGGAGGACGCGCTACAGACTTCATGCTGAGGTATTCTAGCCACTGTACTCATACGGGAAGGAATGTCGCTAAGCGGTTGCAACCGAAAGAACACCCACTCGGGATAAGTATTTACAAGGTCGCTGTCCGCGGGCGCAGGGAAACGAAAATGACCGCGAACCGCTTAGTGATAGATGGGCCCTCGTTTGCCTATTCCTTTCGGTGCGCGTTAAAACGGCGCTACTCATGGCCCTACGGCTGGTCATCTTCTGACAACTTGTGTAACGAATTCTGTAAGGGCATGTCCAGCGCATCGTCCGGCGGGCAGACAAATGTTTAAATACGTGTTCGAGCCTAGCTGTCGGTGCCAGCGGACATCGAGAGTGGCTCCAGTCCTAATGCATGGGAATGGGAAATAACACGTACTGCACGGTAAACCTATTCGCCCGCGTGTTGTGAATTATGTTCTCTCAACCGACACCGCAATGAAAGTCTTGGCGCCGTCGGTTCACACTTTGTGGGCCCTGTGTGTTGTTGGTTTGCTCGTAACTCTGTTTATCAAAGGGCTAAAGAAGTAATGTTTTTTGTAGTAATGAAAGAGCGGAGATTCGGGCTTGGACCTGGGCAGACGCTTTGGCGTTTCCACAAAATGTCCTTTTCACCGGCCAAAGGCGCTTCCTTCGCGCTGCCGCCGTGCACTGGAGTCGTCGAGGGTCTCCGACAACGGACCGTTCAACACCTACGGGACAATTAACTATGACTATCTGATGAGTTTGCAGACGAATTGTATAACGTGGGACTATTTCCTTGTTTCTTATGGCGTATAAGGAATACTATTTAATAGTATGTTCGATTTGTACAGCAGCCCCAAATTCATGCGATGGCAAAATGACATTGATGCGTAGGAAATAAATAAATAAATAAAATGCATCACATGCATTATTTCATCGGACGCCTACCAAAGAATGGAGGCCGGAACCAAAAGTGATGTATCTCACACGTGAAAGGTTCGCAGCAGCACAACCCAAGTAGCAAAAACGTGCACAAGACATCGTAAAAACAATATCTAACGTGAACTACAATGCAAGAAATGGACCGATTCACACTTAGAATACAAAACTCTCTTTTTGTTGTGCGATTAAGAAAGAACATCAAATAAACCGCACCTGAACTTTTTCTTCATCTCAACAGAATCTAGATGAGACGCCCCTACTATGCACAAAGGGGGAGGCAGTTAGCCCTACACAACACTTCACAAGTAGCACAGCTACACTACGACTCCACTCGAAATGCTTCGCAGTTACGACCACCCCGTTTGGCTACACATCTCAACAAGCATTTCAACAACCACATCTCAACAACACACATCTCAACAATAACCATACAAATGGTAAAACAGTCTACAAACTAAAGGCGCAATGTCTCAAGCACACATTCTGCCGCAATTAAAGAGCGCTTATCTGCAAGGACTCCATCGGCGCATCGGTCTCCTCGCTGGACATGTGGACTGATGCTCGGGTAGGAACTTGGATGTCGCCCTCGAAGTCGCCGTAGCTCACGGATCATCTCCGATCATTACCCACCTCAACTGCCACAAATACAGTGGGCGAGTTCACAGCAGCGCTGGCAGAATGCTGAACCGTTTTCTGCTTTTTACGCAGTGTTTGGCGTGGCTCGCCGATCCTGTCACCGACTCGTCCCCATTTCTTCGCCCGGAAAGCAATGTCGTGAACCACCGTTCTTCGACCGAGTTTCGCCACGTGCGCAACTCTGGTCTTGGTGGCGTGGACGGCCCTGTCTACCTCGCTAGAGATAGTTCTGGCCTGTTCGTTGCCTCGTCGGCTGGTGTTCTACGTGCCATCATCTATGATGACGACATCCTGGTTCCTTCAATCGTCGACCAGCCTGGCTCGGTGACATCGTCGGCAAGGCATAAAAGGACGTCGTCGACGCGAAAATCCGCCTTTACGAAAACCCGCCTGCGAAAATCCGCCTTTACGCTGATGACTGTGTCTTATATAATGTAATTAATACCAATGATGACCACAATTTTGCAGATGGTGTGACACATGGCAAATGAACATAAACTTTACTAAAACAGTTGCTCTTTCCTTCTGTAAACGCAGCTCCGTTTCATTGTTTGATTACTCTTTCAATGGCTACTCTCTTTCACGTGTGTCCGAATATAAATACCTAGGCCTCATCTTCACACCTAATATGTCTTGGTCTAAACACATTGAATACACTTGCAATAAAGCTTTAAAGAAACTGGGCTACCTAAATCGTACATTAAAAGATGCTCCACGCGAAACAAAGTTGCTAACGTATAAATCGCTCATCCGTCCCATCCTCGAATATGCCTGCCCCGTATGGAACCCTCATAAAAAATCGGACATCAGCACACTAGAATCCGTTCAGAAGAAAGCCATCCGTTTCATTTTCCGCCGGTACGACCGGAATTTCTCACCCTCCTCTCAACTTGCTACGCTAGGTCTGCAAACCTTGTCTGAGCGACGTGAGCTCGAATGCCTAAAGTTGCTGCATATTCTTGTTAATACCCCACGCTATGCATTAACTAACGAATATCTGTCTCCTGATAAACTGAAACCCACAAGGAATAGCCACAAGCTCAACCTGACACCATTCCATCCACGTACTAACCTATTTAAATTCAGCTTTTTCCCGCACACTATAGAAATATGGAATGTATTACCTGGGTCAACTAGATCATTGCCTTTAAAAGATTTCTTGCATGAATGTATTGATTCGCGATTTGTTTGAGTTGTAATTTTTTGCATTAATGTATTGATTTGGAATTTGTTTATTAAGAGTTCTATTCTTGTTTGTTGTTCAGAGTTGTATTCTTGTGTGTGCTGATGTATAAAAAACCCACTCCTGCGATAGCCCAAATTGGGCTGCAGTATGTAAAAATAAATAAATAAATAAATTGCTGCTGACATCAGGCCCTCGCGGCGATGACTACGTAATCTCTCCTAGGTCGGGGAGCCGAACGGCTAGACTCGCACGAGGTATCGCAAACGAGGCTTGATTCTTCATCCGAAACACTCCAGGTGCAAGATATGACACCGTGTAGGCGCGCTCACGTCGGAAATGTCCGGTGAAAAGACGCGTCTGCCGCACCTTGCTCTTTTGTGGCCGGTTAGGTGTGCGTGCCCGAGGAGCAGCATTGCACGGCGATTGCAATATGCCGGAGACTCTCTGTTGGCTTTGTTCAAGCACCTAGGGGCGCACGGGGCGCCCATAAGCGTCGGTATTCTGTCGTTTAAAAGTCACCGCCTAATGAACACACTCATTTGGGGCCGCCATGCAAACGTCGGCTCTACTGCTAAAGCGCGGTTTCCGCAAACTCACGGATAACGAAAGCCCCAGCGATTCTTTGACCGCCGCGGCAGCAGAAAGACAGGAATACAGATGCTTAAAATGCCTGTTCCCTGCGTCCCTGTCTCTCGCCCCGCCGACGCCACAGGTGAAGAGATGTTGTTCCGCGATTTTCGAATGTCAAGGGAAAGATGTCTACAGCGTGTCCATCCTTCAGAACGACCCGTGCTTGCTGTTCGCACTGGCTCAGACAAAGCGAAAGACTGCCGCCCCTCCCCACGTCATCGGTCTCGCCGCGCGCGCTTACCTGCCCTCCACGGGTTACTGCTACTAACTAGACACCTGCCACTGCTCGCTTGCTTTGCCGAACGGTCTCCTGAGTACAAAACGCCAGTGGCGCCGAGGCCCACACATGGGAGCCGTAACCGCATTCTCAGAACCAATGCGCTGAGCGGCGATAGCAAAGCGCGCGTTGCTCCAAGGGAGCTCCAAGGGAGCTCCAAGGGAGCCGTGGCGGCGAGATCTGAAGGGACGATATCTCGGTTGGCTGCGGTTCGGCCTGCGCTGCCGTACTTGGCCGGTTGAAAGCCGTAAATTTTTCCTCCAGCTACATGGAGCAGCCGCATTGACTGCACTGGTGAAAGGGAAGCTTCACTCTCGTCGAAGCATCGAAGAAAGAGAGTAAAGGAATGGTGTTTTGCGTATGGTTTTCTTTTGAGTGAGCGAGACTGCTAACAGCAAAGCGGGGACTCGAGGCTCGACCTCGGCGGTCGTGGCACGGCCTATCCGTCCTGCATGTGGACCTGTGGAACGCTTATAAAAGGAACGTCGTTCCCATTGCCGTTACTCCATAAATGTAATGCGTTACCGTTACAGTTCCAACAACTCTTAAAGAACGATAGCGTTCCTTCGTTCCTCCAAAAAGGAACTAGTTCCAGGAACGTCGTTCCTTGGAACGACGTTCCGTACAACACTGCAAACATCCTTAAAAAAAAGGGGGGGGCGGGGGGGGGGGTTGGGCGTCAAACCTGCGACCCTTGGAGGTTCTCGTTGCGGCGGCCCCGCATCGTTAAACGTACATCCTTTCAAAGCCTTTCATGAGCGATAATTTCTACTGGCGTTAGTATTTCGTACAGTATTTCGTCTTAAAATGTCCGTGATTATCTATTTTTGCTGATCGCGACATCCAGGACGTCATGGTTATTAAAATTGCTCTGACAGTAAGGTTGACGCGCGTGGAAAATCGTGTTTTAGCGAGTCTTTTTTTTTAACGTCTCCGTTGTCGCTAATCAGACATGTCTTCGCGTGCCGGATTCCGCGCGTATCCGAACGTTGTAGTATAAGTTAGGGTAAAAGAAATTTTTGAAAACCTTCCTCGTGGTCCCGCAAACAGAAGGTTTCTTTTTTTCTTTTGCGACGTACGTGAATGAAAAAAACAAACAAACAAACAAACAAATCGCTGGATGTAAGTCGCGGTTACGTGATGTGCAATGGGTAATGAAATCTATAATTTCCTATGCCGGAATGGACGTGCGAAGACAAGATGGAAATATATAGCATCAGGAGGGTAGCAGGCATACAGATACATACACACATATCTATATACAGCGGCACACATACGCAAACATACACCCCAGGAAAAAACACGCAAACTATCTATTGTGGTGGTGAAGGCATATTATCGTGTACATTCCTATAGGAAGTGGGTTCAGAGTATTAAATTCGTCATCCGATTTTCATCGGCCAGCTAAAAGATTTGTGTAAAGGTTAGTAGTGTACGGCTTGTCGCGTGCTAACAGTTGTATCCAGCAGCATAGCCTTTCGCAGAAGTTTTCAGTGGACTGGGGCAGCTGAAAGGCAAAGAGTATGTAATGAAGCTGAAGCCTGGAGCTGTGGGAGTAGTCGTGCCAGCCCGAAGAATTCCCGTGGCCCTTCAAGAAAGAGTGAAAGAAGAGCTTCAGCGCATGGAAGAAGAAGGCGTGATAAAAAAGGTAAAGGGTCCAACGGAATGGTCCAGTTACATGGTCACGGTAGTTAAGAAAGATAAAGTTCGCATCTGCCTAGATCCCATAGAGCTGAACAAGGCGCTTCTGCGGGAGAACTATCCTATGCCTACGCTCGAAGACGACGTGCCAAAGCTTGCAGGAGCCAATTTTTTTTCAACTTTAGACGCAGCGTCAGGGTTTTGGCAGATGAAGCTGGATGACGCAAGTTCGAAACTTTGCACAATGAGCACACCGTACGGACGCTATTGCTTCCTGCGTATGCCTTTCGGCATTGCATCTGCCCCGGAGATATTTCAGGTAGCAATGCACCGCGTCTTACAAGGTCTCCCAAATGTTGCAGTAATGATGGATGACATTCACAGTAGTGATGGATGACATTGGCAAGACTAAGCAAGAAAATGACTGCAATTTACAGCTTCTCCTAACCCGTTGCCGTGAAAGACACCTTCAACTAAACCTGAAGAAATGTTTCTTTTTGCAGTCAGAGGCGCGCTACCTTGGACACGTGCTCAGCGCCAAAGGTCTACGGGTGGATCCCCAACGTGTACAAGATATTTTGGAAATGCCAACACCAAAGAACTGTAAGGAACTGCAAGTTTTTTTGGGAACAATGAACTTTGTACAGCGCTTTATCCCAAATATGTCCGAGATCACAGCACCACTTTGAACTTTACTGCGGAAAGACACTGCATGGGTCTGGACGGAAATGTAGCAAGAAAGCTTTCTTAGATTGCGCGAGGCTCTGATCAAAGCACCTATCCTCCGGTATTTTGACTCCCGTAAACCATTTACATTATCAGTGGATGCAAGCCAGCTGGGATTAGGCGCTGTCCTGATGCAGGATGCGCAGCCTGTTGCATTTTCGTCACGGACACTTACCGACGCACAGACACGATATGCACAGGTAGAGAAAGAAACACTTGCTATCGTACATGGGTGCACCAAATTTCACGACTACATATTCACAATAAAGTGGACTGAAAGCCACAGGCTTTCAGTGAAATGCACTGTTGGTGCGGCGCAGGTGGTGTGGAATGGAGAGGGGGGCACATGCCATAGGAGCAACTTCTGTTCCGAGCGTGTGTTCCTTTTTTCATCCTGCTTTCTGTCACTGTGCACACAATGCATTTGCAAGATATGTACAAGGAGCGGATTCTTTGGAAGCTTTCCCTCTTGCCCCTTATATTAGTCACGCTAACACCTGTCACCCAACTACCCCTACACCCCCCCCTCCTTTTTTTTGTTTGTTATTCTTCGCACGTGTGGCTCTTCTCCTCTCTCTCTGAGGACGGGGGAGAGTGTGCAAAGGCGTATGTGATGTTTAGGACGGTTCGGCACTTCTGCTAGTGTGCAGTGGCGCAGAAAACAGACAGGGAGGCGTTTTTACACATTTATGTAACAAGGTGGAAGTTAACTCGAAGAAGACTGGTGTAGGTGTCGTCGCAAGGTACACCACGGCACGCGGGAACAGAAACGGGTGAGAGGAGTCCCGTGCTCCAAGTCTCACGTTCCTCGGCGCGGTAGCGGCGTCCA